>JAMPIV010001437.1:0-600000 GCA_024509875.1 Oreohelix idahoensis
CTTGAAATTTACTGTGTCTATCACTGAACAAACTATTGAGGAATTTGCCCCAATAAGGCGCGTCTGAGCGACGATTAATATGTTTGTCTGTGGCCAATCACTCTGCCTTGGTTTTTTTTATTTTCAAATTTTCTACACTAAAGTCATTTCAGTCATGCTTCAGTCAAATATGGATTTTATCTGTTAGTCTGTCCGTCTCTACTTTTGCGTTTCACAAAAACGTACTCTGTTTTTTTTTGAACCAACCTATTCATTCCCCTCTGCAAATTTTGCCTGAAATAGTTATTTTTAGCCACAGCTTCACCAATTCCCTTCTCTTTCATTCTAACTAGATTTGGACACTTGAGTCTTCAAGGTCGCGATTTTTGTGCAAATAATGACACATGTTTGATTCAATGCAGTCTTTCGCTGTTGTGAACAAACACAGTCTTTTGTCAATGTCTTCATTATTATCTATCCGTCTGTATAATTAAAAGCATATTATTTCACTGCTCAGAATGGGCCATCCGGCCAGCTAATTTTTATATTCCTAACATTAATATTAAGAAAAAGTTACTTTTTAAATTTTGTAATATTTCAAGCATCTGCGTTTAGCCGCTGAATTCAAATCAAAGGCTTGGTATCGCAAAAGCGTCCCTTTCCGTACCTCGTGTCAATTTGGGGACGTGAATTTTTACTTCCCCCCCCCTCCCAATTGCGTCTCCTTAGCCTTGCTAGTCTCACGCAAGTTTTCAGTCATTTTTTTTTCCTTTTGATCCGCCGTTCTCATCCCGCTCAAATGGTAACCGTTTTGACTTCCCGTCTAGCAAGTCAATTTTTATGGAGGGTGATGACCCGCGGTCAGGGCGATCATGTACTATCAGCAACCTACGCATTATGTTTTTATCCTTACATGTTATCTTTGGAGGTATTTTAACGTTGTATCTCTGTTAATTTTACGACAAAAGTCTAGACACCAATTTGCTCTAAAAAAAGGTATTTTAGTTAGATTACTAAGAGAAACAGATTCATTGGTGCGTTCACAAATTCTGGTCCCGTCTACTATGAGACCCAGAATATTACGACATGCTCATGATTCACAATGCGCAGGTCACATGGGTTTTTCCCGAACCAAAGCTAGAGTGCTATCCGCATTCTATTGGCCTAGCGTTCATAGGGATGTTAATCTCTATTGTCGTTCCTGCGTTACATGTCAGGAAGTTAAAGTAAGAGGTCCGTATCATGATGCTCCTATCCAAGCTGCGGACATACCTATTAGACCATTTGATAAAATGGCAATAGACATCATTGGTCCTATATTGCCATCTGCAAGAGGACATACACATATTCTCACGTGTATCGATATGTGTACGCGTTGGCCTGAGGCCATACCTCTTAAAAACACCTCATCTGCAAGTGTTGCAGAAGCGTTAATGCTGATCTTTTCACGCATTGGTTTTCCGCGTAAGATCCTATCGGATCATGGTGTCCAGTTTATTTCCGAATCCATGTCACAGGTTATGAAGACATTGGGTATAGATAGATCTCTCCGTTCTATATACCATGCGATGTCGAATGGATTAATTGAGAGACAGAATAGGACACTCAAGCAGTTGTTGGGTAAGATGACTCAAGATCACCCTCAGGAGTGGGACAGGGTCCTACCCGCTGCACTCTTTGCGTATCGCGAAGTGCAAAACCAAGCAACAGGGTTTTCCCCCTTCCAGTTGGTTTTCGGCATACAACCACGCGGTCCTATGTCTTTAATCCATGATTTATTGGTCGGAGATAATATACCTGAGGAAACTCAATCCTCATAATATGAATATGTTTTATCTCTTTAAGAAAGAGAATAATAGATGCCTGTAGGTTAGCTACTGCATCATCAGAAGAGTCTAGGGAAAAGGCTCGTCTATTTGCAAATCGGTATAGACGTCTTCGCCAGCTTATTCCTGGTGACGAGGCTTTTGTTTTACTGCCTTCACATAATAATCGTCTACTTATCACATGGAGAGGTCCATTTAGGATCATCTCAAGAATATCCGATGTCGACTACATCGTTGATATTAACGGAAAACACAAAACCTTTCACATTAACATGTTGAAAGAGTATTATTCACGTCCTGATTATTTACAATCAGTATTTCAAGCGACTGACGATCCTACTCCTCATATTCACAACTATACTAATTTGTCAGTTATACAAGAAGAAGAATCTTCTTTTCAAGATGTACAATTGCCCATACCAGTTGTACCTCTTCATTCCACGGAAAACTGGAATGATGTCACTATTTCTTCTTCTCTTTCGACTGATCAACGACAACAAGTTTCATCACTACTTCAAACGTATGATAAGGTTCTCACTGACATTCCAGGTCATACTTCAACTATTCAGCATGATATTCTCCTAACTGATGAAACACCTATCCGTATTCGCCCATATCCCATACCTTTACACTATAGAGATAAGGTCGAAAAGGAATTAGATGAGATGCTTCGATTAAACATAATTGAACCATCGTTGTCACCATATGCTTCATCTATGGTGATAATAAGAAAGAAGGATAATAACATTCGTCTATGTGTAGACTATAGAAAATTAAATAAAGTCACACAATTTGACGCTGAACCTTTGCCACTTTTAGATGATTTATTAGTGAAATTATCTCATTCTACTTTCTTCTCTAAGTTTGGTCTGTCAAAAGGCTATTGGCAAGTACCATTGACAGAAAGGGCAAAACCACTCACTGCTTTTTTGACGCCCCGAGGCCTATTCCAATTTAATTTTATGCCTTTCGGGTTAGTTAACGCTCCAGCCACGTTCGTACGCATGATGCGTCGAATCCTATCTCATCATCCCAACGTCATTGCGTACATAGACGACATTTGTCTTTTCAGTGACTCATGGGAAGAACATTTAGAAGGATTAAACTCATTACTGTCCACGTTACAAAATCATAATTTAACTGCTAAGCCATCAAAGGCATTTGTGGGTTTCCACGAGATTTCTTTTTTGGGACACCGTATTGGTCGCGGTATGTTATACACAGATGACAGTAATGTTTCCAAAATCCTTAACATCTCCACACCTAAAACAAAGAAACAAGTGCGATCTCTATTAGGACTAGTACAATACTATGGGAAATTCATACCACATCTTTCGTCCATTACTGCTCCTTTCTCTTCATTACTTAGGAAAGGTGCAGCTAACGTGATTCGGTGGTCTAACGAACATCAAATCGCGTTGGATATCATAAAGACATTTTTTTCTAATCATCCTGTTTTAAGATTACCTAACGAGAATTTGCCATTTGTATTACGCAGCGATGCTTCTAAATTTACGTCGTGGGAAGTGTCTTATTACAAGAATACAATGATACCTTGCACCCAGTTTTCTATATGCGTCACGGAAGTTAACTCCAACCGAACAGAAGTATAACTGTTTTAGATAAGGAACTTCTCGGTCTTGTGTGGTCAATAAATAAATTTCAGAGATACTTGCTCGATCACACTTTATTGTTGAATCAGACCAAAAAGCTCTTACTGCACTCAACACAAAAGACGTAAAATCTGCCAAATCTACCAGGTACGCGATCGCGTTACAACCATTTAATTTTTCACGATCCGATCCATACCTGGCAACACAGAATGTTCTCGCAGACATCTTGTCAAGATGTCCGAATGAATCGAAGTAGCAGCTACGCCATTAAGACAACTGAAACTTCGATACTGACAGTTCATCGGTTGTAACTTTTACGTGTAATACCTCGATTATCAGATTCATTAACATTCATTCAAGTGAGATTTACAATGCTTAGGTATCAAAATAACATTGAACGTTAAGATATATGACTATCTTGTTGAAAATAAAAGTCACTTAATTATGACATTGAAGAGAAAATAACTTTGAAAAAGGATTATATTTTCTCACAGAAATGACATTTCTAACACTTGGATTTTCTTTGTGGAACTGAACTTGTTATATTATAAACTGTTCACTAACTGGAAAATGGAACTTTCGTTATTTAAGGAATTAATAACACTATTAAAGTGAAATAAACAAATTAATTAGATTATTAAACTTGGATAATTAGTTAGTTAACATAATGATTGATGTAATTAACTATATAATATTTAAGTAGATTTATTAATATTGGTATTTAAGCACATTAATTTAACATTGGTAATTTAATTGGTACCACAAAATGGCTTATAGACACAGTTAAGTGCGTTGCTCTTATACGTGTTTAAATTGTATTCTTTCATTTTTATTCATTTTTTTTCACTTGTCATTTTAAAGACATATCCATTACTTTTCTGTTTATTCATTGGTTTTTCATCATTTCTTTTCATTTGTGTTAATTCAATATTTCTAAATATGTTATTTTATTTCATTTACCACATTGTACCAAAAGTGGTCAATTGTGGATGTATGCTTTTATGCATACCTTTTGTTCAGTTGAGTTGATTGCAATTTCATATTTGATTATTTTCATCATGATATATTTGTAAAATTCTAAGATGTAAACTTTAATCACCTCTAGTGTCGAGTATTAAAGAAAAAAATTAATATAATTAATTTTTTTTGGGAGGATTGGTAAGGAATCTGTAGAGCCCTTTTCGTAGATAGATGAAGGTAGTATCATATTGTTAATATGTTGTCCTACCTCGGTAAGTAACTTTGCGCACCGACTCACATGAGAGTGAGTCTTATTGGTGAGTTTGATTTCATTAGCGCACTAGTCAGTCAGGTTGTGCACTATTGTATTGTGTATGACCGTATAGGTAGGGTTATGATGTAGACCGCGTGAAACGTGTATCTAGTCAGTCAGTCATACGCAGTAAAAGTATATAGTATTGTTATTCGTCATTGATTGAAAATAAGAGGCCAGTACTAAAGGAGATACATAGTATCGGAATCTTATATGATGTTACAGACCTGACAAAGTTCTCCGTCATTGCCAAGGTCATAGGACAGTGGAAGATTGAACTATTTTTATATAACTGCCTCATTTGCTTAATTGGATGCCATGTTATGAACTCTGAATAACTATTCTGACGTTACCTAAGCGATGATCTTTATGAACGAATTAACTGCATTTTTAAAATATGAACCTTTACGTGGTGTGCTGTCCAGTGAACGTCAACCATCCGTCGTCAACCTTATATGTTCGTCTAGTGAAATGAAATGCTACAGAAGGATGTTGAGAATACCCTGGACAGAAAAAAGACCAACAGAGAAGTACTGCACTCACTAAACGTACAGGAACATTGGCTCCTAAATACCATCGCAATAAGGAAGCTGAAATTTTTCGGTCATATAAAAAGACATAATAGTCTGGAAAAAACAGTGATGGAAGGCATGGTCCCTGGAAAAAGGGGAAGGGGTCGACCTAGACGACGGTGGACCCAGGACATCACAGAGAGTCTGAACTTGTCTTTGGCTGATGCAGGTCGACTTGCCCAGAATCGTGATGCGTTCAGAGCAGCTGTAATGGAGACAACGTTCTGGAAAGAATACGTCACATGATGAGTGAACCGTACCATGTTAAATAAATTGATTGAACTATACATCTTCTTGGCATTAGTTACCATGCCCAGGGTTGGCAGTTGCAGTTGACTTTTTACTACTTGTTCCAAATTGAATACATTCGCGTTATCAAGTAGACAGCTTCGACAAACTCATTGTCACACCTCAAACAACGAACAAACAAGAAGCAACACCATAATCGAACCCAACACCCCTTCAGTCATAACTGACTATGGGAATGTGCCCCTGAGATGGCAGCCCTCAGCTGCTTATTTTCCTGGTGCTCCTTTCGACGTTTTCTCCTCTTTTCTGCTTGTTGTGTGAGCCTCTTTTCGCCCACTGGTGGCGCCGTAAATAGCGTCGAAACAATGCTTCGAAACAGCGTTGAGTCCGAAAGCTGCGACACACAGCCTGCTTGTTGTTTCGAAACAGTTTCAGTTCCTGTCTGCCTCGCTGTTTTGCAGAGACACACTGTCTCACTGTCTCACATTCCGTGGGCCTTTGTAAAATTTGAGTCAACCGTCCGGAACATTAGTATGGAATATCAAACATGTCATATTTTTCAGGGATGTGTTATGATGAATTGATTTTACAAGTGATATTATTTTTGCTGAGAAGTTATAGACACTGGAAATTGTGTCAGTGCTGCAGTTGTCAATGTTTTAGGCACTATGCTAAAGTTGAAAGTGTCCGTGTGTTCGTATAAATGTAATGGACACTTTATTAGCTCTGCTGATATCTGTGTACTCGGTGTGGATTTGAATCATTGTCTACCAAAACTAGCTTACTCTAGTTTGATATCATGTGTTATTATTACTGTTATTATTATTGTTGTTTTTTATTATTTTCACATATACTGCACAGCTATCATCATAGCTCCGTTTTATTTCATCATAATAAAGACTTGTGTAAAAATATTGAATTGTGGTCACACGAAACGCCATAGATTTTCACACACCCCAGTAGCGCGCAAGAAAAAACAGAGGAGATTGTCTCACACAGTTCATGTATAGTAATGTATACTGTCTATTAGAGACTTCTTTCTCCCCGATACGGGCAAAAGTGCCGTTGTGCCGTTGTGTCGAAACAGTGTGTCGACACAGTTTAAATCACTGAGGCGAATGTCTCGAAACAGCGGAGTGTGTCGATTTGCCTACCTCTAATGTCCAGTGCCCTCATATCTCTCTTGCACACATCTTTGAACCTCAGCTGTGGTCGCCCAACTGTTCTCTTGCCATCTGCTAATTGTCCGTAGAAGATATCCTTCGGGATGTGACCATCTTCCATGCGCCGGACATGGCCAGGCCAGCGTAGTCTGCGCTGTCTAAGCAGTGTATACATGCTTTGAAGGCCAGCACGTGACAACACCTCGACATTTGTCACTTTATCTTTCCACAAGATGCCGAGGATGTGGCGTAGACACCGTAAATGGAAGGTATTGCTTAGCATAGGTCGTCCAGGTCTCGCTGCCACACAGAAGTGTGCTGGTGACGCGGGCGTTTACCTTTGGTCTTCGTTGTGAGTTTGGAGTTTCCCCAAACACGCGATTATTTATTATGTTGAGGTTACACAATCTCAAATTAGTGGCCTGGTGTGACAAGCCTGAAGGTCTAGTAGTCATATTCAATCTTCAGAGCTCTCCGGGAACTAGACGAGGCATCTATTGCCATCGGGACCACAAAATTCGTTGGCTGACATGTTATCATTTCGCACGAAGATATTGAAAGAGTTTAGACACACAAAAATATAAATCTGTGTTTGCGCAGAAACGAAGAATTAAAATGTTTTGACAAGATCACCAAGATGGAATTCAAAGAAATAAAACAAGTATTATTAAATAGGATCATCCTAGAAAGATTAGAAGATGTGCAACTGAAAGATGAACAAGCAGTTTTTAGACAAAACAGATCATTTATAGATCAGACAATCACAATGAGGATAATAGCGGAACAAAATCTAGAACGGTTTTTTGTTATTCTCCATGTTTCACAGCCATACAATATAACTGACGTGACCTTTTGAATTCCAACAGTCTGTGTATTTCTGTCAATGTATATCTATGGTTTTACATCGTGTAGTGGTATTTCTTCAAGTGATCAATCTATAACCAAAAGAAAGATAAATTGTGACAAGAGGCAGCCCTACCACACTCCAGTTCTTATCTCGAACGTTAGTGTAAGGTGTCCTTCCTCAAAAAACTCTGCATGTCATTTTTTCATGTTTTCTTTATTACTTTAATAATCTTCAAATGGACCCTATAATGCCTCATACATTCCCAAATTGATTCTCTGTCCACATTGTCAAATGCCTTTTCACAGTCCACAAATACAATCTAAAGAAGTGAGTTCCATTCCAGAATTTGTTCCACTATTATTCTCAATGCGGCTATCTGGTCTGTACAGGATCTTTTTTGCCTAAAACCTACTTGTATTATAAATACTTGTTTTTGATATCTCGTATAATATGAAAACTCGTTGTAAGTTGGCTAGAGAATATTTTGTAGCGTTTTTACTCGTGTATGCTGTCAAGAAGATTGATTTAACTCGTGTATGCTGTCAATAAGATTGATTTAACTCGTGTATGCTGTCAAGAAGATTGTTTTATTTCGTGAACGGTTGTCTTCAACTTCAAGTTCTATGCCTGGCGATGCTGGTGATTATGTCTCTTCACAGCTTCTTCACCCGTGTGTTACCGGGGCCCGAAAGGGGAGCAAAGAATAGTAACACTGTTCCCTGCCATGCATTTCGTAGAAAGCGACTAAGGAGGGTTGGGCATGGGGTTGGTTACCCCATCCTGTAAAAAATTTAAACCACAAAAAACTTCAACAAACATGGACAAGTCAAATAAGAAAAATAAAACACAGCCATCCAAGACAGGGGAAGGTCCTCTCGCAGGGAGGCGTATGATGCAACACAGAGAAAGCCGAAAAGAATCTGTGTTGCTGACTAACCTTCTTTCTTCTAGGAGAACTTCCAGATTTGGCACCTGGAATTTTCGGACATTAAACGAACAAGGGAAAGTGGCACAAGTAGCAGCAGGAATGAGGGAATATAAAATCGAGGTTCTGGGAATGTGTGAAACAAAGTGGAAGGGGGTAGACAGGACAAGGCAGTCCTTGTTCTGGAACCCCCAGGGCAAGAGAGGCAGAGGTAGACCAAGAAGCACATGGAGAAGAGAGCTGGAAACAGGTGAAAATGATGAGGAGAACGTGGAAAAAACTTGAAATGATGGCACGTGACAGGAGGACTTGGCAGGTGTTTGTTGAAGGCCTATGCTCCTTTGGGAGTGGAAGGTTATGATGATGATGACAGCTTCTTGTCTCCACTATTGTTTATCAATTTTGTTGTTCACTCATGTCCATGCTATGATGTCAGACTGTTCCGTGCCTTCTCTGTTTGTTGTCCTCTGTCTTGTTGTTCATTCAGTCTTTCTCTTTGTTAGGATATATTCAAACTTTCTTCTTCTCATATCATACCGAAAAAAATTGGACTGCTTTCTTTTTAACATTAGCTTTGCGCTCTGGCAACTTTCAGGACATCCTCATTACTTCTTTTTGGCTGCTCTTTGTATTTTTAACATGCTTGTGTAAAACCACATCTCTATGGCATCTAGTACTTGTCTCGTGTACGATGCAGACATTTTAAAATATGAGACGAACCAGACAAGGCTGGGGTTAATAATGTACTTTACCACTGCGAACTATAGGCCTACAGATTGTCGGGTTCAAAGAGTTAAATCTGTATTGATAAACGAAAGCTGTGGATAAGTAAAGAAACAAATTATTGTTTTTAAATTTAATCCAGCCCTACATTATATTCTAAAAAACATATTTCATTGGTAAAATATAAGCTAACAAAAGCTTCTGTTTCATCCGGGGTACACTATTCTCGAAAGTAATGACACAAAACAGGAAGTACGACAAATGCGGTACTTAACTCCTTAGACAGGGAAAATAGTTGGATATATAATTAGGGAAACTGTAATTTGATTATTATCTAAATATTCATTGAAAGAGCTCAACTTTAGAGTACAGGTTTCGACAACTTCCTGTCATGCGCCATTCGTTTATATTCTTTCCATGTCTTCGTTATCGTGCTTTACATCTGTCTGTCTTTTGGCCCCTTGTAGTTCCTGGGGGGGTGGGGGGGAGGGGGGGAGGGGGAGCCTCCCATGAGACAAATTTATAATAGGATTACTAATACCTCAAGCATGTCGTACAAGGCTATTACTATGAGATTGGGCATACGACTGGCAACTTCATCATGTGACGCGTATTGCTACATAAACCGAAGCTACAAAATTATGTGATTGCTGTGTGCAAGATTTCTGCAAGGGTGGTGCAAGCTGCTGTGGTGGGTCCATGCTCCACAGAAAGCGAAAAGGAACATGTTGGTAATGATGATATTTTTCTCACCCTGGGAATTCCAGAACACGGACTTCCATGTCAGACTATCAGCTGGTTTTCTCTACGTTTGTCTTATCCGAGGCAAGCATCCAATCCTCACTTTTCCTCTTTCTCCTCCTCTTCTTCTTCTTCTTCTTCGGTCATTGGACGCTGACCAACAAAGAAATCAGTGACCATCACTCCTGTTGGCGTCTTGTAGGGCAGCAACAAATTGTCTCCACTTTGCTCGGTCGGCAACCATCCTCGTGTGATGCCCCAGCTTTGGTTCATGTTTCGTTTCTCTGCTTGCACAGTTCTCCGTCAGGCTGCTTATGACCGGCCTCGCTTTCGCTTTCCTTCAGGAGTCCATTGCACGGCAGTTCTGGTGATGGTGTCAGGGTCTCTGGTGATGGTGTCTGGTGTCTCTGGTGATGGTGTCAGGGTTTCTCTCTGGTGATGGTGTCAGGGTCTCTGGTGATGGTGTCAGGTGTCTCTGTTGATGATGTCACATGTCTCTGCTGAAGGTGTCAGGGGTCTCTGGTGATGATGTCAGGGTCTCTCTCTGGTGATGGTGTCAGGGTTTCTGGTGATGGTGTCAGGGTCTCTGGTGATGGTGTCAGGGTATCTGGTGATAGTGTCAGGGACTCTAGTGATGGTGTCAGGTGTCTCTGGTGATGGTGTCAGGTGTCTCTGGTGGTGGTGTCAGGTGTCTCTGGTGATGGTGTCAGGGGCCTCTGGTGATGGTGTCCGGTGTCTCCGGTGATGGTGTCAGGGTATCTGGTGATGGTGTCAGGTGTCTCTGTTGATGATGTCACATGTCTCTGGTGATGGTGTCAGGTGTCTCTGGTGATGGTGTCAGGGTCTCTCTCTGGTGACGGTGTCAGCGTATCTGGTGATGGTGTCAGGTGTCTCTGGTGATGGTGTCAGCGTATCTGGTGATGGTGTCAGGTGTCTCTGGTGATGGTGTCACGTGTCTCTGGTGATGGTGTCAGGTGTCTCTGGTGATGGTGTCAGGGTCTCTGGTGATGGTGTCAGGGTCTCTCTCTGGTGATGGTGTCAGGGTCTCTGGTGATGGTGTCAGGGTCTCTGGTGATGGTGTCAGGGTCTCTGGTGATGGTGTCAGGGTATCTGGTGATGGTGTCAGGTGTCTCTGTTGATGATGTCACATGTCTCTGGTGATGGTGTCAGGTGTCTCTGGTGATGGTGTCAGGGGTCTCTGGTGATGGTGTCAGGTGTCTCCGGTGATGGTGTCAGGGTCTCTTTCTGGTGATGGTGTCAGGGTCTCTCTCTGTTGATGATGTCACATGTCTCTGGTGATGGTGTCAGGTGTCTCTGGTGATGGTGTCAGGTGTCTTTGGTGATGGTGTCAAGTGTCTCTGGTGATGGTGTCAGGTGTCTCTGGTGATGGTGTCAGGTGTCTCTGGTTATGGTGTCAGGTGTCTCTGGTTATGGTGTCAGGTGTCTCTTGTGATGGTGTCAGGTGTCTCTGGTGATGGTGTCAGGTCTCTCTCTCTGGTGATGGTGTCAGGTGTCTCTTGTGATGGTGTCAGGGTCTCTGGTGATGGTGTCAGGTGTCACTGGTGATGGTGTCAGGGTCTCTGTTTGCTGATGGTGTCAGGTGTCTCTGGTGATGGTGTCAGGGTCTCTCTCTGGTGATAGTGTCAGGTGTCTCTGGTGATGGTGTCAGGGTGTCTGGTGATGGTGTCAGGGTCTCTCTCTGGTGATGGTGTCAGGGTCTCTCTCTGGTGATGGTGTCAGGGTCTCTCTCTGGGGATGGTGTCAGGGTCTCTCTCTGGTAATGGTGTCAGTGTCTCTGGTGATCGTGTCAGGGTCTCTCTCTGGTGATCGTGTCAGGGTCTCTGGTGATGGTGTCAGGGTCTCTCTGTGGTGATGATGTCAGGGTCTCTCTCTGGTGATGGTGTCAGGTGTCTCTGGTGATGGTGTCAGGGTCTCTGGTGATGGTGTCAGGGTCTCTAGTGATGGTGTCAGGGTCTCTAGTGATGGTGTCAAGGTCTCTGGTGATGGTGTCAAGGTCTCTGGTGATGGTGTCAGGTGTCTCTTGTGATGGTGTCAGGGTCTCTCTCTGGTGATGGTGTCAGGGTCTCTGGTGATGGTGTCAGGGTCTCTGGTGATGGTGTCAGGGTCTCTGGTGATGGTGTCAGGGTCTCTGATGATGGTGTCGGGGTCTCTCCCTGGTGATGGTGTCAGGGTCTCTCTCTGGTGATGGTGTCAGGATCTCTGGTGATGGTGTCAAGGTCTCTGGTGATGGTGTCACATGTCTCTGGTGATGGTGTCAGGGTCTCTGATGATGGTGTCAAGGTCTCTGGTGATGGTGTAAAAGTCTCTGATGATGGTGTCAAGGTCTCTGGTGATGGTGTCAGGTGTCTCTGGTGATGGTGTCAAGGTCTCTGGTGATGGTGTCAGGGTCTCTGGTGATGATGTCAAGGTCTCTGGTGATGGTATCAGGTGTCTCTGGTGATGGTATCAGGTGTCTCTGGTGATGGTGTCAGGTGTCTCTGGTGATAGTGTCAGGTGTCTCTGGTGATGGTGTCAGGGTCTCTGGTGATGGTGTCAAGGTCTCTGGTGATGGTGTCAAGGTCTCTGGTGATGGTGTCAGGGTCTCTCTCTGGTGATGGTGTCAGGGTCTCTCTCTGGTGATTGTGTCAGGGTCTCTCTCTGGTGATGGTGTCAGGGTCTCTCTCTGGTGATGGTGTCAGGGTCTCTCTCTGGTAATGGTGTCAGTGTCTCTGGTGATGGTGTCAGGGTCTGTCTCTGGTGATGGTGTCAGGGTCTCTCTCTGGTGATGGTGTCAGGGTCTCTCTCTGGTGATGGTGTCAGGGTCTCTCTCTGGTGATGGTGTCAGGTGTCTCTGGTGATAGTGTCAGGTGTCTCTGGTGATGGTGTCAGGGTCTCTGGTGATGGTGTCAAGGTCTCTGGTGATGGTGTCAAGGTCTCTGGTGATGGTGTCAGGGTCTCTCTCTGGTGATGGTGTCAGGGTCTCTCTCTGGTGATTGTGTCAGGGTCTCTCTCTGGTGATGGTGTCAGGGTCTCTCTCTGGTGATGGTGTCAGGGTCTCTCTCTGGTGATGGTGTCAGTGTCTCTGGTGATGGTGTCAGGGTCTGTCTCTGGTGATGGTGTCAGGGTCTCTCTCTGGTGATGGTGTCAGGGTCTCTCTCTGGTGATGGTGTCAGGGTCTCTCTCTGGTGATGGTGTCAGGTGTCTCTGGTGATAGTGTCAGGGTCTCTGGTGATGGTGTCAGGGTCTCTGGTGATGGTGTCAAGGTCTCTGGTGATGGTGTCAAGGTCTCTGGTGATGGTGTCAGGGTCTCTCTCTGGTGATGGTGTCAGGGTCTCTCTCTGGTGATGGTGTCAGGTGTCTCTGGTGATAGTGTCAGGGTCTCTGGTGATGGTGTCAGGTCTCTGGTGATGGTGTCAAGGTCTCTGGTGATGGTGTCAAGGTCTCTGGGGATGGTATCAGGATCTCTCTCTGGTGATGGTGTCATGGTCTCTCTCTGGTGATGATGTCAGGGTCTTTTTCTGGTAATGTTGTCAGTTTCTCTGGTGATGATGTCAGGGTCTCTCTCTGGTGATGGTGTCAGGGTCTCTCTCTGGTGATGGTGTCAGGGTCTCTCTCTGGTGATAGTGTCAGGATCTCTGGTGATGGTGTCAAGGTCTCTGGTGATGGTGTCACATGTCTCTGGTGATGGTGTCAGGGTCTCTGGTGATGGTGTCAAGGTCTCTGGTGATGGTGTAAAAGTCTCTGGTGATGGTGACAAGGTATCTGGTGATGGTGTCAGGTGTCTCTGGTGATGGTGTCAGGTGTCTCTGGTGATGGTGTCAGGTGTCTCTGGTGATGGTGTCAGGTGTCTCTGGTGATGGTGTCAGGTGTCTCTGGTGATAGTGTCAGGTGTCTCTGGTGATGGTGTTAGGGTCTCTGGTGATGGTGTCAGGGTCTCTCTCTGGTGATGGTGTCAGGGTCTCTCTCTGGTGATGGTGTCAGGGTCTCTCTCTGGTGATGGTGTCAAGGTCTCTCTCTGGTGATGGTGTCAAGGTCTCTCTCTGGTGATGGTGTCAGGGTCTCTCTCTGGTGATGGTGTCAGTGTCTCTGGTGATGGTGTCAGGGTCTGTCTCTGGTGATGGTGTCAGGGTCTCTGGTGATGGTGTCAGGGTCTCTCTCTGGTGATGGTGTCAGGGTCTCTCTCTGGTGATGGTGTCAGGTGTCTCTGGTGATAGTGTCAGGGTCTCTGGTGATGGTGTCAGGGTCTCTGGTGATGGTGTCAAGGTCTCTGGTGATGGTGTCAAGGTCTCTGGTGATGGTGTCAGGGTTTCTCTCTGGTGATGGTGTCAGGGTCTCTGGTGATGGTTTCACGGTCTCTGGTGATGGTTTCAGGGTCTCTGATGATGGTGTCAGGGTCTCTGGGTATGGTGTCAGGGTCTCTAGTGATGATGTCAGGGTCTCTCCCTGATGATGGTGTCAGGGTCTCTCTCTGGTGATGGTGTCAGAGTCTCTCTCTGGTGATGGTGTCAGGATCTCTGGTGATGGTGTCAAGGTCTCTGGTGATGGTGTCACATGTCTCTGGTGATTGTGTCAGGGTCTCTGGTGATGGTGTCAGGGTCTCTGGTGATGGTGTCAGGGTCTCTGGTGATGTTGTCAAAGTCTCTGGTGATGGTGTCAGGTGTCTCTGGTGATGTTGTCAAGGTCTCTGGTGATGGTGTCAGGGTCTCTGGTGATGGTGTCAGGTGTCTCTGGTGATGGTGTCAAGGTCTCTGGTTATGGTGTCAGGGTCTCTGGTGATGGTGTCAAGGTCTCTGGTGATGGTTTCAGGTTTCTCTGGTGATGGTGTCAAGGTCTCTGGTGATGGTGTCAAGGTCTCTGTTGATGTTGTCAGGGTCTCTGGTGATGGTGTCAAGGTCTCTTGTGATGGTGTCAGGGTCTTTGGTGATGGTGTCAAGGTCTCTGGTGATGGTGTCATGCTCTCTGGTGATTGTGTCAAGGTCTCTGGTGATGGTGTCAGGGTCTCTTTCTGGTGATGGTGTCAGGGTCTCTCTCTGGTGATAGTGTCAGGGTCTCTGGTGATTGTGTCAGGGTCTCTGGTGATGGTGTCAGGGTCTCTGGTGATGGTGTCAGGGTCTCTGGTGATAGTGTCAAGGTCTCTGATGATGGTGTCAGGTTTCTCTGGTGATGGTGTCAGAGTCTTTTCTGAGGAAATAGCCAACGCAATTCTATCGTCTACTCGCTATGATGGTCTCACTTATTGTTCCGTTGACGACTGTCTTGTTCGTTCCTTCAGTTCCATATTGATTCTTTTGTCATGCCATCTTCATGTTCTTGAAGATTTGTTTTTCTTTTGTGTGTGGCTTTGTGTTACTACAAGATGTAGATAAACTGGCGCCATGCCCAATCCTCCTTAGTAGCGTTCTACAGCACGCCTGGTAGAGCGCAGGGTTACTATTCTTTGCTCCTCTTCTGTTCCATTTCTCTTTGGATCGTTCTCATGTAATCACATTCATTTCTCTCATATAATCACATTCATTTCTCTCATATAATCACATTAATTTCTCTCATATAATCACATTTATTTCTCTCATATAATCACATTCATTTCTCTCATATAATCACATTCATTTCTCTCATATAATCACATTAATTTCTCTCATATAATCACATTTATTTCTCTCATATAATCACATTCATTTCTCTCATATAATCACATTCATTTCTCTCATATAATCACATCCGTTTCTCTCATATAATCACATTCATTTCTCTCATATAATCACATTCATTTCTCTCATATAATCACATTAATTTCTCTCATTTAATTACATCTATTTTTCTCATAAAGTTGGCGGCCTGCCTCAGGCTTCACTCATCACTCTCATATAATCACATTCATTTCTGTCATAAAGTTGGCGGCCTGCCTCAGGCTTTACTCATCACTCTCATATAATCACATTCATTTCTGTCATAAAGTTGGTGGCCTGCCTCAGGCTTCACTCATCACTCTCAAATAATCACATTCATCTCTGTCATAAAGTTGGCGGCCAGCCTCATGCTTCACTCATCACTCTCATATAATCACATTCATTTCTCTCATATAACCACATCTATTTTTCTCATAAAGTGGGGGGGGAGGGGGTTATTCTTCTGTTACATCACACTGTGAGTGTTCTCTATGCCATTTTTCTTTGAAGCTATTTTTGGTTACTGTTTATCGCGTCATATGTGTGCCGTGTCTTTGAATTTAGCTTTCTCTTTCGCTAGCAAGTTTATCTAAGCTCTCGTCTTGTGTTCATCTATCTTACTATGGGCAGGAATCCATTGGACTTTTGAGGTCGGAGTGGCTAAGAGGTATGGCGTCCGCTTCGAATTCTAAAAGTACCGGGTTCGATTCCCAGTAGAGGGAATATAATTTATGGAATTTATTATCAAAACCAGTGGTCATACTCCCTTCTGGTCTTCTAGCTGGTAGTCAAATTGGATTTCAAGCCTTCTCGGGTAATGGTGAAAAAATAGTAGGTCCCGTGTGCAAACTGCGCACGTTAAAAATCCCACGACAGTTGGAAATCGTAAAGAGTAGGCCATAAGGCCGCTGTCTTGGCAAACTTTAAAAATTATAAACCTATCCAACACAAAAATATTTATAGAATGTGTGATTCCTTGGGATTCTCGCCAGTTATGCACTGTGTCGAGATCGTCCTTGTGTGATCTAAGGGAAGAGAACTGATGTAGTTCCCTGTGTGTAATGAAGACTTTCCTTAAAATCAAACCAAACCGTTAGAACTTTCATGTTGTTGAATTTATAGCTCGTTTGCTTTATACGACTTCTGAGATACTGTCTAATTCAGGGATGTGCAATATTTTTGCCGTTCGACAAATATGGCCAACTGGCAACAAATGTGTGGTGAGTTGAATTATTAGATCTGGCATAATACAGAATGAAGATTTGATGGGTAAAAACTCTTGAAAACCTTTCTTTCACTCTGAAATGTTGTGTACTGAAATTTCTGGCCTATCGTGAAAACTCTGAGGGGTTCTTACATATCAATATGATTTGACTGGCCTAAGAAATTCAAATATCCAGTCAAATTGTGAACAGTTGCTTAGACAGAAAGACCGCAAGGTTCCACTCTTTTCTTCAGTTTTTTTTTAATTCTTTAACGTCCCAGATTTGGTGTTTAACTCTGTAAGCAAGAATAATGCTTGAATAAAGTCATTTAAAGCAATGTTGTTTGATATGGCGAATGAATCATGGAATCCGAATCCATCTGTGGTTCAGCATAAGAGCCTATAGCCTACCAGTGGTTTCATTCATTCTTTAATGTTTCCTTTCGCCCGTTATGACTGACGAAGAGTCTTTGAGGAACACTATCTTGGCTTCAGCATTTTCTTATTGTTACTGCAGCTGTTTTTAATGCGTCTGCCTCAGTTTTGAAGCTGAATAAAAAAAACTGTCTTGTGACCACTGAGATATGGATTTTCTGGGATATCAGGTTGTAGCGTGAGAACGGAACATTATATCAATGTTATTGTGCGGAAGTGTGTCATGAAAACTGAGCAATCAAAACAGAATATGACAGGTATGAAAGGAAACTCTATACATAATGTTACAACAGGAGGTAATCTGATCATCAGAAATAGTTACCCCCTCCCTCGGACAAATATTTCGGCCCTTTTATCTCCTTATCACTCTAAGGAGGGTGGGCCCACTTGGGCTGTGACTCCAAGGTGACAGCCTCCTGTTGTCTTTTTTCGACTGTGCTGGGAATCGAACCCACTCCAACTTTCATTAGAGGTAAAATAAATCGGTTTCTTAACAGAATCTTAACTGTTTCTCGTCGAGACAGTTTTTAACTTTTACGCCAAAATCGGAGGTCTCTGAAAGGACAAAGGCAGATTAATTAGCTGATACGTGATCATGCTGGGGATGATGACGCCATTTTGTACACTGATGGGTCTGTAGGGCATGATGAGAAATCAGGATGGGGCTTCTATGCGAAAGTAAATGACAAAGTCGTTACTGAACAGCGTGGAGCCTACGTGACAACAACCTCCAGCATGAGAATGGACATAGAGGCAGTTACTGCAGTACTCAGGTGGCTGTCTGAAACTCCATCAACCAGGGCAGTTATATTGTCAGACTCTCAAGCCATGATTCGGAAAGTTCAGAACGGATGGCTGCGGCAGGAGTGGAAAACATCAGTAGAATCCTCTTCAAGAACTGGTGTGGATCTACTGTCCTGGTCATGCAGGGGTACGTGACAATGAGAGAGCTGACAGACTGGCCTCGAGAGTACCCACAGTGGGCACACTGAACATGGATAAGGGAGAGATACTAAGGGCAATTAATGATCGCCTGCAGGATAATGACACTACAATGGATGAATCAACAAGGCTGAGACTGTTGGAGTTTGGCCACAAACGTGAGACTAGCAGAAATGGGCGTGAGAGAAGATGCATCCGCCGTATGTTCAACCAGCGTGCTACAGGTACAATTAGCATTCATACTCTTCGACATTTGCTGAGGGAGACTGAGCACCAAAGGGTTTGCCCGGAGTGCAGTGAGTTCGATTCTGATTTACAATAACAATAACAAAGGCAGACTAGTACTATTGCTCCCTCATGCATGTCGTAGAAGTTGACTAATATCAGGTAGTGCGTGGAACTAGCAACCTCAACATGTAACAATAAATTGTCACATAAACCACCGCTACAAGAGTACGGTATGTAAACGTTTGGTACAGGCTCACTACCAGCTACAGCCGTGACTGTGGTACAGGCTCACTACCAGCTACAGCCGTGACTGTGGTACAGGCTCACTACCAGCTACAGCCGTGACTGTGGTACAGGCTCATTACCAGCTACAGCCGTGACTGTGGTACAGGCTCACTACCAGCTACAGCCGTGATTGTGGTACAGGCTCACTACCAGCTACAGCCGTGACTGTGGTACAGGCTCACTACCAGCTACAGCCGTGACTGTGGTACAGGCTCACTACCAGCTACAGCCGTGACTCTGGTACAGACTCACTACCAGCTACAGCCGTGACTGTGGTACAGACTCACTACCAGCTACAGTCGTGACTGTGGTACAGGCTCACTACCAGCTACAACCGTGACTGTGGTACAGGCTCACTACCAGGGCACCAGCTTCAGCCGTGACTATAGTACAGGCTCACTACCAGGGCACCAGTTTCAGCCGTGACTGTGGTACAGGCTCACTACCAGAGCACCAGCTACAGTCGTGACTGTGACACAGGCTCACTACCATGGCACCAGCTACAGCCGTGAATGTGGTACAGGCTCACTACCAGGACACCAGCTTCAGCCGTGACTGTGGTACAGGCTCACTACCAGGGCACCAGCTACAGCCGTGACTGTGGTACAGGCTCACTACCAGGGCACCAGCTACAGCCGTGACTGTGGTACAGGCTCAATACCTGGGCACCAGCTACAGCCGTGACTGTGGTACAGGCTCATTACCAGGGGACCAGCTTCCTAAGGGTTGCTAAGGAAAATGATTAAGACGCGCCGAAACAGACGCCACTTTTTTCTACACGTGAAGTTTCAAAACGAGCAGTAAAGAAGTTTATTTATAAACAAATATCTTATCTCCGTAACGCTAATTAGGTAAGTGACACTTACTTTAAAAGAACAATGAAAAAAAAATCCAATCACCGTTTCGGAAAAATTCGGAAAAGGCATCCATCGCAACGTAAACACCCATTAAAATGACACGAATGCTTTCATATGTGTTTCCATGGTACATTGACCATTGACTGAAAGTCATGAAAAGTTTGACCACAAGAATTCACCGAAGCTGAAATAGAATGGAAAGGAATTAAATGAGCACACGAGAAAGATTGCCGTCATTGTATTTAGCGCCATAATTTTTCATATTTCTATAAAATCGTTGTCAACTTCCCTCAAGAACATATTTGAATGTCGTGAGTCGTAAACATAACAATCATTTTTCGTTTTTTTTTTTTGTTTGTTGTTGTTTAACGTCGTACTCTCGCATTCCTTTATTGCTGTTTATGGAGCTACCAGTACAACGGCCCCCCTCCCCCCATTTCCCCCCCCCCCCCCCCACACTTTTAGGAGAATCCTTTCAGATGTGGTTTCTGTAACAATGTAGCCCAGCTAGAGTCAAGGCTCAGTTCTTGTTGTGGAACCCCCAGGGTAAGCGAAGCAGAGGTCGACCAACAAACACATGGAGAAGAAAACTGGAGACAGAAGTTAAAATGGTGAGGAAAGAGTTTGAGGTGAGGGCACGTGACAGGAGGACTTGGCATGTCTTTGTTCAAGGCCTATTCTCCTTGGGGAGCTAAAGGGTATTGATTGGTTGACAGTGAGGGCTCCTGTTACATAGCGAGCTTAAAGGAATATGATGATGATGATGGAGATGATGGTGATGGTAATCATGATGATGGTGATGATGATGATGGTGATGATGGTGATGGTAATCATGATGATGGTGATGATGATGATGGAGATGGTGATGGTAATCATGATGATGGTGATGGTGATGGTGATGATGGTGATGGTAATCGTGGTGATGGTGATCATGTTGATGGCGATGGTGATGATGATGGGGGTGGTCATAATGATGATGATGGTGATGATGATGGTGAAGATATTGATGGTGGTGATGATTTTGATTGTGGTGATGATGGTAATGATGGTGGTAATGATGATGGTAATGATGATGGTAATGATGATGATAAAACTCCAAGATTTAGCGTGTTTCATTTGTTACGACTAATATGAAATTTACAGCGACACTAGAGTCATCGCAAAGTTGTGTTATATATTCATGAAGCCGGAAATGCATTTTTTGCTATATAAATGGCAGCTACACTTGATAAAATTACGTCACAATCTCTGGAGCCCGGATGTTCATATTCCTTTTCGCAAGCGCAGGGTAAGTATATTTCCAACATTTCCGGAATACATCTGCATTTTTATTGTGAAATATTTCCGAGTCTGGTGACTTATCATGTGGGCAGAAAATAGAGGAATAAAAACATTTACGATGAAAAAAAAGGGGTACCAGACGTGGGTTATCATCTGCGTATATTTGTTTTAAATTGTTTATCAGAGTTCGAACCTGTTGTTGTTATCTGTCTGCGGCTGGGAATAATGTCAATGGTCCTAGGATCGGACTAAAATGGGTTAATGCTGACGTTTTGACAAAGGTCAAGAGGGTAACTGAAAATTTGTTCTCAGATCCGAAAGGCACATTCCACAATCGTTAGGCACGCTTGTATGAACAGAAAAGTAAACACAATATGATTTTTAAAAATTTTAATTTTGAAGAAAAAATATTCCGTTCAACCTCTGATGGGTTATAATTAGGTTATAAATATGGGATGAGTATTATGTGACCGCCTGGCATACACTAGCATTTATACGTGCTATAATAGAATAAGAAAGACAGACGTTAAGCAGATACGGCGTTTTCGCACAAAACGCAGGATCACTAAAAGTTCTGTTGACAGTCATGGCTATGAACGGCATTGTAGAGCAGTCCGAGAAAATAATATTGAATGCGTGTTTTGAGTGGAAAATTTTGTGAAGTGAGAGTTGCTATTTTGGATTTTTTTTTCCATTGTTGATGGAAAAGAGAGATGTCACAAAAGTCGAAAAACAGAAAGTTGTGTGCAAATTGTCGAAAACAGAGAGACGTGTAGAAAATTGTAACGTGTGGAAAAAAGAATGAGACGTGTGGAAAAAGGCGGGAAAAAGACAGGAGATGTATAAAAAGGAGAGATGTGGGCGATAGACATGATTAGATAGATAAAAATTTTTGCTAGGCAGTTGTAGCGTTAGGTGAACTTCGTCTTTGAGATTATCAAGACAAGTTTCTAAGTTGACAAGTTTTAATATTATTCTGTTGGATATATTTTTCCTTGTGGATATATTTTCCTTGTGGATATACTCACTATTTTTGTTGAGCATAGTAAACGATCAAATCATTGTGAAATTTGCAATGCTTGTCTAATAACGTTAATAAACTCTGATTGAATTTTATACATTGCTGTGTTTTATTTGGAACGTCACAATTGGATCTTTTGAAAACCATTAAACGATATATTGCTTATCACTAAACTTAAAAGGGTAAGAACGAAACTGGGAAGAAAAATAAACTTCAGTCAAGAATTTCCATCTCAGGCGGAAGGCCTGTAACCACTTGAACAGAAACGTATAAAGGATTAGCTCTCGTCAATATATTTACTTGCGCACATTCAACATGACCCGGCCACACACGTCTTACATTGGTACCGTAACCAGCCCGGCTACAATTACAGAGATCAAAAGATTAGTTAAACGAATATTGACTTATGAAAAGACAGTAGGGTAGGATGGACGTTTGAAGGACAAACATACATATATGTTGCTCAGGGCTCAAACAAAAACGTTAGAGGTATCTAAATATATAAAGTATATGTTTCACATCCTTGTATTTCTTTAACCTGTATGTAAATTCTTGTCCTTGTCACCTGTTTGTAACTGTGGCTGACGACGGGTGAAACTCGAAACGTCCCGTGTTTCCTGTGTACCGTTAACTTGTAAAACTGATTTCATACCATTTTATTCTTTGTTACCTTATATATTTGTTTCCTTGTCAGTTTTACAGCAGCCTCCTCATTTATTGTATCAGGTATCTAGTAGACTAAACATTATGCCACCTTTTTGGGAAATAAATGTTTTCTCTTCAAGTTCCATGTCTAGTGGCGAAGGTGATCAAGTCTGTCCACAACTTCATGTCTCCAGAACTGTTTATCAACTCTGGTGTTGACATCTGTCCATGTCATGATGTTCTGTCTAGTATCGTCTCTCCTTGTAGTCCTCTTTCTTTTTGTCCTGTAATCTTCCTTTTTCACGATATATTCCAGCTATATTCTTATCATAACATGCCCAAAGAAAGGGGTTTGTTTCCGTCTGACCAGACGAATATGTTTCCTTCTAACTAGAGGAATACGTTTCCTTCTAACTAGAGGAATGTTTCCGTCTAGCTAGAGGAATAAGTTTCCTTTTAACTAGAGGAATAAGTTTCCTTCTAACTAGAGGAATAAGTTTCCTTCTAACTAGAGGAATAAGTTTCCTTCTAACTAGAGGAATGTTTCCTTCTAACTAGAGGAATAAGTTTCCTTCTAACTAGAGGAATAACTTTCCTTCTAACTAGAGGAATAAGTTTCCTTCTAACTAGAGGAATAAGTTTCCTTCTAACTAGAGGAATAAGTTTCCTTCTAACTAGAGGAATGTTTCCTTCTAACTAGAGGAATAAGTTTCCTTCTAACTAGAGGAATACGTTTCCTTCTAACTAGAGGAAAGTTTCCTTCTAACTAGAGGAATAAGTTTCCTTCTAACTAGAGGAATAAGTTTCCTTCTAACTAGAGGAATACGTTTCCTTCTAACTAGAGGAATAAGTTTCCTTCTAACTAGAGGAATAAGTTTCCTTCTAACTAGAGGAAAAGGTTTCCTTCTAACTAGAGGAATACGTTTCCTTCTAACTAGAGCAATGTTTCCTTCTAACTAGAGGAATAAGTTTCCTTCTAACTAGAGGAATACGTTTCCTTCTAACTAGAGGAATAAGTTTCCTTCTAACTAGAGGAATAAGTTTCCTTCTAACTAGAGGCATTAGTTTCCTTCTAACTAGAGGAATGTTTCCTTCTAACTAGAGGAATAAGTTTCCTTCTAGCTAGAGCAATACGTTTCCTTCTAACTAGATGAATAGGTTTCCTTCTAACTAGAGAAATAAGTTTCCTTCTAACTAGAGGAATTAGTTTCCTTCTAACTAAAGGAATAAGTTTCCTTCTAACTAGAGGAATATGTTTCCTTCTAACTAGAGGAATACGTTTCCTTCTAACTAGAGGAATAGGTTTCCTTCTAACTAGAGGAATAAGTTTCCTTCTAACTAGAGGAATAGGTTTCCTTCTAACTAGAGGAATAAGTTTCCTTCTAACTAGAGGAATTAGTTTCCTTCTAACTAGAGGAATTAGTTTCCTTCTAACTAGAGGAATAGGTTTCCTTCTAACTAGAGGAATAGGTTTCCTTCTAACTAGAGGAATAAGTTTCCTTCTAACTAGAGGAATAAGTTTCCTTCTAACTAGTGGAATAGGTTTTCTTATAACTGGAG
The DNA here is from genome assembly GCA_024509875.1 of Oreohelix idahoensis. Lineage (NCBI taxonomy): Eukaryota > Metazoa > Mollusca > Gastropoda > Stylommatophora > Oreohelicidae > Oreohelix > Oreohelix idahoensis. The sequence continues at coordinate 24,036 of JAMPIV010001437.1, forward strand.
GAATAGGTTTTCTTATAACTAGAGGAATAGGTTTTCTTCTAACTAGAGGAATAAGTTTTCTTCTAACTAGAGGAATAAGTTTCCTTCTAACTAGAGGAAAAAATTTTCTTATAACTAGAGGAATAAGTTTCCTTCTAACTAGAGGAATAGGTTTTCTTCTAACTAGAGGAATAAGTTTCCTTCTAACTAGAGGAATGTTTCCTTCTAACTAGAGGAATAAGTTTCCTTCTAGCTAGAGCAATACGTTTCCTTCTAACTAGATGAATAGGTTTCCTTCTAACTAGAGAAATAAGTTTCCTTCTAACTAGAGGAATTAGTTTCCTTCTAACTAAAGGAATAAGTTTCCTCCTAACTAGAGGAATAGGTTTCCTTCTAACTAGAGGAATACGTTTCCTTCTAACTAGAGGAATAGGTTTCCTTCTAACTAGAGGAATAAGTTTCCTTCTAACTAGAGGAATAGGTTTCCTTCTAACTAGAGGAATAAGTTTCATTCTAACTAGAGGAATTAGTTTCCTTCTAACTAGAGGAATAAGTTTCCTTCTAACTAGAGGAAAAGGTTTCCTTCTAACTAGAGGAATACGTTTCCTTCTAACTAGAGAAATAAGTTTCCTTCTAACTAGAGGAATAAGTTTTCCTTTCTGGAATACCTTACAACTGGAGGAATAGGTTTTCTTCTAACTAGAGGAATAGGTTTTCTTCTAACTAAGAGAGGAATAAGTTTAACCTTCTAACTAGAGGAATAAGTTTCCTTCTAACTAGAGGAATAAGTTTCCTTCTAACTAGAGGAAGTTTCCTTCTAACTAGAGGAATGTTTCCTTCTAACTAGAGGAATACGTTTCCTTCTAACTAGAGGAATAGGTTTCCTTCTAACTAGAGGAATAAGTTTCCTTCTAACTAGAGGAATAGGTTTCCTTCTAACTAGAGGAATAAGTTTCATTCTAACTCTTCTAACTAGAGGAATAAGTTTCCTTCTAACTAGAGGAATAAGTTTCCTTCTAACTAGAGGAATAAGTTTCCTTCTAACTAGAGGAATGTTTCCTTCTAACTAGAGGAATAAGTTTCCTTCTAACTAGAGGAATAAGTTTCCTTCTAACTAGAGGAATAATTTTCCTTCTAACAAGAGGAATACGTTTCCTTCTAACTAGAGGAATAAGTTAACTTCTAACTAGAGGAATAAGTTTCCTTCTAACTAGAGGAATAAGTTTCCTTCTAACTAGAGGAATAAGTTTCCTTCTAACTAGAGGAATACGTTTCCTTCTAACTAGAGGAATAAGTTTCCTTCTAACTAGAGGAATAAGTTTCCTTCTAACTAGAGGCATTAGTTTCCTTCTAACTAGAGGAATGTTTCCTTCTAACTAGAGGAATAAGTTTCCTTCTAGCTAGAGCAATACGTTTCCTTCTAACTAGATGAATAGGTTTCCTTCTAACTAGAGAAATAAGTTTCCTTCTAACTAGAGGAATTAGTTTCCTTCTAACTAAAGGAATAAGTTTCCTCCTAACTAGAGGAATAGGTTTCCTTCTAACTAGAGGAATACGTTTCCTTCTAACTAGAGGAATAGGTTTCCTTCTAACTAGAGGAATAAGTTTCCTTCTAACTAGAGGAATAGGTTTCCTTCTAACTAGAGGAATAAGTTTCCTTCTAACTAGAGGAATTAGTTTCCTTCTAACTAGAGGAATTAGTTTCCTTCTAACTAGAGGAATAGGTTTCCTTCTAACTAGAGGAATAGGTTTCCTTCTAACTAGAGGAATAGAGGAATAAGTTTCCTTCTAACTAGAGGAATAAGTTTCCTTCTAACTAGTGGAATAGGTTTTCTTATAACTGGAGGAATAGGTTTTCTTATAACTAGAGGAATAGGTTTTCTTCTAACTAGAGGAATAAGTTTTCTTCTAACTAGAGGAATAAGTTTCCTTCTAACTAGAGGAATGTTTCCTTCTAACTAGAGGAATAAGTTTCCTTCTAGCTAGAGCAATACGTTTCCTTCTAACTAGATGAATAGGTTTCCTTCTAACTAGAGAAATAAGTTTCCTTCTAACTAGAGGAATTAGTTTCCTTCTAACTAAAGGAATAAGTTTCCTCCTAACTAGAGGAATAGGTTTCCTTCTAACTAGAGGAATACGTTTCCTTCTAACTAGAGGAATAGGTTTCCTTCTAACTAGAGGAATAAGTTTCCTTCTAACTAGAGGAATAGGTTTCCTTCTAACTAGAGGAATAAGTTTCATTCTAACTAGAGGAATTAGTTTCCTTCTAACTAGAGGAATTAGTTTCCTTCTAACTAGAGGAATAGGTTTCCTTCTAACTAGAGGAATAGGTTTCCTTCTAACTAGAGGAATAAGTTTCCTTCTAACTAGAGGAATAAGTTTCCTTCTAACTAGTGGAATAGGTTTTCTTATAACTAGAGGAATAGGTTTTCTTATAACTAGAGGAATATGTTTTCTTCTAACTAGAGGAATAAGTTTCCTTCTAACTAGAGGAAAAAATTTTCTTATAACTAGAGGAATAAGTTTCCTTCTAACTAGAGGAATAGGTTTTCTTCTAACTAGAGGAATAAGTTTTCTTCTAACTAGAGGAATAGGTTTTCTTATAAGTAGAGGAATAAGTTTCCTTCTAACTAGAGGAATAAGTTTCCTTCTAACTAGAGGAATAAGTTTCCTTCTAACTAGAGGAATAAGTTTCCTTCTAACTAGAGGAATAAGTTTCCTTCTAACTAGAGGAATACGTTTCCTTCTAACTAGAGGAATTAGTTTCCTTCTAACTAGATGAATTAGTTTCCTTCTAACTAGAAGAATAAGTTTCCTTCTAGCTAGAGGAATTAGTTTCCTTCTAACTAGAGGAATAAGTTTCCTTCTAGCTAGAGGAACTAGTTTCCTTCTAACTAGAGGAATTAGTTTCCTTCTAACTAGAGGAATAAGTTTCCTTCTAACTAGAGGAATGTTTCCTTCTAACTAGAGGAATTAGTTTCCTTCTAACTAGAGGAATAATTTTCCTTCTAACTCGAGGAATTAGTTTCCTTCTAACTAGAGGAATGTTTCCTTCTAACTAGAGGAATAAGTTTCCTTCTAACTAGAGGAATGTTTCCTTCTAACTAGAGGAATAAGTTTCCTTCTAACTAGAGGAATAAGTTTCCTTCTAACTAGAGGAATAATTTTCCTTCTAACTAGTGGAATTAGTTTCCTTCTAACTAGAGGAATAAGTTTCCTTCTAACTAGAGAAATTAGTTTCCTTCTAACTAGAGGAATTAGTTTCCTTCTAACTAGAGGAATTAGTTTCCTTCTAACTAGAGGAATTAGTTTCCTTCTAACTAGAGGAATAAGTTTCCTTCTAACTAGAGGAATTAGTTTCCTTCTAACTAGAGGAATTAGTTTCCTTCTAACTAGAGGAATAGATTTCCTTCTAACTAGAGGAATACGTTTCCTTCTAACTAGAGGAATAAGTTTCCTTCTAACTAGAGGAATTAGTTTCCTTCTAACTAGAGGAATTAGTTTCCTTCTAACTAGAGGAATAAGTTTCCTTCTAACTAGAGGAATTAGTTTCCTTCTAACTAGAGGAATTAGTTTCCTTGTAACTAGAGGAATTAGTTTCCTTCTAACTAGAGGAATACGTTTCCTTCTAACTAGAGGAATTAGTTTCCTTCTAACTAGTGGAATTATTTTCCTTTGCACATTGGCCTCTTGCAGTACATCCTCATTACTCATGTTTAGCCATTCATGTTATTTTTAAAATTTTTTTTTAAACCACGTCTCTGTGACCTGTAGTGTTTTCCCTACTTGTTTACTGATTGTCCATGACTTAATTCCGCATGTCAGGAATGGTTCTATATAACACTGACCTCTCTTTCTTACTTCCATTGACAAAGAGTTGTTGCATTAAATACTTTTAATTTTTAGGAATCTGCTTTATCCTATGCTATTCTACTGTTCACCTCTGAGATGCATCTTCCATCCAATGTTATAAAAGTACTTTATTATTTGAATGTATTAACTTGTTTTTAAACTCGTTCATTTACTTTGATAGTCCATTCTGAAAAAATCATTGTCTTTGGGATGACCATGGACCATAAACTAGGACAGACTTTACATTACTACATATATTTCTTTCCACTATTTCATATTTCAGAACACTCGCTCCGCTTTTTAACTTTTCCACTACATTACTGTTCGTCCGCCGCACGCGTCGCCATGACGTCTGGCTAGCGAGATAAATGACCTCACAATGTCATGGCAAAGATGAGGAATGTGTTAGCAGAAACTTAAGAGAAAAACACGCAACCAAACAAATGGAGCGGTCAGATTTGGAGAAGAGATTCTTGTAAAATTGATACGTTTTCGACTTGTGCAGAAATCGTTCATACTAATTCGTTCCAAGTTCTGAAAGGCGCAATAAATTTTCTATGTCGTCTGAAAAAAATATTTGTATTTATTCTCTGAAAGCAAATATCATCTCCATGTGAGCGGGATAGATTATAAAATTGTTCTTGGGTACAAAAGAAAAATCGATACTTGTAAATGACTTTTCCTATTTTCTCTCAAACGCTTCAGGGAGGAGGTTCTTCTTCTACAAAAGTCATGTCTACCAGTGTAGGCGATCATGTATGTCCACAACTTCCTGTCTTTAGTTCATTCATTCGTTCATTGTGATTCACTTCCACTCTGGAGCATAGGTCATTAACGCGTTCATGCCAGTCTTTCCTGTCCATTGCCATTGTTCACAGAATGTCCATGTCTTTTTTTTTCTCCATTTTTTGTTTATTCTTCGTTCCCTATCCACACGTTTTAGATTTCCCTGTATCCCTCTGCGCCAGGGTTTAGGAACATGGACTACCTTGTAATGATATCAACAGGTTTCCTCAATGTTTGTCCTATTCAATGATCTTATTTCGTCGTGTTGGACTGGATTTCTATTTCTTTTCACACTCTCACTCATGTACGAGTATATATATATATATATATATATAGATATATGAGAAGTGTCATAGACAGTCATCAGTTATAGCCAGTGACAGTGATCAGTTATAGTCAGTGACAGTGATCAGTTATAGTCAGTGACAGTGAGCATTCATAGTCTGTGATGATAACCGATTCTAAAAGAGACATAGACTAGATCAACAGCACAATTAGACACATTGTTCTAATACTAGTGGAAGATCCCAGATGAATTTTTCTCAATTTTATTTTATGATCATCTGATGTACCATAAATATACTACCACAATCGTAATCATCTTCCAACATTCACCATTCAGCACACAAGTAGATAGATGTATATACATATTAAATATTGAAATTGTATTTACTGACTTATTACTTTTATAACTGTTGCAGTTAAGCTTTTTTTTTATATTTAATTACATATCACTGGGGGTTACATAGGGAAGGGGCATCTTCTAGTCCGATGTTCTATATACCTTAATTCCTAACTCAGATTATTCACAGCTTTAACTATCTGGTGACACCAGTGTTCTTCTCAGACACTGTGACTTTACCATTTTCTACAGAATTCTATTTTTGTCCAATCAGTAATTCTACTGAGTTTAAATTCTTAAAATTACCTTCCGCTACAGATATATATGAGGCGGAAAAATTTTTAGGCCACAAACGGCTCCTGGGTCGACCCAGCCCCGAATGGGTACCAGAGCTACTCTGGGAAGGTTAAGGCGGCCGGCGTGATGCCGACCACATCACCCCTCGTGTGCCGACGGTCAAGATAATATGGGCCTAACACCATATTCCCAATATGCCTCAATGGGCGTGTAACGGGTTCCTTTACCTTTCTTTTTTTTATATATATATATATATATATATATATATATATATATATATATATATATATATATATATATATATATATATATATATATATATATATATATATATATATATGACTACGTATGTTTGTGCATATTTGGCTGTACATCTGCCTATGAGTACTCATCAAAAAACCACTACAGCATCTAATTAACATTAGAAAAATTAACGTCATATAATAATTAACGATAATGGTTTCTTCCGAACACGAATAAAGTACTCGAGTACTTGCCCCACATTCAAGCACGACCATCTCCCAGCCCGCCGCCATAATCACCTCATAATAATCATGTCAAATGAAAAGAGTTAATTTACCAATTCTGTGCACGCGTTACTGGAAATAATTTGCGATAAAAAAAATGAAACGAAATTACAGCTGCATAAATGGATTTATATTTTTATCATTCCGAGACCAAGCCTTTACATCTCAAAAGAACTATTTATTTTTCCAATTTATGAAAGTAATGTAAAATAATTAGATTTTTGAACAGGCAAATTTTCTCCTTTGATATTTGGATAGCAAATACCAACTATCACCATTGAAGGACAACGTTAGACAATCTATGGGGGACCGTAGGCTGGAGTGGAGACAGGCCGGGAGGAAGACAGCCGGCGGGATAGTCTTATGCTCTCTCTTCCAAACCTCTACACCTCACGGTAGAAGAGGAACGACTAAGTAAATAAGTAAGTAGTAAACAACAACTATATGAAATACCCGTGGAATAAGGGTTCTCAAACTGTGATCCACGTACGCCTTGAGAATCTGTGAATGGAGTAAAAAGGAGTCTATGGCACAAAAAGGACTAAGAAGCCCTGACGAACGAGATAAGTGACAGCGTGGGATTTCTGAACGTTGATGTCGATTGTGTGTTTGTGACAGAGAGTAAGTCAGTTTGGACTAATTGTTACTATACATACATCAAATATGTACACGAGACATAATTGTTCAGTTATTTCGATTGTTTTAATAAAAATCTGCAAATTGGTCTCTTCTTGTTATTTGTTAGCACAGTAGGCGTAAAACGGTCGCAGAATTTGGAGTTCAATGTGACATAAAAAGTATTTTTGAGGAAGAAGGATCGTTAGACACTAGAACTTTGTCCGCCAAAAAAAAAAAAAATAACGGGAAAGAATTATATTGTGCTCAATCTGCTGCAAGCCTTGATGACGTCACTTTTTCTTCTGTCGTCACTCCTCTCCTTTCCATTCTATTTCACCTTTATTAGATCGTTGTAGACAAACTTATCATGAATTATGTTCAGTGATGAATACACCAGGAAAGAAAAACTGAAAGACCTGCGAGCTCTTTTAATGGGTGTTTAATTTAGCTGTCACGGTGCAATGAACGCCGTTTATGTATTTTCCCAAACATGCACTATGGAAAAAACTGAGATGCCATGCGTGTTCTTTTTCTAGGATGTTGCATTTGATCCAATCCATGAGCATGAATGAAGTGGGTCGGAGCTTTAGTTATTACCTACACCGTAGTGTTTTAAAATATCATTTTAAAACTTGAACACATGACCTCTTCTCCATATTTGGCATGGCTCCTTCCGTTACTCTTAGGTAACCTTTCAAATCAGATCTGTAACCTCATCCCTGCAAGATAGTGCATTTCTCATAATGTTTCCTCAGACGGGTTTATCTGTAATTATTACCACAGACAATCTCTTGACGGGAGTGATTAGTCATCGCTTCTCACCCGTTTACCGGTGGGGTAATCTAAAACTTGTCGCTGGTGCAGACACAACCATCCTGGCTTTCTTTGTATTCTCCGCCAAAGTGTCTGAACGAGTTTGCGATGAACAACACACCCAGCTAGACATTCTTGTCTGGTGGAAATGAATACTGTAGAAAGTCAACAAATACAATCACGTTTCGTGAAGTGACAAGATCTGGACATGCTCTTTTGTGTGATCTCTCACACCTTTAGCCACTACGGCAGTTTCATTTCTTTTTCTTCTATTTTCTCACCAATCGCTTTTATATGGTATAAATCAAGCCTTTTCATTCATTATTTGGCTCTATGCTGGATCTAGTTGGTTGAAGTCTCTAACACTCTACTCCCCTACGGATGTATCTGCTTTACACGCAGAATTATTTACGTACCGAAATGTAAATGCGATAATTCCAGGTAATTATACCGGTCATACGCTTATCTATTCTCTCAGTCTGGCCATATTTTGAAACGCGTCGGTCCAACATTTGACCCCAGGTGAAAAGCTGGTGACAATACGGTGTCGCCGATCGACATGAAAAGAACCCAAGATTGTATGTCTGGGTTGCCGACGTAGGTGTCTGTTTGTCTGGCAGATTACACAGATGTGTTTATCGTTTTTTGTAGGACAATCTTTGGTGATTGTTACAGATAATCTGTCTGGGTAGATATCTTGGCGGAAGACATTAAGCCAGGAAACATGGTCATATGTTGTTGTGAGTGGGCGGAAATATTACCGAATGATTTGAAAGAGATCACGCGTTGGAATATTAAATGTAATATTTTAAAACACGTGGGGGATATTTTGAAATTAGGCACCCCAACCCAGTGCTCGCAAATTCACGCGTCAGAACAATTATTTTACAAATGTAAATTTGGCATTTTTTTTTTTTTGCTAAGTGGTTATATATGAGGCTGGCAACCTCAACATGTGAAACTAGTATATTCATAAACCACTACAGCAAGCGCTGGTGATTTCTTATAGCTAGTCGTGCGGAAAATCGACAGCAGAGGTGACCCCAGACTCTGAATGGAGCAGTGATGACTAATGATTACATCACATGTGCCTAAAGTGTATAATATTTTGTGAGATATATGCACTTTGTTAATTGTATCTCAGGCAAATCATTATTCGCGCTGTCCAGACACATTTTCCGAGTTAATACCCACAGGAAAATAGTGAATTTTATTCGTCTTCCATGAGCTACACTGTATACTTGGGAATTTAATTCTTCTGAGAGATTAACATTGGTGGTGGACAGCGAGAATACGCCTGTTAATTGGCAGCCCACAAATGTACTAACCAGAGGCATTTGTTTTATATTTTGTCTAAAAAAAAGTTCGTGGTACAAGACTACTTGTGGTTACCAGCTATGAGACGGTTCGAAGTACTGAAGTTACTACGCCACTCGTGTGAGAGAAGTACACTCATCACCAAGAAATGACGAAAACCACGGCGACAGGACTCGCCTAGAGTTAAGTTTTCTTGTAAAGAAGGCGAAAGCAACGGATTTTGATAAATCCTCACCTACGCCTCCATGACGACAATTTGTATTTACACCAAAATTTCACCAATCTTTCCATATTTATTTGAACGGTTAAAGACTAATTGATTATTAAATTTGTTACATGTTATTTTAAAACTAAACAAACATAGTTGATTCAGGTATTACATGTATATAAGTTAACAAATGTTCAGCGCTAAGCAGCATTGTTCTTGACTTCTGAATTATCTTGTTAAACTCCCGTAAAGTAGAAGCGTCATTAACCTTCTATCTACATCTCTGCCAAGAGTAATCTTGTGCGAAGGTAGATACCTTTGACGACCCATTTAGATACTCTTGAGTGTTTTGGCCACTGTTGGACCACTACTGCAAAGCAGGCGAGGCAATCCGTGATACGCAGTATGGAAAAAGGTAACCATATGTTGCTGTCATTATTGACGGAGTTTCAAACGTCGATTTATTGGTTGTATGTTTTTCACCCTGGTCAAAGTTGGGGAACTATGTCTTAACTTTGCTGTGTCAGGTTGATTAGGGGTTATCTACCTTTTTGGTTCATTCATTGTGTTTGACCTGTAGAGTCAAAGGTAAACAGTTTTGGGCTATTTGCCATGCGCTGTGGTTGCGCGCAAAATTAGACTTCCGGGAGGTAGAGTGCGAACTGGCTTCTGGAGGACGTGAATGTCCGTTGTATCCTGGGGAAGAAAAATCTTCGAAGTGACTGCGTTGTCAGTTTTCCCCAGTGATTTTCTGTACGTCAGGAATGACGACAGTGTTATTTCTTATGTTCTGAGGATTCGTTTCAAGGTAACACCGACTTTATCATTGCTATGCATTCGGTGGCAGAATTTGTTAAAGGCTTACCTAGCCTGTGAGAACAGCTCACAGTTCCTGTATGCAGAACTTATATTTTGTGCTCAAGGTAGCTATTTAAGACTATTCGTCTTTATATGATCAGAAGTCCAGTGACGAAGTTATATATATTTATATTGTGGAAACAGCAGGTTGGCGGTATATTTATACAAACATTATAGCAGGGTTGATGCAACCTGCTAATGAAAAGTACACAGCTGACGACATATCGAGGTCTGTGTAATGGCCACTATTCTACCGCATGAAAAGATGTAACTGGCGTGTTATGCCAAGTTGAACGACGGGCCTGGTAATAGGATTACATGAGTTAAGGGCTCGTCCATTGTATGACGGAGTTATTAAGGTATCTGACGCGTTCAGTCATGGATACCAAAGCGGCATTATGAACTGTACATTAAAGAACATACCACTATTGACCATGCCCACATATTTGAATAGTCACCAGCCTTAGAATGCCTGATATGTACCAAGCGATTTCAATTAACATGACGTACGTGAACCTGTTTACATTGACTGTTCCTGTGTGATTCTACTGTTAGTCCTGTCAATAAATGTATGAACTGTCACCAGTAGTTTCAACCATCATTGGCTTCAGTACGAGTTTGACTGGGTGAATTGTGTAACTATATATATGAGCCTAAACGCATTCGCGACTATACACCCATGTCTCATCATCATCATCATCATCGTACAAGGACCATGTATGCTGTCAGCGTGAGTGACCCAGATCTTCACCGCACCAGTACACTGTGAGGTGACATCGACACGCGTACCTGGCCAACTACATATCAACATTTGCATCACATAAAAAAACCAACTAACATTTCTAGTGGCCATTACATTTCACGCCTTAACATTTCTGGTGGCCAGTTCCGTGGGCTTTACGGCTTCAATTTTGGTTTCGACTACAGATTGGAATGATCAAGGTTGACAGCTATAAATAACACACATCCGTAGTACTCTACATTTCCAAGCTTTGGCTATACAGGACAGTAGAAATAGGTCATCGACTGTTGACCCACATAAACAGTGTTAGCATCTATGTGATAATGCTACAGGGTGCTCAACAAAACTGGAATAGGAAAAGTAATCAGAATTACTCTCATAAGCAGAGTAATCCTACATATGAAGGTTCTTCTTCTAAGAACTGGAGACGAGATGGTAGTTCTCGTAATTTTGGTGGTAATAATTTTAGACACTGTCGCAAAGGTTATCACAATAAAAACTACCCAAGCTTTTCTTCTCGGGATAACCATTCTCGACGTCAAGAATATGACGATGGTGAATATACAAACCGGGATTCAAACCGGAATGATAATTAAAATAGGCAGTATGATAACAATTAAAGGGGAAATGATAATCGCGGTAGACCTAGATATAACAAAAGAAAAGCTTACTGTGACGTACATATTATATGCAGTTAGTTATGTTCTTATATCTAGCTTTTAAATAGCTTCGTCCACAAGTTTTTATTACCGTCCGTCGCATTGCGGCAGAGACGACGTCACTAATCAGTATGCAAGAGAGGTCAAAAGGTGGGCGAATGATAGCGAAGGGTTCAGGGGGCATTAGGGAATGTGTCGTTGAACAGGGAGGATGCATGTGTGAATTGCTCCGAGATATTTCAGATGTCGGTGTGTTTGATAGATATGTTCTGAAGTAAGTCTGTTCATCCTGGAATGACAGAGTGCCTGATTCATTCACAGGATAGGTAGAGGAGTGAATAGAAATGATATAGTGATGTTTAAAGACGGAAGACGGGCGATGTTCCTGTTCTTATATATTCGTATGTTCATAGATACAGCTGATTACAGGACTGGATCTCGACATTTACGGACAGACTGTTATATGCCAGTATCTGCATTTTCCCTATGCCAGGGGAGTTAGCGATGTGTAGTGAAAAAGGTCTTACAAGTAATACTTCATTGGAGCATACGTTTTATCCATAATAAACATGTTCGTGTTGTGAATAAGCTGGACGTTTCTTCAATTCTTGTGCGGATGTTTATGTAGCAAGTAATTAAGAACTCTTGTATGATCACTTGGCTACTGCAAATATGTTTTACTCTGCCATGAATTAAATCATTAAACCTAAGAGCAAGTTGGAGAACGCCACAGCTTTTTGGGGGCCAAGTACCGTGGATTTTGAACTCGTAAAGTACATTTTTTTTAAAACCAAGTCTACAAGCAAATGTTTACCGTAAGTTCGTCCCACTTACGGACAAGGTGAAGGTCACATCTGCTCAGAGCGGTGTTGGAATGGAGGAGAGGAAATTTTTGAAGTAACTTTCGAAATATATTATGAATTAACTGTTCATTATTATCAAGGTGTCGGCAGTGGAAAAATTAAGAAGGCCAGCATTATCGAAGAATTTTATTCATTGGAGGAAAATATCAATTTACCAGCAGTCACTATTTTAAGTGATCGACTTCTGCGAGTCTACAATAAAATTCAAAATGGAGTCCTGTCAGACCGGAGTTTAGGGAAGGACTAGTGACGAATCGTTTTACATTGTTGTGGAGTGCTTCAGAGCGGCACATCCATTTTTGTAGCACCATATCTCAGGCCAGGAAGGAGACTGTTTTATTTTCATACAAGATAAGTGCGATTTTTTACATCTTTCGGTCTGTGTTCATGAATATTTTGGTTGGATCTCCATCAGCTCTGATGTTTGTTTTCTTTTTTTTAATGTATTAATATATGGAATTCTTGTATAAGCGGGCAAGGTTGGCTCGGCTGTCTTGTTGTGTGATACATCTCGCCGTAAAGCGGGCACACACAAATTGTCTATAGGTACTGTGTGGTGATCATAATCTGTTAGATCATTACAATTATTATTAATTTTTTTTTCTTCTTTATTATTTTCGGACTTGTTTTAATGTTGGTTTTTGTCATATTCTGTTGATTATTGTAATTTTTCGTCTGTAGTGGTCGTGCTCTGTTTATCGAATCTGACCATCAATTCAGTTGATTCATGTATTAAATGGTGGATCTTCTACTGATTACATTTTTTTTTCATTACCTGTTAAAACTTTTATACCTTATCTTTCTTTATACCTTAGTATTGCCCTTGTTATGCTTGATCTGTTGTTGTCTATATATTATATATATATATATATATATATATCTATAAATTGTATTGTCTTAAATTTGGTTGCTCCTTTGGAAATATATTACTGTATCCTTTGGAAATAGTGCAAAATTGTTCAGTTCTGATATTGAGTATAAGGCAATTTGTTGAAAAGTCATATAATTTTATTTAAGAGTTGTTATTTGTGTACCTGATTGATTATATCAGGGTATCTCAACATGTCTCGCCTAGAACATTTTGTCACAGTGGGTGAAAGACTTGGGATTCAAGCGAAGGCCTTGAAAGACTTTGCGTTAGAGCAGGTGGCTAAGGAAGAGAAAAAATTAGAACAAGAATTAGCTGAGATGAGAAGGCGAGAAGACAGAGAAGCAGCTGAGAAAAAATTAGAGCAAGAATTAGCGGAGAAGAGGAGGCAAGATGAAAAAGAACAAAAGCTAGCACAGTTTGAGCATGAGCAAAAAATGGCTGAAATTCAGCTTCAAAAGCTTAAACTTGAGAATGAGAACAAACCGGTGGAGAGCACTAATCAGGGCACAACAAAAAGGGATCATGGGTGTCCTTTTAAGGTTCATTTACCTAAATTTCATCCATCCGATGACATATCGTGCTACTTGAATAGGTTTCAGACAATTTGTCAGGAACATAAACTGGACAAATCTGAATGGCCTAGTAAATTAATGTCATTATTTTCAGGTGAAGGTCTTACAGCTATCTGCACTTTGGATGATGCCTCTAGGAGTGACTATGATTCTATAAAGGCATTATTATTGAAAAAATTCCAGCTGGATACTCACGGTTATAGATTAAAATTCAAAACTTTATTGCCTGACTCGTCCAAGGACTTCGCAGAATACATTGCATCTATAAAGCTTACTTTTCATAGATGGATTGAACTTTCACGAATCGATCATACTTTTGAGTCGCTTATGGATCTCATGCTAAGAGATAAGGTTCTCTCTTCAGTCAGTCCAGAATTTTTGACCTATCTCCAAGAGAGGGACCCGCAAACCATTGCTGAAATGGAAATTTTGGGGCGACGTTTCATGACCGCACATCCTGGGAGGAATATAAGCAACTCAAACATCAAGGAGGCATTACCAGTTGCCTCAGCAAAGGCTATATATACAAGAAATCAAAAACAGGGACCACCTGATAATGCTTCAGGCTGGGGACGAAATTTTAGCCGGAATGCCGGAACCTTCAGGGGTCGGTATAACTTTGCATACAGACAATTTCGACCACATAACCAGGGAAATATGCATCAACAACAATTTAATGGACCAAACAGAGGCTGGACCAGAACTCAGAATTCCTATTCTAACAGAGGAAGATCAAATTATTATAATGATTGTAATTACCAGAACAACTGGAATAATCAGCACTACAGAGGCTCTCGCCCAATGGGCTGATCACCCGTTGGCTTGTCACACCGATTACGGAAACAACGGCAGATGGATCTATTTGTTGTTGCCCTAAAGACACCGCTAGGAGTGATGGGAAACTACAACCGAGAAAAATCAATCTGCTGTTGCCCTTAAGACGCCACAAGGCGTGATGGCCTCTGACTGCTTGGTCGGTCTTTGGCTAAGGACGGAAGAAGAAGAAGACAGAGGCTCTCGACCCCCACATAGGGGTAATGCTGCTGTTGAACAAAACAACCAGTCAGTTGCTCGGAATCAAGGGTATGAGACCACGTCGCATGCCAATGCATGCAGTGTTGATCTTTCTAATAAAGCAAATTGCTCTGCTTGCAACACTCTTTTTCAAACAGATGAAGTACCCAGATTAATTTGTGGTCACCCTCTACCAGTACTTGCTTCTCATGATGGAAAAGGTTCACTTAAATTTTGCAGGGGATTTGTTAATCATAGACTTGTTTCCGTCCTCAGGGATACGGGATGCACTACCGTAGGGGTGCGACAATCTCTGGTTGATAACTCATGTTACACTGGTAAACAGGTGAAATGTGTTACCTTCGGGGGCACAGTTGAATATTATCAAACTGCCTTTGTTTACATAAACACACCTTACTTCACAGGGAATGTTCTTGCTTGTATGTTGGAAAATCCAGTCAGCGAGTTGATTCTGGGGAACCTCCCAGGGCTGAAGGAGTGCTCAGATGATGATATTAAAAGTTGGGAAAACCAGCATTTAGTGACTGCTAATGCAGTTACTACACGGGCACAGGCTCAGGCAGAGGCCAATGATAGTACAGCATCAGAGAATGAGGATGATGACAATTTACAAGTTTCACTTGTCAGTAAAGAGTCATTCATTACTATGCAACATAATGATGACTCATTGAAAAAAATTTTTAAGGTTGCTAGAAAAGATGATGTTGTGTACAACGAGAGGGCGATTCACTGCTACACCATCAAAAATGGTATTCTAATTAGAAATTTTAATGATGCTAATTCTGAGAAAAAACAGATCATGGTGCCAACTAATTTTAGACCTTTTATTTTGCAACATGCCCATGATGTCAACTGTGCAGGCCATTTGGGGATAGCTCGTACTAAACAAAGAGTGCTGTCCAATTTTTTTCTGGCCTGGGGTCACCAAAGATGTGAAAACTTTTTGTAGAACTTGCAAGACATGCCAAAGCGTGGCTGCGAAAGGTGCATATCACAAAGCACCTATACAGGCCTTTGATATCTCTAACAGACCATTCGCTAAGATGGCAATTGACATCATAGGACCATTACCAGTAGTATCAGCAAGAGGCCACAGATTCATTCTTACGTGCATTGACATGTGCACACGGTGGCCGGAAGCGATACCACTTAAGAACATCACAACTAGAGATGTTGCTGATGCACTCATGATCATTTTCAGTAGATTGGGGTTTCCGGAGGAAATACTATCAGACAGAGGTAGACAATTTACATCAGAAGTTATGGCACAGGTTATGAAGGATTTTCAAATTGAGAGGTCTCTAAGCAGTGCCTATCACCCAGAAGGTAACGGCACAGTAGAACGATTCAATAAGACACTCAAACAGATGTTGGATAAGGTTACCTCACAATGTCCACAGGATTGGGACAGAATTTTACCAGCTGTTTTGTTCGCCTATCGGGAAATCCCAAACAAACAAACTGGGTTTTCGCCATTTGAATTAATTTTTGGGGCAAAGCCTAGAGGTCCCATGTCGATCTTAAAACAGCTTCTCGTGGGCTCCGAGTTGTCAGAGGAGGTTCAATCCTCTTATGAATATGTTGTAAATCTACGAAAAAAGATTGTGGAAGCATGCCTGATAGCAGTGGATGCTTCAGAGAGAGCAAAAGAAAAAAACCAGACTATTCATTAATGAGAAGAGAAAATTACGCTTATTGTGGCCTGGGGATGAAGCATATGTGCTTCTCCCTACAAAAGAGAATAAACTATTAATTGCATGGAGAGGACCGTATAAAGTGGTTTCACAGTTAACTGATGTTGATTATATTGTGGATATAAAGGGTCAACATAGAACATTTCACATCAACATGCTCCAAAAATTCCATTCTCGACCTGGTAATCTTCAACCAATTTTCGAGGCCATTGATGCGACTAACTCAAACTATTCCTCACTTGCTGTAACTCATGATGAGGAGTCTTCATTCGAAGATGTCTCTCTGCCATTATCTTTTGTTCCGCTTCAAGCATCAGAGTCTTGGAGGGACGTTTCTATATCTCCAGATCTATCAGTCGATCAACACACTCAAATTTCTAATCTGTTAAAATCCTATCAGGATGTGTTGACTGAGATCCCAGGTAGTACTGATGTCATCGCTCATGACATTCTACTTCAAGATCAAACACCTATCCGGATAAAGCCATATCCCATACCAATTCATTTTCAGGCTCAAGTGGATAAGGAAATTGATAACATGCTTAAAATGGGTATTATAGAACCATCTCAATCACCTTACTCATTTCCTCTAGTGATTGTTAGGAAAAAAGATAAGTCCATTAGAATCTGTATAGACTTCCGTCGTCTTAACGGTATAACTTCTACTGATGCAGAACCTATGCCTGTTCTTGATTCCTTACTGGAAAAGATGTCTGATGCCACATATTTCAGTAAACTTGATCTTTCAAAAGGCTACTGGCAGATTCCCTTAACAGATAGATCTAAGCCTTACACTGCCTTTGCCACTCCTAATGGATTATATCAGTGGACTCATATATGTTTTGGGCTAGTGAACGCACCGGCAACGTTTGTCCGGATGATGAGATTACTATTTGCTGGTCGGCCTGATATCATAACATATATCGATGATATCTGTCTCTTCCACAATTCTTGGCAGGACCATATCTTAGGTCTTCAATCCTTATTGGACATTCTACGCAGTCACCACCTCATAGCTAGACCTTCAAAAGTCCAAATCGGCTATAAAGAAATTTCTTTTCTGGGACATAGAATTTCTCAAGGATTCTTGAAAACAGATGATGACACTGTCTCAAAAATTCTTAATCTTGAGGTTCCTAAAACAAAAAAACAAGTCATGAGTTTGTTAGGTCTAATCAACTTTTACAGGAAATTCATTCCTCGTTTCTCGGAAATAACTTCCATTTTGTCATCTTTGCTGAAAAAGGGATGTCCTAACAAAATAGTCTGGACCCAGCCATGCCAAGATGTATTAAACCGTATTAAATTTTCATTTTCAAAGGCACCAATATTGAAACTGCCTAACCCATTTATCTCCTTTACTCTCAGGTGTGATGCATCTCAATATGCGATAGGAGCGTCTTTGATGCAACTCCACAACAATGTTTTGCATCCAGTGTTGTATGTGAGCCGCACGTTATCTTCAACAGAATCGAAATACCCCATTCTGGAAAGAGAGCTCCTAGCAATATCATGGAGAGTTTCCAAACTACAAAAATACTTGATTGGGGCTCCATTTGTCATCGAAACAGACCAGATGGCTCTAGCATATCTACAAAATGCTAATTTTTTAAATCAAAGAACAGCTAGATATGCCCTAAGTCTACAGCCATACTCTTACACCATCCGGGCGATCAAGGGCTCTGAGAACAATCTTGCAGACGTCCTGTCACGCTGTACAACCATCTAGTCTAGTACTGGTTTGATACATCACGGAATTACCCCAGATGGAGAAAATCTGAGAATCTGTCATATTCAAGTTAGTTGTCTTCGACAATCTACAGGTACACTTATATTTGCCACATTTGACTATCTTTATGTTCATTCCATGAGACTGTTATTCGCATAGTTCAAGGACTTTGTTTACAGCAACTAGTATGCATGGATACTTGCATTATGTGTTATTATGAAACTTTATCGGTGATGTATATTCAGGGGAAACTACCTAGTGTATAACTTTTTCTACATGGGACATCAATCATACTCAGGATTTAGGTACATCTCAGTACACATTGTGAACCAAAGAAACTATTCAGGGATAATTTATTACCTTTTATTTGATAACCCATGGACATGAATCGTGAACTTGAATTATCTTCATGGATTTATGAATACTCACAATTTTTGTGCTCAACAAACTTAATAGGGATATTTACCTAATATATTCTTTTGTGGACACATTAATTTTTATTACTACCTTTGTGCTTAGACTTTGATTAATGGACACACAGGGTTTAAGAAGGAGTATCTCTATGCATTGTCCCTGTACTCTGCTTTACTAAACTTCTTGCATCTACTGAAGTCTTATACCAACTGAGCATGTCTTGTTTGCATTGACATTAACTACTTTTACCAAACTACACAGGGTCGTGGGGACTTATTATGCTTGTCTTAATCATCATGGTATATCATCCATTGAGATTCTGAATAAAGACTCATGTGAGAGAAGAAAACAAAACATAATATGAATGAGAAAAAAAGTAGAAAAACAGAAAACATTATTCTCTTATCATGAAGGTATTACATCATGTACTTCATTGCATGTGTCTTACAACTTTCATATATATTATAATTACTTAATGGTCATCTATAGCATAATTACTTTGCAATTCTATTAAGTGACAATATTCACTCAGTCTATGACCTGACAGGACTTAGACCAAAAGTATGTGATTAGAGTGAAAATGATTGACAGGTATGGATGAGTTCATATAACACGTAGTCTTAGTTACTGGAAGGCAGGTCATCTACTTCTTATGTGTCATATTGTCTCGACTTGAGTAAGACTTAGGCTTTGATATTTTCATATCAATGTCCTCACGTTGTGTTAAATTTGGCTTTCTCATGACAGACACAGGGGTTGGAGTACTTCCTGGTCTCCGCTCGTATTATATTTGAGCTCTCTACTTGGGGGCACTGGAATCTCACTTTATATTTTGTTTACCTACCTCTGAGGAAGAAAAATTTCATTTTTCTCCTCAGACAGGGGAGGGGGGAAGATGTGACGTACATATTATATGCAGTTAGTTATGTTCTTATATCTAGCTTTTAAATAGCTTCGTCCACAAGTTTTTATTACCGTCCGTCGCATTGCGGCAGAGACGACGTCACTAATCAGTATGCAAGAGAGGTCAAAAGGTGGGCGAATGATAGCGAAGGGTTCAGGGGGCATTAGGGAATGTGTCGTTGAACAGGGAGGATGCATGCGTGAATTGCTCCGAGATATTTCAGATGTCGGTGTGTTTGATAGATATGTTCTGAAGTAAGTCTGTTCATCCTGGAATGACAGAGTGCCTGATTCATTCACAGGATAGGTAGAGGAGTGAATAGAAATGATATAGTGATGTTTAAAGACGGAAGACGGGCGATGTTCCTGTTCTTATATATTCGTATGTTCATAGATACAGCTGATTACAGGACTGGATCTCGACATTTACGGACAGACTGTTATATGCCAGTATCTGCATTTTCCCTATGCCAGGGGAGTTAGCGATGTGTAGTGAAAAAGGTCTTACAAGTAATACTTCATTGGAGCATACGTTTTATCCATAATAAACATGCTCGTGTTGTGAATAAGCTGGACGTTTCTTCAATTCTTGTGCGGATGTTTATGTAGCAAGTAATTAAGAACTCTTGTATGATCACTTGGCTACTGCAAATATGGTTTACTCTGCCATGAATTAAATCATTAAACCTAAGAGCAAGTTGGAGAACGCCACACTTACCAACAGGCAAACTCTGCACAACAAGAGTTTAATGGAGCCTGTAATCAAGTAAATGATAGTGAGAACTCTAATGCTATCACCGGTTGTGCTTTCGATTTTGGGAGAGCAACTGAATGCCCCCAATGCTCAACATTGTTCGAGCCATCGTCTGTATCTACCTTAATTTGTGGTCACCCTCTTCCCGCTCTTCCTGCTACAGTTGCGCATGATGGGAGAGGATCTCTCATCTTGCATAAAGGTCTAGTGAATGATAGTCCAGTCTCAGGGCTTTTTTATTCTGGATGTACTACTGTCGGGGTTAGACAGTCTCTAATAGATAAACGCTGTTACACGGGAAAGGTGGTCAAATGTGTTACATTTGGTGGTACCATGGAAAAATATCCTACTGCTGTCATTAACATTGATACTCCCTTCTTTACAGGAGATGTCCACGCGTGTCTTCTTCTTAATCCTATTTCGGATCTTATAATCGGTCGTATTCATGGGGTTAAGGAATGCACCCCGCAACAAATTTCTATTTGGGAGGAACAAAATATCCAAGCGGTCAATGCAGTGGTAACAAGAGCCCAAGCTCTTATCCCTCCAACTTCATCTGATGATAGTAATGGAGTTGATAGCCAAGATGATCACTTGGTGATTTTGCATGACTCGTTTGTTAAACGACAAGAAGAAGATCCTTCTTTAAAGAAATTCTTCCTTCTCGCAAAGAAAGGTGATCCTAATCAGAATACGAATCACAGATCGTATATCACTATGAAGAATGGTATATTGGTACGAATGGTACAACACTCGGACAAGTCTATGCATTCGCAAATTGGTGTGCCTAAGTGTATGAGAGCCTTAATTCTTCAACATGCACACGATTCTCAGTGTGCTGGACATATGGGTTTTTCCAGAACTAAGACTAGAGTCCTTGCGTCTTTCTTTTGGCCATTCGTGAACAAAGACATACGAATTTATTGCCGATCTTGCAAAATTTGTCAAGAGGTCAAGTCTAGAGGTCCAAGACATGCTGCACCTATTCAGGCCGCAGATATTCCTATTCGGCCGTTTCAGAAAATGGCAATAGACATTATTGGCCCGTTTAAGATTAAGTCAGCCAGAGGACATCAATTTATCCTTACTTGCGTTGACATGTGCACGCGTTGGCCAGAGGCTATTCCTCTTAAAAGCATATCAACTGTCGATATCGCAGATGCTCTTTGGCTCATATTTTCTCACGACACCAGAAGTCCTCCATGGGCAGTTCAGCCTATTAATGACGCAATCACTTCTGTTGTACCTCTATCAAGCAGTATAGGTTTCCCTCCCTTATTTGTAATAAATGTTTGTACAATACCAAACCTACCCACTATCCTGTTCTCACTGTTCTAGTCTACTATCATTTACTGGACACAGTATTAAGGTCCTAAGGGTCTTGTTGGATTCGGCCTATACTGCTTGATAGAGGTACAACAGAAGTGATTGCGTCATTAATAGGCTGAACTGCCCATGGAGGACTTCTGGTGTCGTGTATTGTGGTTCGCACTATTGACCTGCCATTGAAACATCATTTTTTTGATGATGCGTAGATGGCAGAGCGGATAGTGTGATTCGCTTGCATGGCTAGGCGGGGTTGTCGCACGGAAGGTCCAGTGTTCAAATCCTGGGTAAGCCACTCATGTCTGTTGTTTTTCTGTTGTCTGGTGTTCTACTTCTTTATTTCCTGCGAGTGCCTGATAACATACCTTTATATTTGTTTCATATTAATTTACTGTTTACAGGCCTCAGGTTTCCCTCCCTTATTTGTAATAAATGTTTGTACAATACCAAACCTACCCACTATCCTGTTCTCACTGTTCTAGTCTACTATCATTTACTGGACACAGTATTAAGGTCCTAAGGGTCTTGTTGGATTCGGCCTATACTGCTTGATAGAGGTACAACAGAAGTGATTGCGTCATTAATAGGCTGAACTGCCCATGGAGGACTTCTGGTGTCGTGTATTGTGGTTCGCACTATTGACCTGCCATTGAAACATCATTTTTTGATGATGCGTAGATGGCAGAGCGGATAGTGTGATTCGCTTGCATGGCTAGGCGGGGGTTGTCGCACGGAAGGTCCAGTGTTCAAATCCTGGGTAAGCCACTCATGTCTGTTGTTTTTCTGTTGTCTGGTGTTCTACTTCTTTATTTCCTGCGAGTGCCTGATAAAATACCTTTATATTTGTTTCATATTAATTTACTGTTTACAGGCCTCAGGTTTCCCTCCCTTATTTGTAATAAATGTTTGTACAATACCAAACCTACCCACTATCCTGTTCTCACTGTTCTAGTCTACTATCATTTACTGGACACAGTATTAAGGTCCTAAGGGTCTTGTTGGATTCGGCCTATACTGCTTGATAGAGGTACAACAGAAGTGATTGCGTCTTTAATAGGCTGAACTGCCCATGGAGGACTTCTGGTGTCGTGTATTGTGGTTCGCACTATTGACCTGCCATTGAAACATCATTTTTTGATGATGCGTAGATGGCAGAGCGGATAGTGTGATTCGCTTGCATGGCTAGGCGGGGTTGTCGCACGGAAGGTCCAGTGTTCAAATCCTGGGTAAGCCACTCATGTCTGTTGTTGTTTTTTCTGTTGTCTGTGTTTCTACTTCTTTATTTCCTGCGAGTGCCTGATAACATACCTTTATATTTGTTTCATATTAATTTACTGTTTACAGGCCTCAGGTTTCCCTCCCTTATTTGTAATAAATGTTTGTACAATACCAAACCTACCCACTATCCTGTACTCACTGTTCTAGTCTACTATCATTTACTGGACACAGTATTAAGGTCCTAAGGGTCTTGTTGGATTCGGCCTATACTGCTTGATAGAAATACAACAGAAGTGATTGCGTCTTTAATAGGCTGAACTGCCCATGGAGGACTTCTGGTGTCGTGTATTGTGGTTCGCACTATTGACCTGCCATTGAAACATCATTTTTTGATGATGCGTAGATGGCAGAGCGGATAGTGTGATTCGCTTGCATGGCTAGGCGGGGTTGTCGCACGGAAGGTCCAGTGTTCAAATCCTGGGTAAGCCACTCATGTCTGTTGTTTTTCTGTTGTCTGGTGTTCTACTTCTTTATTTCCTGCGAGTGCCTGATAACATACCTTTATATTTGTTTCATATTAATTTACAATCATTTCAGAATGTCCTTGCCGACATTCCTGGACACACACATGTCATTGAACATGACATCATACTTACTGATCGTAATCCGATCAGAGTAAGACCATGCCCTATACCTATTCATTTTCAAGCACAAGTCGAGAAAGAATTGGATGAAATGATTCAATTGAAAATAATTGAACCATCCACTTCAGCTTATTCTTCGTCGATGGTTATTGTTTGAAAGAAAGACAATAACATGCGTCTTTGCGTTGATTATCGCAAATTAAATCAAGTTACGAAGTTCGATGCTGAACCTATGCCTTTATTAGATGATCTACTTATTAGACTTTCTAAAGCTAAATTCTTTACTAAACTAGACTTGTCGAAAGGTTATTGGCAAGTCCCTTTGACGTAACACGCCAAACCTCTCACTGCTTTTTCAACACCTAGGGGTTTATTTCAGTGGAATTTTATGCCTTTCGGGTTTATGAACGCCCCAGCAACTTTCGTGCGCATGATGCGACGAATTCTATCGTATCGTACAGATGTCATCGCCTATTTAGACGACATCTGTCTGTTCAGTGATACTTGGGAAGAACACTATTTAGGTTTAAATGAATTACTATCGACTCTACGTGAGCATAGTTTGACGTCAAAACCCTCTAAAGCTTTTATTGGGTTTAGTGAAATTTCTTTCCTGTGTCATCGGGTTGGTCATGGTCTGTTGAAGACAGAGGACCAAAACATTTCTAAGATATTAAATATCTCAGTCCCGAAGACAAAAAAGCAAGTACGTAGTCTCTTGGGATTAATACAATTCTATGGAAGATTCATTGATAATCTATCCTCCATTATGGCACCACTTTCAACGTTATTAAAAAAAAGGTTCTCCTAATATGGTACGTTGGTCCCAAGAATGCCAATCGTCATTGGATCAGGTTAAGAATTTGTTCTCATCTCATCCTATCTTAAGACTACCAACGATTGATAAGACTTTTGTCCTTCGTAGTGATGCCTCTTCCACTGGGATTGGAGCGGCACTAATGCAGGAGTATTCAGGAACTCTGCATCCTGTAATGTATATTTCTAGGAAGCTGAATGCGGCAGAAAGGAATTACTCGGTTTTAGACCGTGAATTGTTGGCCATAGTTTGGTCCATTCTTAAGCTGCAAAAGTTCCTTCTGGGTGCGCATTTCATTATGGAAACCGACCAAAAAGCTCTTACAGCTATGCAAAGTAAGGATTTGAAGAGCTCGAGATCTACTCGTTATGCTATTGCTCTTCAACCTTTCCATTTCACGGTGCGAGCTATCCGTGGTTCGGATAATGTGATGGCAGACATATTGTCTAGATGCCCACATGATTCCATTTAAATCTTATGTCCTAGATTTCCTGATACACTTCCAGACTTATGTCTGTTCTTAATATCATAATATATATTAACACAAGTGTGTCATATTTTGGATGATGTATATGACTTTAACAAATTTGGTTATGTCCATCCATGATATATATCCATTAGATATGTTGATGGTATAGTATTGTAGTTCATGATATTTGTATATTGCTATAATTATAGTATTTGACAATTTTTGATATCTATGATTGGTATTGCCAGCAACTTAGGTTTCTTTAATGGTACCACCCGAATTTGTTTTGCTTAGAGGAAATATTTTCTCTTATGATGGGGGATGATTTTTACTCTCTCCAGACGCTTTATTTATGCGTCTATTGTACCTGATATTAGGTTCATTCTTTCATGGGCACATAATTGATGCTTGTGCTATCTTGTTCATGGATATATTTTTTTTTAATGTGTCATTTTTTTAACATGGGGGGTGCAGTAATATGTTGCTGTCATTATTGACGGAGTTTCAAACGTCGATTTATTGGTTGTATGTTTTTCACCCTGGTCAAAGTTGGGGAACTATGTCTTAACTTTGCTGTGTCAGGTTGATTAGGGGTTATCTCCCTTTTTGGTTCATTCATTGTGTTTGACCTGTAAGGTCAAAGGTAAACAGTTCTGGGCTATTTGCCATGCGCTGTGGTTGCGCGCAAAATTAGACTTCCGGCAGGTAGAGTGCGAACTGGTTTCTGGAGGACGTGAATGTCCGTTGTATCCTGGGGAAGAAAAATCTTCGAAGTGACTGCGTTGTCAGTTTTCCCCAGTGATTTTCTGTACGCCAGGAATGACGACAGTGTTATTTCTTATGTTCTGAGGATTCGTTTCAAGGTAACACCGACTTTATCATTACTATGCATTCGGTGGCAGAATTTGTTAAAGGCTTACCTAGCCTGTGAGAACAGCTCACAGTTCCTGTATGCAGAACTTATATTTTGTGCTCAAGGTAGCTATTTAAGACTATTCGTCTTTATATGATCAGAAGTCCAGTGACGAAGTTATATATATATATATATATTGTGGAAACCGCAGGTTGGCGGTATATTTATACAAACATTATAGCAGGGTTGATGCAACCTGCTAATGAAGAGTACACAGCTGACGTCATATCGAGGTCTGTGTAATGGCCACTATTCTACCGCATGAAAAGATGTAACTGGCGTGTTATACCAAGTTGAACGACGACCCTGGTAATAGGATTACATGAGTTAAGGGCTCGTCCATTGTATGACGGAGTTATTAAGGTATCTGACGCGTTCAATCAGGGATACCAAAGCGGCATTATGAACTGTACATTAAAGAACATACCACTATTGACCATGCCCTCATATTTAAATGGTCATCAGCCTTAGAATGCCTGATATGTACCAAGCGATTTCAATTAACATGATGTACGTGAACCTGTTTACATTGACTGTTCCTGTGTGATTCTACTGTTAGTCCTGTCAATAAATGTATGAACTGTCACCAGTAGTTTCAACCATCATTGGCTTCAGTACGAGTGTGAATGGGTGTATTGTGTAACTATATATACAGTTGACATTCAAAAATCCGGCCATCGATAATCCGGTTCCTTCAGATTTCCGTAATGGATTTTGGAGCGCATTTTTTTAATTTACCGCGTTGGCGCGCCACTGTTTTCTGGAGCCGTTTATGTTTTGATGCAGCTGTTGGGT
Source organism: Oreohelix idahoensis (assembly GCA_024509875.1). Lineage (NCBI taxonomy): Eukaryota > Metazoa > Mollusca > Gastropoda > Stylommatophora > Oreohelicidae > Oreohelix > Oreohelix idahoensis. The sequence continues at coordinate 50,331 of JAMPIV010001437.1, forward strand.
CTTGCTTGCACGTGTTAACAGGCATTCCTGCTCATTCCTTCTCATGTTGTCATTTATTTGCTGCTGTATAGCCCCATTATGGATTCAGCAAATAAAAGAAGTGGTGTAAAACGTAAACATCGTGCGTTGTCGATCGCAGATCATTTAGTTTTTAATTTTCTTTCTTTAAAGGATTGTACAGGTAGTCATTTTCTGTTAAATATATACAGCATATATAACCAGAAAAAATCCGGCATTTTCAACAATCCGGCACTCCTCATGTCCGGAGGTTGCCGGATGTTTTAATGTCAACTGTATGAGCCTAAACGCATTCGCGACTACACACCCATGTCTCATCATCATCATCATCGTACAAGGACCATGTATGCTGTCAGCGTGAGTGACCCAGATCTTCACCGCACCAGTACACTGTTCAGGTGACATCGACACGCGTACCTGGCCAACTACACATCGACATTTGCATCACATAAAAAAAACCAACTAACATTTCTAGTGGCCATTACATTTCTGGCCTTAACACCATATCTAAGGAGTGGCGGGGCACAATTTTATGTGCGGAAAAAAATCCAGAAATAAATGGATAAAGTAGGAGAGAAAGAAGATGTGTAAAAGGATGCACAAATTGTCGTCACAAAGATAACGACCATTGGTTTAGTATTTTAGTTTGAAAAGGGGGGGGGGGGTTGTTTACAGTATCAATCAGTGCAGTTCAGTGCGACGCTTGCATACAATGAACGGCTCTGTCCTGTCTTTACTTTTAAATTCGTTTATCTGACGAAGCTGTCGCACGAAAATACGTGAAATAAATGAGTAAATAATTCTAGACTTTAATAACATGTACCCTGATTTGTGAGTCATTGTTACGTGCACGAAAATTGCGACGTGTGCATGTAAACTATTATTATTATTACGACTGGGTATCATTATAATTTGATGATTTCGTTTATTTGGTCATGGTACCATAATTCTGGATGAGATTATACTCGGTATTTTTTTTAAACCGTGTATCAACATTTACTGGATTGGATGTAATGAGATCGAATATTTTGCAGCCGTGGAATTATCCAGGTCTTAGGTATGGGAGATGCATTTTAAATACTCTTGAGGAGAAAAAAAAAACAAAATAAAGAAATGCCCATCGTTCCTTATCATCATGAGACAGCGGACGCGCCTCGAGTATACATATAATTTTGTATACATTTTACGTGCAGCATACCCGCCAAGAGGAGTGGCGATAGCACAGTGGTTAGTGCACTGGCTTCCTAGCTCGGTGGTCTATGGTTCGATCCCCAGTTGAGGCGGGATTTTTAAGACCCCGCAAACGGCTCTGTGGTCGACCCAACCTTATGAATTGTGTACCAGAGCAAGTCTGGGAAGGTTAAGGCGGCCGGCGTGATGCTGACCACATCACCCCTAGTGAGCCGATGGTCAAGAAAATACGGGCCTAACACCATATTTCCAATTTGCCTCAATGGGCGTGTAACGGGATCCTTTACCTCTGTTTTTATACTCGCCAAGATATGGCGGGAAATACTTACGTTTTCCCCTTTCTACCGCCTGTCAGTATGAAGTCACTAATTCTCTTGTAGTCAATCATCTGGATGTATTGGTCATGAAGTTGTGGATTAACGCGTCAAAAATGGTATGGGAAAAAAAGTGAGAGAAAAAATCCAGTGAGCTGAAATTTGACTAATTACAAACATTTTGGTTTATCACAACACGTTTTGTAAATGTACGCATATTTTTTTTTTTATTGTCTTGTTACGTATTAAAACTAACAAAACCAAAAAAATCAAAATGAATTTGGTATTACTCCGTTCCCGAATCATTATTTAAGGGAGTATCGACTTGAACGACTAAATCGGCCGAGCTACTACAAATATAACGAACTCCTCTCTTTATTCAGACTCGGCTGAAATTACAATATGGGAAAATTTAAAAAATTACGCCCGGAATCAAACATATGCCGTTACTTGGAAACAAAATATGCGTTTTTTCAACGTGTGCTCAATTTATTTCTCCGCACAAAAAAAAAAAACGCGCCATGAAAACAGATTGCAACTTTGGCGAGGAAAAAAGACGGGACACATTTTTTTTACGGACGCATGAGGCAATTCTAAAGTTAATTGACACTTTCATAAATGGGTGGAACGTTTGAGCAGACAAATACCGGTGGACTAAGAGGTGAGGTATAGACTTTGTCGTGGGATAATGCCCACACTGAGGAGACCTGCTGATAACATTACATGGCAGTCTTTGTTATGGATTCCCCCCCCCCCCCCCAGAGTAAGATAAATATGGAGACTGAAAAACACAAGAACAAGAGAATCTGAGTGAGGCTAAGTTGTTGTTGTTATTGATGTTGTTATTGTTGTTGTTATTGATGTTGTTATTGATGTTGTTGTTGTTGTTGTTGTTGTTGTTGTTGTTGTTGTTGTTGTTGTTGTTGTTGTTGTTGTTGTTGTTGTTGTTGTTGTTGTTGTTGTTGTTGTTGTTGTTGTTGTTGTTGTTGTTGTTGTTGTTGTTGTTATTGTTGTTGTTGTTGTTGTTGTTGTTGTTGTTGTTGTTGTTGTTGTTGTTGTTGTTGTTGTTGTTGTTGTTGTTGTTGTTGTTGTTGTTGTTGTTGTTGTTGTTGTTGTTGTTGTTATTGTTGTTGTTGTTGTTGTTGTTGTTGTTGTTGTTGTTATTGTTGTTGTTGTTGTTGTTGTTGTTGTTGTTGTTGTTGTTGTTGTTGTTGTTGTTGTTGTTGTTGTTGTTGTTGTTGTTGTTGTTGTTGTTGTTGTTGTTGCTGTTGTTGTTGTTGTTGTTGTTGTTGTTGTTGTTGTTGTTGTTGTTGTTGTTGTTGTTGTTGTTGTTGTTGTTGTTGTTGTTGTTGTTGTTGTTGTTGTTGTTGTTGTTGTTGTTGTTGTTGTTGTTGTTGTTGTTGTTGTTGTTGTTGTTGTTGTTGTTGTTGTTGTTGTTGTTGTTGTTGTTGTTGTTGTTGTTGTTGTTGTTTAACTAGGGCTACTGAGCTTCTCGCTCTTTAGCAGCCAATACCAAGTTGAAGACTCCTTGGTATTATCTACACTGTAGATCTAGGCTTTTACTGTGACTTTTCTGACATTCTGAAACATGTTGAGTTGAAGTCATGAGCTCCAGTTTCTCCAGCCTGGCTTATCTTTAAAGGACCATCAAACCTAAACCCAAGCTAGAAGGGAAAAGCGACTGGTATACTGTGCATTTCCCGCCATCCAAGGAGGTTCACTAAATATGCAGTGGTAAAAGTGAGGCTTAAAAGGAATATATTTTGTTTAAAAATACATGAGAAAACTTTTAACAGATGGCACATGATTACAGACAATGAAAGAAAAGACAAAAGTTTTGCTATGAATAGAATCTTGAATCATGGATAAGAAACAATAATTTAATTCCATTAAAAGCAAGCAAACAAATCCACACAAAATCCGACTGTCCAAACCGACTCACGTGACAATCAAACATAAAAAACCCTGGCCCAGGTATCAACGTTACATGAACACAGAACTTCACTTTTTGTATGGAGATAGCTAGCTACTAGATACAGTTATGCACAAGTATATACACGCAAGCACACAGATGGGTAGATATACACTCAAACTCTACGGACGCACGCATACAAGATTTACATACAAACTTATAAATACACACATACACATTCATTTACAACCACGTCAAAGTTGTATGTTTGTGAATACAGCCGGAGTGTTTAACTATGTGGTAGTTTGTTTTGTTTTCTCTTTTCTTTTATTCTTTCTTGAGTGCTCGTGTCAGTTAAATGTGCAAGTAGTTATCTTGATTATTTTCTTTCAAAACTAATCCTTTCAATGTTATTCAAGTGACTACAGGCCTTCCGCCTGAGATGGAGATTCTTGACGTTACCTAATTTTCTTTCCAGGTTCGTTCTTACCCTTTTTGATTCAATGAGAAGCAAACAATCATATAGTGGTTTTAAATTACCCAACTGTAACTTTCCAAACAGCAACTCATTTAGTTGAGTAAATGCAGTGAGTTTCAATCAGAAGTTTATTGAACGTAATTCAACAAGAACTGGTATTTACACAATGTCAGCATTTATATACAACAAAGCTTTCAACTTTGACTGTAGAAATGTTACTTGCTATCTTATCGATTTCTGCCTGCATTTTGTTTTGACTTCTACACTTCACAAAATCATTTCTAGCTTCTAACGAGTCATACGATAGGCCTGTTCGTGTACTTACGCTAAACAAAATCTCAGTAAGCATTTCCAAAGGAAAACACTGATCTTGATAATCTCAAAGACGAAACTCGAGCCTGGGAAATTATGCTACAGACTGTGATGCGCCCCCATGGTCGGGCACCACTCAGTCAAAATAGCGTCCGTCCATTCTGGCTTGCCTAAACACAACACACTATAAACTGCCTAGCAAATCTCTCCCCTTTTCTCGCATTTCTCCACCTTTTATACATCTCCCTCTTTTTCCCGCCATTTTACACACGTCTCACTCTTTTACACACGTTACTTTTTTTCGACATTTTACACACGTCTCTCTGTTTTCGACATTTTTCACACATCTCTCTTTTCCACCTAGACAATGGAAAAAACCTGTCGTAGATTTTTTGGATAGGAGAATTAAGACTTGGGTTGGTCCCTTCTGAATAGGTTTGAATAGGTGATAGACACAGTGAGAGTTAGTAAAAAAAAAATAGAATTTCCACAAGTGAGATGATAGACTGAGATCTAGAGGCTGTCTCTGAAAAATCGAGGAAATCTTCTCTCTTTCACCTATCCTCTACGAAAGCTTTTAAGGCGTCAGACAGTCTAAACACAGATATATATATATTACATATATTTCTGTCTACTCACGGGCACGCACATACACGTGACGACAGTTAAACACACAGACGTGGGAAATCTATAGCCAAGAATACATATATACTAGAACGAGCTGACCAACGCACTGATTTAGTTCAAGAGAGATTTTTAATTATCATCTAAAAAAATCTTCTCACAACACCTAAGAATTACATCAGGGAAAACATACACAAATAGTCATAAAATTCAAGAAAATGCTACAAGGATGATAGCCCCGTTATGATTTTAACTCTAGGTTTAGCCCACAGCCCCGTTAGGATGACAGATGATGGCCCAAAGAGTTATAGATACATATGGTTATGGTCTAATATTGTCTCTTTTTGAAGGCATGACCTGACTTTGACAGCAGTATGTATTCTAAAGGAACAATTTACTTAAGCAGCAAATCTTGTCTAAGGGAAATTACAAAGTGAGTGAATCAAACAAAGAACACCCTTCCGTCACTTTCACTCGGTTCATTCATCAGGGTACCCTGGCACACGTGCTTACCTATCTGTACCGCTGTTTGCCGTCTGGTGCTGACTTTGTGACACTCACACACTTTCTGTTTCTGTCGTTGAATGAAACCGACCCCAGCTCTACAGATTTGTTTGGTGGTTTCGTCAAAATCATCCGGGGAGCGTCGACTTATTGCGACAGTTCTTTCAGACTAAAGTAGTGTCACTTGGCTCGCGAGGTAAGAATTAAGTTTAAGCGGGCACAAAAATGTCAGAAACACCAGGTTTCCCTTAATTTGGAAAAGATGACCAGTGGACAACTGCTCTCAACAGACAGTCTTGGTTCACTATCCACTCTTTCAATAATGTCGGAAATGTAAATGTTATTTCTTGTAATTATTCTCGCCGCCAGGCAGCATGTACATTTAAATTTGTGGAGCAATATGAAATGGCTCAAAAGCCCAACATATATATTTCTAGTCTTTAGAAACCGTTAGTGGGATTGGTATTACTGTCTATCTCTGATGGCACATGCACTGTCAGACCAGTGTTACTTGGAAAAAAAAAACCACGTGGTTAAAGATAGGAAATGTCTATGCTTCTCACAAATATGTCTCTTTACTAAACGCCGGCAAGTTGGGTTCACCCCAGTATTCACTGAATGAAGAAAACAACATATGAAATATTTACATATTATGTACTCAATATAACTGATAATTTAAACTGCAAGCCTACCGCTTGACTTATATTTAAAGCTTCCCGTGAAATAAGTTATATAAAAAAATCAATCATCATGAATTTGAAATACATATAAATATATTTCGTCAACATTCATGAGACATCTAGCAGTTATAAGTTAGTTTAAAATATTCTCGACTGAGTATTAGCCGTTAAATTAAATTTTTTTAATAGCCGAATGGGTTTAGCTAGAATTTTATAATTATCTTGCTTTCCACTGTAACTCGTCGACTAAAGAATATAACCAACTATAAATTTAATTCCTCTGCACAAAAGAACTAGTAAAATTAAATCGGCGATTTAACACTTAATCACTTCATAAATACTAGATATTATATAGTTACCTCAACCACAGCACTACAGACTAAACCATGAACTAGAATACTGTAATCTAATGGTAATCTAGAACTCGGCAAATGCCCAAGAAACTCAGACTTCGCCAAAACACAGATATTAAATCTAGCATAGCGATCTGTCTACTGCAAATTTAAGAGTGAGAATGAAATTAAAGTTTCAAACTTGGGTTAATATTTTAAACCGGACAAAGGATGAACTATTTCCTCCGCCCCGATCTCTCCCCCTTCTCATCACAGCATGTCGTAACTGCCACCAGTGCGATTTCGCACCTTCGTTAGCAAACTGACCGAGAAACGTGCGTGTCAATTGCAAAGGTAGACAACTTGTCTGAAATGCAGGGCAGTTTTCACACTTCAAGCTGAACTCATCCTGAGAACCATAACTGACACTTTGCTTTCTCGCACCTTACCTAAGCGCTCAGCCGAGAACTCCGTGTGGCAGGTGGAAAAATGTCAGACGATAAGTCTGCCATCCCATGTCTATCGAGACGAGTTTCACGGTCCTTCGTCTCGTGCCTTGGAAAACTGAGACGAATGTCTGCCATTCGGTCTCTCGAGAGCGAATTTCTGACACCATTCACTCACATCCCGGGGACTGACACATTACATAAGAAGTTACTGACTTTATCAGCCAAGAAATGCGTTATTAAATGAGAAAACGAAACTGGCGAAAGTGAGAATGGGAAAAATAAATATTTCTCGCAAACGAATGAATGCAAAAAAATACAGGAAAAAGGTAAAGTGCGATAACAAAAATAGAGGATCCGGGTGAAAGAAGAAAGAAGAGGATGTAGGCAATTTATGATCAATAACCTCTGTGACAAAACCCAATGATCAAAACTCTCACTTCACACTTCCCACGCATTACACCCATTCATTATTATTTTCTGGGACTGCACTACCTTGCCCGCTCACAGCCGTGACTGCTAACTGTAACTTTTATGATACTGCGTTTTGTGAGAAAACGCCATATTTGTCTTTAATGTCTTTCCTTATTCTTTGTAGCATTATAGCACGTATAAACGCTAGTGTAGGCCAGCCGGTCACACTTGTTAGCGCTTCTTTTTCTTTGTTCTTTTCTTTCATTCTGTCTTGCTAGAGTTTTATTTCTTGTTTTTCTTACCTCCTTTTTAACTTCTATTATTTTTATTACTTTGTGTAAGGAGCCGCGCTAGCGTAGTGGTTACAACACCGCTCTGGCGACCGGGTGAGTCAGGATCAAACCCGGGCGACGGCATTTGAGGATTTTTCGTCTACCGGGATTTGGACTGGATTAATTCGAGACCTGGCGAGGACATTTGAAGGAGTGTCGTCGACCAGGGATTGGCGGCTCCTGAGCCAACCCAGCTCTAATGGGTACCCTCGAAATCGGCGAGTATCTGCCTGAATGGCGAGGGACACCTGTCTCTGCACACGAAAAGGGATACTCACGTAAAATCAATTTCAGGTTAGACAATAATAATAACCTGAGATTTCGCCTCGAATATTAGCGGGCGTACGAAAAAAAAAAAAAAATTACTTTGTGTGACATGTTCAAATTTGTTAAACTTTTCTTGTATCTAAGTTTTTACGTGATGAGGTAGTCGACCTTATGTCTTAACCTTCCTTAGTTTCCTTTTACGACATACATAGTGGGTTACATGGATACATTCACATTAAACTTTGGTGTGGGTAAATTGATCCATACGGATACATCTCACGTATGTGTTGCCTTGACTGATAGGATTCGCATAGATGCATTCCCCTTCAGTGTCGACTCAGATGGATACGTCCATCTTCTGGATTTCGCTGGATAGCATGATTTACAGTTATGCACCTACCTTGTCTGTTGCCCTGGATAACAGAATTTACATGGATATACTCACTTTCTCTGTTGCCCTGGAAAGCAGGATTAATATGGATACATCCACCTTTTCTGTTGTTCTGGAAAACAGGATTAATATGGATACTTCCACTTTCTATCTTACCTTTTTGGTTTTAAATACAACCATAGCTTTTCACCTTGTTAACAACAGAGCAGTTATGAAAGACTACGATTTTTTTTATTTTAAATTTGTGTTTGTTTTGTTGGTTTGTTTTATTATTTATTTTGATTTACTCTATTTGGACTGAGTGGAGGGGAGAAGATACTACATTTAGATATTGGACATCAGATTTTATTATCTTGAATTTGTTTTTGTTTTGGTTTCAAGAACTATCTTCATTGCACACGGACTACTCCATCAGTGCTCAGATCTCCTCCCTTAGATCACACAAGGAGGATCTCAGCACAGTGCACGAACTCCGTAGCACCGGCGAGAATTCCAATGTGTGAATATAGTAATCACACATTCTATAAATGTTTTTATAGTGGTAGGTTTCTAATTTTTAAATTTTGCCAGGACAGCGGCCTGATAGGCCTTCTCTTTACGATTTCCAACTGCCAATGGATTTTTAACGTGCGCAACTTGGACACGGGACCTCCTGTTTTTTCGCCCTTGTCTGGTTCTTACCATCTCTCCTTCCACTGGCTCCTGTCTGGTTCTTGTCTTCTTTCGTTCCACTGGCTCCTGACTGGTTCTTGTCATCTCTCCTTCCACTGGCTCGTGTCTGGTTCTTGTCATCGTTCGTTCCACTGGCTCCTGTCTGGTTCTTTCATCTCTCGTTCCACTGGCTCATGTCTGGTTCTTGTCATCAGTTCCACTGGCTCCTGTCTGGTTCTTGTCATCTCTCGTTCCACTGGCTCCTGTCTGGTTCTTGTCATCAGTTCCACATTGGTCATGTTGTAATACCATTTTAATCCAGGGCTGTGGAGTTGAGAGACGGAGTCGAGGAATCGGTCGTTTTTTTAAGTGGACTCGGAGTCAGATTCGGTAAAAAATTTGCGAATTCCGACTCCGAATTGTTTGCCATATGACAGTAAAAAACTTTAGTCGGGAGTCGCACTTCAACAATTTCAGAGGTCGGAGTCAGAAAATCTGTTGGCCTACTCCACATCCCTGCTTTAAACCTTCTATTCTACACAAGCACCCATTGATGAAAGTCTGTAGCTTTTTGGTTTTTTTAAATGCCTTTATTTTTTTAATATAACTAGCTGTAAAATATACTTTTTATAGTACTTAATTTTTTAATATAACTAGCCGTAAAACATGTTTTTGTAGTACTTAATTTTTAATATAACTAGCCGTAAAACATGTTTTTTGTAGTACTTAATTTTTTTATATAACTAGCCGTAAAACATGTTTTACACACCACGACCGCCCCGACACACGACCGAAGATTTCTATTTCCACGTTCGACCCCATCTCTTCTGACCGCCTTTGATCTCACAATGCAACGAAAATACACCCCCCCCCCCCCCCCCCACATCCACAACCAACCTTGTCCCCTGCACTCCGACTTTGAGACTGATAATTTTATAATTAGAATACACAGCATCTGGTGATATACCTGTAGTTAGGATTTTCAATTGTCGGCATTTGTTTACTTAAAACTGTCTTGCTCGTTAGTCGGCCATTATTGACTACCAGGTACTTGAAAGCTGGTTAATGTGTGCGTGAGTGTGTATGCTTTGTTCTTTATTTCCTTACAATATTATTACCCCCCTTCCCCACACCACACCCCCCCCCCCCCCAAGCTTTTTTTCTATTTGTTATTTTTTTAAATATAACTAGCTGTAAAATATACTTTTTGTAGTACTTAATTTTTTTTATTATAACTAGCCGTAAAACATGTTCTTTGTTGTACTTAATTTTTTATTATAACTAGCCGTAATACATACTTTTTGTAGTACTTAATTTTTTAATATAACTAGCCGTAAAACATGTTGTTTGTAGTACTTAATTTTTTAATATAACTAGCCGTAAAACATGTTTTTTAGTTACTTAATTTTTTTAATATAACTAGCCGTAAAACATGTTTTTTAGTTACTTAATTTTTTAATATAACTAGCCGTAAAACATGTCTTTTAGTACTTAATTTTTTAATATAACTAGCCGTAAAAAAACATGTTTTTGTAGTACTTAATTTTTTAATATAACTAGCCTTAAAACATGTTTTTCGTTGTACTTAATTTTTTAATATAACTAGCCGTAAAATATGCTTTTGTAGTACTTAATTTTTTTTAATATATCATAACATTATTGTTTGTTTCTTTTAGTTAATTTTTATTTTTAATGAGCCAACACTTATTATTTTTTGCTTTATAAAGAGATTAAACTTTAGTGTTAAAAAAATATTTTTTAAAAGACACTTGTTTTTGTTGTATAAAACACCTCTTACTTTGTGAGTGTTTTTTTTTAAAGAATGTAACACTTTTGTTTATAACGAGACTTACCGCTTACTTTTTTTCTCTTTAAACAAGATAAAACACTTGCTTTTTGTATTACTGTTTTTTTAAAGAAACAAAACATGTACTTTCAATATTACTTTTTGTTTTATAAAGAGGCATAAGACTTGCATTTAGAATTACATTTTTTAAAGAAACATAACACTAAATTTTTGCATTTCTTTTTTTTTTTATATATATAACGAAACATAACACTTGCTTTTTGTATTACTTTAATATATGAACTCAATTGAGATACCATCTTTTCAAATAGCTAAATGTAGGAACTCAATGCCTGCAGAATGGGAGAAGATCGGCTACCACGACAAGCATGGGAAACTAAGAGCCAGGGATCTAGACCTCCACGACAACCCAAAGTCCGTTGGGGAGGACAAACTCATCAGGAGTTCCTATCTTTAGCTTGTTGAATAGATGACATCTTTAGTGTTACACTCATCGGTAGTTCCTACCTTTAGCTTGTTGAATAGATGACATCTTTAGTGTTACACTCATCAGGAGTTCCTACCTTTAGCTTGTTGAATAGATGACATCTTTAGTGTTACACTCATCAGGAGTTCCTACCTTTAGCTTGTTGAATAGATGACATCTTTAGTGTTACACTCATCAGGAGTTCCTACCTTTAGCTTGTTGAATAGATGACATCTTTAGTGTTACACTCATCAGGAGTTCCTATCTTTAGCTTGTTGAATAGATGACATCTTTAGTGTTACACTCATCGGTAGTTCCTACCTTTAGCTTGTTGAATAGATGACATCTTTAGTGTTACACTCATGACATCTTTAGTGTTACACTCATCAGGAGTTCCTATCTTTAGCTTGTTGAATAGATGACATCTTTAGTGTTACACTCATCAGGAGTTCCTATCTTTAGCTTGTTGAATAGATGACATCTTTAGTGTTACACTCATCAGGAGTTCCTATCTTTAGCTTGTTGAATAGATGACATCTTTAGTGTTACACTCATCAGGAGTTCCTACCTTTAGCTTGTTGAATAGATGACATCTTTAGTGTTACACTCATCAGGAGTTCCTATCTTTAGCTTGTTGAATAGATGACATCTTTAGTGTTACACTCATCAGGAGTTCCTACCTTTAGCTTGTTGAATAGATGACATCTTTAGTGTTACACTCATCAGGAGTTAATGTTGAATAGATGACATCTTTAGTGTTACACTCATCAGGTGTTCCTATCTTTAGCTTGTTGAATAGATGACATCTTTAGTGACAGGAGTTCCTCTTTAGCTTGTTGTTACTCTCATCGGGAGTTCCTACCTTTAGCTTGTTGAATAGATGACTTCTTTAGTGTTACACTCATCAGTTTCCTCTTTAGCTTGTTGAATAGATGACATCTTTTAGTGTTACACTCATCAGGAGGCTTGTTCCTACACTCATCAGGAGTTCCTTTAGCTTGTTGAATAGATGACATCTTTAGTGTTACACTCATCAGGAGTTCCTTCCCTTAGCTTGTTGAATAGATGACATCCTTAGTGTTACACTCATCAGGTTTCCCTATCTTTAGCTTGTTGAATAGATGACATCTTTAGTTTTCACACTGATGTTGTCTTGCAATGATCATCAGGAGTTCCTACCATTGTTTAGCTTGTTGAATAGATGACATCAGTTACCTAGGAGTTCCCTCTTTAGCTTGTTGGTGTTGCCATACAATGACAATCCTAAGTTTCCATCATTGTTAATGTTGCCATACAATGACAATCCTAAGTTTCCATCATTGTTGATGTTGTCATACAATGACAGTCCTAAGTTTCCATCATGGTTGATGTTGTCATACAATGACAGTCCTAAGTTTCCCTCATGGTTGGTGTTGCCATACAATGACAATCCTAAGTTTCCATCATGGTTGATGTTGCCATACAATGACAGTCCTAAGTTTCCATCATTGTTGATGTTGTCATACAATGACAGTCCTAAGTTTCCATCATGGTTGATGTTGTCATACAATGACAGTCCTAAGTTTCCATCATGGTTGATGTTGTCATGCAATGACAGTCCTAAGTTTCCCACATGGTTGATGTTGTCATACAATGACAGTCCTAAGTTTCCCTCATGGTTGATGTTGTCATACAATGACCGTCCTAAGTTTCCCTCATGGTTGATGTTGTCATACAATGACCGTCCTAAGTTTCCCTCATTGTTGATGTTGTCATACAATGACAGTCCTAAGTTTCCATCATTGTTGATGTTGTCATACAATGACAATCCTAAGTTTCCATCATTGTTGATGTTGTCATACAATGACAGTCCTAAGTTTCCATCATTGTTGATGTTGCCATACAATGACAATCCTAAGTTTCCATCATTGTTGATGTTGTCATACAATGACAATCCTAAGTTTCCATCATTGTTGATGTTGCCATACAATGACAATCCTAAGTTTCCATCATTGTTGATGTTGCCATACAATGACAATCCTAAGTTTCCATCATTGTTGATGTTGCCATACAATGACAATCCTAATTTTCCATCATTGTTGATGTTGCCATACAATGACAATCCTAAGTTTCCATCATTGTTGATGTTGCCATACAATGACAATCCACAATCCTAAGTTTCCATCATTGTTGATGTTGTCACACAATGACAGTCCTAAGTTTCCATCATTGTTGATGTTGTCATACAATGACAATTCTAAGTTTCCCTCATGGTTGATGTTGCCATACAATGACAATCCTAAGTTTCCATCATTGTTGATGTTGTCATACAATGACAATTCTAAGTTTCCATCATTGTTGATGTTGTCATGCAATGACAGTCCTAAGTTTCCCTCATGGTTGATGTTGTCATGCAATGACAGTCCTAAGTTTCCCTCATTGTTGATGTTGTCATACAATGACAATCCTAAGTTTCCCTCATTGTTGATGTTGTCATACAATGACAGTCCTAAGTTTCCATCATTGTTGATGTTGTCATACAATGACAATTCTAAGTTTCCATCATTGTTGATGTTGTCATACAATAACAGTCCTAAGTTTCCATCATTGTTGATGTTGTCATACAATGACAATCCTAAGTTTCCATCATTATTGATGTTGTCATACAATGACCATCCTAAGTTTCCATCATGGTTGATGTTGTCATACAATGACAATCCTAAGTTTCCATCATTGTTGATGTTGCCATACAATGACAATCCTAAGTTTCCCTCATTGTTGATGTTGCCATATATTGACCATCCTAAGTTTCCATCATTGTTGATGTTGTCATACAATGACAATTCTAAGTTTCCATCATTGTTGATGTTGTCATACAATGACAGTCCTAAGTTTCCCTCATGGTTGATGTTGTCATACAATGACAGTCCTAAGTTTCCATCATTGTTGATGTTGTCATACAATGACAATCCTAAGTTTCCATCATTGTTGATGTTGCCATCCATCATGGTTGATGTTGTCATGCAATGACAGTCCTAAGTTTCCCTCATTGTTGATGTTGTCATACAATGACAGTCCTAAGTTTCCCTCATGGTTGATGTTGTCATACAATGACAGTCCTAAGTTTCCCTCATTGTTGATGTTGTCATACAATGACAGTCCTAAGTTTCCCTCATGGTTGATGTTGTCATACAATGACAGTCCTAAGTTTCCCTCATGGTTGATGTTGTCATACAATGACCGTCCTAAGTTTCCATCATGGTTGATGTTGTCATACAATGACAATCCTAAGTTTCCATCATTGTTGATGTTGTCATACAATGACCATCCTAAGTTTCCCTCATGGTTGATATTGTCATACAATGACAGTCCTAAGTTTCCATCATTGTTGATGTTGCCATACAATGACAATCCTAAGTTTCCCTCATGGTTGATGTTGTCATACAATGACCGTCCTAAGTTTCCATCATGGTTGATGTTGTCATACAATGACAATCCTAAGTTTCCAACATTGTTCATGTTGTCATACAATGACAGTCCTAAGTTTCCATCATTGTTGATGTTGTCATACAATGACAGTCCTAAGTTTCCATCATTGTTGATGTTGTCATACAATGACAATCCTAAGTTTCCATCATGGTTGATGTTGTCATACAATGACCGTCCTAAGTTTCCATCATGGTTGATGTTGTCATACAATGACAATCCTAAGTTTCCATCATTGTTGATGTTGTCATACAATGCCAGTCCTAAGTTTCCATCATTGTTGATGTTGTCATACAATGCCAGTCCTAAGTTTCCCTCATTGTTGATGTTGTCATACAATGACAGTCCTAAGTTTCCATCATGGTTGATGTTGTCATACAATGCCAGTCCTAAGTTTCCATCATGGTTGATGTTGTCATACAATGACTGTCCTAAGTTTCCATCATGGTTGATGTTGTCATACAATGACAGTCCTAAGTTTCCCTCATGGTTGATGTTGTCATACAATGACAGTCCTAAGTTTCCCTCATGGTTGATGTTGTCATACAATGACAATCCTAAGTTTCCATCATTGTTGATGTTGTCATACAATGACAGTCCTAAGTTTCCCTCATGGTTGATGTTGTCATACAATGACAATCCTAAGTTTCCATCATGGTTGATGTTGTCATACAATGACCATCCTAAGTTTCCCTCATGGTTGATGTTGTCATACAATGACAGTCCTAAGTTTCCCTCATTGTTGATGTTGTCATACAATGACCGTCCTAAGTTTCCCTCATTGTTGATGTTGTCATACAATGACCGTCCTAAGTTTCCCTCATGGTTGATTTTGTCATACAATGACCATCCTAAGTTTCCCTCATGGTTGATGTTGTCATACAATGACCGTCCTAAGTTCTCCTCATGGTTGATGTTGTCATACAATGACAGTCCTAAGTTTCCATCATTGTTGATGTTGCCATACAATGACAATCCTAAGTTTCCCTCATGGTTGATGTTGTCATACAATGACCGTCCTAAGTTTCCCTCATGGTTGATGTTGTCATACAATGACCATCCTAAGTTTCCCTCATGGTTGATGTTGTCATACAATGACCGTCCTAAGTTTCCCTCATGGTTGATGTTGTCATACAATGACAATCCTAAGTTTCCATCATTGTTGATGTTGCCATACAATGACAATCCTAAGTTTCCATCATGGTTGATGTTGTCATACAATGACAATCCTAAGTTTCCATCATTGTTGATGTTGCGATACAATGACAATCCTAAGTTTCCATCATGGTTGACGTTGTCATACAAAGACCGTCCTAAGTTTCCCTCATGGTTGATGTTGTCATACAATGACAATCCTAAGTTTCCATCATGGTTGATGTTGTCATACAATGACAATCCTAAGTTTCCATCATTGTTGATGTTGTCATACAATGACAGTCCTAAGTTTCCGTCATGGTTGATGTTGTCATACAATGACAATCCTAAGTTTCCATCATTGTTGATGTTGTCATACAATGACAATCCTAAGTTTCCATCATGGTTGATGTTGTCATACAATGACAGTCCTAAGTTTCCCTCATGGTTGATGTTGTCATACAATGACAGTCCTACGTTTCCATCATTGTTGATGTTGCCATACAATGACAATCCTAAGTTTCCATCATTGTTGATGTTGCCATACAATGACAATCCTAAGTTTCCATCATTGTTGATGTTGCCATACAATGACAATCCTAAGTTTCCATCATTGTTGATGTTGCCATACAATGACCGTCCTAAGTTTCCATCATTGTTGATGTTGTCATACAATGACAGTCCTAAGTTTCCATCATGGTTGATGTTGTCATACAATGACAGTCCTAAGTTTCCATCATTGTTGATGTTGCCATACAATGACAGTCCTAAGGTTCCATCATTGTTGATGTTGCCATACAATGACAATCCTAAGTTTCCATCATTGTTGATGTTGCCATACAATGACAGTCCTAAGTTTCCATCATTGTTGATGTTGTCATACAATGACAGTCCTAAGTTTCCATCATGGTTGATGTTGTCATACAATGACAGTCCTAAGTTTCCATCATTGTTGATGTTGTCATACAATGACAGTCCTAAGTTTCCATCATTGTTGATGTTGTCATACAATGACAGTCCTAAGTTTCCCTCATGGTTGATGTTGTCATACAATGACAGTCCTAAGTTTCCCTCATGGTTGATGTTGTCATACAATGACAGTCCTAAGTTTCCCTCATGGTTGATGTTGTCATACAATGACAGTCCTAAGTTTCCCTCATGGTTGATGTTGTTATACAATGACAGTCCTAAGTTTCCATCATGGTTGATGTTGTCATACAATGACAGTCCTAAGTTTCCCTCATGGTTGATGTTCTCATACAATGACAGTCCTAAGTTTCCCTCATGGTTGATGTTGTCATACAATGACAGTCCTAAGTTTCCCTCATTGTTGATGTTGTCATACAATGACCGTCCTAAGTTTCCCTCATGGTTGATGTTGTCATACAATGACCATCCTAAGTTTCCCTCATGGTTGATTTTGTCATACAATGACCGTCTTAAGTTCCCCTCATGGTTGATGTTGTCATACAATGACCGTCCTAAGTTCCCCTCATGGTTGATGTTGCCATAGAATGACAGTCCTAAGTTTCCATCATTGTTGATGTTGCCATACAATGACAATCCTAAGTTTCCCTCATGGTTGATGTTGTCATACAATGACCGTCCTAAGTTTCCCTCATGGTTGATGTTGTCATACAATGACCGTCCTAAGTTTCCCTCATGGTTAATGTTGTCATACAATGACCATCCTAAGTTTCCCTCATGGTTGATGTTGTCATACAATGACCGTCCTAAGTTTCCCTCATGGTTGATGTTGTCATACAATGACAGTCCTAAGTTTCCCTCATGGTTGATGTTGTCATACAATGACAGTCCTAAGTTTCCCACATGGTTGATGTTGTCATACAATGACAGTCCTAAGTTTCCATCATGGTTGATGTTGTCATACAATGACAGTCCTAAGTTTCCCTCATGGTTGATGTTGTCATACAATGACAGTCCTAAGTTTCCATCATTGTTGATGTTGTCATACAATGACAGTCCTAAGTTTCCCTCATGGTTGATGTTGTCATACAATGACAATTCTAAGTTTCCATCATTGTTGATGTTGTCATACAATGACAGTCCTAAGTTTCCATCATGGTTGATGTTGTCATACAATGACAGTCTTAAGTTTCCCTCATGGTTGATATTGTCATACAATGACAGTCCTAAGTTTCCATCATTGTTGATGTTGTCATACAATGACAGTCCTAAGTTTCCCACATGGTTGATGTTGTCATACAATGACAGTCCTAAGTTTCCATCATGGTTGATGTTGTCATACAATGACAGTCCTAAGTTTCCCTCATGGTTGATGTTGTCATACAATGACAGTCCTAAGTTTCCCTCATGGTTGATGTTGTCATACAATGACAGTCCTTAGTTTCCATCATTGTTGATGTTGTCATACAATGACAGTCCTAAGTTTCCCTCATGGTTGATGTTGTCATACAATGACAGTCCTAAGTTTCCATCATTGTTGATGTTGTCATACAATGACAGTCCTAAGTTTCCATCATTGTTGATGTTGTCATACAATGACAGTCCTAAGTTTCCCTCATGGTTGATGTTGTCATACAATGACAGTCCTAAGTTTCCATCATTGTTGATGTTGCCATACAATGACAGTCCTAAGTTTCCCTCATGGTTGATGTTGTCATACAATGACAGTCCTAAGTTTCCATCATGGTTGATGTTGTCATACAATGACAGTCCTAAGTTTCCATCATTGTTGATGTTGTCATACAATGACAGTCCTAAGTTTCCATCATTGTTGATGTTGTCATACAATGACAGTCCTAAGTTTCCATCATTGTTGATGTTGTCATACAATGACAGTCCTAAGTTTCCCTCATGGTTGATGTTGTCATACAATGACAGTCCTAAGTTTCCCTCATGGTTGATGTTGTCATACAATGACAGTCCTAAGTTTCCATCATTGTTGATGTTGTCATACAATGACAGTCCTAAGTTTCCATCATTGTTGATGTTGTCATACAATGACAGTCCTAAGTTTCCATCATGGTTGATGTTGTCATACAATGACCATCCTAAGTTTCCATCATTGTTGATGTTGTCATACAATGACAGTCCTAAGTTTCCATCATTGTTGATGTTGTCATACAATGACAGTCCTAAGTTTCCCTCATGGTTGATGTTGTCATACAATGACAGTCCTAAGTTTCCATCATTGTTGATGTTGTCATACAATGACAGTCCTAAGTTTCCATCATTGTTGATGTTGTCATACAATGACAGTCCTAAGTTTCCCTCATGGTTGATATTGTCATACAATGACAGTCCTAAGTTTCCATCATTGTTGATGTTGTCATACAATGACAGTCCTAAGTTTCCCTCATGGTTGATGTTGTCATACAATGACAGTCCTAAGTTTCCATCATGGTTGATGTTGTCATACAATGACAGTCCTAAGAGTCACATATTCTTGTCATCTACATCGCTCACTATGTTGGAATGCTCCTTACTCGAACTCGAAATCTTCATTATCGCAACAACAATAAAAACAACCAACAAATAAAAACACAGAATTCCTAACAAGGAAACACTCTATATTAATTCATCTCGTTAATATTTTTATTCATTTGCCGTGCTTCATCGATAATTTGTGCCATCAAAATGGGGCATAGAATCGATGAACAACTCTATCGCAAACAAGAGGTTCGATATATCATATCGATCCCCTCGTCATTTCCTCTTGTCGTGTTAAGTATGTCGCAAAAAACGAAAATTGTCAATGATAATTGTTGTTTGTTTTTCGCCCATTTCTTTGCAATTATTTCTTCCCCGTTGCTTGCTTTTATCTTGTTATTTTCTTCTTCAAATGTGTTTGTTTTTTGGTCTTTTTCCGCAATCCCGTTCTCCTGTGTTTGTTTTTGTCTTCCTTCTATTTGCTTTATGTTTCTTGTTTAATTCAAATCTTTTGATCTGCAAATTTGATCACATTTTTATTAAACGTTTTAATTCCTCTTATCTTTTGGCCTCTGGGCTGTTTAATTTTCTAAAGTTTTTTTTTTCCTCTCTCAATAGTTCATTAATTTTGTCTGTGTTTTTTGTTATTACCTGATCGGTTATGTCTGTTGTTCTATTTCAGTGCAGCCTACCATTTGTCTGTATATTTTTATTAACAAAAGCGCTCAGTATATTATATTATATTAATTATATTATATTATATTATATTATATTATATTATATTATATTATATTATATTATATTATATTACGGGACCCAAAGATGCAGCAATAGAGAATGCAGTCAGCGACTCATAGCTTGACTGCTTGCGTCAGGGTCAGCGAACCAGAGCTGACCAAGACCTTACTCCACCTCCAAGTGGTGGTCCTGGAAACAGGCTGCATCACTGCAGTCTGGCTGAGAGAGTAGGGATCGAAGAGGGAAGGCAAACCCGGTCCCAAAAACTGCCGTGCTGAAGTCGGATGTGCCGGCCGAAAGGCGCAGATATCGCAGCTCCGCTGTAAACAGACACAACGCAACCAACGTCCTTTTCAGAACGAACGAGGAAGAAGAGGAAGATATTATATTACAGTATATTACGTTACATTATAATAATATTACATTATATAAAATTACATTTTATTATAATTATATTATATTATAATTATATTATACTGTATTGTATCGTACTATTCTGTACTATTCTGTACCATACTATATTGTACTGAACTATACTGTTCCTTGCAATACTATATTATACTGTACAATACTATATTATATTATACTGTACCATACTATACTATATTATACTGTACCATACTATACTATATTATGCTGTACCATACTGTACTATATTATAGTGTACAATACTATATTATATTATACTGCACCATACTATACTATATTATACTGTACCATAGTATACTATATTATACTGTACCATACTATACTATATTATACTGTACCATACTATACTATATTATACTGTACAATACTATATTATATTATATTGTACCATACTATACTATATTATACTGTACAATACTATATTATATTATACTGTACCATACTATACCAACGGGCTGATCACCCGTTTGCCAGTCACTTCGATTACGGAAACAACGGCAAATGGATTGATTTGCCGTTGCCCTAAAGACGCCAATAGGCGTGATGGGAAACAATGGCAAAGAAAATCTATCTGCTGTTGCCCTAAGACGCCACTAGGCGTAATGGCCACTGACTGCTTTGACGGTCGGTGGCTAAGGACGGAAGAAGAAGAAGAAGAAAGTACCATACTATACTATATTATAGTGTACCATTCTATACTATATTATACTGTACCATACTATACAATATTATACTGTACTATACTGTACCATACTATACCGTACTATACTGTATGGTACTATACTATAATAAACTACACCACCCTACACTATATTATACTATGCTATACTATACTGTACTATACTGTACTTTACTTTACTGTTCTGTACTGTACTGTAATCTACTATCCTTTACTGTCCTATACTTTAATATACTGCACTATGCTGTACTACCTATACTATACATACTATACCATTTTATACAATAATGTACTATACTATGCTGTACTATACTATATTATACTAAGCTATACTGTACTATACTGTATAATACTATACCGTACTACACTATACTATAATATACTGCACTATTCTGTACTGCCTATACTATACATACTATACCATTGTATACTATACTGTACCATACTGTGATTTACGACACTATACATTACTTTATTATACTGTATCATACTATACTATATTATACTGTACCATACTATACTGTACTATACTGTACCATATTATACCGTACTACACTATACAAAACTATACTTTACTACACTACACCACACTACACGACACTTTACTACACTATACTATACTATACTCTACTATACTATATTATACTATACTATACCATACTGTACCATACTGTACTGTTCTCTACTGTACTGTAATCTAATATACTATACTATCCTATACTATAATATACTGCAGTATACTGTACTAACTATACCATACATGCTATACCATTATATACTATACTGTACCATACTATGCTGTACTATACTATACTTCTTCTTCTTCTTCCTCGTTCGCCCTGAAAAGGACGGTGGTTGCGTTGTGTCTGTTTACGCCTAAGCTGTGATATCTGCACCTTTCGGTCGACACATCCGACTTCTTCACGGCATTTTTTAGGACCGGGTTTGCCTTCCCATTGCAATCCACACTTGCTCAGCCAGACTGCACTGCTGCAGACTGTTTCCAGGACCACCACGTGGAGGTGGAGTGCAGTCTTGACCAGCTCTGATTCGCTGGTCCTGACGCAGGCAGTCAAGCTATGAGTCGCTGACTGCGTTCTCTATTCTATACTATACTAAACCATACTATACTTACTGTACTGTAATCTACTATACTATACTATAATATATTACACTATACTGTACTACCTATAATATAATACTATACCATTGTATACTATTCTTCTTCTTCTTCTTTGATCCTTAGCCGCCGACCGTCAAAGCAGTCAGTGGCCATCACGCCTAGTGGCGTCTTGTAGGGCAACAACAAATTGATTCCACCCTGCTCGGTCGGTGGCCATCCTTCGTACAGTGCCCCAACTCTGGTTCATTCCCTGCATCTCAGCCTCCACAGTCCTCCGCCAGGTTGTTTTTGGTCGGCCTCTCTTTCGCTTTCCTTCAGGGGTCCAAAGCATAGCTGTTCCCGTGATGGCATCGGGGTCCCCCCTGAGGACATGACCAACCCAGCCCCAGCATTGTATATTATACTCTACCATAATATGCTATAATATACTATACTATAGTATACTGTACTGTACTGTACTACACTGTAAAACATATATTATACTACGCTATGCTTTGCTATACTATACTATACTATAATATCCAATGCTGCGCTATGCTATCATATACTATCCTGTACTGTACTGTACTTTACTATACTATAATATGCTGTACTATGCTATGCTATCTTATACTATACTAAACTATACTATACTAAACTATACTATACTGTACTGTATTGTACTGTACTATACCATACTGTACTGTACTGTACGAAACTGTACTGTACTATACTACATTATTGTACAATACTATACTGTACTGTAATGCCCTTTTCTGTACTGTATTTATTCCTACCAGAATGCTTCTTTCTCTTATTTATTGTTTCTAGATTCCTTCTATCACTCATTTAATGTCTCTAATTAACTGTTTCTGCGATCATTTAATGTCTCTAATTAACTGTTTCTGCGATCATATACTGTCTCTAATTAACTGTTTCTGCGATCATATACTGTCTCTAATTAACTGTTTCTGCGATCATTTTTTGTCTCTGATTAGCATTTTCTGCAATCATTTAACGTCTCTAATTAACTGTTTCTGCAATCATTTTTTGTCTCTGATTAGCTGTTTCTGCAATCATTTAATGTCTCTAATTAACTGTTTCTGCAATCATTTTTGTCTCTGATTAGCTGTTTCTGCAATCATTTAATGTCTCTAATTAACTGTTTCTGCAATCATTTTTTGTCTCTGATTAGCTGTTTCTGCAATCATATAATGTTTCTAATTAATTGTTTCTGCAATCATTTTTTGTCTCTGATTAGCTGTTTCTGCAATCATTTAATGTCTCTAATTAACTGTTTCTGCAATCATTTTTTGTCTCTGATTAGCTGTTTCTGCAATCATATAATGTTTCTAATTAACTGTTTCTGCAATCATTTTTTGTCTCTGATTAGCTGTTTCTGCAATCATTTAATGTCTCTAATTAACTGTTTCTGCAATCATTTTTTGTCTCTGATTAGCTGTTTCTGCAATCATTTAATGTCTCTAATTAACTGTTTCTGCAATCATTTTTTTGTCTCTAATTAGCTGTTTCTGCAATCATTTAATGTCTCTAATTAACTGTTTTTGCAATCATTTTTTGTCTCTGATTAGCTGTTTCTGCCATCCCTCTTTCACGTATTTACTATTCTCCCATTCTTTCTTGTTCTAATTTATGGCGCCTACAATCCTACTTGCTCTCACTTTCTGGTTTCAGATTTCTTCTACGCCTCATTTATTGTTTATACAATCATTCTTTCTCTCGTTTACTGTTTGCACAATCCTTTTTTAATCTCATTTACTGTATTCATATTCTTTTTTCTCTCATTTATTGTCTCCACAATCACTCTTTCTTTCATTGCCTGTTTCCACAATCCTCGTTTCTATCATTTTATTTTTCCACAGTTCTTGTTTCTCTCATTTACTATTTCCACGATCTTTTTTTTTTTTTTTTTTTTTTAATCTCATTTCTTACTTCCACAATCCATCTTTCTCTCAATTACCATTTCGTGGTCGTCAGAAATTTGTGTCTTTTTCCCTACAGTGTGTCCAAGCAGGTAACAGATGTGACAGCACAAAACCTTGTTGTAAACGCAACGACATCTGCATGACGAGCCCCCAGACTGACTCCGATGGGCTGAGAAGTACAAGGTGCGTCACCTGGTTGGAGTCCTTAGCTATAAACCCACGTCTGCCAAACGGTGAGTCCTCCCCCCCCCCTTTTTTTGGATTATTGTTTACCAATGTGGTATCAAGTCCCGTGCAGTTCTCTGGGGGTCTGTGAAGAGACAAGAAAGAGTAAGAGAATTGAGATTTGTACTAAATGACTTGAAACCTGTACTAAGAGATTTGAGACGTGTACTAGAGACTGTAGACGTGTACTAAAAGACTTGAGTCCTGCTCTAAGAGACTTAAGACTTGTACTAAGAGACTTGAGACTTGTACTAAGAGACTTGAGATTTGTACTAAGAGAATATAGACTTGTACTAAGAGACTTGAGACGTATACTAAGAGACTTGAGACTTGTACTAAGAGACTTGCACTAAGAGACTTGAGACCTGCACTAAGAGACTTGAGACGTGTACTACGAGACTTGAGACTTGTACTAAGAGACTTGAGACTTGTACAAAGAGACTTGAGACCAGTACTAAGAGACTTAAGATTTGTATTAAGAGACTTGAGACTTGTACTAATAGACTTGAGACTTGTACTAAGAGACTTGAGACTTGTACTAAATGACTTCAGACATGTACTAATAGACTTGAGACTTGTACTAAGAGACTTGAAGCTTGTACTTAGAGGCTGGAGACTTGTTAGGAAAGACTTGAAGACAACTCTGGCATAAAAAAGAATAGAACAGATAAGAGGAGCTGTCATTGTAAAATACATGGACATAAATAGAGAAAGTTGATAGACGACAATAAGAATCTTCGACTACGTTGTCAAGGCAGACCTATTGTATGGCTGTAAAACATGGACAATTAGGATGATGACAAATGAGAAGTTACAGGCCTTCATAAATGTGTGCTTGCGTAGAATATAAGGATTGAAATGGTAGGACAAAGTCACTAATATGGAAGTGATGACAAGGTCACCAACATGGAACTGATGACAAGGTCACCAATATGGAACTGACGACAAGGTCACCAAGATGGAACTGATGACAAGGTCACCAACATGGAACTGATGACAGGGTCACCAACATGGAACTGATGACAAGAACCAGACAAGAAGTAGTGGAACACGAGATGAGAAAAGACGCTCCCACTAGATAGGGCATACCTCGAGGATAGACTCTGATAGCATTACGGACATGTCCTTGTTAGGGTGTCTCCAGGGTTAAAGAAGTAGTGGAGGACAGACAAACACATGAACAAGAGGCGTGGAGCCAAAATGAAACGAATGTGGAAGGCATAAGACCTATAGCTGATGGCGTGGGTGAGGAGATCTTGGGCAGAGTTTGTTAAAAACCCTTGCTACATGGGTCGCTGAATGAATGAACGAATGAATGGTAAATAGAAAAAAAAATACGAAAGATAAAAATGAAAATTGTAGATGAACAGTTGAGGAGTTGTTGAGAACAAGTGAGCACAGAGTCCTGCATGAGAACAATAAATGAGAGAGTCTTGGAAGGAAATAAAGATGTGTAAATGTATTTACTATTTGTCTTCTTAAGCTCCTCATTCATCTCAAACTCCTGTGTATTATTTTTCTTCTTCTAGTTCTTAACTTTTCTGGTCTTACTGTCGATTAAAGCACTTCATAACTAGACATCCACTTTGAGCCAAAATTTAGTCGCACCATCCTTTTTCTCCCGTAAACATGTTGGTATTTTTTGTGAAGTGTTTGTCTAGTGTCTGCAGCTGAGTACAGCCAGCCAAACTTGTTTGCTAAACTTGGACATTTCACAATCTGCAGGCTTGTATTTCCCGCGTTTATCAAAAGGTATTCTGGAGGAAAGTGTGAGTTAGTAATTGAAAATAGCTACGTATGGTAACAGATAACGAAGAGATCTATCCGTGACAGGAAGGGGTTGTGTATCGAAAGACATTTCGTACTAGGAAGGGATCCGAATCGATAGACAATTGGCTCACAGTGGACATATTCCTGGGCTGCAAAACAAAATAAAAGTCGTCTGTGATTAAAAGAAATAAAATAAAACAAAATAATAATGAAGGGAGTGTCGGAAAATTTCATTTAAATTTCTATTCTATTGTTATCTGTCGTTCCGTTGGTTGTTACTAAAAATATCTCTTGTTAGGACTCCATATTGTACTTCATTGATCAATGTTTGCTTCAGACCAGAGCTTCTTAACTTTTTTAGAGGACCTGTACCCCTTAACAACATCTTAACAAGCCTCGCATCCTTAACATAGCCTTAAGAGGTCTCGCACCCCATTATCTTCTAGATAAAACAAAATCGGAAAAAACAATAAAAAGAAAAGAAACATGCTAGTAATGCGAAAGAGATATACACGTGTACCTTTTGATATGTAATGACAATAAAATTATCATTTTTATTTTTATTTCTAGTGCATATAGTGAGTCATGACAAATGGGAAACAGGTCGCTACTGCTACACATGAATTATGTCTGGTTTGATGTGTAAATTCTAGCGTTTTTGTTTTTTCATGTAGGTTTTAGACACACAACCCGCATCAGCATTCCCAACTTTTTAAAGAAGGTTAATAATTTAACCAGGGAGCTGCAGCAACAATCAGCATTCATACCCTTCGACATTTGCTGAGGGAGACTGAGCACCTATAGGTTTGCCCGGAGTGCTATAATGTCTATTCAAAACAACAATTATATATATATATATATGAAGAATGACAGATAAATAATTTTAAATATATTTTATATATTATAATAAATGTTGGACTAGAAGAGGGACCAAAAGATGCAGCAATAGAGAATGCAGTCAGCGACCCATAGCTTGACTGCTTGCATCAGGTTCAGTGAACCAGAGCTGACCAAGACCGTACTCCACCTCCACGTGGTGGTCCTGGAAACAGTCTGCAGCAGTGCAGTCTGGCTGAGCGAATACGGATCGAAGAGGGAAGGCAAACCCGGTCCCCAAAAATGCCGTGCTGAAGTCGGATGTGTTGACCGAAAGGTGCAAATATTACAGCTACGGCGTAAACAGACACAACGCAACCACCGTCCTTTTCAGGGCGAACGAGGAAGAAGAAGAAGAAGAGAAGGACTAGAAGAAAATTGATCATTTGACATTAGACAGTCTTGGGTTAGGAAGGAAATTCAGCGAGGAAGGGAGATGGTCACCGCATCTCTGGAAGCTGAACCTAGTATAGTGAAGTCTCTAACACTTCACTCCCATGCGGAAGTATTTGCTATGGGACTACTTTTAATGAACGACCGTCCTATTAAGGGGTTCGGAGTGGCTAAGAGGTATAGCGTCCGCCTCGAGCTCTAGAGGTACCGGGTTGGATTCCCAGTTCTGGGAATATAATTTATGGAAATGGAAGTCGTAAAGAGTAGGCCTATCAGGCCGGTACCCTGGTAAAACTTTACAAATTAGAAACCTGCCCATCACAAGAATATTAATAGAATGTGTGATTCCTATATAATCACATTGGGATTCTCGCCGGTGCTACGGAGTTCGTGCACTGTGCTGAGATCCTCCATGTGTGATCTAAGGGAGGAGATCGGAGCACTGATGAGCAATGAAGATAGACCTTAAAAACCAAACCAAACCATATCTTGAGTTGACTAAATTAATGAACCTTTTGTCGCTGCAACTTTTCAGTTATTCTTGAGAAACATGTATTTTAAAATATGACTTAGGTTCGGTATTGAACTTGTGGCAGGGGAAGCATCTGATGGTTTAAGATATGGCAGTTAGGTATCATCTCATCTCAGCCCGTAACCCGTCATGGGTCGTAGGGGTGCCATGGTGGAAGCATCAGCAGACAGGGTCCTCCACTGCTCTCTATCCTCAGCAATGCGTACAAGTGTGGAAAAACCGTGTCCTGCCCATTCTTTGATGTTATCAGCCCAGGATTTTCTCTGCCTTCCTCTTCTCCGTTTACCTTCGACTGTTCCCTGAAGGATCGTTTTCGAAAGGGAGTCATGACGAGTTACATGCCCAAACCAGGCAAGCTTTCGACGTTTCACTATTGACAAAAGGGGTTCTTGGTGGCCTGCATAGGTGTTTATCTTCTCTCTAACATAGACATTTGTTTTGTGCTCTTTATAGCAAATGCGCAAAATTCTTCTATAACATTTATGCTCGAAAGCCTGAATCCTTCGCTCCGTATCTGCAGTGAGTGTCCAGCCCTCACACCCATACAAGAGAATAGATAATACAAGTGATTTGTATAATTTGATCTTCACAGGAAAACTGATGTTACTTTTCCAGATCACATTCAACCTTGTCATGGCAGCTGAGGCCATCTCAAGTCTTGTCTTGATTTCTTTAATTGATCTTCCATCACTACATATAGTGGACCCGAGATATTTAAAGGTGTTAACTTCTTCTAACGTTTGCCCATTTAACGTAATGTTGGTCGGAACATGTTTCTTATGGCTATTCACCAATATCTTGCTTTTTTCTATATTAATTTCCATCCCATACGTTCTTGTTACTTTCTCCAGTCTAGAGGTAACGTCTTGAAGTTCTGATTCTGATCCAGCTATCAGATCAATATCATCAGCAAAACGTAGGTTGCACAGAGGTCGGCCTCCAATCGATATGGTTGATTTATAATCGTAGAGAGCCTCCTGCATAATATGTTCTAGATATATATTAAAGAGCACTGGTGACAGGATACATCCTTGGCGAACTCCTACAGTTGTTTTGAAAAATTCTCCAATGTCGTTGCTTACAAAAACAGCACTGCTTGCGTCCTTGTATAGTGCTTCAATGATATCTATGATGTTGGTATCAAAATTGAATTTTCTCATTACTTTCCATAAGCCTTCATGCCAGACTACAGGTCGTGGCGGACGCTCTTAGGGGGCAGTTGAGAAAAGAGATTGATTCCAGAAGCGTCAGTGAGACAGGTACGTCGCACTAGCCCCGGTAGCCGTTGTGCAAGGTGAACCAGCCATTTTGACAGACATATGCTTGCTCATCGAAGTTTGTTAACTCGATGATCTGTGGTGGACCGACTGTCGTGTGGTGAGTCACTGGGGCAACTACTACAGTAGTTATTGCCAGGAATAGTCTATGAGATATAGATATAAGGTCTCTAGAAATTGGCTCGTTAAGAAAGAATAAAGACCTATTCGAGATAGGGACAAGAAGACAGGAATGCAAATGCTTTCCACTAGACAGTGTTTTCTAATTAATTATGGAAAGAGTTCTGTTTCCCCACGACCTTAGCTTCTGCCCTTAGATCCCGTAAAGAAAAAGCCCCCAACCTCATCTGAGTAGAGAAAGGTTCCTATATGTGAATATGTAACACCGACAGCACGAGTGATACATTAACAAACTCTTGATAATGATCAACCGATCGTTGGGTTTATTAATGAAATATCCACACATATAGGGTTAGTAATGGTTAGAACGTGATGATGGTGAAAGACGATTCACACAAAACACACAGATGAGATAATAAAATTAGTTAATTAAGTAATAGTTAATTAAGAATGAACTGGTGTAAAGTGAAATGATGATGTGATATGATACGTGTTACCAAAATGGTGAGTACTCTACACAGTCCATGTGTCTCTAAATGCTTCTCCTAGATATGAGGATTCACATGTATGCATAAAATGTCCCAAGTTGTTATACGTTATGTCGAGTGGGGTATCTCTAAGCTGAGGACGTTCTGATGAATACTGTTGTCGTACGGAGAACGCTGACGAGATATCTATGTATATTCCTTCACTGTTTGAGTATATCTCTGTAGTGTTGATCAACAGTTAATAGCTGTCATATGAACAAAAGGTCTGTTGTCTAATCTCCCGAGGGTACTGGTCAGACTGGATATCTTCACGAAATGTTAGTGATATGTAGACTCATAATCTTGCGTATGTAGTCGTGATTCATATACTTTCGAGTCTGTTTCATAAAATGCGCTTAAGAGTGTGTTGCACGTGGTATAAATATGCGATTCCTCTTTTGAGCTCTTTTGCTTGACTTCAGATAATAATGATCTTTCGAGTGATTAGAGTTTATGATGACTCTGTATTGAACTTGTGATGTTTCGACTTGTTGAACTTACCAAGTGAGCTTGACCAAGACCTGGTAGTCATCTTGACTTCAGATAATGATCTTTTTGATTTAAAAACTTGCCTGGTAGTCATCTCTTAGGCCTTGGAAGTATTAAACTTACCAAGAAACCTCTTTTTTTTTCGACGCTCCGGTTGTAGTGGGGGGGTGTCTTCAAGGCAGTCATCTTTCCGGTTCGGAAGTTTTTTCAGTCGTAGCCGGCTCCTCTTAGGCCCTGGGAAAGTTTCAAGTTCCACTTCCGTTCTTCAAGCCCAAACCCTATTGCAAAGCGTTCAAAGCGGTCTAAAAAGGCGTCCATGGTATCTTTCCTTTCTGAAAAAGGTTCCAGCGGAAAGTTCATGGCATTGGGTGGTGCAGGTTGCGAAGTAGGCACACCATCTGAGCCGGGTGAGTACCCTCCATCCAAGTTGGAAGCCGCTGCACTTTTTGCCATCTCTATCTGATTGGTCTGCCCCTGGATTTCCAGTTGCTTCATCTTAAGTGCATGCTCTGCTGCTGCTTTCTCTTTACGCTCCGCTGCTTCTGCTGCTTCTTTCCGCTCCGCTGCTTCTGTTGCTTCTTTCCGCTCCGCTGCTTCTGCTGCGGCTTTCCCCTTCCGCTCCGCTGCTTCTGCTGCGGCTTTCTCCTTCTCCATTGCAAGTTTCTGCACTTCTATCTCTCTTGCATGGAGTTTATCAGTCTCCTCACTCACAAATTTCATCAGATCTTTTCCACTTAACCCGTATTCACGCCCTGCCTCCATTAAACTAGTTCTAATTTTTGCGGCATCTGCCATGATATGCAGTATGGGTTCACGAAGGGAAAAATTGGCAGTGACCTCCAAGCAAATTGTTTAGACTCGCACGAGTAATTATCTCTTTAAAACCAGCTAGGTTTAAATTAATAATCAAGTTCAAATAGTTCTTTAAAAAAAATCACTCACTTAGCGTATTCTGAAAATTATATAACAGATTATCTCGAAGTTTTCTATGAAAAATTTGCTAAATATTTATGATAACAATTTCTCCAGCAGTTACTGAAAAAAAAAATTTTCAGTTCCCTACAGTATCCTCTGTTCTCAAAAAGTGCTTAATCTGTCCGTTTGTCACTTAATTTAAAAAGTATCACTCGTGCTTTAGAGATATAAATTATTCCCCTTATGAAATAGACAAATTATAGTAAGAGTCAGTCTAGAAGGTAATCCCTCAAAATGCCAACAAATTTTGCAATTATCGCAAATGTATAGCAGGGATGAAAATGTGATTTATCACCCTTCTAAGTCCGGGTTCACTAATCCCGGACGAACCCCCAATTGTCGTGTGGTGAGTCACTGGGGCAACTACTACAGTAGTTATTGCCAGGAATAGTCTATGAGATATAGATATAAGGTCTCTAGAAATGGGCTCGTTAAGAAAGAATAAAGACCTATTCGAGATAGGGACAAGAAGACAGGAATGCGAATGCTTTCCACTAGACAGTGTTTTCTAATTAATTATGGAAAGAGTTCTGTTTCCCCACGACCTTAGCTTCTGCCCTTAGATCCCGTAAAGAAAAAGCCCCCAACCTCATCTGAGTAGAGAAAGGTTCCTATATGTGAATATGTAACACCGACAGCACGAGTGATACATTAACAAACTCTTGATAATGATCAACCGATCGTTGGGTTTATTAATGAAATATTCACACATATAGGGTTAGTAATGGTTAGAACGTGATGATGGTGAAAGACGATTCACACAAAACACACAGATGAGATAATAAAATTACAGTTAATTAAGTAATAGTTAATTAAGAATGAACTGGTGTAAAGTGAAATGATGATGTGATATGATACGTGTTACCAAAATGGTGAGTACTCTACACAGTCCATGTGTCTCTAAATGTTTCTCCTAGATATGAGGATTCACATGTATGCATAAAATGTCCCAAGTTGTTATACGTTATGTCGAGTGGGGTATCTCTAAGCTGAGGACGTTCTGATGAATACTGTTGTCGTACGGAGAACGCTGACGAGATATCTATGTATATTCCTTCACTGTTTGAGTATATCTCTGTAGTGTTGATCAACAGTTAATAGCTGTCATATGAACAAAAGGTCTGTTGTCTAATCTCCCGAGGGTACTGGTCAGACTGGATATCTTCACGAAATGTTAGTGATATGTAGACTCATAATCTTGCGTATGTAGTCGTGATTCATATACTTTCGAGTCTGCTTCATAAAATGCGCTTAAGAGTGTGTTGCACGTGGTATAAATATGCGATTCCTCTTTTGAGCTCTTTTGCTTGACTTCAGATAATAATGATCTTTCGAGTGATTAGAGTTTATGATGACTCTGTATTGAACTTGTGATAACGATGTATTGAACTTGTGAGCAAGCAGTATATGGTGACGAAAAATGCTGCGTCCACCTTATGACTTGTGGGTGAGACAATATTCCTTTTTAATTGAGGAATGAAAGATGTCCTATGGCGAATTCTGCTAGCCAAATGTCCGTTTTTGATAACTTATTTCTGGTTAGACGTCAGACACGTTGCGTGTAGACTCAGACTTCTGATGAACTGAAGACATACAAAAGTCTTCGTAAGTTTTTCACATTTAACATCACTGGTTGACTTGCATTTAAACTACTGCTCATTATTCATCTCTCTCTCTCTCTGAGTTCAATTCTAATGATGTTAAATATCTTGTGCATGAGAGTGTGTGCGCATGGGAGACTGTGATGATGATAAAGGTGAAATATGAACTATTAATTACCTCCTATCATCCTATCATCTTCTAGGAAAATCTTCTGATTTTATTAATCAGTTATGCCAAGAATTATTTGAAACTTTATCTTTCGCACATTTTAGCTGTGAGGTTAAAATAAACAAAATTAAGAAAATGTATTAATAAGTATAAGATCTACTAACCTTCTTTTCCCTTCGCAAAATCCTTTAAGAACACAATTAATCACAGAACTGAATTATCATCCACTCTGAATAAACACGTGTATTAGGCTATGCGTTTTTGGGTTTAATCTCTTCCTCACAAGGAAAAAAACTGGACTGTTTCACTCTAGTACATTATGCGGTGTTATATATTTCTGGAAGTCACCTGGCCAAGCTGGGCGTCAAATGTGGTAAACCAACGCTTGTCTGAACCGCGGTGAGACGTTTTCCCCTTGGCCAATCTGGGCGTCCAATGTGGTGTCACAGAAATTACCGCATGCCCATGTTTGATTCGGATGACCATATGTGTTTTTACCTGATTTATCACGATGCAATGTGGGCTTCAAACGATAATGTCGGGCATGTGAACTCAATCAAAGGATTTTATTTCCCCCGATGAAAGAGCAAATGTGGTTCTCTAGATACCGGTTGCGAGTAATCACAACGATGAAATAGCAAATATGGATCGCAAATGTTGCATGAAAGAGCAAATGTCGGAGAAAATACAATACGAAAGATGTAGGAAAAGATAGAGCAATAAGGCCTTTGCACTCGTTTATCACACCGACTCAGCGGCATTATGCAGTAGAAGATAATAACTACAATAAGCAGACAAGTAAAGAACGAATTTATGAAGGAAATTCGTTACCAAGAGAATTGATCATCTTGACGGGGTATGTAGAAATTCGATAGCTAAGAAGTTCAGTGTGTCAGCCTTGTGAAACCAGTGATAACTAGAATTCACTGAAAGTTTTCATCCCCGGAGATGCCCGGTATTAACTATTAATAACACGAACATTATAAGAATATACGAATAGGCAATATTAGTCAATGAAGTTATAAATACTGAATAAGACAGAATTATCAACAAGAGCGTAAGAAAGAAAGCTCCGTAGTCATAATCAAGTATACTTTATATTCAACAAAATTGTTCTGCAAGGCCAAGTGTGATGGTCGATATGCTATATGACAACCATTGTACATATTGTAAATAAACTGTGTTCGACTAGACCAGGACCTAACGCATCTTCATACAGAGTTACGTTGATAAATGTATGGTGTGACACTCTGTCTGTTTACACGTTTCATCGTTCACTGTTGAAGTAAAGAACCTGGGTAGAAAAGAAGGCAGTGACATACTTGAACAACACAAGAGCAGGCTGCCACAAACTCACATCGTCAATGTTCTATTTGTACAAATGTATTTGAGTTCTGTGTATGACGCAATGTTTATGATAACTTATCTTCTAAAATATCTGGCGTGTCTCGCACCCATAGAAGTCGGATCGCACACCCTCAGCGGACGCCGTCTTGTCGGGCAGCAACAAACTGTTTCCACTTGACTTGGTCGGCGGCTATCCTTGGCGTTGCGTCGCAACTCTGGTCCATGCTTGACATCTTTGTTTCCACAGTTCTCTGCCAATTTGCTTTTCGTCGAACGTCGTCTTCCTTCTGGGATCCATAGCATAGCTACTGATACTGTCAGGGTCTCTTCTGAGGATGATGCCAATGAATCCCAGTGTCTTCCTGCTATGGTGGTGTGCATATCTTCTTGATGGCTCTGACTTAGCAGAGATGATGTTCTTGATTGGTGATGATGATCTGCCACAAAGTTCGAAAAATTTTCCTCAGACAGATAAACCCACTTTGTCTGCCAGAAAATGTGATCACTAGTTTTAGGGTCTTCCTGTATCGAAACATGGTAGTGTCGCGCTCCAGTCTACCAAGCTGTCAATTAATACGCGACTCTGATGTTGAGTTTGGAAAGGCAAAGGCAGAGAAAAAGGAATTGGTCACCCCACCTCTTAAAAAAGCTGGACCTAGTATGGTGAAGTCTCTATCACTTCACTCCCCGACAGCTATATCTTCTATGGGGTTATCTTTAGCTTTAGGAATTACAGACATGTGTGAAATATTTTTTTCC
This sequence comes from Oreohelix idahoensis, assembly GCA_024509875.1. Lineage (NCBI taxonomy): Eukaryota > Metazoa > Mollusca > Gastropoda > Stylommatophora > Oreohelicidae > Oreohelix > Oreohelix idahoensis. The sequence continues at coordinate 85,437 of JAMPIV010001437.1, forward strand.
TCGGAAAACATCACGTGACTCATAAAAAGAAATGAAAACTGCCCTTTGACCTTTGACTAATCCATTCTGGAATATAAATGATGTAGTCAGGGAGATTCCAAATAAAGATCTCACGTGACTTTGATGGAAGACTGTACACCCCACACGTATGGTACTGTCCCGGCAGGCATTCCATTACATGAACTGACCACACAATTTTGGGGAAATGTATGGCGACCCAACCGGCAATAGTCATTTATTTTCCTTGACGCCGTCAAATTAGTGGCCAGTCTTTTCTCTGCCCTGGTTACTAACAACAACAAATGGTTAGGAGTTTTCGGCCAATGGGCGAATTCCCGATTTTCTGTCGGAAGAATGTTAAAGCCACGATTTAATGTTTACTAGATGTATCCACATCTGAGCTCAAAATCAAGCCTCTATGGTGGGGCGGACTAAGCGGTGGGCATTTCAGGCACTGCCCGGGGGCCTACGGCTGGGATTTAGACATTTAGGATACGTAATCCAGTGGCGTTCTAAGGGGTGTGACAGGGCGGCCCGCCCCGGGTGACAGACAAGAATGGGTGGACAAAATTATGATTGTACTTACTAGTAAAAATGTACGTGCAATTTTTTTTTATAGGAGGGGGCGCCAAGGTAGGATCTGCTCCTGGTGCCAAATACTTTAAGTACACCTCTGACGTATCAACGTGGAATTTGTAATCAATGACTCATTTTGTTCAGGGGCCGTTATCACTGTTAGTCAGTCTCTGCCTTATGTGTTTCATACTGCTTGGGGGGGTGGGGGGGGGGGGGGGGGGGGGGGGGTCTCCTTTTTGTTTGTTTCATTTCTTCTTCTCATTCTTCTTTTTTTCGTGTCTCTTTTTTTGTCGCATTGTGTGTACAGCAAGGATCTTATATAGGGAGAAAACAAAAACAAAATAACAGACAGACAGCGAGACAGAGGGTTGTACAGACAAACATACGCAGGGGCAAGCAGGTAGACATAAGGACTAGCAGGCAGGCAGGCAGGCAGACAGACAGAAGGGCAAGCAGGTAGACATAATGGCTAGCAGGCAGACAGACAGAAGGGCAAGCAGGTAGACATAAGGACTAGCAGGCAGACAGACAGAAGGGCAAGCAGGTAGACATAAGGACTAGCAGGCAGACATACAGAAGGGCAAGCAGGTAGACATAAAGGCTAGCAGGGAGACAGACAGAAGTGCAAGCAGGTAGACATAGGGACTAGCAGGCAGACAGACAGAAGGCCAAGCAGGTAGATATAAGAACTAGCAGACAGACAAAGAAGGGCAAGCAGATAGACATAAGGACTAGCAGGCAGACAGACAGACAGGCAAGCAGGTAGACAGAGGGGTAGGAAGACAAACAGAAGGCAGGCAGACAGACAGACGGCAAGCAGATAGACAAAAGGACTGACAGGCAGACACATGGACGGGCAGGCCGACAGAGCAGCAGGCAGGCAGACAGACATAGTGGCTAGCGGGACAACAGAGGGGCAGGCAGACAGAAAGAGGAACAGGCTGCCAGAATAACAGAAGGGCTAACAAGAAAGGGGCTAACATTTCTCTTCTATGAGTCTTTGTAAAAGAAAGGAAGGCTAAATGAATGAGTAGCTGAATTAATGATAGAAAGAATGAAGAAAAGAGAAAGAAAGAAACAGCTCTATCTACTAAGATTATCCACAAATTCAACTTTGCTTGTCGTTAGGTTCAGCCTAATCTATTCAAATTGTTTTTCGTGGCCCATATGAACTTCTCGTGGACTGTTTGTCTGGTTTACTGATTTATTTGTTTCATTTGATTGTTTGGCTTTCTTACTAGCGATAGATTGGGTTATGAAAACATCGACATCACACAACAGAAATGGAATTCAATGGAATCTGACTAAACAGCTTGATGATCTGGATTTTGCAGATGACTTGATTCTTCTGTCCCATAACCATAATCAGATGCAAGACAAAATAAAAATACTCGATGAGAGGTCACAAGGAGTGGGCCTGAAAATACACAGGGAAAAGACAAAGATTGTGAGAATAAATGCAAGAAATGATAACAAGGTTGAACTTGAAGAAACACCACTAAAAGATGTAGAATTGTTTGGTTGATTGATTTGGTTGGTATATTTTATTGATTGATTTGATATATTATTACTGAATTCGTAATTCATGGCCCATGTGAACTTCTTGTGGACTATTTGTCTGATTGACTGATTCCTTGGTTTAACTTTTGGTTGATTTACTTAGCTGATTATTTGATTGATTTATTTATTGATTGGTTCATTGATTGATTGAATTATCATTTAAGGTCCATATTAATTATTTGTAGACTGTTTGATTGTCTGATTGATTTATTTCATTTGATTGATTGATTGATCTTCTTTCAGGTGCCACTTGCAGCGACAGCTGGGAGTGCGCTGACCGCTGCTGCCGTGAATACAGGGCTCACAGGCACGAAGTAGTTCTGGAGTGCGGCACGCCCTTTGACGGAATGGAATGGCACACCTGCATCAATGATTGGGCTTACGCATGAGGCCTGTAAAGGCCGTTTATGGCAGCATTAGCCCTTCTCTAGCAAGGTGTCCTTACTTCTCCCTCACCCCCCACCCCCACCCCACCCTCCCCTCTTTCTCTTTCTGTCTAGATTTCTTTTTAGCAAATTTGCCTACATGAGAAATGTAGTTGGGTTAAATTCTGAATGAGATTTAAAATAAAACATGAATAAACTTAAATTACGTAGAATTTTTATTTTTGATGCCTATTGAAAAAGTTGATAAGGAATTCGAAGCATGGTGGTTCCAAGATACAAGTGTCCCTTAAAGTCTGTGGTCCGGGTAGGCTGCGTCTTAAAAATAATTTTTTAAAAAAACACAATTGCTTTATTACTCAAAGATTCTGTTAACGTGTTCATAAAGTGATATATCTAAAAGCTAATATTATAATAATAAAATAAAAGTGATAATAAAATGTTGTAATGTTATTAAAGTGTATACCTTCTTCTGTCCCACCCTGCATACGAAAAACAAACGTATTAAGATTCCAGTTAACTTCGGAATCTTGCGTCAATTAGTTTTTTCAAGTAGGTACGGTGTGTGAAACACTTCCTGTTTTTACACTTTCGATACAAGTAGCGATTTCCATGGATACGATGTGCCCGTGTAACGAGAATTAACTGTGTAGCTTATGTCTTGTCAACCAATGAAAGGACTGGCTGAATTAGGGTCATAGGTCATGTTAAAAGGCGTACCTAATAAATGGTTATGTATTCTGTTAACGAATGCCTGTCCTGGCACTCTAGACTTCCGGTGCTCAAATTTAAAATCAGAACACAATGATTAAAATGAAATGACATTAGTTACTTGTACAAATGATATTTTGTTAGAAACACAATGGACGGCTTAGAACAAGCAAAATTGCAGACATAAAAATTAAAAGTTTTAAAAAATAAAAAAATATTTTTAAAAAACGAAAAGAAACGAAATAAACCGAAAATAAACTTTATATAGCTAAACATAATTCATGTATAACGTTTACCGTTAACGTAAAAATCAGGTGACAAATCTAGGCTGATCTCCGTGGTAAATGTATAGTATTATCCTTTTGTATTCTTTCAATGTTTTCTTGATAATTTTTTTAGAATAATCCTGTATTATTCGCATTGTTCTTGTACTGTCAGTCTGATATTTCTTAGATTATTCGGAAATAGAAGAATGTTCTAGAATACATCTTTGATTAACTAATAGATGTTCTTGAAGTCAGCTTCTAAATAAATATTGAATAAAAATGGGAACATTTAAAAAAAAATTTTTTAAAAATAACGACTTCGTCCTTATTCTGTTTCGACCTTTTCGTCCTAGTTCGTTTATTTTTTTTTTCTCTTCCATGTTTTTAAGCGTGATTTCTGTTTTGGAGAAGCGATGCCGGTTTAGTCTGGATGTTATAAATGACAAGTCAGAAGAGTTCAGGACCACCACTGGTGTAAGACAAGGTGATATCCTGTCACCTTATCTTTTCATACTCCTCATGGACGATGTCATCAAGGCATGTAAGGAGAGAATAAGAAAGTATTCAGTGGGGTACTGGAAGATAAGACAGGTATGTACTTCAGAGCTGGCATTTGCTGATGATGTTGCCCTGATTGCTAAATCAGAGGCACATCTCCAATCCAACCTGCAAGTCTGGAAGGAAGAGCAGGAGAAGAGAGGAATGGTCATAGGCAGCTCTAAAACAAAATCCATGGTGATATCACGAGAAGAAAGAAGACATCAGATTAAGCTAGGAGAACAGGTCCTGGAGCAGGTCGACCACTTTAAATACTTTGGAGCTATTCTAGACCGAAGAAGAGTTGGCCACTCGAAAAGCAGCAGCTGGGAGACTTTTTCAGGCCACAAATCGAGGATTCCTCAGCAAGAAAAAGGTTGGTAAAAAAAGAAGATGGCTGTATACCGCTCCACCTATGTCCCAGTCTTGACATATGGATGCGAGTCATGGGCAATGACTACAACCCATAAAAGCCAGATCCAAACCTCAGAAATGAGGTATCTGAGGAAGGTGGTTGAAGTAAGAAGAGACATGGTCCGCAACCAGACGATACATCAAGGCCTTAAATCCCACTCCCTGCAGACCCAAGTAGAACAGTCCCAACTAAGATGGTTTGGCCATGTCTGCAGAATGGGAGAAGATCGGCTACCACGACAAGCATGGGAAACAAAGAGCCAGGGATCCAGACCCCCAGGACGACCCAGAGTCCGCTGGGAGGACAACATTAGACAATCTTTGAAGAACCGAGGACTAGAATGGAACCAGGCCAGGAGGAAGACAGCCGATAGGATAGTCTGGCGCTCTCTCTCTCTTCCAAACCTCTACACCTCACGGTAGAAGGGGAACAACTAAGTAAGTTATAAGTGACAAGTAATTTGAACTGAACACAGAATCATCGAGACCTATTACATAACAAAAAAAAAACATGCTAAATCTTTTTTTTTTCTTAAAGTCAAAGTATCCCGTTCAACCCTTGATGGGTTATAATAAGGATATATAGTGTAGTAAATTGAAGAAAATAAAATACGTTTTCCGATGTCTAAATATAGTACCTTCTCCCCCCTCTCTCCCCAACTCAGTCCAAAAATAGTGAATTAAAACTACAATTGTATGAATGCATAATCATGAAATACATCCCAACGGAACACAAGACGTCCCAAAATAACTGAAATTTCAGTGCATTATAGATAATGGTTGAAAGGTACGCGCTGTATCGAAGATTAGCAAACACCACAAGCAAGTCTGAAAATACAGACAGGAAGACAACAAACATAATGATAATGAATGCAGGAAACGATAACGAAATTGGACTGGAAGAAACACCACTACACGATGTACAAACATACATGTTACCTTGGCAACAATATAGACCAAGTTGGAGGGACAGACAAGGACATCATAATAAGAATACAAAAGGTTAGAGCAGCTATTGGGAGATATATGGAGATCGAAAGAGGTCAGGTCCAATACAAAGATTAGAACATTACATTCAAATGTCAAGTCAGTCCTATTGTATGGCTGTGAAACATGGAGAACAACAAAAACTACAACCAAAAAGTTACAGACGTTCATAAATAGGTGGAATAGTAGGACGGAAGTGGTACGAAAACATCACCAGTGTGGAACTAATGACAAGAACCAGACAAGAACCAGACAAGTGCCAGACAAGTGCCAGTGGAACAAGAGTTGATCGGACAATGCTGGAGATGGATAGGACACACATTGAGGAAACCTGTTCATAGCATTACAAGGCAGTCCTTGTTCTGGAACCCCCCAGTGTATGAGAGGTAGAGGAAGACCAAAGAACACAAGGAGAAGAGAACTGGAGACCTTGAACTAATGGCACGGGACTGGAGGACTTGACATAAGTTTGTTGAAGGCCTATGCTCCGTGGAGAGCTGTTGGTCCGTGAATGAACCACAAGCTGTTGGTCCATGAATGAACCACAAGCTGTTGGTCCATGAATGAACCACAAGCTGTTGGTCCATGAATGAACCACAAGCTGTTGGTCCATGAATGAACCACAAGCTGTTGGTCCATGAATGAACCACAAGCTGTTGGTCCATGAATGAACCACAAGCTGTTGGTCCATGAATGAACCACGAGCTGTTGGTCCATGAATGAACCACGAGCTGTTGGTCCATGAATGAACCACAAGCTGTTGGTCCATGAATGAACCACAAGCTGTTGGTCCATGAATGAACCACAAGCTGTTGGTCCATGAATGAACCACAAGCTGTTGGTCCATGAATGAACCACAAGCTGTTGGTCCATGAATGAACCACAAGCTGTTTGGTCCATGAATGAACCACAAGCTGTTGGTCCATGAATGAACCACAAGCTGTTGGTCCATGAATGAACCATGAGCTGTTGGTCCATGAATGAACCACGAGCTGTTGGTCCATGAATGAACCACGAGCTGTTGGTCCATGAATGAACCACAAGCTGTTGGTCCATGAATGAACCATGAGCTGTTGGTCCATGAATGAACCATGAGCTGTTGGTCCATGAATGAACCACGAGCTGTTGGTCCATGAATGAACCACAAGCTGTTGGTCCATGAATGAACCATGAGCTGTTGGTCCATGAATGAACCACGAGCTGTTGGTATATGAATGAACCACGAGCTGTTGGTCCATGAATGAACCACGAGCTGTTGGTCCATGAATGAACCACAAGCTGTTCGTCCATGAATGAACCATGAGCTGTTGGTCCATGAATGAACCACGAGCTGTTGGTATATGAATGAACCACGAGCTGTTGGTCCATGAATGAACCACGAGCTGTTGGTCCATGAATGAACCACGAGCTGTTGGTCCATGAATGAACCACAAGCTGTTGGTCCATGAATGAACCACGAGCTGTTGGTCCATGAATGAACCACGAGCTGTTGGTCCATGAATGAACCACAAGCTGTTGGTCCATGAATGAACCACGAGCTGTTGGTCCATGAATGAACCACAAGCTGTTGGTCCATGAATGAACCACAAGCTGTTGGTCCATGAATGAACCACAAGCTGTTGGTCCATGAATGAACCACAAGCTGTTGGTCCATGAATGAACCACAAGCTGTTGGTCCATGAATGAACCACAAGCTGTTGGTCCATGAATGAACCACAAGCTGTTCGTCCATGAATGAACCACAAGCTGTTGGTCCATGAATGAACCACGAGCTGTTGGTCCATGAATGAACCACAAGCTGTTGGTCCATGAATGAACCACGAGCTGTTGGTCCATGAATGAACCACAAGCTGTTGGTATATGAATGAACCACGAGCTGTTGGTATATGAATGAACCACAAGCTGCTGGTCCATGAATGAACCACAAGCTGTTCGTCCATGAATGAACCATGAGCTGTTGGTCCATGAATGAACCACGAGCTGTTGGTATATGAATGAACCACAAGCTGTTGGTCCATGAATGAACCACGAGCTGTTGGTCCATGAATGAACCACAAGCTGTTGGTATATGAATGAACCACGAGCTGTTGGTATATGAATGAACCACGAGCTGTTGGTCCATGAATGAACCACAAGCTGTTGGTCCATGAATGAACCACGAGCTGTTGGTCCATGAATGAACCATGAGCTGTTGGTCCATGAATGAACCACAAGCTGTTGGTCCATGAATGAACCACGAGCTGTTGGTCCATGAATGAACCACAAGCTGTTGGTATATGAATGAACCACGAGCTGTTGGTCCATGAATGAACCACGAGCTGTTGGTCCATGAATGAACCATGAGCTGTTGGTCCATGAATGAACCACGAGCTGTTGGTCCATGAATGAACCACAAGCTGTTGGTATATGAATGAACCACGAGCTGTTGGTATATGAATGAACCACGAGCTGTTGGTCCATGAATGAACCACAAGCTGTTGGTCCATGAATGAACCACAAGCTGTTCGTCCATGAATGAACCATGAGCTGTTGGTCCATGAATGAACCACAAGCTGTTGGTCCATGAATGAACCACGAGCTGTTGGTATATGAATGAACCACAAGCTGTTGGTCCATGAATGAACCACAAGCTGTTGGTCCATGAACGAACCCCAAACGGAAAAAGCCATAACGGAGGAGCCTCCTCATGGTTTGTTTGATTTCGACATATGTTTATCAAATAACACAGAGAACCTTAGTAACAGCAAGGTGTGGATACACGTGTGGTTTAACAGAGACGATACACATGTGGATTTACAAAGACAATACACCTGTGGTTTAACAAAGAAGATACACCTATGGTTTAACAAAGAAGATACACCTGTTTTTTAACAAAGACGATATACATATGTGGTTTAACAAAGACGATACACATATGGTTTAACAAAGAAAATACACATGTGGTTTGAACAAAAACGATACACCTGTGGTTTGACAAAGACGATACACCTGTGGTTTAACAAAGACAATACACCTGGGGTTTAACAAAGACTATACACCTGTGGTTTAGCATAGACGATACACATGTGGTTTAACAAAGACGATACACCTATGGTTTAACATAGATGATACACCTGTGGTTTAACAAAGACTATGCACCTGTGTTTAAGAAAGACGTAACACCTGTGGTTTAACAAAGACGATACACATGTGGTTTAACAAAGACGATACACATATGGTTTACCATAGACGATACGCATGTGGTTTAACAAAGACGATACCCATGTGGTTTAACAAAGACGATGCACATATTGTTTAACACATACGATACACGTGATGTTTAATAAAGACGATATACATGGTTTAACAAAGAAAATATACATATGGTTTAACAAATAAGATATACATGTGGTTTGACAAAGAAAATACACACGTGGTTTGACAAAGAAGAATACATATAGTTTCACAAAGAAGATACAACTGTAATTTAACAAAGATGATACACGCGTGGTTTAACAAAGAAGATACACATGTGGTTTAACAAAGATGATACACATTCGGTTTAACAAAAGAATACACGTATGATTTAACCAAGATACTCGTGTTGCTTACCAAAGTTGATCCACACGTGGTTTAGTAAAGAAGATTCATATGTGGTTTAACAAAGAAGATGCACATGTGGTTAAAAAAAAGAAGTTACATATGGGGTGTAACAAAGATCTCACCACAAGTGGTGAACAAATATGACACCACATGTGGTTAACAAAGAACACACACACGTGGTTTTACAAAGAAGTTACACAGAGAACTCTCGTAATTCGTGATGTACGTACACGCTGGCTTTATAAAGAAGGCACGTGTGCGATTGAACAAAGAAGATACATATGCGGTTTAACCAAAAAAAGTTACACATATGGTTTAACAAAGAAGTTACATGTGCGGTTTATCAAAAAAGATAAACATGTGGTTTAACAAAAAAGAAAAACATGTGGTTTAATAAAGAAGATTCACATGTAGTTTAACAAAGGAGATAAACAAATGGTTTAACAAAGAAGATAAGCAAGTAGTTTAACAATGGAGCCGCGGTAGCATAGTGGTTAGTGCACTGGCTTCTTAGCGCAGTGGTCTATGGTTCGATCCCCAGATGAGGTGGGATTTTTTAAGGCCACAAACGGCTCCTGGGTCGACTCAGCTCCCAAATGGGTACCAGAGCAACTCTGGGAAGGTGTCGTGAATTATTCTAATCCCCATATATAAATTAAAACGTAAATGCAAAGCCTAACAAATAAATTTAATAAAAGGAAAGAAGAATGGTAAAGAACAGTGCTGTCACAATGACTGTACTCGAAATCCCCCTTGTTTTCTACTTCGTCGGCAAATTGTAACGCTTTCACGTTGATAGTAAAAGCCTACTGTGTCGCTGCACGCTTTCTTCAATGAAACGTGTACTGTATTTCTTGGAAAAACCTTGAGATACGCAAGCTGATCAATGACCTAAATTTAATATTTCATTCATTCCATTTTATACACGGCGTAACTAAAAGACAGATGGACTAAAGGATAGAGAGAAGGGAGAGGCAGAAAGCAGGGACACCTGCAACACTAAACACGCGTCGCGCGATACACAATTGCTGCCATCACGCGTGTAAGGCCACATGCACTAACTTTATTTCAAATCGACAGTGATAAAATTCACTACCCATACCAGAGTTAGGTTTTAAAATCCTGAAAAACGCTTATTGGGAATTATGACATTATACCGGTTTACGTTTGAAAACATGACAGTACCCAGACACCCTCAAGTTTGGAAGTGAGAAGGTAGTAACAGCACGACTATCCTAGAAGAAAATGCATATTGGCTCCATTAAATTCGTATATTTGGGTTCCTTAGGGTTTGCTGACAAAGAATATGTAAAACGTTACGCAAATAGTCTAGGAATTACCAAGTTATGGCCAAAATAAAATAGTGGGGGTGCCTGACAGCATGAAATCATTTCTGCTCATAAAATTTTTTTATAACGTGTTTGAAAAAACATTACGTTACGGAAATAGCCTACCATGTTAACTCCTATTTGATTGGAGCGCAACAAATGAAAGACTAAACACGATTGGTCGGACTATAAATACTATCTTGTGTTGTCAGGGGAAACGTGAAAAGGAGTACTTTTTTGAAAAGATGTGTAGACATGGTTTGATTGGGTAGAGCTGCGAATATACTCAATTCAGAGCGTCTGTTCATTGCCACATCTTGTAATAAAACCTACTAAGAAGCAGTGCGTTGAGCACCAGTGTATATTTTTTATAAAATAAAGCCTGGGACATCGGCAGATCGGAGTTGTGCTATATTCATTGCCAGTCAACGAAACTGTTTATTATTATTTCCATGAATTGTGGTAAGCTTGAAATATTCAATATCTTTTAATGAAAATTGAATGTAAATTGATAATTTATGTCTGTATATATGTGTGGTTCAGTAGCGAACATGATGTAAAGCCTATAGTGCTCCAGCCTGAACAGAAGGTGTCGGAGGAAAGTAAAACTGCATGGAATGGCCAAACAGTACACTGACACCTAGATTATTAACTAGAAAGAAATAATGCTGGAATTGCAGAGGCGTAGTAACCATTAGGGAGGGAAATACTGGTATAAAGTATTTCAGATGAAGCTGACAGTTGGCCTAACGCTCTGAACTCAATGTTTGTGATGTATTGTGCTCAGTGTAGAAATGGAGTATAAATTAGTTCTGACGTAGAAGGTACAACCTTCTTGTTTCAGGGACCGTGGTCTTAAAGTTATTGAGCAGCACCTGGTCAGAGCTTTGCTGAAGCCAGAGGTGGACAGCATACTCCTTGGTCCATATAGCAACCAGTGGGGTGGCTCCAGAACTCATTAAAGTAATCGAGCAGAGGAGTCTTTTACTGCAGTCATCACGCAAGATAAGAGAGTGTGGCCATGGAGCTCAACATTATGTACCCCCATCTTAAAATGACATTGTAAACTAAAATTAAGAGGGGAATTTAATTGTTTTAATACCAGGAACTGAGAACATCTCCAATACTAGTTCAATAGAAACAAACTATTGAAGTCATGATGACAAATACCAACAGAGCTTGAACAAAACAAAACCAGTATTACCTCATATTACCACTACACAACTGACACACATAGGATACCATTAATAATATATGTCACTACAAGAATCATATTAATAAATTCTGTACATATAACTTGTAATTAAAATTGATTGTGATTCCTGGTTCCCTTTGTATTTGAATCAGGACACATATACATTCATGACAGCACTGAATACATATTGTTATTTGAAAAGTTATCAGTGACTCCTTTAAGATATCCTCTTAGAGTGTTTTATGTATGTGAGTGTCACAGTGTTGTCAAGTGTGGTGGAATAAATTAAATTGTTTATCTGTCTGTTGTTGTTATGACTTACACTTCATCATACACATACCCTAGACATATAACGTAGTCATCACACTATTCCAGAATAATTCTGACTGAGGTATACATATGTGGCAGTAAGTAAGGTTATCTATAATACACTACTCTTATTAGATATAGATACCTTCACAGCTGATCTCAGTCAGTACACTAAGTCCCCTATAAATATTTATAACATCCCACTTTACCACATATATTGGGGTCTCGCCCTCGGGATTTTGAATCTTTCCCTATTACAAATATTGGGGGTAATTCACTTCAGGGAATAATAAGAATTAAAAGGTATCCTTGGGTGAAAATAAATAAGGTTGAGCTCACAGTGCCTGTGTTGTCTTGAGTTAATTAGTCATAGATAAAATTGTTTAGACATTTATCTGTTAGACAATGGCCGACCTGGCAAAATTTCGATCTGCTGCTGTACAGACTGCGAAAGAGTTAGGAATGGACGGGCAAATTATGATTTCTTATGTCACTGCTGAATGTGACAAATATATTGAACGGGAAGAAAGAAGATTAGAAAAAGAGGCCGAAAGAAAATTAGAATCTGAAAGATTGGCCGAAGATAAGAGAATAGAAGCTGAAAAAAAGATTAAGAGGTTGCAGATTGAGGCTGAGGCTAAGAAATTGGAGGCAGAAAGAGAAGACAAAAGATTGGCTGCAGAAAGGGAAGAGAAGAAATTAGCTGCAGAAAGAGAAGAAAAGAAATTAGCTGCAGAAAGAGAAGAAAAGAGATTAGCTGCAGAGAGGGAAGCAGAAAAGGAGGAGAAGAGATTACAAAGGGAACATGAGTTACGACTAAGGGAGTTTGAGTTTCAAGGCCATGCTCCTGAAAATGGTGCCAGTCCCTTTGCCTCTGATGCCACTGCTAGCCAGGGAGCCTCAACCTCAGCTATGAATTTTCATTTAGATCATTTTGTTGAGAAAGACGATGATATAGAGAGCTATCTAAATAGGTATGAACTATTAGCTACCACATATGGGTTAGAGAGAGAAAGGTGGAGCTTAAAGTTATCTCAGGGACTTCGTGGGGCAGCTTATGAAGTTTTTGCAAAAATGAGCAGAAGTGATCAGGAAAATTATGACATGCTAAAGCAGGCTCTTTTGTTAAGATATGAAAAGAATGCAGAATTTTATAGGAAAAAATTTAGGAATGCTAAACTACTGTCAGGTGAAACCTATCACCAGTTCTCTGCACGAATAGAGACATACTTGGAGAAATGGACTTCTCTGGGGAAAACCCAAGATCTTAAGGAAATGGTCCTTATAGAGCAATTAAGAGAGTCCATGGCTCCAGACCTGAGAAAGTTTCTCATGGAACAAGGTGCAGAGAGGCTGGGTGAGTTGCTAAATGTTGCTGAAAGGTATCAAGCAGCTCAAGCAGAGGTAACAGGTAATAAAAAGAAACAAGTGGATAACTTTAGGGCACCACAGAACTTTAATAAATTTGATCCTAGGGATCAAAACAAAGGTAAGCACCAGTTTGATAGGCCACGGTATGAAAATAAAAATAAAACCCCACAATTCGATGAAAGGAAATATGATGAAAGAAAATCTTTCAACCAAGGAAAAAGGTGGTGTAAGAATTGTAAGATGAACAATCATGACACTGACCGTTGCAGAAGGAAACCTGTGTATATGGCCACCCTTCAGGTCAGGTCGACCTCAAGACAGGAGGAGGATATTATGTTAGATACCACTCCAGAAGAGATGAGGAAGGCACAGGCTGGGGATAAAACACTCAAGCCTTGTTTCAGGAAATTGTCAACTTGTCATACAACTCCAGGCAAGGGAGATTTTTACATGAAAAACAAGTTGATGTATAGGAAGACTGGAGCTAGATCCAAAGGTCAGGGACAGCTGGTTCTTCCAAAAAGATATAGGGCAGACTTAATAAGGAGCCTACATGTGAAACCAGATGGGGACCATGAGAAAATAGGTACCATCATTCAAAAGGTGGCTCACAATTATTATTGGCCCAAAGCAAGATGGGACATTGAGAATTTTGTAGAAAGGTGTAGCATAGCACATGAGGGAACACCCACAAGTGGGAACATTGATCAGGACCTGGACACGCCAAGGGGCAAAATTAGGCCTGATAATAAAAAGAAATATAAATTTGATAAAGTGGACCAAATGAAATGGGAAGCCCCTTTTCACGGACAAGCTTCACTTAACTGTTTTACAATGGCCACTATGCGGAAAGTGCAAAAGGATGTCTTACCCCAGGATAAGCCGAAAATCCCTCAATCGGACTTAAACAAACTGGAGGAAGAGGATGTAGAGAGGAAATCTCTCATCAAGAATTTTAAGTGGGGAGAAAGCCCCAGGAAAAGAATTGGTAGCGGTCGTTTTGTGAATGATAATTCAGGGAAGAAAAATCATCACTATAGAGCTTCGAGTGGAAGAGACCATACCGGTGCATGGACAAATAGGTCCACAAATTAAAGGTCCATATGTAGCTTTGTTAAGAACGTGGACTGATGAAAAGGCAGAGGAAAACATTACATCTTCATACCAATATGTGAATGAGCTGACCACTCGTTTAAAAACTGGCTGGAAACTTGCCAATGAAAATTTGAAACAAGCCAGGAAGAAACATGCTGCCTATTATAACAGGAAGGCGAAAGACAGAGATTTGGCTGTGGGAGAGAAGGTACTGCTTCTTCTCCCCGGGAGTCAGAATAAGTTACAGATTGGATGGCAAGGTCCATATACAGTTTTAGAGAAGGTGTCTAGAACAAATTATAAGATAGATAAGAAGGGGAAAGAAAAAATCTATCATGTGAATCTCCTGAAGAAATATTTGGAAAGAGAACATCAGGAAGAGACACACTTGTTGACCTTGTCCATCGCCATGGAGATGAAAAAGGAACCACTTTCATCATTTGAATATCCATTACACCCCTGTGAGACAGCAGCACAGGTGAAAATCAGTACACATTTAACAAAAACTCAGAAAGAGAGAGTGCAACAGGTTCTAAATAATCATGCAGAGGTGTTAACAGACCGACCAGGGCATACAAACCTATTGGAATATGATATGAAACTGATAGACCCCACACCTGTCTGTATGAAACCATATTCGATTCCGTTTGCTAAGGAGAAAGCTTTGAAGGAAGAGATAGACTATCTGTTGAAGGAAGGAATTATTTCACACAGTGAATCCTCATATAGTTCCGGTGTTGTACTCTTAAGGAAGCCCTCTGGAGAACATAGACTCTGTATAGATTACAGGAGACTGAATGCTATTACAGAAGGACAGGTGGATCCATTGCCGGATACAAATCAGCTGTTTGCCAGACTAAATAAAGCTAAATATTTCTCAAAAGTGGATCTGAGTAAAGGATACTATCAGATTCCAGTAAAGCCTGAGGTTAGACCATACCTAGCTTTTAGTACCTCAGAAGGACACTATGAGTTTAATAGATTGCCATTTGGATTGAAGAATGCGCCTAGTGTCTTCTCTAGAATGATGAGAAAATTATTGGACCCTCTGAATAATCCATGTATAACAAATTTCATGGATGATATCCTTATAGCAACAGAAACATTTGAGGAACACATTGACTCTCTGAAGATGCTGTTTGATCGACTTAGGGAAGCAAATTTAACAGCCCGACCAACCAAATGTTGCGTTGGATGTAAAGAATTGGAATTTTTGGGACACACAGTTTATCAGGGAAACATGACCCCTGACCCAAAGAATTTAGAGAAACTAAAGAAAGCCCCGAGACCACAAACCAAGAAGGACGTGAGATCCTTTGTCTCATTATGTGGTTTCTACCAGAAGTATATCAAAAACTTTAATTCCATATGTGCACCGTTAACTGATTTGACACGTAAAGGACATCCAGATCGCATTACATGGACACCACAATGTGAAATGGCTTACCAAGAATTGAAGGAAAAGCTCACAAGTAAACCTATTTTGAAATTACCTGACTTAAGTCAAGAATTCATAGTAAGGACGGATGCCAGTAATATTGGGTTAGGTGCAACTCTACTACAGAAATCAGATGCATTGGATGGGGAATTAAGCCCAGTGGCATATGCTAGCAGAAAGTTGAATAAAGCTGAAATCAACTACTCAACTAGCGAAAAAGAATGTCTTGCAGTAATATGGGCAATAAAGAAATTCAATATTTATCTGTATGGGAAGGCATTTAAGTTGCAAACGGATCACAAACCTTTATCGTTTCTAGCCCAGGCTAGGCATGAGAACTCTAGGTTACTCCGATGGTCCTTGCTTTTGGCTCCCTATAATTTTAGCATTGAGTATATATCTGGAAAAACAAATTTGGGAGCGGATTTTTTAAGCCGCCATCCGTGTGATGAGAATCACCGTAAACCCCAGAAATAATAATAAATTTCTCTATGTGTATATAGAATAAAGGACTGACATATAATGTCTGTTTTAAGAGGGGAGATGTCGTGAATTATTCTAATCCCCATATATAAATTAAAACGTAAATGCAAAGCCTAACAAATAAATTTAATAAAAGGAAAGAAGAATGGTAAAGAACAGTGCTGTCACAATGACTGTACTCGAAATCCCCCTTGTTTTCTACTTCGTCGGCAAATTGTAACGCTTTCACGTTGATAGTAAAAGCCTACTGTGTCGCTGCACGCTTTCTTCAATGAAACGTGTACTGTATTTCTTGGAAAAACCTTGAGATACGCAAGCTGATCAATGACCTAAATTTAATATTTCATTCATTCCATTTTATACACGGCGTAACTAAAAGACAGATGGACTAAAGGATAGAGAGAAGGGAGAGGCAGAAAGCAGGGACACGTGCAACACTAAACACGCGTCGCGCGATACACAATTGCTGCCATCACGCGTGTAAGGCCACATGCACTAACTTTATTTCAAATCGACAGTGATAAAATTCACTACCCATACCAGAGTTAGGTTTTAAAATCCTGAAAAACGCTTATTGGGAATTATGACATTATACCGGTTTACGTTTGAAAACATGACAGTACCCAGACACCCTCAAGTTTGGAAGTGAGAAGGTAGTAACAGCACGACTATCCTAGAAGAAGAAAATGCATATTGGCTCCATTAAATTCGTATATTTGGGTTCCTTAGGGTTTGCTGACAAAGAATATGTAAAACGTTACGCAAATAGTCTAGGAATTACCAAGTTATGGCCAAAATAAAATAGTGGGGGTGCCTGACAGCATGAAATCATTTCTGCTCATAAATTTTTTTTTTTATAACGTGTTTGAAAAAACATTACGTTACGGAAATAGCCTACCATGTTAACTCCTATTTGATTGGAGCGCAACAAATGAAAGACTAAACACGATTGGTCGGACTATAAATACTATCTTGTGTTGTCAGGGGAAACGTGAGAAAGGGGTACTTTTTTGAAAAGATGTGTAGACATGGTTTGATTGGGTAGAGCTGCGAATATACTCAATTCAGAGCGTCTGTTCATTGCCACATCTTGTAATAAACCTACTAAGAAGCAGTGCGTTGAGCACCAGTGTATATTTTTTATAAAATAAAGCCTGGGACATCGGCAGATCGGAGTTGTGCTATATTCATTGCCAGTCAACGAAACTGTTTATTATTATTTCCATGAATTGTGGTAAGCTTGAAATATTCAATATCTTTTAATGAAAATTGAATGTAAATTGATAAATTATGTCTGTATATATGTGTGGTTCAGTAGCGAACATGATGTAAAGCCTATAGTGCTCCAGCCTGAACAGAAGGTGTCGGAGGAAAGTAAAACTGCATGGAATGGCCAAACAGTACACTGACACCTAGATTATTAACTAGAAAGAAATAATGCTGGAATTGCAGAGGCGTAGTAACCATTAGGGAGGGAAATACTGGTATAAAGTATTTCAGATGAAGCTGACAGTTGGCCTAACGCTCTGAACTCAATGTTTGTGATGTATTGTGCTCAGTGTAGAAATGGAGTATAAATTAGTTCTGACGTAGAAGGTACAACCTTCTTGTTTCAGGGACCGTGGTCTTAAAGTTATTGAGCAGCACCTGGTCAGAGCTTTGCTGAAGCCAGAGGTGGACAGCATACTCCTTGGTCCATATAGCAACCAGTGGGGTGGCTCCAGAACTCATTAAAGTAATCGAGCAGAGGAGTCTTTTACTGCAGTCATCACGCAAGATAAGAGAGTGTGGCCATGGAGCTCAACATTATGTACCCCCATCTTAAAATGACATTGTAAACTAAAATTAAGAGGGGAATTTAATTGTTTTAATACCAGGAACTGAGAACATCTCCAATACTAGTTCCAATAGAAACAAACTATTGAAGTCATGATGACAAATACCAACAGAGCTTGAACAAAACAAAACCAGTATTACCTCATATTAACACTACACAACTGACACACATAGGATACCATTAATAATATATGTCACTACAAGAATCATATTAATAAATTCTGTACATATAACTTGTAATTAAAATTGATTGTGATTCCTGGTTCCCTTTGTATTTGAATCAGGACACATATACATTCATGACAGCACTGAATACATATTGTTATTTGAAAAGTTATCAGTGACTCCTTTAAGATATCCTCTTAGAGTGTTATATGTATGTGAGTGTCACAGTGTTGTCAAGTGTGGTGGAATAAATTAAATTGTTTATCTGTCTGTTGTTGTTATGACTTACACTTCATCATACACATACCCTAGACATATAACGTAGTCATCACACTATTCCAGAATAATTCTGACTGAGGTATACATATGTGGCAGTAAGTAAGGTTATCTATAATACACTACTCTTATTAGATATAGATACCTTCACAGCTGATCTCAGTCAGTACACTAAGTCCCCTATAAATATTTATAACATCCCACTTTACCACATATATTGGGGTCTCGCCCTCGGGATTTTGAATCTTTCCCTATTACAAATATTGGGGGTAATTCACTTCAGGGAATAATAAGAATTAAAAGGTATCCTTGGGTGAAAATAAATAAGGTTGAGCTCACAGTGCCTGTGTTGTCTTGAGTTAATTAGTCATAGATAAAATTGTTTAGACATTTATCTGTTAGACAATGGCCGACCTGGCAAAATTTCGATCTGCTGCTGTACAGACTGCGAAAGAGTTAGGAATGGACGGGCAAATTATGATTTCTTATGTCACTGCTGAATGTGACAAATATATTGAACGGGAAGAAAGAAGATTAGAAAAAGAGGCCGAAAGAAAATTAGAATCTGAAAGATTGGCCGAAGATAAGAGAATAGAAGCTGAAAAGAGATTAAGAGGTTGCAGATTGAGGCTGAGGCTAAGAGGTTGCAGATTGAGGCTGAGGCTAAGAGGTTGCAGATTGAGGCTGAGGCTAAGAGGTTGCAGATTGAGGCTGAGGCAGCAGAAAGAGAAGACAAAAGATTAGCTGCAGAAAAAGAAGCCGAAGAAAGAAGATTGACTGCAGAGAGGGAAGCAGAAAAGGAGGAGAAGAGATTACAAAGGGAACATGAGTTACGACTAAGGGAGTTTGAGTTTCAAGGCCATGCTCCTGAAAATGGTGCCAGTCCCTTTGCCTCTGATGCTACTGCTAGCCAGGGAGCCTCAACCTCAGCTATGAATTTTCATTTAGATCATTTTGTTGAGAAAGACGATGATATAGAGAGCTATCTAAATAGGTATGAACTATTAGCTACCACATATGGGTTAGAGAGAGAAAGGTGGAGCTTAAAGTTATCTCAGGGACTTCGTGGGGCAGCTTATGAAGTTTTTGCAAAAATGAGCAGAAGTGATCAGGAAAATTATGACATGCTAAAGCAGGCTCTTTTGTTAAGATATGAAAAGAATGCAGAATTTTATAGGAAAAAATTTAGGAATGCTAAACTACTGTCAGGTGAAACCTATCACCAGTTCTCTGCACGAATAGAGACATACTTGGAGAAATGGACTTCTCTGGGGAAAACCCAAGATCTTAAGGAAATGGTCCTTATAGAGCAATTAAGAGAGTCCATGGCTCCAGACCTGAGAAAGTTTCTCATGGAACAAGGTGCAGAGAGGCTGGGTGAGTTGCTAAATGTTGCTGAAAGGTATCAAGCAGCTCAAGCAGAGGTAACAGGTAATAAAAAGAAACAAGTGGATAACTTTAGGGCACCACAGAACTTTAATAAATTTGATCCTAGGGATCAAAACAAAGGTAAGCACCAGTTTGATAGGCCACGGTATGAAAATAAAAATAAAACCCCACAATTCGATGAAAGGAAATATGATGAAAGAAAATCTTTCAACCAAGGAAAAAGGTGGTGTAAGAATTGTAAGATGAACAATCATGACACTGACCGTTGCAGAAGGAAACCTGTGTATATGGCCACCCTTCAGGTCAGGTCGACCTCAAGACAGGAGGAGGATATTATGTTGGATACCACTCCAGAAGAGATGAGGAAGGCACAGGCTGGGGATAAAACACTCAAGCCTTGTTTCAGGAAATTGTCAACTTGTCATACAACTCCAGGCAAGGGAGATTTTTACATGAAAAACAAGTTGATGTATAGGAAGACTGGAGCTAGATCCAAAGGTCACGGACAGCTGGTTCTTCCAAAAAGATATAGGGCAGACTTAATAAGGAGCCTACATGTGAAACCAGATGGGGACCATGAGAAGATAGGTACCATCATTCAAAAGGTGGCTCACAATTATTATTGGCCCAAAGCAAGATGGGACATTGAGAATTTTGTAGAAAGGTGTAGCATAGCACATGAGGGAACACCCACAAGTGGGAACATTGATCAGGACCTGGACACGCCAAGGGGCAAAATTAGGCCTGACCATAAAAAGAAATATAAATTTGATAAAGTGGACCAAATGAAATGGGAAGCCCCTTTTCACGGACAAGCTTCACTTAACTGTTTTACAATGGCCACTATGCGGAAAGTGCAAAAGGATGTCTTACCCCAGGATAAGCCGAAAATCCCTCAATCGGACTTAAACAAACTGGAGGAAGAGGATGTAGAGAGGAAATCTCTCATCAAGAATTTTAAGTGGGGAGAAAGCCCCAGGAAAAGAATTGGTAGCGGTCGTTTTGTGAATGATAATTCAGGGAAGAAAAATCATCACTATAGCGCTTCGAGTGGAAGAGACCATACCGGTGCATGGACAAATAGGTCCACACAATTAAAGGTCCATATGTAGCTTTGTTAAGAACGTGGACTGATGAAAAGGCAGAGGAAAACATTACATCTTCATACCAATATGTGAATGAGCTGACCACTCGTTTAAAAACTGGCTGGAAACTTGCCAATGAAAATTTGAAACAAGCCAGGAAGAAACATGCTGCCTATTATAACAGGAAGGCGAAAGACAGAGATTTGGCTGTGGGAGAGAAGGTACTGCTTCTTCTCCCCGGGAGTCAGAATAAGTTACAGATTGGATGGCAAGGTCCATATACAGTTTTAGAGAAGGTGTCTAGAACAAATTATAAGATAGATAAGAAGGGGAAAGAAAAAATCTATCATGTGAATCTCCTGAAGAAATATTTGGAAAGAGAACATCAGGAAGAGACACACTTGTTGACCTTGTCCATCGCCATGGAGATGAAAAAGGAACCACTTTCATCATTTGAATATCCATTACACCCCTGTGAGACAGCAGCACAGGTGAAAATCAGTACACATTTAACAAAAACTCAGAAAGAGAGAGTGCAACAGGTTCTAAATAATCATGCAGAGGTGTTAACAGACCGACCAGGGCATACAAACCTATTGGAATATGATATGAAACTGATAGACCCCACACCTGTCTGTATGAAACCATATTCGATTCCGTTTGCTAAGGAGAAAGCTTTGAAGGAAGAGATAGACTATCTGTTGAAGGAAGGAATTATTTCACACAGTGAATCCTCATATAGTTCCGGTGTTGTACTCTTAAGGAAGCCCTCTGGAGAACATAGACTCTGTATAGATTACAGGAGACTGAATGCTATTACAGAAGGACAGGTGGATCCATTGCCGGATACAAATCAGCTGGTTGCCAGACTAAATAAAGCTAAATATTTCTCAAAAGTGGATCTGAGTAAAGGATACTATCAGATTCCAGTAAAGCCTGAGGTTAGACCATACCTAGCTTTTAGTACCTCAGAAGGACACTATGAGTTTAATAGATTGCCATTTGGATTGAAGAATGCGCCTAGTGTCTTCTCTAGAATGATGAGAAAATTATTGGACCCTCTGAATAATCCATGTATAACAAATTTCATGGATGATATCCTTATAGCAACAGAAACATTTGAGGAACACATTGACTCTCTGAAGATGCTGTTTGATCGACTTAGGGAAGCAAATTTAACAGCCCGACCAACCAAATGTTGCGTTGGATGTAAAGAATTGGAATTTTTGGGACACACAGTTTATCAGGGAAACATGACCCCTGACCCAAAGAATTTAGAGAAACTAAAGAAAGCCCCGAGACCACAAACCAAGAAGGACGTGAGATCCTTTGTCTCATTATGTGGTTTCTACCAGAAGTATATCAAAAACTTTAATTCCATATGTGCACCGTTAACTGATTTGACACGTAAAGGACATCCAGATCGCATTACATGGACACCACAATGTGAAATGGCTTACCAAGAATTGAAGGAAAAGCTCACAAGTAAACCTATTTTGAAATTACCTGACTTAAGTCAAGAATTCATAGTAAGGACGGATGCCAGTAATATTGGGTTAGGTGCAACTCTACTACAGAAATCAGATGCATTGGATGGGGAATTAAGCCCAGTGGCATATGCTAGCAGAAAATTGAATAAAGCTGAAATCAACTACTCAACTAGCGAAAAAGAATGTCTTGCAGTAATATGGGCAATAAAGAAATTCAATATTTATCTGTATGGGAAGGCATTTAAGTTGCAAACGGATCACAAACCTTTATCGTTTCTAGCCCAGGCTAGGCATGAGAACTCTAGGTTACTCCGATGGTCCTTGCTTTTGGCTCCCTATAATTTTAGCATTGAGTATATATCTGGAAAAACAAATTTGGGAGCGGATTTTTTAAGCCGCCATCCGTGTGATGAGAATCACCGTAAACCCCAGAAATAATAATAAATTTCTCTATGTGTATATAGAATAAAGGACTGACATATAATGTCTGTTTTAAGAGGGGAGATGTCGTGAATTATTCTAATCCCCATATATAAATTAAAACGTAAATGCAAAGCCTAACAAATAAATTTAATAAAAGGAAAGAAGAATGGTAAAGAACAGTGCTGTCACAATGACTGTACTCGAAATCCCCCTTGTTTTCTACTTCGTCGGCAAATTGTAACGCTTTCACGTTGATAGTAAAAGCCTACTGTGTCGCTGCACGCTTTCTTCAATGAAACGTGTACTGTATTTCTTGGAAAAACCTTGAGATACGCAAGCTGATCAATGACCTAAATTTAATATTTCATTCATTCCATTTTATACACGGCGTAACTAAAAGACAGATGGACTAAAGGATAGAGAGAAGGGAGAGGCAGAAAGCAGGGACACGTGCAACACTAAACACGCGTCGCGCGATACACAATTGCTGCCATCACGCGTGTAAGGCCACATGCACTAACTTTATTTCAAATCGACAGTGATAAAATTCACTACCCATACCAGAGTTAGGTTTTAAAATCCTGAAAAACGCTTATTGGGAATTATGACATTATACCGGTTTACGTTTGAAAACATGACAGTACCCAGACACCCTCAAGTTTGGAAGTGAGAAGGTAGTAACAGCACGACTATCCTAGAAGAAAATGCATATTGGCTCCATTAAATTCGTATATTTGGGTTCCTTAGGGTTTGCTGACAAAGAATATGTAAAACGTTACGCAAATAGTCTAGGAATTACCAAGTTATGGCCAAAATAAAATAGTGGGGGTGCCTGACAGCATGAAATCATTTCTGCTCATAAAATTTTTTTTATAACGTGTTTGAAAAAACATTACGTTACGGAAATAGCCTACCATGTTAACTCCTATTTGATTGGAGCGCAACAAATGAAAGACTAAACACGATTGGTCGGACTATAAATACTATCTTTGTTGCCAGGGGAAACGTGAGAAAGGGGTACTTTTTTGAAAAGATGTGTAGACATGGTTTGATTGGGTAGAGCTGCGAATATACTCAATTCAGAGCGTCTGTTCATTGCCACATCTTGTAATAAACCTACTAAGAAGCAGTGCGTTGAGCACCAGTGTATATTTTTTATAAAATAAAGCCTGGGACATCGGCAGATCGGAGTTGTGCTATATTCATTGCCAGTCAACGAAACTGTTTATTATTATTTCCATGAATTGTGGTAAGCTTGAAATATTCAATATCTTTTAATGAAAATTGAATGTAAATTGATAATTTATGTCTGTATATATGTGTGGTTCAGTAGCGAACATGATGTAAAGCCTATAGTGCTCCAGCCTGAACAGAAGGTGTCGGAGGAAAGTAAAACTGCATGGAATGGCCAAACAGTACACTGACACCTAGATTATTAACTAGAAAGAAATAATGCTGGAATTGCAGAGGCGTAGTAACCATTAGGGAGGGAAATACTGGTATAAAGTATTTCAGATGAAGCTGACAGTTGGCCTAACGCTCTGAACTCAATGTTTGTGATGTATTGTGCTCAGTGTAGAAATGGAGTATAAATTAGTTCTGACGTAGAAGGTACAACCTTCTTGTTTCAGGGACCGTGGTCTTAAAGTTATTGAGCAGCACCTGGTCAGAGCTTTGCTGAAGCCAGAGGTGGACAGCATACTCCTTGGTCCATATAGCAACCAGTGGGGTGGCTCCAGAACTCATTAAAGTAATCGAGCAGAGGAGTCTTTTACTGCAGTCATCACGCAAGATAAGAGAGTGTGGCCATGGAGCTCAACATTATGTACCCCCATCTTAAAATGACATTGTAAACTAAAATTAAGAGGGGAATTTAATTGTTTTAATACCAGGAACTGAGAACATCTCCAATACTAGTTCAAATAGAAACAAACTATTGAAGTCATGATGACAAATACCAACAGAGCTTGAACAAAACAAAACCAGTATTACCTCATATTACCACTACACAACTGACACACATAGGATACCATTAATAATATATGTCACTACAAGAATCATATTAATAAATTCTGTACATATAACTTGTAATTAAAATTGATTGTGATTCCTGGTTCCCTTTGTATTTGAATCAGGACACATATACATTCATGACAGCACTGAATACATATTGTTATTTGAAAAGTTATCAGTGACTCCTTTAAGATATCCTCTTAGAGTGTTATATGTATGTGAGTGTCACAGTGTTGTCAAGTGTGGTGGAATAAATTAAATTGTTTATCTGTCTGTTGTTGTTATGACTTACACTTCATCATACACATACCCTAGACATATAACGTAGTCATCACACTATTCCAGAATAATTCTGACTGAGGTATACATATGTGGCAGTAAGTAAGGTTATCTATAATACACTACTCTTATTAGATATAGATACCTTCACAGCTGATCTCAGTCAGTACACTAAGTCCCCTATAAATATTTATAACATCCCACTTTACCACATATATTGGGGTCTCGCCCTCGGGATTTTGAATCTTTCCCTATTACAAATATTGGGGGTAATTCACTTCAGGGAATAATAAGAATTAAAAGGTATCCTTGGGTGAAAATAAATAAGGTTGAGCTCACAGTGCCTGTGTTGTCTTGAGTTAATTAGTCATAGATAAAATTGTTTAGACATTTATCTGTTAGACAATGGCCGACCTGGCAAAATTTCGATCTGCTGCTGTACAGACTGCGAAAGAGTTAGGAATGGACGGGCAAATTATGATTTCTTATGTCACTGCTGAATGTGACAAATATATTGAACGGGAAGAAAGAAGATTAGAAAAAGAGGCCGAAAGAAAATTAGAATCTGAAAGATTGGCCGAAGATAAGAGAATAGAAGCTGAAAAAGAGATTAAGAGGTTGCAGATTGAGGCTGAGGCTAAGAGGTTGCAGATTGAGGCTGAGGCTAAGAGGTTGCAGATTGAGGCTGACAAAGAGGCTAAGAAATTGGAAGCAGAAAGAGAAGAAAAAAGATTAGCTGCAGAAAGGGAAGCCGAAGAAAGAAGATTGACTGCAGAGAGGGAAGCAGAAAAGGAGGAGAAGAGATTACAAAGGGAACATGAGTTACGACTAAGGGAGTTTGAGTTTCAAGGCCATGCTCCTGAAAATGGTGCCAGTCCCTTTGCCTCTGATGCTACTGCTAGCCAGGGAGCCTCAACCTCAGCTATGAATTTTCATTTAGATCATTTTGTTGAGAAAGACGATGATATAGAGAGCTATCTAAATAGGTATGAACTATTAGCTACCACATATGGGTTAGAGAGAGAAAGGTGGAGCTTAAAGTTATCTCAGGGACTTCGTGGGGCAGCTTATGAAGTTTTTGCAAAAATGAGCAGAAGTGATCAGGAAAATTATGACATGCTAAAGCAGGCTCTTTTGTTAAGATATGAAAAGAATGCAGAATTTTATAGGAAAAAATTTAGGAATGCTAAACTACTGTCAGGTGAAACCTATCACCAGTTCTCTGCACGAATAGAGACATACTTGGAGAAATGGACTTCTCTGGGGAAAACCCAAGATCTTAAGGAAATGGTCCTTATAGAGCAATTAAGAGAGTCCATGGCTCCAGACCTGAGAAAGTTTCTCATGGAACAAGGTGCAGAGAGGCTGGGTGAGTTGCTAAATGTTGCTGAAAGGTATCAAGCAGCTCAAGCAGAGGTAACAGGTAATAAAAAGAAACAAGTGGATAACTTTAGGGCACCACAGAACTTTAATAAATTTGATCCTAGGGATCAAAACAAAGGTAAGCACCAGTTTGATAGGCCACGGTATGAAAATAAAAATAAAACCCCACAATTCGATGAAAGGAAATATGATGAAAGAAAATCTTTCAACCAAGGAAAAAGGTGGTGTAAGAATTGTCAGATGAACAATCATGACACTGACCGTTGCAGAAGGAAACCTGTGTATATGGCCACCCTTCAGGTCAGGTCGACCTCAAGACAGGAGGAGGATATTATGTTGGATACCACTCCAGAAGAGATGAGGAAGGCACAGGCTGGGGATAAAACACTCAAGCCTTGTTTCAGGAAATTGTCAACTTGTCATACAACTCCAGGCAAGGGAGATTTTTACATGAAAAACAAGTTGATGTATAGGAAGACTGGAGCTAGATCCAAAGGTCACGGACAGCTGGTTCTTCCAAAAAGATATAGGGCAGAATTAATAAGGAGCCTACATGTGAAACCAGATGGGGACCATGAGAAAATAGGTACCATCATCCAAAAGGTGGCTCACAATTATTATTGGCCCAAAGCAAGATGGGACATTGAGAATTTTGTAGAAAGGTGTAGCATAGCACATGAGGGAACACCCACAAGTGGGAACATTGATCAGGACCTGGACACGCCAAGGGGCAAAATTAGGCCTGACCAAAAAAAGAAATATAAATTTGATAAAGTGGACCAAATGAAATGGGAAGCCCCTTTTCACGGACAAGCTTCACTTAACTGTTTTACAATGGCCACTATGCGGAAAGTGCAAAAGGATGTCTTACCCCAGGATAAGCCGAAAATCCCTCAATCGGACTTAAACAAACTGGAGGAAGAGGATGTAGAGAGGAAATCTCTCATCAAGAATTTTAAGTGGGGAGAAAGCCCCAGGAAAAGAATTGGTAGCGGTCGTTTTGTGAATGATAATTCAGGGAAGAAAAATCATCACTATAGCGCTTCGAGTGGAAGAGACCATACCGGTGCATGGACAAATAGGTCCACACAATTAAAGGTCCATATGAAGCTTTGTTAAGAACGTGGACTGATGAAAAGGCAGAGGAAAACATTACATCTTCATACCAATATGTGAATGAGCTGACCACTCGTTTAAAAACTGGCTGGAAACTTGCCAATGAAAATTTGAAACAAGCCAGGAAGAAACATGCTGCCTATTATAACAGGAAGGCGAAAGACAGAGATTTGGCTGTGGGAGAGAAGGTACTGCTTCTTCTCCCCGGGAGTCAGAATAAGTTACAGATTGGATGGCAAGGTCCATATACAGTTTTAGAGAAGGTGTCTAGAACAAATTATAAGATAGATAAGAAGGGGAAAGAAAAAATCTATCATGTGAATCTCCTGAAGAAATATTTGGAAAGAGAACATCAGGAAGAGACACACTTGTTGACCTTGTCCATCGCCATGGAGATGAAAAAGGAACCACTTTCATCATTTGAATATCCATTACACCCCTGTGAGACAGCAGCACAGGTGAAAATCAGTACACATTTAACAAAAACTCAGAAAGAGAGAGTGCAACAGGTTCTAAATAATCATGCAGAGGTGTTAACAGACCGACCAGGGCATACAAACCTATTGGAATATGATATGAAACTGATAGACCCCACACCTGTCTGTATGAAACCATATTCGATTCCGTTTGCTAAGGAGAAAGCTTTGAAGGAAGAGATAGACTATCTATTGAAGGAAGGAATTATTTCTTACAGTGAATCCTCATATAGTTCCGGTGTTGTACTCTTAAGGAAGCCCTCTGGAGAACATAGACTCTGTATAGATTACAGGAGACTGAATGCTATTACAGAAGGACAGGTGGATCCATTGCCGGATACAAATCAGCTGTTTGCCAGACTAAATAAAGCTAAATATTTCTCAAAAGTGGATCTGAGTAAAGGATACTATCAGATTCCAGTAAAGCCTGAGGTTAGACCATACCTAGCTTTTAGTACCTCAGAAGGACACTATGAGTTTAATAGATTGCCATTTGGATTGAAGAATGCGCCTAGTGTCTTCTCTAGAATGATGAGAAAATTATTGGACCCTCTGAATAATCCATGTATAACAAATTTCATGGATGATATCCTTATAGCAACAGAAACATTTGAGGAACACATTGACTCTCTGAAGATGCTGTTTGATCGACTTAGGGAAGCAAATTTAACAGCCCGACCAACCAAATGTTGCGTTGGATGTAAAGAATTGGAATTTTTGGGACACACAGTTTATCAGGGAAACATGACCCCTGACCCAAAGAATTTAGAGAAACTAAAGAAAGCCCCGAGACCACAAACCAAGAAGGACGTGAGATCCTTTGTCTCATTATGTGGTTTCTACCAGAAGTATATCAAGAACTTTAATTCCATATGTGCACCGTTAACTGATTTGACACGTAAAGGACATCCAGATCGCATTACATGGACACCACAATGTGAAATGGCTTACCAAGAATTGAAGGAAAAGCTCACAAGTAAACCTATTTTGAAATTACCTGACTTAAGTCAAGAATTCATAGTAAGGACGGATGCCAGTAATATTGGGTTGGGTGCAACTCTACTACAGAAATCAGATGCATTGGATGGGGAATTAAGCCCAGTGGCATATGCTAGCAGAAAATTGAATAAAGCTGAAATCAACTACTCAACTAGCGAAAAAGAATGTCTTGCAGTAATATGGGCAATAAAGAAATTCAATATTTATCTGTATGGGAAGGCATTTAAGTTGCAAACGGATCACAAACCTTTATCGTTTCTAGCCCAGGCTAGGCATGAGAACTCTAGGTTACTCCGATGGTCCTTGCTTTTGGCTCCCTATAATTTTAGCATTGAGTATATATCTGGAAAAACAAATTTGGGAGCGGATTTTTTAAGCCGCCATCCGTGTGATGAGAATCACCGTAAACCCCAGAAATAATAATAAATTTCTCTATGTGTATATAGAATAAAGGACTGACATATAATGTCTGTTTTAAGAGGGGAGATGTCGTGAATTATTCTAATCCCCATATATAAATTAAAACGTAAATGCAAAGCCTAACAAATAAATTTAATAAAAGGAAAGAAGAATGGTAAAGAACAGTGCTGTCACAATGACTGTACTCGAAATCCCCCTTGTTTTCTACTTCGTCGGCAAATTGTAACGCTTTCACGTTGATAGTAAAAGCCTACTGTGTCGCTGCACGCTTTCTTCAATGAAACGTGTACTGTATTTCTTGGAAAAACCTTGAGATACGCAAGCTGATCAATGACCTAAATTTAATATTTCATTCATTCCATTTTATACACGGCGTAACTAAAAGACAGATGGACTAAAGGATAGAGAGAAGGGAGAGGCAGAAAGCAGGGACACGTGCAACACTAAACACGCGTCGCGCGATACACAATTGCTGCCATCACGCGTGTAAGGCCACATGCACTAACTTTATTTCAAATCGACAGTGATAAAATTCACTACCCATACCAGAGTTAGGTTTTAAAATCCTGAAAAAAAACGCTTATTGGGAATTATGACATTATACCGGTTTACGTTTGAAAACATGACAGTACCCAGACACCCTCAAGTTTGGAAGTGAGAAGGTAGTAACAGCACGACTATCCTAGAAGAAAATGCATATTGGCTCCATTAAATTCGTATATTTGGGTTCCTTAGGGTTTGCTGACAAAGAATATGTAAAACGTTACGCAAATAGTCTAGGAATTACCAAGTTATGGCCAAAATAAAATAGTGGGGGTGCCTGACAGCATGAAATCA
The DNA here is from genome assembly GCA_024509875.1 of Oreohelix idahoensis. NCBI lineage: Eukaryota > Metazoa > Mollusca > Gastropoda > Stylommatophora > Oreohelicidae > Oreohelix > Oreohelix idahoensis. The sequence continues at coordinate 115,859 of JAMPIV010001437.1, forward strand.
TTTCTGCTCATAAAATTTTTTTTATAACGTGTTTGAAAAAACATTACGTTACGGAAATAGCCTACCATGTTAACTCCTATTTGATTGGAGCGCAACAAATGTAAGACTAAACACGATTGGTCGGGCTATAAATACTATCTTGTGTTGTCAGGGGAAACGTGAAAAGGGGTACTTTTTTGAAAAGATGTGTAGACATGGTTTGATTGGGTAGAGCTGCGAATATACTCAATTCAGAGCGTCTGTTCATTGCCACATCTTGTAATAAACCTACTAAGAAGCAGTGCGTTGAGCACCAGTGTATATTTTTTATAAAATAAAGCCTGGGACATCGGCAGATCGGAGTTGTGCTATATTCATTGCCAGTCAACGAAACTGTGTTTATTATTTCCATGAATTGTGGTAAGCTTGAAATATTCAATATCTTTTAATGAAAATTGAATGTAAATTGATAATTTATGTCTGTATATATGTGTGGTTCAGTAGCGAACATGATGTAAAGCCTATAGTGCTCCAGCCTGAACAGAAGGTGTCGGAGGAAAGTAAAACTGCATGGAATGGCCAAACAGTACACTGACACCTAGATTATTAACTAGAAAGAAATAATGCTGGAATTGCAGAGGCGTAGTAGCCATTAGGGAGGGAAATACTGGTATAAAGTATTTCAGATGAAGCTGACAGTTGGCCTAACGCTCTGAACTCAATGTTTGTGATGTATTGTGCTCAGTGTAGAAATGGAGTATAAATTAGTTCTGACGTAGAAGGTACAACCTTCTTGTTTCAGGGACCGTGGTCTTAAAGTTATTGAGCAGCACCTGGTCAGAGCTTTGCTGAAGCCAGAGGTGGACAGCATACTCCTTGGTCCATATAGCAACCAGTGGGGTGGCTCCAGAACTCATTAAAGTAATCGAGCAGAGGAGTCTTTTACTGCAGTCATCACGCAAGATAAGAGAGTGTGGCCATGGAGCTCAACATTATGTACCCCCATCTTAAAATGACATTGTAAACTAAAATTAAGAGGGGAATTTAATTGTTTTAATACCAGGAACTGAGAACATCTCCAATACTAGTTCCAATAGAAACAAACTATTGAAGTCATGATGACAAATACCAACAGAGCTTGAACAAAACAAAACCAGTATTACCTCATATTACCACTACACAACTGACACACATAGGATACCATTAATAATATATGTCACTACAAGAATCATATTAATAAATTCTGTACATATAACTTGTAATTAAAATTGATTGTGATTCCTGGTTCCCTTTGTATTTGAATCAGGACACATATACATTCATGACAGCACTGAATACATATTGTTATTTGAAAAGTTATCAGTGACTCCTTTAAGATATCCTCTTAGAGTGTTATATGTATGTGAGTGTCACAGTGTTGTCAAGTGTGGTGGAATAAATTAAATTGTTTATCTGTCTGTTGTTGTTATGACTTACACTTCATCATACACATACCCTAGACATATAACGTAGTCATCACACTATTCCAGAATAATTCTGACTGAGGTATACATATGTGGCAGTAAGTAAGGTTATCTATAATACACTACTCTTATTAGATATAGATACCTTCACAGCTGATCTCAGTCAGTACAATAAGTCCCCTATAAATATTTATAACATCCCACTTTACCACATATATTGGGGTCTCGCCCTCGGGATTTTGAATCTTTCCCTATTACAAATATTGGGGGTAATTCACTTCAGGGAATAATAAGAATTAAAAGGTATCCTTGGGTGAAAATAAATAAGGTTGAGCTCACAGTGCCTGTGTTGTCTTGAGTTAATTAGTCATAGATAAAATTGTTTAGACATTTATCTGTTAGACAATGGCCGACCTGGCAAAATTTCGATCTGCTGCTGTACAGACTGCGAAAGAGTTAGGAATGGACGGGCAAATTATGATTTCTTATGTCACTGCTGAATGTGACAAATATATTGAACGGGAAGAAAGAAGATTAGAAAAAGAGGCCGAAAGAAAATTAGAATCTGAAAGATTGGCCGAAGATAAGAGAATAGAAGCTGAAAAGGAAATTAAGAGGTTGCAGATTGAGGCTGAGGCTAAGAGGTTGCAGATTGAGGCTGAGGCTAAGAGGTTGCAGATTGAGGCTGACAAAGAGGCTAAGAAATTGGAAGCAGAAGAAAGAAGATTAGCTGCAGAAAAAGAAGCCGAAGAAAGAAGATTGACTGCAGAGAGGGAAGCAGAAAAGGAGGAGAAGAGATTACAAAGGGAACACGAGTTACGACTAAGGGAGTTTGAGTTTCAAGGCCATGCTCCTGAAAATGGTGCCAGTCCCTTTGCCTCTGATGCTACTGCTAGCCAGGGAGCCTCAACCTCAGCTATGAATTTTCATTTAGATCATTTTGTTGAGAAAGACGATGATATAGAGAGCTATCTAAATAGGTATGAACTATTAGCTACCACATATGGGTTAGAGAGAGAAAGGTGGAGCTTAAAGTTATCTCAGGGACTTCGTGGGGCAGCTTATGAAGTTTTTGCAAAAATGAGCAGAAGTGATCAGGAAAATTATGACATGCTAAAGCAGGCTCTTTTGTTAAGATATGAAAAGAATGCAGAATTTTATAGGAAAAAATTTAGGAATGCTAAACTACTGTCAGGTGAAACCTATCACCAGTTCTCTGCACGAATAGAGACATACTTGGAGAAATGGACTTCTCTGGGGAAAACCCAAGATCTTAAGGAAATGGTCCTTATAGAGCAATTAAGAGAGTCCATGGCTCCAGACCTGAGAAAGTTTCTCATGGAACAAGGTGCAGAGAGGCTGGGTGAATTGCTAAATGTTGCTGAAAGGTATCAAGCAGCTCAAGCAGAGGTAACAGGTAATAAAAAGAAACAAGTGGATAACTTTAGGGCACCACAGAACTTTAATAAATTTGATCCTAGGGATCAAACAAAGGTAAGCACCAGTTTGATAGGCCACGGTATGAAAATAAAAAATAAAACCCCACAATTCGATGAAAGGAAATATGATGAAAGAAAATCTTTCAACCAAGGAAAAAGGTGGTGTAAGAATTGTCAGATGAACAATCATGACACTGACCATTGCAGAAGGAAACCTGTGTATATGGCCACCCTTCAGGTCAGGTCGACCTCAAGACAGGAGGAGGATATTATGTTGGATACCACTCCAGAAGAGATGAGGAAGGCACAGGCTGGGGATAAAACACTCAAGCCTTGTTTCAGGAAATTGTCAACTTGTCATACAACTCCAGGCAAGGGAGATTTTTACATGAAAAACAAGTTGATGTATAGGAAGGCCGGAACTAGATCCCATGGTCACGGACAGCTGGTTCTTCCAAAAAGATATAGGGCAGAATTAATAAGGAGCCTACATGTGAAACCAGATGGGGACCATGAGAAAATAGGTACCATCATCCAAAAGGTGGCTCACAATTATTATTGGCCCAAAGCAAGATGGGACATTGAGAATTTTGTAGAAAGGTGTAGCATAGCACATGAGGGAACACCCACAAGTGGGAACATTGATCAGGACCTGGACACGCCAAGGGGCAAAATTAGGCCTGACCATAAAAAAGAAATATAAATTTGATAAAGTGGACCAAATGAAATGGGAAGCCCCTTTTCACGGACAAGCTTCACTTAACTGTTTTACAATGGCCACTATGCGGAAAGTGCAAAAGGATGTCTTACCCCAGGATAAGCCGAAAATCCCTCAATCGGACTTAAACAAACTGGAGGAAGAGGATGTAGAGAGGAAATCTCTCATCAAGAATTTTAAGTGGGGAGAAAGCCCCAGGAAAAGAATTGGTAGCGGTCGTTTTGTGAATGATAATTCAGGGAAGAAAAATCATCACTATAGCGCTTCCAGTGGAAGAGACCATACCGGTGCATGGACAAATAGGTCCACAAAATTAAAGGTCCATATGAAGCTTTGTTAAGAACGTGGACTGATGAAAAGGCAGAGGAAAACATTACATCTTCATACCAATATGTGAATGAGCTGACCACTCGTTTAAAAACTGGCTGGAAACTTGCCAATGAAAATTTGAAACAAGCCAGGAAGAAACATGCTGCCTATTATAACAGGAAGGCGAAAGACAGAGATTTGGCTGTGGGAGAGAAGGTACTGCTTCTTCTCCCCGGGAGTCAGAATAAGTTACAGATTGGATGGCAAGGTCCATATACAGTTTTAGAGAAGGTGTCTAGAACAAATTATAAGATAGATAAGAAGGGGAAAAAAAAAATCTATCATGTGAATCTCCTGAAGAAATATTTGGAAAGAGAACATCAGGAAGAGACACACTTGTTGACCTTGTCCATCGCCATGGAGATGAAAAAGGAACCACTTTCATCATTTGAATATCCATTACACCCCTGTGAGACAGCAGCACAGGTGAAAATCAGTACACATTTAACAAAAAACTCAGAAAGAGAGAGTGCAACAGGTTCTAAATAATCATGCAGAGGTGTTAACAGACCGACCAGGGCATACAAACCTATTGGAATATGATATGAAACTGATAGACCCCACACCTGTCTGTATGAAACCATATTCGATTCCGTTTGCTAAGGAGAAAGCTTTGAAGGAAGAGATAGACTATCTATTGAAGGAAGGAATTATTTCACACAGTGAATCCTCATATAGTTCCGGTGTTGTACTCTTAAGGAAGCCCTCTGGAGAACATAGACTCTGTATAGATTACAGGAGACTGAATGCTATTACAGAAGGACAGGTGGATCCATTGCCGGATACAAATCAGCTGTTTGCCAGACTAAATAAAGCTAAATATTTCTCAAAAGTGGATCTGAGTAAAGGATACTATCAGATTCCAGTAGAGCCTGAGGTTAGACCATACCTAGCTTTTAGTACCTCAGAAGGACACTATGAGTTTAATAGATTGCCATTTGGATTGAAGAATGCGCCTAGTGTCTTCTCTAGAATGATGAGAAAATTATTGGACCCTCTGAATAATCCATGTATAACAAATTTCATGGATGATATCCTTATAGCAACAGAAACATTTGAGGAACACATTGACTCTCTGAAGATGCTGTTTGATCGACTTAGGGAAGCAAATTTAACAGCCCGACCAACCAAATGTTGCGTTGGATGTAAAGAATTGGAATTTTTGGGACACACAGTTTATCAGGGAAACATGACCCCTGACCCAAAGAATTTAGAGAAACTAAAGAAAGCCCCGAGACCACAAACCAAGAAGGACGTGAGATCCTTTGTTTCATTATGTGGTTTCTACCAGAAGTATATCAAGAACTTTAATTCCATATGTGCACCGTTAACTGATTTGACACGTAAAGGACATCCAGATCGCATTACATGGACACCACAATGTGAAATGGCTTACCAAGAATTGAAGGAAAAGCTCACAAGTAAACCTATTTTGAAATTACCTGACTTAAGTCAAGAATTCATAGTAAGGACGGATGCCAGTAATATTGGGTTGGGTGCAACTCTACTACAGAAATCAGATGCATTGGATGGGGAATTAAGCCCAGTGGCATATGCTAGCAGAAAATTGAATAAAGCTGAAATCAACTATTCAACTAGCGAAAAAGAATGTCTTGCAGTAATATGGGCAATAAAGAAATTCAATATTTATCTGTATGGGAAGGCATTTAAGTTGCAAACGGATCACAAACCTTTATCGTTTCTAGCCCAGGCTAGGCATGAGAACTCTAGGTTACTCCGATGGTCCTTGCTTTTGGCTCCCTATAATTTTAGCATTGAGTATATATCTGGAAAAAACAAATTTGGGAGCGGATTTTTTAAGCCGCCATCCGTGTGATGAGAATCACCGTAAACCCCAGAAATAACAATAAATTTCTCTATGTGTATATAGAATAAAGGACTGACATATAATGTCTGTTTTAAGAGGGGAGATGTCGTGAATTATTCTAATCCCCATATATAAATTAAAACGTAAATGCAAAGCCTAACAAAAAAATTTAATAAAAGGAAAGAAGAATGGTAAAGAACAGTGCTGTCACAATGACTGTACTCGAAATCCCCCTTGTTTTCTACTTCGTCGGCAAATTGTAACGCTTTCACGTTGATAGTAAAAGCCTACTGTGTCGCTGCACGCTTTCTTCAATGAAACGTGTACTGTATTTCTTGGAAAAACCTTGAGATACGCAAGCTGATCAATGACCTAAATTTAATATTTCATTCATTCCATTTTATACACGGCGTAACTAAAAGACAGATGGACTAAAGGATAGAGAGAAGGGAGAGGCAGAAAGCAGGGACACGTGCAACACTAAACACGCGTCGCGCGATACACAATTGCTGCCATCACGCGTGTAAGGCCACATGCACTAACTTTATTTCAAATCGACAGTGATAAAATTCACTACCCATACCAGAGTTAGGTTTTAAAATCCTGAAAAACGCTTATTGGGAATTATGACATTATACCGGTTTACGTTTGAAAACATGACAGTACCCAGACACCCTCAAGTTTGGAAGTGAGAAGGTAGTAACAGCACGACTATCCTAGAAGAAAATGCATATTGGCTCCATTAAATTCGTATATTTGGGTTCCTTAGGGTTTGCTGACAAAGAATATGTAAAACGTTACGCAAATAGTCTAGGAATTACCAAGTTATGGCCAAAATAAAATAGTGGGGGTGCCTGACAGCATGAAATCATTTCTGCTCATAAAATTTTTTTATAACGTGTTTGAAAAAACATTACGTTACGGAAATAGCCTACCATGTTAACTCCTATTTGATTGGAGCGCAACAAATGTAAGACTAAACACGATTGGTCGGGCTATAAATACTATCTTGTATTGTCAGGGGAAACGTGAAAAGGAGTACTTTTTTGAAAAGATGTGTAGACATGGTTTGATTGGGTAGAGCTGCGAATATACTCAATTCAGAGCGTCTGTTCATTGCCACATCTTGTAATAAACCTACTAAGAAGCAGTGCGTTGAGCACCAGTGTATATTTTTTATAAAATAAAGCCTGGGACATCGGCAGATCGGAGTTGTGCTATATTCATTGCCAGTCAACGAAACTGTTTATTATTTCCATGAATTGTGGTAAGCTTGAAAGATTCAATATCTTTTAATGAAAATTGAATGTAAATTGATAATTTATGTCTGTATATATGTGTGGTTCAGTAGCGAACATGATGTAAAGCCTATAGTGCTCCAGCCTGAACAGAAGGTGTCGGAGGAAAGTAAAACTGCATGGAATGGCCAAACAGTACACTGACACCTAGATTATTAACTAGAAAGAAATAATGCTGGAATTGCAGAGGCGTAGTAACCATTAGGGAGGGAAATACTGGTATAAAGTATTTCAGATGAAGCTGACAGTTGGCCTAACGCTCTGAACTCAATGTTTGTGATGTATTGTGCTCAGTGTAGAAATGGAGTATAAATTAGTTCTGACGTAGAAGGTACAACCTTCTTGTTTCAGGGACCGTGGTCTTAAAGTTATTGAGCAGCACCTGGTCAGAGCTTTGCTGAAGCCAGAGGTGGACAGCATACTCCTTGGTCCATATAGCAACCAGTGGGGTGGCTCCAGAACTCATTAAAGTAATCGAGCAGAGGAGTCTTTTACTGCAGTCATCACGCAAGATAAGAGAGTGTGGCCATGGAGCTCAACATTATGTACCCCGTCTTAAAATGACATTGTAAACTAAAATTAAGAGGGGAATTTAATTGTTTTAAGGGGAGCCGCGCTAGCGTAGTGGTTAAAACACCGCTCTGGCGACCGGGTGATTCAGGATCAAACCCGGGCGACGGCATTTGAGGATTTTTCGTCGACCGGGAATTGGACTGGATTAACTCGAGACCTGGCGAGGACATTTGAAGGAGTGTCGTCGACCAGGGATTGGCGGCTCCTGAGCCGACCCAGCTGCAATGGGTACCTCCGAAATCGGAGAGTATTTGCCTGAATGGCGAGGGACACCTGTCTCTGTACAAGAAAAAAGGGATACTCACGTAAAAATCAATGTCAGGTTAGACATTAGTAATAACCTGAGATTTCGCCTCGAGTATTAGCGGGCGTACGAAAAAAAAAAAAAAAAAAAAAAAAAAAAAAAAAAAAAAATTGTTTTAATACCAGGAACTGAGAACATCTCCAATACTGGTTCAAATAGAAACAAACTATTGAAGTCATGATGACAGATACCAACAGAGCTTGAACAAAACAAAACCAGTATTACCTCATATTACCACTACACAACTGACACACATAGGATACCATTAATAATATATGTCACTACAAGAATCATATTAATAAATTCTGTACATATAACTTGTAATTAAAATTGATTGTGATTCCTGGTTCCCTTTGTATTTGAATCAGGACACATATACATTCATGACAGCACTGAATACATATTGTTATTTGAAAAGTTATCAGTGACTCCTTTAAGATATCCTCTTAGAGTGTTTTATGTATGTGAGTGTCACAGTGTTGTCAAGTGTGGTGGAATAAATTAAATTGTTTATCTGTCTGTTGTTGTTATGACTTACAATTCATCATACACATACCCTAGACATATAACGTAGTCATCACACTATTCCAGAATAATTCTGACTGAGGTATACATATGTGGCAGTAAGTAAGGTTATCTATAATACACTACTCTTATTAGATATAGATACCTTCACAGCTGATCTCAGTCAGTACACTAAGTCCCCTATAAATATTTATAACATCCCACTTTACCACAGAAGGTTAAGGCGGCCGGCGTGATGCTGACCACATCACCCCAGTGTGGCGACGGTCAAGAAAATATGGCCGCTTACACACGAGCGTTTCTTGACGCGCGTTTCTCTCGCGTGACGAATGAAAGAGTACGGATTTACAGTCTCGCTCGGCTGAGCAGCCTGTAAATCCCTTACTCCTTCATTCGTCACGCGTGAGAAACGCGCGTCAAGAAACGCTCGTGTGTAAGGGCCCTTACACCATACTCCCAATATGCCCCAATGGGCGTATAACGGGATCCTTTACCTTTTTTTTTACCTTAACAAAGAAGATGCACACGTGGTTTAACAAAGAAGATGCACACGTGGTTTAACAAAGAAGATAAGCGCGTAGTTTAACAAATAATATTCACATATGGTTTAACAAAGAACATACAGATGTGGTTTAACAAAGACGATACACGTGTAGTTTAACAAAGAAGATACATACGTAACCTAACAGAAAAGATGCGCATGTGGTTTAGCAAAAAAGGTAATCACGTAGTTTAACGAAGAATATACACGCGTTGTTTAACAAAGGTGGTAAACTAGTGTTTTTTTTTTTAAAATACACAGAGATTCCTGGTAAATCACGGCGTAGATACAAACATGGCTTAACAAAGAAGATGCATATGTGGTTTAACAAAGAAGATACATGTTTAACTAAGAAGATACATGTTTTAACAAAGAAGATAACGTCCGGTTTAACAAGAAGATACACAAAGAGTCCTGGTAACATCGGTGTAGAAACACATCTAGTTTAACTAAGACGATTCACAGAAAATCCTGATAACGGCACGGTGTGGATACACATGTGGTTTAACAAAGAAGATACACACGTGGATTAAGAAAGGGATCACAGAGAACCCTGACAACAGCGCAGTACAGATACAAATGTAATTTAGCAAAAATATACACAAGTTATTTAACAAGGAAGATACACATCTGGTTTAACAAGAAGATACACAAATAACTCTGGAAACATCAGGGCGCGCCATTGTTTTCTGGAGCAGTTTATGTTTTGATGCAGCTGTTGGGTCTTGCTTGCACGTGTTAACAGGCATTCCTGCTCATTCCTTCTCATTTTATCATTTATTTGCTGCTGTTTAGCCCCATTATGGATTCAGCAAATAAACGAAGTGGTGTAAAACGTAAACATCGTGCATTGTCGATCGCAGATAAAGTGTACAGGTAGTCATTTTCTGTTAAATATATACAGAATATATAACCATAAAAAATCCGGCATTTTCAAAAATCCGGCACTCCTCAGGTCCGGAGGTTGCCGGATTTTTGAATGTCTACTGTATTAAAATGCGCCACTGGGGTGATAACCCTCAGCTGCTTTCTTTTTCCTGGTGTTCTCTCCTGCTTGATGTGAGAGCTTCTTTTTCGCCCAATCTAAAGTGGTGCCGTAGAGAGCATCGCCACTTGGTGCGATCGACAGCGTCATCCTCTCAGGCTGCTGGATTTATGTCTAGTGCCTTCATGTCTCTCTTGCACACATCTTTGAATCTCAGCTGCAGTCGCCCGGCTGTTCTTGTGCCGTCTGCCAGTTGTTCGTAAAAAATATCATTGGGGATGCGACCATCATCCACGCGGCGGACATGGCCAAGCCAGCGTGAGATGTAGATACACATGTGGTTTAACGAAGAAGATACACAAAAACCCTAGTAACAGCACGGCACTGATACACATGTGGTTTAACATAGAAGATACACATGTAGTGTATAGAAATTTAGCAGAAGATAAACATGTGGTGTATAGAAAGTTAACAAGATACACATGTGGCGTATAGAAATTTAACAAAGAAGATACACAATAATGTGTAGAAATTTAACAAAGAAGATACACATGTGGTTTAACAAAGTAGATACACATGTGTTTTAACAAAGTAGATACACATGTGTTTTAACAAAGTAGATACACATGTGTTTTAACAAAGAAGATACACATGTGTTTTAACAAAGTAGATACACATGTGTTTTAACAAAGAAGATACACATGTGGTTTAACAAAGAAGATACACATGTGTTTTAACAAAGTAGATACACATGTGTTTTAACAAAGAAGATACACATGTGTTTTAACAAAGAAGATACACATGTGTTTTAACAAAGTAGATACACATGTGTTTTAACAAAGTAGATACACATGTGTTTTAACAAAGAAGATACACATGTGGTTTAACAAAGAAGATACACATGTGGTTTAACAAAGAAGACACACGCGGGAGCTCAGGAAAGATAACATTCGTTTACTCATTACCCATTAGAACATTGTGGAACATAGACCTCCAATGAGTTCACGCCAAGTGTTCATTGACTGTGTCATTCGCTCACTGTCTGTCCATGTTTTAATAAATACATTTTTATTCTGTCTCCAGTTCCACTTTCCGTGTCTATGTGTGTGTTGTTTTTTTTTGTTCCTCTTTTTCTCTTATTCTGGAGATTCCAGAAAAAGGACTTCCTCGTAAAGCTAGCAACTGGTTTTGTCACGATGTATCCTATCGAACGCCATTGTCCTCCCCTCATGTTTCGCTTAAATTCAAAGGGGAAATGATGTCACACAATGCTTCTTCCTCCGAGGCCATATGAGTGGAACACCTTATATGGAGCAAAAACATAACTTGCGAACACATGCAGATACACTATATAGCATTAGGCCGACGGGAGAGATCCCAGCCGCCGCTGGTTCAACAACAGCAACAACAACAACAGCAACAACAACAACAGCAACAACAACAACAACAACAGCAACAACAACAACAACAGCAGCAGCAGCAGCAACAACAGCAGCAGCAACAACAACAACAGCAACAACAGCAACAGCAACAACAACACAGAATCATGTTAAGAATCTTGTAAAGGTAAAGGCAGCCCCCTACAGATACTGCCGTAGTGTAGTGAAATGTTAGAGATTTCACTTATTTTAGATCTCTCTGCCAAATAAATCGGTCAACAACACAACTGATAAACATAACTTAAATTAAGAGGTTGTGGACAGATATGGTCGCCTCTGTCACCTGGCCCGGTATTTCATCATTAAAGATGGTTCCATTCTAGTCCTCGGTCCTTCAAAGATTGTCTAATGTTGTCCTCCCAGCGGACTCTGGGCCGCCCTCGGGGCCTGGATCCCCGGCTCTTTGTCTCCCATGCCTGTCGTGGCAGCCGATCTTCTCCCATTCTGCAGACATGGCCAAACCATCTTAGTTGGGACTGTTCTACTTGGGTCTGTAGGGGGTGGCATTTTAGGCCTTGACGTATCGTCTGGCCGAGCACCACGTCTCCTCCCGCCACTTCAACCACCCTCCCCAGACACCTCACCTCCGAGGCCCGGATCTGGCTCCCGTGGGCTGCAGCCATTGCCCACGACTCGCATCCACATGTCAAGACCGGGACACAGGTGGAGCGGCACACAGCCATCCTCGCCCTCCCACCAACATCTCTCCCGCCGAGGAACCCTCGACCCACGGCCTGAAAAAGTCTCCCAGCCGCCGCTCCCCGAGTGGCCAACTCCCCCCTGACGCCTCCCCCTCGGTCTATAACAGCTCCGAGGTATCCAAAGTGGTCGACCCGCTCCAGGACCTGCTCTCCCAGCTTAATCCGATGTCTTCTTTCTTCTCGCGATATCACCATGGACCCTGTTCTAGATCCGCACATGACCATCCCTCCCCTCCCCAGCTCCCCCCCCTCCCTCCTCCAGACCCGCAGGCCGGACCGGAGACGTGCCTCCGATTCAGCAACCAGGGCAACACCATCAGCAAACGCCAGCTCTGAAATATAGACCCGTCCCATCCTCCAGCACCCCACTGAACACTAACATCAATTTTACTTATTCAAATGTATTGTTTTTAAACCACTGTGCATCACCACAGTACACGAACTACGTAGCAGCAGCACTGCCATCAATGGACCTATACCTTGTAGCGGTATGGCAGAGAAATGCCAGTGGGAGTTTTACTCCTGGTAGGTTCAACCAAGCTGGACTGGTCTGTGTGGGTAGGGGTCAGACAAAAGCTGGTACCTTGGTCCTCCAGGTTGGGGGTTTTAGCACAGGGCCGACACCCTTGTCTATGTAAAAAATCGCACATGTTACGGAAACGGCAACAAATGGAAAAACTTTGATGCGGGACGGACATCCGGAGTCTCAGGCTCGTATGACTGACAGTGGTGAAAGCCGAAAGGAAGCCATTGGCATGAAAACGGATGCCCTGACCGCAAAACACGAAACCAGAATTGGATTTTGGAACGTCAGAACTATGAATGAGGCAGGAAAGCTGAGACAAATCACAGCAGAGATGAGGAACTGCAAATTACATATCCTGGGAATAAGCGAGAGCTGATGGACAGGGACGGGGAGATAAAAATAAAAAAACAGCTACAGGGGAAACAGTACTTTATTCTGGTAGAGAGGATGGTCAGCACAAGGAAGGTGTAGCCATTATCCTGAAGAAAGGAATGGAACGGTCTTTACTGGAATGGAAACCCATCAACAACAGACTGATAAGAACAAGATTAAGAGGGAGGTTCACCAACACCACAATTATACAATGCTATACACCACCACAACAATGGAAAGACAGTATTATTGTAAAGTTACCGAAGAAAGGTGATCTATCAGACTGTAATAACTGGCGTGGTATATCTCTATTATCAGTACCTGGAAAATTATTATGTTGCATGATGTTAGAAAGACTTAAATTGCATGCTGACGAAAAGATCAGAGAAGAACAAGCGGGTTTCAGGCCGAAACGATCATGTATTGATCAAATATTCACACTAAGAACAATTATAGAAGAATCAGTGGAAAGGCAATCGCCACTTATTATCACCTTCGTCGATTTTCAAAAAGCCTTTGATAGTCTACACCGCCCATCATTGTGGAAGATACTTACAATCTATGGTTTTCCAACAAAATATGTGAATATAATCAAAGCGCTATATGACAATGCAAGATGTTGTGTTAGAACAAATAAAGGGAATACAGAATGGGTTACAGTAGAAACAGGGGTGAAACAAGGCTGTATTATGTCACCACTACTTTTTGGAATAGCTATTGATTGGGTTATGAGAAACTATACCCACAATGAACAATTGGGTATAAAATGGACAAATGGAAAATTCCTGGGGGGGACCTGGATTTCGCAGATGATGTAGCATTCTTAAGTTCAACACCAAGACAATCCCAAGAAGCAATAAATAATTTGTGTCATCTCTCGGTTAAAATTGGTCTCCAAATAAATGCCTCTAAAACTAAAGCTATGAACTTTTCTAACGAGACCTTTGATATCATCTTGAACGGGGAAAAACTACAGAAAGTTGAAAGTTTCAATTATTTAGGCAGTAAAATGACTCAGGATGGTGACACAACAAGAGAAATCCATACTAGAATTGCTTTGGCAGCTAGCGCCTTCAATAGATTATCTAACATTTGGAAATTACGATCATTGAATATACATACCAAGCTTCGTCTGTTTAATTCAAATGTTATCTCAGTGTTAACATACGGCTGTGAGAGTTGGAAAATAACAAAATCATTGGAGAACAAGCTGAATACATTCGAGAACAAATGTCTTAGAAAACTCATGAACATCAGTTGGAAAGAATTCAAGACTAATCGACAAATAAGAGAAGACTCTAGGCAGAAATATGTCTCCGACTATGAAACCGTACCCAGGTACGATCTTATTAGAGTAATGGGAGACCTTAATGCGAAAGTTGGAACACACAATAATTATAACGAAAGAGTAATGGGGAAATGCGGCAGTGGAACAGTAAACGAGAATGGGGACAAATTAATAAGCTTCTGCAGCATTAACAACCTGGTCATTGGAGGAACACTTTTTCCACAAAAAGAAGTGCACAAGTTAACGTGGGAATCGCCAAACGGACGGGACAGAAACCAGATAGATCACATAATGATCAATGGCAGATGGAGACATGCACTACAAGACGTGAAAGTAAGAAGAGGCGCAGATGTGGGAAGTGATCATCACCTAGTAGTAGCAAGACTGAAGGTGAAACTCAGAGCTGCTGGACCAGTTGCAGTCAAACAGAAAAGATATAACATCACGAAACTTAAGGACCCCCTCACCAGAAAAGCTTTCGTGGTCGACGTAAAGAGACGATATCAGATTACCAAAAGCCAGGAAAGAACAGAGACCGATGATGTCGACCAGAAATTCAACATCATCTCAACAATGTAGAAGGAAAGCAGCAAGTTATGCTTGGGATTCCAGGAAAGAAAGAGCCAAGACTGGATAACACCAGAAACGCTAAACACCATAGCGAAGAGAAAGGAAATGAAAAGAAAACAGAAGATGTCTCCCAGGTTAAAGGCAATATGTAGTGAACAGTACAGTCAGCTGGACAAGTGTCACGAAGTGGCTTTAGTTAGAGTCTGAGTACAGAGACAAGACACTAGTTATGAGAAAGTTTGAGAAGATAGATTTATATGAGAATTGCAGTGAATGTGGAAGGATGAGACTTATAGCTTCGAGGGTGAGAACCGAGATTGACTCTCCCTCGCCACTTATGACTTATGTAATAGCTACTGTCTCATCACCTCTGACTACCAGAAAGGAAATAAGGTTTTCACCAAATTCCACAGACACAACTATACAGACAAAGCATATAAGTACAGTATAGTTAAAGATAAACTGATCCAATGTACATTTTATAGTTTATTAAACAACAAATCAATACCACAGTAAACAAAATAAAGTGCGAGTTCGCACAACCTGAAAAAAGAACAATTTAAGTGAAAGACACAATATAAAAAATTCCACATTCTCTTTCACACCTGCATGAAAACAGCTAAAGATAAAAAAATATACTCGGTTGAGGTCTCTACGTTAGAGCCACCACTCCTGTCTACAATACTGTTACTAACTAACACACTGTCCCGCTAGAGATGTATAAACTAAATGTCTACACTGTCTTAAAAGCGCTTTAGGCTGTCCTGCACAAATAACAAATATGCCACCCGAAATGCTACACTAATTGACTTTTCAGCACTAACTCAGAGGGTGTCCTCTAAGTCTTTCTATCTGACCCTACTGGTCCTCCCTAACTCCTTCCTTTCTCCTCTGTCTCGGCTCAGTGCCTCTCTGACGCTGCCGTCTTCGTCTGAGGCTCTGATGAGTTGCTTCTCCGTCACGCACCTCCTCTCGTTAGCATTTGGAAAGGTATGTTTTCCCTCTCTCCTTTCCTGAATACTGATGAAGAGGCATTGGTAATAAGATAGCGATGTAATTGCCTAAAGACGTAGATGTTTTCACTGCTGATGACAATTCTTCAAACTGCCGAGTTAACCCGCTTCGGGTTTAGGCCTACTGCTTTATTATGGCAGTATGTAACAACACCAGGCCCGTCGCCTGTTTTGATTGTGTTGGCCTTTGCGAGCTAAGAGCTCCCGATTTAGAGACCAGTTCCCGCTGAGGTATGTGTCCTCACTGCAAGAGAACTTCTCCTTTCCTTTTAGCTTTGCAGACGTAACTGGGAGCCGGTATAGTCGCAAACCCAGGTTTCTGCCATTACCCAGATTTCTCGTGCCTCCTTCTCCCGAGAAGGCAAAGTCCGTGGTAGGCTTAGGGCTATCTATAACCTCCACCACCAAGCGGTGACTGCTGTAGAGACAAAAAAATAACACCATCTATACAACAATTCAAAATTTCCTAGTACATAACACATCAACACCCCAAACTTCATCTACACCCTGATGTCCCCTAAATTAATAAATCTCCCCTACACACAAGCTACGCACAAGAAATAAACAGATATTTTTGCCCAAGGGTCAGACAAATTTACAGTTCCCTCCTATCTCTCTCCCGCACCAATTAACTCGCTGTCTGTTACGTAAGCCCCAGACGCGGGCTGACCTGAATCTTTGATGTGCGTGTCTCGCCTTTAGGCGTCACAACATAGCTTCGCTGAAGCGAAAATCCCCTGTACTGAATAATTTCCCCGCCCTAACTTCTTAAAGACGGACCCGGGAAGGTTATCAATTTAACACATTTTATTAAACACCCTTATTCCTACACCATCTCTATAATATTAAATCCACTTCACCCTTGTCCTCCGACTACAAGACCAAATAACACAACAAATTAATACACAACCCCACCCGCATATATACACTACAAATTTTCAATAATCAAATTGTGGTTACACGAACCTCATAATTACATTACTGTCGTGCTAAGATAGGTTTTAAAGTTATGTAAGGTCCCGCTTGAGTATAAGGGATGGTGATAATACGTGAGAAGTAAAGGTGTCAGAAATTGAGTTTCACGAGTAAATAGTTTAAGGAGAAGGTCTGTTTCTGAACTGAGTAGTTTCTCTTGTCCAGCCTATCTATACGACTATAATTTAGTATAAGACAATCTTGCACGTCCCTATATTGAGAAATATAAGTTACCTAAACACTCACACACACACAGCTATGTGACAACAAGACACACTAAACGTGAAAACTGTGGTAAATTTGGGTATGGGTCTGACCAACACACAAAGTTTAGTTCTTTTGTTGTTTATTATCATTAAACTTTACGACATCGAATATCTAAAAAAGAGAAAGATCAAATACATGCATAGAAAAATAACAGAATACCTATGCCCTCCCCTCATTGAGAAGATAAAAAACCAACAAGTTAATAACCCCAAAGGTTAAAGGTTTAGCACTAGGTTACAGTATGGACAGTAAAAAAGAGCACAGTTCCCACTAAAAAACGTTATCCAATAAAATTAAACAATAGTCAAACAGAGTGCAGATGATATAATGTTTCCTGTACTAAAGAAAATATTTCACTCTCTCTCTCTCTCTGTCATACGTGGCCACACAATCTCGCTTCCCTATTCTTGGTGAAAAAATCTGTTGGACGTAAAAATCCATGAATATGTATATAAGGTCCAGAGTATTTAGCGTCCGAATTGGGCCCCAGTCCCTCTTTTCAATAACTAAATTTTATAAGGGAAACGCCTAATTTGGTGGTTGATTTCCTGGATAACCATTGTCACCTTGGATAGTTAATGCCGAGACTCTCTGAGATCTGGTGTTCACAGTAAACAGTAGGAAAACATCTGATTGCTAAAAACTGTTAATTATTGTTAATTGATGATGATGGTAAATCCATCGGCTGGCTCTGGTGAGTGCCGATTCTGAAATAGCGTAACTCTTCTGGATTTTAAAAAAATCCACTTGTACATGACTATCAAAAGTCGGGATAATTGTTATATCTTTCACACCCCAGTGGGCTGATAAAATGAAAAAATAGATATCTGGGTATTTGTAAGTCCAGTTAAAATTTACTATTAAAATGTTCGTTAGTCTCTGTGGCCGGTCCTGTTCACAACTGAACTTGGAGGCGCGTAAGCCAACAGAAGACAACTTTAATCCAATCAGTAAAATGGAGACAAGTCCCAAGATATAGACCAAAATAAAGCCAAATAAAAAAACCGCTGGTCGCCGTTGATCAGGTCATGCCTAAGGATAGAGGAACATTATAAAAATAATTACTGCTAATAATATCTACATATAAGCACACGTTGTCTCTAGCCTATTCCTATCTGGTTAGTTATTATTTAATTTATCCATACGCGCTCTTTAACAAATATTGCCTGTCGCTAAGTAGCTATTAGAGGGTCGGCGTCGGTTTGTTTAGTCGCATGATATTTAAACAACAGTCACTTACTAAATTACACAACATGAAATAAACGTGAATTCTATTCCGTCAATTATCCGTCGCGCCTAGTGTATTAATTAGTCAATTAAACCTTCTCTTTCTGTGTGATAGCGGGTGATTAAAATTAACATTACAACTGAAACATCTGGAATAAAATAGCTACGCGTTAATTAATTCACTATTTCTAACACCTAGAAAATCACAGTGAATTTAAGGTGCTAAAACTTTTAACACTTTAATACGCTTAAGCACAAATTTATATATTACCAGAAATCCAGAAAGAAAACACCACGAAACTATTAACACATCTATTCCCAATGGTTCTAGATAACGAGTTTAGACTCTCCGAAAAATTCTGAGCGACACTGATAACTGATTTGGGAAAGACGCAGTTTATATACGATCATTGTATTATGATTGCTAGAAGATGTAAATTTTCACACTCTGTTTCCTAGCAGAGAAATCTGAAACTACGTTTCCCCCCAGATAAAAGGTTAACGGTCGCTCTGTTCGGCATTGGTAACCGACAACAGAGGCTTAGACCGTGTAGCGGGCTTCCGTCCGAGATTTTCCACGCTTCTCGAGATCAAAGCGTTATCTTTCCCTGTATGTACGAACATCACAGGATTCTCGGGGAATTTGTTTTAGCCCGAACGGCTACTTCAAAAGAGGTCCATTATTTCCATGTGCATCTGTCTGGTGTATAACGATTGACAGATCGCTCGCGTGAGAAGCTCAGGTAAACAAACGTGGTTCGCCCCGTGCTATGAATGACAGGTTGCGAAAGTTGGTAAACAAACTCATTTGTTATGGTCAAGTAAAAACAGGCGTGGATTAAAAGGTGAGTCAGACAGGCAGAGAAATGTGTGACTTTGTTACCGAATCTTAGGACGCTAACGGGAAAGCAAAGGCTGTCGAATGCTGTAGGCTAGATTTCCATTAATAATAACAATAATAATAATAGCCCCTTCAGTCATAACTGACTATGGGAATGCGCCCCTGAGAAGACAGAACTCAGCTGCTTATTTTCCTGGTGCTCCTTTCGACGTTTTCTCCCCTCCTCTGCTTGTTGTGTGAGCCTCTCGTCGCCCAATCTGAGGTGGCGCCGTAAATAGCATCGCCACTTAGTGCGATCGGCAGCTTCATCCTCCCATGTTGCTGGATCCATGTCCAGTGCCCTCATATCTCTCTTGCACACATCTTTGAACCTCAGCTGTGGTCGCCCAACTGTTCTCTTGCCATCTGCTAATTGTCCGTAGAAGATATCTTTTGGGATGCGACCATCTTCCATGCGGCGAACATGGCCAAGCCAGCGAAGTCTGCGCTGTCTAAGCAGTGTATACATACTTTGAATGCCAGTAGTGACAATTACCTCGACATTTGTCACTTTATCTTTTCACGAAATGCTGAGGATGCGGCGTAGACACCGTAAATGGAAGGTATTGAGCCTTCTTTCTTGCTTAGCATAGGTCGTCCAGGTCTCGCTGCCATATAGGAGTGTGCTGGTGACGCAGGCATTATATACCGCAGCTTTGGTCTTCGTTGTGAGTTTGGAGTTTCCCCAAACACGCGATGTGAGGCGGGCAAAGGTAGCTGCAGCTTTGCCAACGCGGTTGTCAATTTCTGTGTCCAGTGAGAGTTTGTCATTGATGGTAGACACTAGGTATGTGAAGTGGTGCACCACTGCCAATTCATAGTTATCGATAGTGATAACTGGTGCAGCACCCGCATCCTGACTCAGCACATTATGCGTCACAATTATACCAAGCTTAGTCCTTACACAGTTAAATTATCTCAAAAGCCGCTATACACTCATAGATACTGCTAGCTTATTCATAGAAAAATTATAGACACAGCTTACACTACACTATAGTTTTGTATAAGTCAGCAATTGATGGCACTCCTGACTAATAAAAATTAAATTAAATCCCAGAAGAAAGCTTACTCTAACGTGCTAAGCTCTTATAAAAAAAACTTTCTACACACTATTAAGTTATGAACATACCCAACAATACCGAATATCTCGAACTGAGCAGACGATAGAATGGCGCTTCTTCACGGCAAAAATTCTTGGGACTAGTGAGAGATAAAAGACTTTTGTCGCTCCTATTTATATTATGAATTTTTCTGATGCAATTACAGACGCGGTGAGTCATCGCGTCTGATATTATCTATCAATGACCACTTTAAACCAACCTCTGACCTCCTCTCATGTTTGCACATAAATTAAATCTAAACCACCCAATTATATCATACGCTAACCTTTGACTCATTGATGAACGAGAAAAATCGCAAAATTATTTCTGCTCACGCGCGAAATACTACGTAATAATCTGTAGCCCTCTGACCTTCTAGCTACCAGAATAATTTTGTTCGTTTCAGGTTAATCTGGGTCGTGCTTTCTCTCCCCCCCCCCCCCCCCCAAACTTAAACAAGGTAGGTGCAGGTGGTCGGATTTATCCTAACGTCCAAGAAAAATAACCCAGAAATAATAACTAGTGACCTCGACCGCCTAATAACAATTAAAGAACAAAATAATTATATGGAAAAGAAAAATGGGGCGAGTTGAAAATAAAAAATACAGTAACTCATCACAACAAGAAATTAAAACGTCAAACCCGTGCTAACAAAAGGACATTTCTGGATGACCTTGCAAGACAGGCAGAAGAGGCAGCACTGAGAAATAAACAAAGCATAGTTTATACGAGTAAAATAACTAAAGCTATCAGTGGAAAACGAGGTGCAAACAACATAACGTTAGTAAGAGACAAGCTAGGAAATCTCACCACCACAGCACAGTGGCAGGAAACAAGATGGGCAGAGCACTTCAGAGAAACACTGAATAAGGAACCACCAGTGACTCAGCTGAATGTTCCTGAGGCTGAAAGTGACTTACACGTAAATACAGACATTCCACGAAAAGAAGAAATCATCACAGCTGTCAAAGGTTTAAAAAATTGAAAAGCGCCTGGTCAAGACAATCTAAATGCTGAGTTATTCAAGGCAGACCCTGAACTAGAAGCAGAACTATTGTCACCGGATGGCCTACTACTGATACCATAGCATCATTCGTGCTAATTGTTATCAGTTAGATTAGGAAGAATAGTTACGAGGTTTTATTGAAATAGACTCAAGATACGCGGTCATCAGATTGAGACTGAAACTAGGTTAAATAGCGACTCAACGCTAGTTTTTGGCGGCAGTTGCTCAGCAACCGATGACGTAAATCGGAATAGCCGAGATACTCCATCGGCGGGCATGTGAGATCCAATGAAATAAATAAAGAAATATTAGACTGTCCAACCAAAAAGCTGGAAAAGCCCGCACCACTTTTGCGAAGGCAAACCTCGAGATGACAAAGCAGTTGATCCCCATAAGCCAGTCTGTACGGACGTACAAGTATATACTGCTGGTCTTGAAGTATCAAGATGTCAACTCTAAGAAGCAGGTAGCTTTCTTTTAATATGTTGAAAATTCTTATGTTTCAGTAAGTACAGCTTCGAGTGACTTGTTTCATTTTTTCAGAAATAAAACTTGCTTAGGCCAGAAATGCCTAACTGTACAGATAGCGAACTGAACTTATAAGGGATGAAGCGGAGTTCGTAAATGTCAGATTTTGCTACAAATCAATAAGAAAAGATAAAGGCTCTACTGTCAATTTGCTCCTAAGTCGGATAAATTACTAGAAGCAAACGCAAAGGAGTTAAACAGAAATAATTAACCCAACTTGGATAGGCTGCAAGGAGAAGATAGCCAATAAATAACCAGTACCAAGACACATTTTTATGAGGATTGTTTTAAGAAAATGTATGCATATGACTTTGCTTACTATGGATTTGTAAATACACGTGAATAAAATTGTTTTGTTGGATCCAGAGGACTTGCTTAATTACCTCATGTTGAAGAGTTTTACAGTATATAAGGAACAAAATAGTATGCTAATAATTGTCACACAACACAAAACATCACAGAGGAATTCTGGAACAAACCTGGGTTACAATTTTCATCAAGAACTAAGTCCTCTGGCAGTATATCAGTAATTCCTGACTTGAATGATACCATAAGCATTTACACACCCCACACGGTCACACTATTAGAACCACTATTTGCACAAGTCTGAGAAACTGAGACAACACCAACAGAGTGGAGTAATGGAATAATTGTCAAATTGCCCAAGAAGGGCGACCTTGCAGACTGCAACAACTGGAAAGGAATTACTCTCCTCTCAGTTCCCAGCAAAAAACTAGGCAGGATAGTCATCCAGAGAATTTCAAAAGCAGTTGACCTTAAACTGAGGAAAGAACATGCGGGTTTTAGAAAGAACAGAAGATGTGCTGATCATATATTCATCCTCAGGAACATCATAGAGCAGTGCTCAGAATGGCAGAGACAGCTGTACATTAACTTTGTTGATTTTGAAAAGGCTTTCGACAGCATACACAGGGACAGCCTATGGAAAATACTGAGGGCTTATGGAATTCCCAGCTGCATTGTTTCCATCATAAAAAGCCTCTATTCTAACTTTACATGCAGTGTTGGATTGAGTAATGTAACTTTCAAAGTGAAAACAGGAGTACGACAGGGATGCCCCCTATCAACAACATTATTTTTGACAGCCATAGATTGGGTGATGCGCCAGACAACAGAGGGCAGTTCAAGAGGAATTATATGGACAACGTTTTCTACACTGGAAGACATGGAATATGATGATGACATTGCACTACTCTCGCATTCACATCAACACATCCAAGAAAAAACCGACAGACTGAATAAGTATGGCCAGCAGATTGGCCTGAACAGCAATCTGAAGAAGACAGAGGTCATGACACTAAATGTGGGCAATCCTGAGCCAATAACAGTAAGGAACCAGCAGTTAGAACAGACAGACACATTTACTTACCTAGGATGCATAGTAACACCTGACGGCGGAACAAGCAAGGACATTAACAACAGAACGAATAAAGCGAGAACAGCCTTTGGTAGTCTCAACAACATTTGGAAGTCTTCCCAGTACAGCACAAACACCAAATTAAGACTGTATGAGAGCTGTGTACTTTCTGTGCTTCTCTATGGTGCGGAATGCTGGAGAGTAACGGAGAAGGAAATGTCGAAACTCTCCTCCTTCCACACAATCTGCCTAAGGAAAATTCTCCGAATCTTTTGGCCAAACACAATCAGCAACCAAGAACTACTTATTCGGAGTAACCAGGAGGACATGCACACCATCATAGCTGGCAGACGCTGGAGTTTGGTTGGCTTTGGACCCCTGAGGGAAAGCGAAAGAGAGGCCGACCAAAAACAACTTGGCGGAGAACTGTGGAAGCCGAGATGCAAAGAATGAACCAGAGTTGGGGCATTGTACGAATGTCACAGATGGAAATAGTGCCGCAGTAATCATCCACTTTTGCCCCTCCCCATCTAGTTTATTTTTTTTTTTGCTACATGAACGAAGGTTTCACCAGTGCAATTAACACGTGAGAGATCTGGCAATTAAGCCCTATGTAAAACAGAGAGCGGAGCGCAGAGCATGACGTAATAGATTCTTTGATCAGGGGAACACACGAGATATTCAGTCTGAGATGGACCTTGGATTGTAAAACTTTCAGGGAAGTAATTACGTAGCTGATATTCGGCAGAGGCGGAAGAGGTGGTAAAATTACCTTTGATTCAAAAATCGAACGGCAAATTGGCTCTGGTCTGGCAGCAGGTGTGACTTTCGCGTTAGAGAACGATTGAACGGAATTTTTCAATATATACCATATCTCTCCGATAGCCATGATCAGTTGCCCATAAATCTATCGGAATTCACTAGCTCGTTATCTTAAAAGTTCTCGTACAGAGTGAAAATTAATAGATTCCGTGGAGTGTTTCATTTTTCTGATTGCGATAATTTATATACTAGCTTTAAAGTGATTTAGTGTATTTAAAGTTTTCATTATATTTCACTGAGATTTTCTGTGCTAATTAAATAACTTATAGTTAAATTTTCCAGCCGTAAAGTAAATTTAATTACTCGCTATTTCCCAGTAACAGATGTTTTAAATTGACTAGTACATACATTAAATAACTGTCTACTGACGGCATATATTATTTACTTCTTTCCATTTTATGTAATTTTATAAATGACTAGTGTTCATATCACCGTTAAAAGAACGGTAGGATAAGCTAGACACGTGTGTTTTAAATCTAATTTAGAACAGAGTGGTGAAGAGGTCCTATTTTAACACGTGTTAGATATGATATTAATAATTTGGTTAAATGTTTATATGTTCTTTTCCTAAAATATAGGCTGATTAAACCTGTGTACTAGCGGCTTATTTTCTTATGGCCATATGAACTTATGATCATACGAACTTATAATATTATAAGCATCCAAGAATATTTAATATTGATGAGCTTCCTGTTGTGACCTGTGCGGTCCAATTTTCCTCATTTCCATGAGAGAAAGCAGAATAGAAACATTAAATTATAATATTAACTGGACCAGAACTATTACCAGATTTATTTATATCAATCTCATCAGCCAGCTGTGGCGAACTATAGTGTCAGCAACATTTGTGTAACTTAACCTAGCGTTTCAACCACCTGAGGCTAAACAACCTAGGAACTGTATATGTTCTATTCATCCTACATCGGCGATCACCACGCAGGAACACTACTCCAACCAACTGAAGGCATAGATAACTTATTGTATCCAGGACAAATTAAAACACCGACTCTAGCGACTCCTGTGAAATTAGCAGTCAGCAACTACGGAGAGTCTGGGGCTAGATTTGGCAAAGCTGAAATTTGACACTTAATAGTATCATTACTTATTAGTGTATTTCCTTGGAATGCCTGTGACAACTACTGGGGTAAGCATAGTCTGAAAGTGGCCACTGCGTGAATGTAATTTGAATGAACAGAGAAAGAAACTTATGTCTTTTGTTAACATCATATACTTATATGGTTTCTTCTTTTCTTTTTTTTTATCTCAATAATCTGATTAGTCACGGGATAGATTACATTAGGAACCTATTCTTTTCCCATCCTGGCTATTTCATCGCTTATTGTTACCTTTTGATCTTTTGGGTAAATTAACCTCTGTTGGGATCGTCCTTTCTTTTCCTTTACCAGAGGTGAGAACCTATTTGATTAATTTCCATTTTGTCTGTAAACCATGATCTCTTGATGCATATGATTTATGTTGTGGTTTTTTTTTCTATTTGATAATAAACTTTTGATACAAACTGATACTGGCCACCAGATATGTTACCGAGTATTTATATTATTATTCGTAGGTATTAGGTAACGGTAACACTTTCAATACCCAGATATGTTAAGTAGGTAGAATCAGTCTTGCAATATAGCAGTAGATCCAACTTGACTGTAAACCACCACTTGATAAGAATATGGTTATTTCAGAGGTATGTGTGTTCAAGTCTACATCATCGCCACCTAGGCTAGTAATAAATATGTGTTACTACTGTCACGTCTAGAATATTGAGTGCGTGTGTTGGTTTAGTCGTTTACACCACAGGTACGTACACAAGAGGCATGGATGGTTGTAAACGACTGGTGACATTTAATACTGCTTTATTCACGTCACAACACATTGATATGAAATGCACATAGTCAGGATACAGTTCACAGCATAACACGAAATATATCTTAACACTATAAGGACTGCACACTCGGCAGTTACAATGAGATCAGCGCTATAATAATATAGTGAATCCTACTAGCAATTTCTCACAAGACTGCACACCCGGCAGTTTGCAATAATCTCGCCTTCACTCATCTCAGCGCGATCTCTTCCTCAACAACTATTTTCTCACAGGAAAACAATGGCCTTTAAGTAATTCATCAGCGCTATAAAGTATCATCAATAACGATCCTCTCACAGGAGATCATGGCCTTTATATAATTCATCAACAACTATCCTCTCACAGGAAAACAATGGCCTTTAAGAACTGCACACTGCAGTTATCAAAATGGCCTACACAAAATCTTGGCCTCATAAACATTTTCACAATAATCCATACTGCAGTTTTATACCACGCTGTACCCACAGCGAAAAATCGGTCGACATTTTAACTTCAGCACTGCGCAGGCATTTCACTTCCCAAAAACACAGTCTTGACCTACCCGGTCAAACGCCCAGAACACTCTCTTCGAATCACACACTCGTCCCGCTCAACACAGTCACGAGATTTCCTCACTGTCAACACAACTCAGTCAATCAATCATCTGCGGGCTAGCCGCGAGCTATTCTCACCCCGCTCAAAACAATACAGAATAAATATATATCTCACAACTTGAGATGATCAGCGTTTTTCCACGCTATCTGTAATCTATTTCTCGAAACTACCACGAGATATTTTCAAAACAATTCAATAGCCAACAAGCAAACAAGTGCTCCAACTCAAAATCTAACTTGTCTACTAACATACTCAGGTTTACTTCCCTTACACCAGTTCTGTTCTTAACAACTTTATTAAACCTTTAGTTATCGTGTCGGTCAATCCCTATTCATTATATGTTATCCATAGTTTGTTTTCACGTTCGTGCGTATTTGTCACAGAATTGTGTGCATTTGAGTGCAGTGTAACTCGTATTTTCGTACAAGGAGAGAAAGAGCGTCTGATTTAAATATCGTCGTCCAGATAGGCTGGATTAGATAAATTATTCCATCCAGAGACTGTCCTTTCTCTTACACGATCACCCTCGTGATAAAATCTATATCTTACCCCTTACTTTCACATTTTCATCACTATCACCTCTGTTCAGACAGGGCTATAAACATCTATACCTATCTGATATCCATGACAACGAAGGATGGCCGCCGACCGAGCAAAGTGGAATCAATTTTTTGCTGCCCTGCAAGACGCCACCAGGCGTGATGGCCACCGACTGCTTTGACGGTTGGCGGTTATGGATCAAAGAAGTAGCAGCAGAAAGGATCCCAATGTGTGTATACGGGATGATACATTCTATAAATATATTTTTGTGCACACCGTTATTTGCGCATTGTTCTTTGGTAAGTGTTACTATTTTCAGGAGAGTACATATAAGGGAAACAATACAATTAATGTCTAACTTTTAATCACAGTTGCATCCCTTAGCGTTACGCACTGACAGAAAAAGCTGGGATTTTATATATTGGATGGTAAAGTGCTTTAGCAGAAATATAAATTTTAAACAATTGTATATATATATATATATATATATATATATATATATATATATAATATATATTATATATATATTATATATATATATATATATATATATATATATATATATATATATATCTATATATATATATATATATATATATATATATAAAAATTTTTTTTATATATAAATATATATATAAATATTTAAATAATTATATATATATATATTTATATATATATATATATATATATATATATATATATATATATATATATTTATATATATATATATATATATATATATATATTATATATATATATATATATATATATATATATATATATATATATATATATATATATATATATATATATATATATATATATATATATATATATATATATATATATATATATATATATATATATATATATGTCATGGCAGAAGATCGGCTACCACTACAAATATGGGAAAGCAGGAGGTATGGATCCAGACCTCCTGGATCATTCATTGGGAGGACACCATTAGATAATCCCTAAAGGATCAAAGACTAGACTGGAACCAGGCCAGGAGCAAGACAGCCGATAAGGTATTATGGTGCTCTCTCTGGTAAACCTCTACACCCCATGGTAGACGAGGAACGACTAAGTAGTAGTCGTATATATGTCAAGCATGTTTCCATTCTTCTAGAACAACGGTTGGCAAACAAAGGAGCTGAGGTGATCTACTTTACAAACACTGAGTACTGCAAAGATCAACCATGATAAAACATGTTCCGGTTCTCTGCCAGAGTAAAGGGCAGACGAGGTCGGAGTGGCTAAGAGGTATGGCGTCCGCCTCGAGTTCTAGGGGTACTTGGGTTAGATTCCCAGTTGAGGGAATATAATTTATGACAATTTTTTTTTCAGAACCAGTGGTCCTAGTGATGTCATACTCCCCCCTGGTCTCCTGGATAGTGAGATCAGATACCTAGCCTTCTCGGATAAGGGCGAAAAAATAGGAGGTCCCGTGTGCAAGTTGCGCACATTAAATATCCCACGGCAGGTAGAAATCGTAAAGAGTAGGCCTATCAGGCCGCTGCCCCTGGCAAAATGTAAGAATTAGAAACCTACCCAGCACAAAAATATTAATAGAATGTCTGATTCCTATATACACACATTGGGATTGTCGCCGGTGCTACGGAGTTCGTACACTGTGCTGAGATCCCCCTTGTGTGATCTAAGGGATAAGATCAGAGCACTGACGGAGTTGTCCGTGTGCAATGAAGATAGTCCTTAAAACCAAAAGCAAAGGGCAGTATCGTCGCTGAACATAGTGGGGCGCACATGATAACAACCTCCAGTATCGTCGCTGAACATAGTGGGGCGCACATGATAACAACCTCCAGTATCGTCGCTGAACATAGTGGGGCGCACATGATAACAACCTCCAGTATCGTCGCTGAACATAGTGGGGCGCACATGATAACAACCTCCAGTATCGTCGCTGAACATAGTGGGGCGCACATGATAACAACCTCCAGTTCGTCGCTGAACATATGGGGGGCGCACATGATAACAACCTCCAGTATCGTCGCTGAACAGAGTGGGGCGCACATGATAACAACCTCCAGTATCGTCGCTGAACAGAGTGGGGCGCACATGATAACAACCTCCAGTATCGTCGCTGAACATAGTGGGGCGCACATGATAACAACCTCCAGTATCGTCGCTGAACATAGTGGTGCGCACATGATAACAACCTCCAGTATCGTCGCTGAACATAGTGGGGCGCACATGATAACAACCTCCAGTATCGTCGCTGAACATAGTGGGGCGCACATGATAACAACCTCCAGTATCGTCGCTGAACATAGTGGTGCGCACATGATAACAACCTCCAGTATCGTCGCTGAACATAGTGGGGCGCACATGATAACAACCTCCAGTATCGTCGCTGAACATAGTGGGGCGCACATGATAACAACCTCCAGTATAGGAATAGAGGTAGAGGCAGCTACTGCAGCCTTAAGGTAGTTGTCTGAAACTTCATTAACAAAGGCAGTCATTGTGTCAGACTCTCAGTCCATGCTTCGGAAGGTCCAAAATGGATGGCTACAGCATGAACGGAAATTTCTCCATAGAAGCCTCGAATCTTCAAGAACTGGTGTGGATCTACGGTCGTGGTCATGCAGTGGTACGCGGTAATGAGAGAGCTGATATACTAACTTCAAGAGCACCCATAGATGGTGCATTGGATATGACAAGTGAGAGATACTGTGGATAATTAATGATAGCCTATTAGAGAATGACACTGCAATCGATGAATCATCAAGGCTAAGATTGCTGGAGTTTGGCATTAGGCGTAAGACCAGCAGGGATGGACGTATGAGAGGATGCATCCGGCGTATATACATCCAGCGAGCAACGGGAACATTTAGCATTCATACCCTTCGACGTTTGCTGAGGAGGACTGAGCACCTATGGGTTTGCCCGGAGGGCAATGATGTCGATTCTGAACAACAATAACAATCTGTTTCCCAGGTTTCATAATATTTGGAATATGTACAGTCCATGTGTATCTTTTATTTCTGCTGTACGATCTACTTGCCACAATTCCGTAAAGAGAGTGGTGGAAAATTTACACTAAATGATGTTTTACCGAGTGATGAATTCACTTCAAAGAAAAATATTGCGTTCCAACCTAATGTAGTTTACCAACAAAGTGAATTGTATTAAGGTAACTCGTGAGCTTTCACTGGGAACTAGGAAACAGTAGCTGTAAGGATGTAGATAAATTTGGAACTGATGACAAGAACCAAACATGTGCCAGTGGAACAAGAGATGAGAAGAAGACGATGGCGATGGATAGGACACACATTGAGGAAACCTGTTGATAGCATTACAAGTTAGTCCTTATTCTGGTACCCCCAGGGTAAGAGAGGCAGAGGTAGACCAAAAACACATGGAGAAGAGAACTGGAGACAGAGGTGAAAATGATGAGGAAGACGTCGAAAGAGCTTGAGCTTTTAGCACGTGACAGGAGGACTTGGCATGTGTTTGTTGAAGGCCTATGCTCCTCGGGGAGCTAAAGGTTATTGACTGATTGAATCCTGGAGATACCAAGTGTTACGCACAGAATTTTTCTAAGACTGTGTGTAATTAATCTGTATGAATTGTACACTTTAAATTTTTTGTGATCTAAGGCAGATAATCCTTGTTTAAACATTGGGTACATTTTACTATGGGGGTTACCTTCTCTTGTTGGTTGACTCGTTGGTTATCTTATCTTGTGTCTTGACTCGCTGATTCATTTTTTCGAACGATGTCTCCTTATACGGTAGTATCGGTCAACTATTTCTTGGAATGATTGAAACTAGGGTTGAGTTTTATTCCCATGTCCATATAAGGCGTGATTTCTGAACATAGCTTTGTTGAAATGGTTCCTTCATCGTTTCGTTGTGAGTGTTAGTCAGATGTATGCGTTCTGCGCATGTCTAAACTTTAAGAGAGTTAGAATCGTCTTCCGCCCAGGGAGTCGACGAGATGTACTGAGCAGAGAAAGGACGCCATGCTGCGTCTGTGTTTTTTTATAGGGAATTCTATAGTCCTCCTGTGAGTTAGTTAGCTAACGAGGCTTTCCCTATATGATTCAAAACCGCCTGGAGGCGTATGTTTTGTGGTGTTGATTCTGAAGAAAGGTAATACCCTCCTTTATTGAACTCTGTGATCTACCTAGATGTTCGACATTTTGTCGTTCTCTGCTCGCTTGTGTGTTACAGAATGGAGAGGTTCTTTTACTAGGAAATTTCACCACCGGTATCTTTATACCTGAGATATATATATATATATATATATATATATATATATATATATATATATATATATATATATATATATATATATATATATATATATATATATATATATATATATATATATACACGGGTCGCTCTAGGCCCACAGAACAATTTCTATGTTCTAGGATTCGCTATGCCAGCGATTGCACCTATGTCGAGGGTTAGACTTAGGGACGCTATAAAGGTCAGCTTGACCTGTACTCCTGAAATGCCATTCTCGTGCGGACAATAATAGACTTATTTTGTACATCTGATCTGCCAGCATCAGAGAGGAGTATTGATTATTATTTAATGAACATTGATGATATGCAGCTGACACAGTTGCAGGATTTTGATGAACCTTATATATGCAGACCCATGAAGAAACTTTAGAATGCTGAATACATTGAACTACTGATGTCTATGACTTATGTAACGTATCTGTACTTGTGGCGTCAAATAAATGATGAAACGTCAAGAGCAGTTTACCCTTTTATGTCTTCGCATGTCATATTTCATGTGCTGTAACTCTGTGAACTACCTCACTACTATACACACAGCAACAACAAAAAACCAGATAAGACACCCTACACTTCAACTATAATATACCTGGTGTCGATAGGGGTGGTGTTTGACAGAGCTAAAGATTTACAACGTACTTGGACTTATACTTGCAACGTCCATAGTGGCCAGACAGTGTGGCCTTATCATCATTGAGAAGTCAGCCTAAATCCACCCTTATCACCAAGCTTTTAAATGCTGGTGTGACTGTATTTTTCCGTCTCTGTCCCCTGGAAATCTACCTAAACATGTCCTGAGATTTATCAGTGAATCGTGATCATACACCTGTTGCTGAGTTCTAGAATATCGACTGTCTGGTCTTTGATGGCACTTTGTATAAAGCGTTGTATCTTGATCAGATTTATCAAAACCTTCATCAAGATAACTATGTTGGACTTTTTGCGTTAGCCCTGTGGCCCAGTGCATCCCATTTTTGGCAGATATTGGTTCGCATGAATTTTTTTTAAGGCATGTGCAACTCAGGGGAGAGGCGAGGGGATGGTGGTGTCATGAATGGATAACAAAAACGGTCCCATGTAATTCTCAAGGGCGCCGGGCTTTAAAGAAAATGTAGGTATGATTTTTCCCTCAGAAGATGAGGTGACTGACATGAATTTGTGCACGTGGCTGGCAACCTCATCATGTACAAATAACTACCACAGAAACTACAGCTGCAGAAGGATGTGCTCTCGTGCAGGCTCTCTGTAAGTAGGCCACCAACAGCGGTGGCTACGGGATCTCTAAGTAGCAACAAACGTAGATGAATGAGAGAAAAAAGTAACAAAAATAAACTCTTTTCCTGTCCATCTCTTGATGTTAGCTTCCCACTTGTAGCGGTGACTTCCTGTTGCACCTTTGCCGTCCAGTTTTCCTTCCATTACGGTTATCAGTACGATGTTAACACGTTGCTGAAAACCAAATGCAGAGAAATACCAAGAAACGCAAACTAAAAACAAAAATCGAGGGGTGCCACTAATATTTAAAGAAAGACAACATGGCAGCATACCAGGTCTCAGCATTGGATCGGTTAACCTCATATGTGTTGCGTCAAAACATACACAGATAAGATAGAAGAAGTGAACGTTCTTTCTTTTTTATTTATTTTTTTTTTTCTTTCCTTTTTTTCTATAAATTAGTCAATCAATCAATCAAAACTATTTAGCTCCACAAGGCGCACAGGCCTTCAACAAACACATGCCAAGTCCTCCTGTCACGTGCCATCCGCTCAAACTCTTTCCTTGTCATTTTCACTTGTGTCTCCAGTTATCTACTCCATGTGTTACCTGGTCTACCTCTGCCTCTCTTACTCTGGGGGTTCCAGAACCAGGCCTGCTCTGTAATACTATTCACAAGTTTCCTCGATGTGTGTCCTATCCACTGCCAGCGTCTTCTTCTCCTATTATAAAACCATTCGCCCCAATAGGAGACTCACATCTGTAAAGCTTCCCGACTACCCCCCCCCCTTCCACCCGAAGACAATAAACCCCTAACTACGCCACTGCATTCATGTTTAAATGAATGATCCAACCAGGCACCCTGAAGATCCATGTAAAGATGTCACTTTCCGACACAGAATGTGACATGTCTGGAACATAAGACGTCGTTCAGAACAGCTCGCAAATAGAATGTGACGAAGGCAATGAAATTCTATCATCAAAACAAATTGTCTCGGGCCGTCGCTAGGGGCGCCATCTAGCGGCGGTGACAATCCAAGCGGCATAATCGTCAATTACCGCGCCAATTTTCCCAGGAAGTCTGCTTTGACCGGAAAAATCTGCAGCACTTCTATGGCATCATAAAGTGGCGGTGAATACATAAAATATACGCCAAATTATTAGTCGGAGATTTCAAGACAGCACAGCGATACATAAAGTTGTTTTATATAGTGGTGTGGTTTAATCTATAAATTTATACCATCGGTTTCCTGTACTATTTCTCTTTATTTTCATCTATATTTTGCTCTTTGTCGACAGACAAGAAGGAGATAGTGGACAGTTTGACATCGTGGCATGGAAAGAATTCATAAACGATACTGGAGACAGAACGATCACCTTAAGCCACCAGACATGGTACTTGAAGAAAGAAGAAGTTCATGATGGTGATGATGAAGAAAGGAGGTGGAGGCGCAAGAAGAAGAAGAAAACGGAAGAAGAAGAAGAGGGAATTAAGAAGAAGAAGAATATGTTCTGCTAGTGGGCCTTCCCTATTAAAGATGAACAAAGTATAACCGAGCGACCGATTAACAGGGTGGTTAGAGCGCTGGTCTCTCGCGGCAAAAGGTGTCGTGTTCGATTCACGGTATCATTACGCTCCAGTCTACCCAGCTGTAAATGGGTATCTGACTTTGCTCTTGAGTTAGAGAAGGAAAAGGCAGCGATGAAGGGAACTGGTCAATCCACTTCTCGATGCTGGACCTAGTTTAGTGAAGTCTCTAACACTCTGATATGGGACTACCCCTAACCATTTTTACAGGCTTTTCTTTAACTTGCAACGTATGACACCTTCAAATCTTGCAATCGATTTTTCGATCACTTCCAGATAAGCAAAGCTCTGAAACTTGGCATAGTTGTGTATTCCCGATGACAATACAATAATCAGTAGTAAAAATAATAAATTGAATAACATTAAAATTAATATTAATTTTGTTTGTTTGTATTGTTTCGTCAGTCAAATGGGCGATAACTGCAAATAATCTATGTGTATTCTTTCCAACAAGATTGTCTTTCTTGAGAGAAATATAGAAACTTTTCCTCCCTCTCCCCTCCACACATACACACTATCGCACGCGTGAGCACAGACATACACGCAAATGACAACTACATTTTAAAAAATGTAATTTACAACTCTTATCAAAAAAAAATTTTTAATAAAACCCCCCAAAAAATATTAACTTTCCGTGAAATCCGCAAGCTGTGCTCTGGACTCCGTTTATCACAAACTGATAATGTCATTAGCGGATCGATTACATTTGACTTAAATGTACAAAAAACAAAAAAATTACACTAAAAAAAAAGAAAATAAACAATATTTAAAAAAATATTTCAGACACAGGCTTTTAATGCACTAAAAAGCCACAAATAATTTTTCACGGAGTTTATAGCTTGCAATCAAAAAATGTTACATCAAATTGACAAAAAGCCTGGGGCGCTGATTCTACATGAAATTAACTTCTGCTTTATACTTCATTAGTCACTTATTGATAAAATATATGATAAGCGCCCCACGCTTTTTGTCAATTTGATGTAACATTTTTTGACTGCAAGCTATAAACTCCGTGAAAAATTATTTGTAGCTTTTTAGTGCATTAAAAGCCTGTGTTTAAAATATTTGTTAAAAAATTTTTATTTACAATATAACCAGCAAGCGGGACATAGATCGCAAAATAGCAGCAATCCAGAACATATCATATCAGGGGCAACCTTCATGTCGAAGGTCAGCTGTGTTGGATCTCGAAGTCTTTTTTTTTTAAGGGGATTTTTGTTAGGGTGATCATCTGTCCTCTTTTCCCCCGGATCTGTCCTCTTTTCCTTGGATATGTCCTCTGCAAGTGGTGTCGTATCAGCCACAGGAAACGGTTCTGGTTTCGGCTTAATTCTGTTGACTTCTGATTTTTCTGCGAGGTCAATAACCAGAAAGTGGTACCTCAGTTGTTAATGTTGTTATTTAGTTGGTTTTATATTTTGTTGTAAAGTTACACCAGAATCCTAGGCGGGAAGACTAGGCGTTCTTTCATCATCAGTTGACAAGATACTATGTATGGTGTTGCCTGCCCCACTGTCGTGTCTGGAATGTCAACTTGACATACGCAGTGGTGTGTA
The DNA here is from genome assembly GCA_024509875.1 of Oreohelix idahoensis. Lineage (NCBI taxonomy): Eukaryota > Metazoa > Mollusca > Gastropoda > Stylommatophora > Oreohelicidae > Oreohelix > Oreohelix idahoensis. The sequence continues at coordinate 151,618 of JAMPIV010001437.1, forward strand.
GACATGGATGGAGTGTATAATGTGCGAGTTTTTTTGTCCTCTTTTGCAGCTTAAGATGTCCGGGCAGATTATTTTTCAGAAGTGCATTTTGTCCTACTTTTTTTCGTAAATTGAACATGGCTTAGATTAGGTCTATGTTATGCGAATAAATTTTTTAAGGAGTATTTTTACAAATTAATACATATACTATGCCCTTGAAGATTCCGAATATGCTTGTTGAAAAATGAAGATAGGTTGTGCTACACTTTTCATGGTGATAATAAATGCCTGTACATCAGTTGTTTAGAAGACTTAGAAATATCGATGAATCCACTCGAGGATTTCACATATTTTTCAAGAATGACCTTACGTGAAGCACCGACTTGAGAAGATATGCGAGCTTAAAGTCAATATTTAATTGATAAAGATGTTGTATGTGACGATGTAAGTGATTTGATCAACTTAACAATCCGACAGCATGTGTTGAAAGTAATATCAACGATGAAGGATTCACGCAGTTGCTGACACATGTGAAATTAATCAAATTTTTTAAACAATCAGTAACAATTGAATTTCATTCTGAACGTCTAATGATCGCACAATATTTCCTTGCGGCACCTTGTCACCGTACAAACGTGAACAGTCTTATTTCATTAATGGAAAGTCACTGGACAAAATACAGAAAAAGTTTCTATGCGAATTCCATCAACGGAATTTTACTTCTGCAATACAATTTTTTAAAGTGTTATGCTATCAGTTCGGTGGTTATTTAAAGGGAAATAGTGAATTCTTGAAGAAGACAATGTCCGCAACAAAACCAAAACATAATTTAATAATAACATACTAATAATAATGATAATTTTATCGATGCTGATTAACATGTGGAAAGTTCATTTCTGAGGTTAAAATTATTTAAAAACATAAACTTTAAATGACATTTTATTTCTATTTTTTCTAACCTTTATAAAACTAGCTCTGTCATCAGAATCTTGCATTATTTGATTGAAATTAATAAGTCCTCTTTTTTGGCCTACTTTTTGGCGTGTATTGTCCTCTTTTTCGCGCCAAAAAGTAAGAAAATGTTTTTTTTTTTGTTAAAAACGATATGGTCACCCTAGTTTTTCATTTTATGTGGCGTGGCACGATCCTTTCAACCCAGTCCGAAGTACGTCTTTTATATCATATCACAATCACTATTCAAAACATAAACGAACTCTCTCAACTCTAGTGCAGTGGTGATAAATGCTGAACCCAGATGAGGACCACTAGTGTTTATCAGCTAGCATGGAGAAGGCGTGAAAAGGACAGCCACTGGAGATGACTGCTAGCCCTCGCAGCAAAGATAAATATTAAGCCCTGAAAAGGGCTATTAGTTTCTCTCTGGGTTGTAGAGGCCAACTAATTTTCCTTCTCCTTCTCCGACTACTGAATTGTTGGAAGTCCGATTCCAACTCCCGACTTCGATTACCGACACCGACTACTGTATTTTACTAGTCATCTGGCATAAAATTAGACGTCTGGACATTTTTTACCGACTCCACTTAGAAACGAACGACCGATTCCTCAGCCCTGGTTTCTATCAGCTAACATGAGGTAGCACTGAAAAGTATTCGTTCAAAAAATGATTGCTAGCTACGCCGGCGATACGAACGCTGCCCGAGACAAAACGTGAGATCAACGTCTTCTGTCTCTTGTCTTGATGGTACACCTCTGATAAACTCTTTTCCTGTCCATCTCTTGATGTTAGCTTCCCACTTGTAGTGGTGACTTCCTGTTGCACCTTTGCCATTCAGTTTTCCTTCCATTGCGGTTTTCAGTACGATGTTAATACGTTGCTGAAAACCAAATGCAGAGAAATACCAAGAAAAGCAAACTAAAAACCAAAAACAAAAATCGAGGGGTGGCGCTAATACAAGGGGATTGACATAAGTCTTGGGCCTGACCATGAAGGAGTCACAGGAGGAAGATGAAACTTGGCACATTTAAAGTTCATCATATTTGGACTGAATGTGTGAAGTACGCGTTTGTTTCTTCAATGGGTTTTCCCGCTACGGTGCACGGCGCAATGTACCCTATTCACCGGATCTGCTGCTCCAAAGATTTGACAAAACAATAGAAAAGAAGGAGGCCAGAGCTGTGATAAAATTTCTGATGTTTCAGGGAAAAACACCTACAGAAATACACAGGGAGATGGAACCAGTGTTTCGTGATTCTTGTCCTTCATATACTTCGGTAAAAAAAAAACTGGTGTCAACAGTTTAAGTGCGGCCGCTCAAATGTTGCTGATCTGCCAAGATCTGGTAGACCAGCCTCAGAGTGCAACGATTCTTCTTCTTGCGATCGCATCTTTGATGATTACACCGTCAGACGAGTTCTCATGATGAATTCGACTGTTGTTTGAAGTTCCTCTTTAACTCCATATAGCTTTGAATTTAGTGTTGAGTCATTGGGCCAGTATATCTTTCTTAACTGGTCATACAGAGGACAGTCCTGTAGAACATGCTCAGCAGTTTGTTCGTTTAATCCACATGTGCACAGTGGTGAAGCAGACAATCGTAACTTGTGCATGTGTTTATTCAGTTTGTTATGCCCTGTCCTGAGTCGAAAAATAGTTATCTGTCCCTGCCGGTCGAGAGTGTGATAGTCGTCTTAGTGCAACGATGAAAATGCAACAAGAGTGAAGAAAATCATTGACCAGGATCGAAAAATGACAATTGTGGAGATAGCTAGTAGAGTAAAACTGAATGAAAGAACAGTTTATAGAATTTTACACAACAGACTGAACATGAGAAAAGTGTGTGCACGATGGGTTCAGCGACTGTTGACACGTGAACAGAAGCAAACGAGGGTAAATTGCTGTTAACAGTTGCTCAAAAAGTGTCAGTCAAAAAAATTTTTGGAGACCATGGTGACAGTAGATGAGACTTGGGTACACCATTATGACCCCGAATCCACAATTGCCAGCATGCAATGGAAAACCCCGGGCTCCCCAACACCTGTCAAGCCGAGAGCGCAGAAATCTGCAGGAAAAGTGATGCCGACTGTTTTTTGGGACGACAAAGGTGTCCTTTTGAAAGATTATCTGCCTCGTGGCAACACAGTTAATGGACAGTACTATGCAGATCTTCTCACCAAACTAAGAAAGGTTGTGACCAGGAAACGAGGGATAACGCGCACTCAAAATCTTCCTTTGCTTCAAGACAACGCGCCCTCTCACAAAGCACCCTCTCACAAAGCATGGCTTGTGCAGCTAGCAGCCAACGATTTGAATATTGAAATTCTTCCACACCCACCATATTCTCCAGATTTGGCTCCATCAGACTTTTTTCTATTCCCAAATCTTAAAAAACAGCTAAAAGGAAATCATTTTGACAGCGATGAAGAGGTTATACTGGCATGTGATGACTGGTTTAGTTTGAAAAATAGGGTGTTCTACTCCCAAGGTCTTTTCAAGGTCAAGCAGAGATGGCAGAAGTGTGTCAATTCAGACGGTGGCTATATTGAAAAGGAATAAACACTATACAAAATTTCAGCTCTCTGTGACATGTCCTTCATGGTCAGGCCCAAGACTTATGGCAAGCCCCTTGTATTTAAAGAAAGACAACATGGCAGCATACCAGGCCTCAGCATTGGACTTGTTAACCTCATATGTGTTGCGTCACAACATACGCTGAGAAGACAGAAGAAATGAACGTTCTTTCTTTTTGTTTTTCTTTTCTTTGTTTATACATTTACTTTTGACAAATAGGTAAAGACGCAGACGTAGACCACAAAACACACAGAGAAGAGAACTGGGGATTGAAGTGACAATTATGTGGAAGACGTGGAAAGTACGAGCACGTGACAGGAAGACTTGGCATGTGTTTGTTGAAGGCCTATGCTCCTTGCGGAGCTAAACTGTATTGATTGGCTGATGATAACTACGGGAAAGTATTTATCTTCTGGTCATTTATCTTATGTGATAAGATAAATGTTTATGTATCTTAATATCTTCCTGTACAGACCAGATTCATCCTTCTTAAGCATTTATTTATCTTCTGGTCACTTATCTTATGTGATAAGATAAATGTTTATGTATCTTAATATCTTCCTGTACCGACCAGATTCATCCTTCTTAAACATTTATTTATCTTCTGGTCATTTATCTTATGTGATAAGATAAATGTTTATGTATCTTAATATCTTCCTCTGCCGACCAGATTCATCCTTCTTAAACATGTATTTATCTTCTGGTCACTTATCTTATGTGATAAGATAAATGTTTATGTATCTATTTATCTTCCTGTGCCGACCAGATTCATCCTTCTTAAACATTTATTTATCTTCTGTTGGACATTATGTCTATGTCCATTACTGGGGATTGAAAGTTGATCAAAGAAAATTGACAGTGTACCCCAAGCCGCACGGCGTTGGATGCGACTAAGGAGGGTTGGACATGAGGACGGATACCTAATCTTGTAGAAATGTTTAGCCATTAAAAAAAAAATCAACAAAACTACATCGACAAGTCAATCAAAGCAAGTTAAAGAGGACATGAAATAAGTTGGTCGGATGGCACTAGACAGGCAGGACTTTGTTGTGCTCTCTAGGGAGCTCAATGGCATTGATGATGATGATGGTGGTGGTGGTGGTAGTGGTGGTTTATGATCTGCTTCAAACGCCTTCCCGCGTGGCTCTCTTTCGTACTTATCTCATTCAACTTTATAAAGTCGTTAACACGTATACCATCTACTCTTTGATCACCGTCACTGAGCGTTAACTCTTGGTGATAAGGGACGGTATACATTTTTATTAAAACTGTGACACTGCTCCAAATTGAAATACAGTTCAGGCCAATATACAAATGGCATATTGTATGCAGTAGTCGATATAACGCTAAGCAGTCCGTTCATGTCTGGAACGCTGTCCTTTTCATTTTTAACATTTTTAATATATATTCACACTCGACACTGAGAAGCTATACTCCCTGTAAGTGAGAATAACTAGATACACCTCACAGAAGATCTTGATGTATTAGTGATGGAATAACATAGGGATGTACAATATATATTCAGGAGCTCAAACACATGCGTCCACTCGCCATGACACACAATGGTAGAAGGCTTGCAGACAATCTCCTCACTTCTGCATTTTCAGTTTCACGTCTGCCAAACAACCATATCGGCATGACGTCTCTTCCTGTACTAATAAATGACTCCGTATAAAATAAACAAACAAGGAGCCCTGTCGAGCTACCTAATTATACCAACACAATCGTTATGAATTTTAATCATAACATACATCCTGCATCAAATAATTTCTCTTCTTCTTCTGTGGTCCTTGGTCGCGGACTGACAAAGCAATCAGTGACCATCACGCCTAGTGACGTCTAGTAGGGCAGCTGTCTCCAATTTGCTCGGTTGACAGCTACCCTTCGTGCTGCATCAAATACGCGGTGCCCCTATGTCCCTGTTACACATGACAGAAGGACGCAATAAATAGCATATTATAAACAGATCATGAAGAATTGTATTGCAGACCCCTTCAGTCATAACTGACTAGGGGAATGCGCCCCTAGGGTGACAGCCCTTATCTGCTTTTTTTTTGGTATTCCTTTCGCCGTGTTATTTTCTCTTCTGCTTGTCGTGAGAGCTTATTTTCACCCAATCTGAGGTGGTGCCGTAGGGAGCATCGCCATATAGTGCGATCGGCAGTGTTATCTTCCCGCGATACTGAATGTATGTCCAGTGCCTTCATGTCTCTCTTGCAGACATCTTTGAACCTCAGCTGTGGTCGCCCTGGTTGTTCTTGTGGCCATCTGCCAGTTGTGGAGACTAGAGAAACGTTAATAAACAAGGTCAGAGAGACATTCATAAAGGAGGACATTCATAATGGAGACAGAGGGACATTCATAAAGGAGGACAGAAGGACATTCATAAGGGAGGACAGAAGGACATTCATACGGGAGGACAGAGGGACATTCATAAGGGAGGACAGAGGGACATTCATAAGGGAGGACAGAGGGACATTCATAAGGGAGGACAGAAGGACATGCATAAGGGAGGACAGTAGGACATTCATAAGGGAGGACAGAGGGACATTCATAAGGGAGGACAGAGGGACATTCATAAGGGAGGACAGAGGGACATTCATAAGGGGGGACAGAGGGACATTCATAAGGGGGGACAGAGGGACATTCATAAGGGAGGACAGAGGGACATTGATAAGGGAGGACAGAGGGACATTCATAAGGGAGGACAGAGGGACATTCATAAGGGAGGACAGAGGGACATTCATAAGGGAGGACAGAAGGACATGCATAAGGGAGGACAGTAGGACATTCATAAGGGAGGACAGAGGGACATTCATAAGGGAGGACAGAGGGACATTCATAAGGGAGGACAGAGGGACATTCATAAGGGGGGACAGAGGGACATTCATAAGGGAGGACAGAGGGACATTCATAAGGGAGGACAGAGGGACATTGATAAGGGAGGACAGAGGGACATTCATAAGGGAGGACAGAGGGACGTTCATAATGGAGACAGAGGGGCATTCATAAGGGAGGACAGAGGGACATTCATAAGGGAGGACAGAGGGACATTCATAAGGGAGGTCAGAGGGACATTCATAAGGGAGGACAGAGGGACATTCATAAGGGAGGACAGAGGGGCATTCATAGGGGAGGACAGAGGGACATTCATAAGGGAGGACAGAGTGACATTCATAAGGGAGGACAGAAGGGCATTCATAATGGAGACAGAGGGACATTCATAAGGGAGGACAGAGGGACATTCATAAGGGAGGACAGAAGGACATTCATAATGCAGACAGAGGGGCATTCATATGGGAGGACAGAGGGACATTCATAAGGGAGGACAGAGGGACATTCATAAGTAAGGATAGGGGGACATTCGTAAAGAAGTAAAGGCGGGCAAACATAAAAATATTTATTTTCCCATAAAATTCTTTGAAATGGTCTACAAAATAACATAATACATCTACAAACAACCATTTTAAAAAAAGCAACAACAAAAAGCAATGATGAAAGACAGACAACATTGTACATGTCGAAGATTATAAAAATTATAGAAATAATGAAGACAGCGACAAGACAGAAGCACGCAACTTTTTTTGTCCTGCCTCAAAGTGCATGACAATTAGATTCATTTGAAACCCTCGAAATGTGGTGTTACACTCTAGGACCTTTTCTCGTCTAATGACCCGTGCGTCCTAAGGGCATAGCAAACACACATCCATACCCCTTTTCCTCCGCCCCTTACACATGCCGCCATTTTAGACTGCAAATATAATTTCTTGGGTGTAAACATGAACTTTGTTCGGATTCTCGACTGAATGTGTTCTTAAATTATCTATTTATGACAAAATCCTGGTGCCATGTTTTTTAGTACGATACGATCACCAAAGCAGAACTGATCATACGAACGAGACAAGTGCTAGTGGAATGAGATGAGAAGAAGGAACTGGCATTTGATAGCACACACGTTGAGGAAACCTGTGGATAGCATTACAAGGCAGTCCATATTCTGGGATCACCAGAGTAACAGATATACAGAGAGACCGAGAACCACATAAAGGATAGACCAGGAGGCAGGCACGAAAGGGGCGAGGAAGATCTGGAAAGACCTTGAGCGGATGGCACGGGACAGGAAGAATTGACATAAGTTTGTTGAGGGCCTATGCTCCGTGGGAAGATGAAGAGGATGATGATGATGATTATGATGAATGATGTTTTTAGAAAGTATTTTGTTGGTGGGTTTGATAACACAAACAGTTTCACGTCTGCTTGAACTTTTATGTGTCCAGATGTCCAGGAACGGTCAATGATATTAAATAAAGACATGACGGGTAAGGGACAATGTATTTTTTCCCTGCAGGAGTACAGGGAATTTTAGAACATCAAGTCGAACACTTCCCCTAACCTAGGGTTCCCATTCGTCCCGTTTTCCCCGGGACAGTCCCGTTTTTTGATAAAATGTCCCGGTGTCCCGAATTTATTCCAAATGTCCCGCTTTTTAAGGGTCCTTCCTGAAAAAAAAATCTTTGGGTAACGGATTTTTTTCCGTGTTTTAGTAGTGTTACTTTATCAATTTCCGGTTACAGTGGACCCTCGGTTTGAATCTCGAACAAAAATTCGAAAGTCGACCAAAACAGTGTTCAGTGAGCATCTACCAAATGATTTAATGCGTATTAGCATTATTATACAGTATTTTTATCGTTTTTCATCCGCATAATGCCGAAACGTAAGTGCAGTATAAATGATAACATTACAAGAGAATTTCCCTTCATTAAAGGTGTAGATGAAAATGTGGAATGTACTTTATGCAGCTCTAAATTTTGCATTTCACATGGTGGTCGGTCAGACGTAGTCAACCACGTGAAAACGAAAAAACATAAAGGTGCTGTTGTAAGTAAGGCTTCCAACAGCAGAATAAGTCATTTCTTAAAGATGCGAAAACCCAGAGTGAAAAGGAAATGGAAAAACAGTTATCATTGGCAGCACAGGAAGCAACCTTCGCTTATCACACGGTGGTGCATAACTACAGGAAGGCAGAAAAGTTTCTTACCACTACTGTGAGAAACCAGTTGCACGAATTAGAAAAAGAAGGACACATAACAGTTGAAAAGTTTCAAAGCTATGCAGTAGATTTCTATGACACCTGCATTGAATATATTCAGGAGTGGTGTACACCATTTTTTACTCCTCTTCAGTCTATGGATTGGATCAATTTGAAGGGAAAGGAGTCTGTGACTTGGAAGAACATCCAAGAAAGCTACATATTCATGAAGACAGTGTCACCAAATTTTACTGTGAATGAAGAGGACTTACTTGATGAGTTTGCATGTGTGAAAAAATATTGTGAAAGCAAATTTGATGTGTGGAGTGAACTGAAGGATCAAAGTGTCAGTGAAAAATGGTGTGAGATGTTCGCTCATTTTACAAAGCAGGATATAAATGCTGAGAACCTGAAATGCCTAGTTAGTTTTTGTTTGGCACTGCCAGGATCCAATGCAGCTGTTGAACGTGTTTTTTCATTAATAAATGCGCTTTGGACAGACGAAAAAAACAGACTTAAAATTGAGACAGTGAAAGCTTTAACCATTATAAAGACCCATTTTAAGGATTTCTCTTGTGCTGAGTTCCATGTCCAAATATCAGAAGAAAAAAAAACTTCTTGAACAGGCCCATAAATCTGATAAATATTCTGATGAATCTGAAATATAAACTTGACTATTGTGTATTTTTTAAAGGTGCGATTTTTCTAATTAAGTATGTTTGTAATTTAGAATTCTTTTGTAAAGTGGAAGTTGTGTTAGTTAATGTGTGTATTTTTATACCAGTAGGGCCTATCTTATTTTAAGTGCAACATATAATATATAATAGATTTATTTGTGCTTTATCTTAATTTTTAACATGTCCCGTTTTTTTACAAAATGTCCCGGGTTTTTTTGGGTAAAAATTTGGAAATGTCCCGGTTTTTAAACAAAACATTATGGGAACCCTACCCTAACCACGCCATTCCCAAAAACAGAAACAACATAATAATTAAACTCAAATGTCAAAGCAGTCAAACTGTATGGCTCTGAGACATGGAGAACAACAAAAACAACAACCAAAAAGCTTCACACTTTCACAAATGTATGCTTGCGTAGAACTGAAGGATTGACGTGGTATTACAAGATCACCAATATGGAACTGATGGGGGAAAACCCCAGACAATTACCAGTTGAACAAGTGGTGAGAATAAGCTGACGCCGGTGGATAGGACACTTATTGAGGAAACTAGTCGATAGTTTTACGAGATAGTCCTTGTTCTGAAATCCGCAGGGTCAGTGTTTCCCAAACCTACATTAATCGAGTGTCCCAGTACGAGTTTTGGTATAATGGCGTTCTGCTCTGGGACGAAGGTAATTGGGGGATAGTTATAATCAGGGCTGTGGAGTCGGTCATTTTTTAGTGGAGTTGGAGTCTGTCAAAAAATGTCCCGACTCTGAATTTTACGAGACAAGGCAGATCCACGTTTGATCTAAGTCAAGGCAGATCCACGTTTGATCTAAGTCAAGGCAGATCCACGTTTGATCTAAGTCAAGGCAGATCCACGTTTGATCTAAGTCAAGGCAGATCCACGTTTGATCTAAGTCAAGGCAGATCCACGTTTGATCTAAGACAAGGCAGATCCACGTTTGATCTAAGTGTCGTGAATTATTCTAATCCCCATATATAAATTAAAACGTAAATGCAAAGCCTAACAAATAAATTTAATAAAAGGAAAGAAGAATGGTAAAGAACAGTGCTGTCACAATGCCTGTACTCGAAATCCCCCTTGTTTTCTACTTCGTCGGCAAATTGTAACGCTTTCACGTTGATAGTAAAAGCCTACTGTGTCGCTGCACGCTTTCTTCAATGAAACGTGTACTGTATTTCTTGGAAAAAACCTTGAGATACGCAAGCTGATCAATGACCTAAATTTAATATTTCATTCATTCCATTTTATACACGGCGTAACTAAAAGACAGATGGACTAAAGGATAGAGAGAAGGGAGAGGCAGAAAGCAGGGACACCTGCAACACTAAACACGCGTCGCGCGATACACAATTGCTGCCATCACGCGTGTAAGGCCACATGCACTAACTTTATTTCAAATCGACAGTGATAAAATTCACTACCCATACCAGAGTTAGGTTTTAAAATCCTGAAAAACGCTTATTGGGAATTATGACATTATACCGGTTTACGTTTGAAAACATGACAGCACGACTATCCTAGAAGAAAATGCATATTGGCTCCATTAAATTCGTATATTTGGGTTCCTTAGGGTTTGCTGACAAAGAATATGTAAAACGTTACGCAAATAGTCTAGGAATTACCAAGTTATGGCCAAAATAAAATAGTGGGGGTGCCTGACAGCATGAAATCATTTCTGCTCATAAAATTTTTTTTATAACGTGTTTGAAGAAACATTACGTTACGGAAATAGCCTACCATGTTAACTCCTATGTGATTGGAGCACAACAAATGAAAGACTAAACACGATTGGTCGGACTATAAATACTATCTTGTGTTGTCAGGGGAAACGTGAGAAAGGGGTACTTTTTTGAAAAGATGTGTAGACGTGGTGTGATTGGGTAGAGCTGCGAATATACACAATTCAGAGCGTCTGTTCATTGCCACATCTTGTAATAAACCTACTAAGAAGCAGTGCGTTGAGCACCAGTGTATATTTTTTTATAAAATAAAGCCTGGGACATCGGCAGATCGGAGTTGTGCTATATTCATTGCCAGTCAACGAAACTGTTTATTATTATTTCCATGAATTGTGGTAAGCTTGAAATATTCAATATCTTTTAATGAAAATTGAATGTAAATTGATAATTTATGTCTGTATATATGTGTGGTTCAGTAGCGAACATGATGTAAAGCCTATAGTGCTCCAGCCTGAACAGAAGGTGTCGGAGGAAAGTAAAACTGCATGGAATGGCCAAACAGTACACTGACACCTAGATTATTAACTAGAAAGAAATAATGCTGGAATTGCAGAGGCGTAGTAACCATTAGGGAGGGAAATACTGGTATAAAGTATTTCAGATGAAGCTGACAGTTGGCCTAACGCTCTGAACTCAATGTTTGTGATGTATTGTGCTCAGTGTAGAAATGGAGTATAAATTAGTTCTGACGTAGAAGGTACAACCTTCTTGTTTCAGGGACCGTGGTCTTAAAGTTATTGAGCAGCACCTGGTCAGAGCTTTGCTGAAGCCAGAGGTGGACAGCATACTCCTTGGTCCATATAGCAACCAGTGGGGTGGCTCCAGAACTCATTAAATAATCGAGCAGAGGAGTCTTTTACTGCAGTCATCACGCAAGATAAGAGAGTGTGGCCATGGAGCTCAACATTATGTACCCCCATCTTAAAATGACATTATAAACTAAAATTAAGAGGGGAATTTAATTGTTTTAATACCAGGAACTGAGAACATCTCCAATACTAGTTCCAATAGAAACAAACTATTGAAGTCATGATGACAAATACCAACAGAGCTTGAACAAAACAAAACCAGTATTACCTCATATTACCACTACACAACTGACACACATAGGATACCATTAATAATATATGTCACTATAAGAATCATATTAATAAATTCTGTACATATAACTTGTAATTAAAATTGATTGTGATTCCTGGTTCCCTTTGTATTTGAATCAGGACACATATACATTCATGACAGCACTGAATACATATTGTTATTTGAAAAGTTATCAGTGACTCCTTTAAGATATCCTCTTAGAGTGTTATATGTATGTGAGTGTCACAGTGTTGTCAAGTGTGGTGGAATAAATTAAATTGTTTATCTGTCTGTTGTTGTTATGACTTACACTTCATCATACACATACCCTAGACATATAACGTAGTCATCACACTATTCCAGAATAATTCTGACTGAGGTATACATATGTGGCAGTAAGTAAGGTTATCTATAATACACTACTCTTATTAGATATAGATACCTTCACAGCTGATCTCAGTCAGTACACTAAGTCCCCTATAAATATTTATAACATCCCACTTTACCACATATATTGGGGTCTCGCCCTCGGGATTTTGAATCTTTCCCTATTACAAATATTGGGGGTAATTCACTTCAGGGAATAATAAGAATTAAAAGGTATCCTTGGGTGAAAATAAATAAGGTTGAGCTCACAGTGCCTGTGTTGTCTTGAGTTAATTAGTCATAGATAAAATTGTTTAGACATTTATCTGTTAGACAATGGCCGACCTGGCAAAATTTCGATCTGCTGCTGTACAGACTGCGAAAGAGTTAGGAATGGACGGGCAAATTATGATTTCTTATGTCACTGCTGAATGTGACAAATATATTGAACGGGAAGAAAGAAGATTAGAAAAAGAGGCCGAAAGAAAATTAGAATCTGAAAGATTGGCCGAAGATAAGAGAATAGAAGCTGAAAAGGAAATTAAGAGGTTGCAGATTGAGGCTGAGGCTAAGAGGTTGCAGATTGAGGCTGAGGCTAAGAGGTTGCAGATTGAGGCTGACAAAGAGGCTAAGAAATTGGAAGCAGAAGAAAGAAGATTAGCTGCAGAAAGGGAAGCCGAAGAAAGAAGATTGACTGCAGAGAGGGAAGCAGAAAAGGAGGAGAAGAGATTACAAAGGGAACACGAGTTACGACTAAGGGAGTTTGAGTTTCAAGGCCATGCTCCTGAAAATGGTGCCAGTCCCTTTGCCTCTGATGCTACTGCTAGCCAGGGAGCCTCAACCTCAGCTATGAATTTTCATTTAGATCATTTTGTTGAGAAAGACGATGATATAGAGAGCTATCTAAATAGGTATGAACTATTAGCTACCACATATGGGTTAGAGAGAGAAAGGTGGAGCTTAAAGTTATCTCAGGGACTTCGTGGGGCAGCTTATGAAGTTTTTGCAAAAATGAGCAGAAGTGATCAGGAAAATTATGACATGCTAAAGCAGGCTCTTTTGTTAAGATATGAAAAGAATGCAGAATTTTATAGGAAAAAATTTAGGAATGCTAAACTACTGTCAGGTGAAACCTATCACCAGTTCTCTGCACGAATAGAGACATACTTGGAGAAATGGACTTCTCTGGGGAAAACCCAAGATCTTAAGGAAATGGTCCTTATAGAGCAATTAAGAGAGTCCATGGCTCCAGACCTGAGAAAGTTTCTCATGGAACAAGGTGCAGAGAGGCTGGGTGAGTTGCTAAATGTTGCTGAAAGGTATCAAGCAGCTCAAGCAGAGGTAACAGGTAATAAAAAGAAACAAGTGGATAACTTTAGGGCACCACAGAACTTTAATAAATTTGATCCTAGGGATCAAAACAAAGGTAAGCACCAGTTTGATAGGCCACGGTATGAAAATAAAAATAAAACCCCAAAATTCGATGAAAGGAAATATGATGAAAGAAAATCTTTCAACCAAGGAAAAAGGTGGTGTAAAAATTGTAAGATGAACAATCATGACACTGACCATTGTAGAAGGAAACCTGTGTACATGGCAACCCTTCAGGTCAGGTCGACCTCAAGACAGGAGGAGGATATTATGTTGAATACCACTCCAGAAGAGATGAGGAAGGCACAGGCTGGGGACAAGACCCTCAAGCCTTGTTTCAGGAAATTGTCAACTTGTCATACAACTCCAGGCAAGGGAGATTTTTACATGAAAAAACAAGTTGATGTATAGGAAGACTGGAGCTAGATCCAAAGGTCAGGGACAGCTGGTACTTCCTAAAAGATATAGGGCAGACTTAATAAGGAGCCTACATGTGAAACCAGATGGGGACCATGAGAAGATAGGTACCATCATTCAAAAGGTGGCTCACAATTATTATTGGCCCAAAGCAAGATGGGACATTGAGAATTTTGTAGAAAGGTGTAGCATAGCACATGAGGGAACACCCACAAGTGGGAACATTGATCAGGACCTGGACACGCCACGGGGCAAAATTAGGCCTGATAATAAAAAGAAAAATAGATTTGATAAAGTGGACCAAATGGAATGGGAAGCCCCTTTTCACGGACAAGCTTCACTTAACTGTTTTACAATGGCCACTATGCGGAGAGTGCAAAAAGATGTCTTACCCCAGGATAAGCCGAAAATCCCTCAATCGGACTTAAACAAACTGGAGGAAGAGGATGTAGAGAGCAAATCTCTCATCAAGAATTTTAAGTGGGGAGAAAGCCCCAAAAGAAAAATTGGTAGCGGTCGTTTTATGCATGATAATTCTGGGAAGAAAAATCATCACTATAGAGCTTCGAGTGGAAGAGACCATACCGGTGCATGGACAAATAGGTCCACACAATAAAAGGTCCACTCGAAGCTTTGTTAAGAACGTGGACTGATGAAAAGGCAGAGGAAAACATTACATCTTCATACCAATATGTGAATGAGCTGACCACTCGGTTAAAAACTGGCTGGAAACTTGCCAATGAAAATTTGAAACAAGCCAGGAAGAAACATGCTGCCTATTATAACAGGAAGGCGAAAGACAGAGATTTGGCTGTGGGAGAGAAGGTACTGCTTCTTCTCCCCGGGAGTCAGAATAAGTTACAGATTGGATGGCAAGGTCCATATACAGTTTTAGAGAAGGTGTCTAGAACAAATTATAAGATAGATAAGAAGGGGAAAGAAAAAATCTATCATGTGAATCTCCTGAAGAAATATTTGGAAAGAGAACATCAGGAAGAGACACACTTGTTGACCTTGTCCATCGCCATGGAGATGAAAAAGGAACCACTTTCATCATTTGAATATCCATTACACCCCTGTGAGACAGCAGCACAGGTGAAAATCAGTACACATTTAACAAAAACTCAGAAAGAGAGAGTGCAACAGGTTCTAAATAATCATGCAGAGGTGTTAACAGACCGACCAGGGCATACAAACCTATTGGAATATAATATGAAACTGATAGACCCCACACCTGTCTGTATGAAACCATATTCGATTCCGTTGGCTAAGGAGAAAGCTTTGAAGGAAGAGATAGACTATCTGTTGAAGGAAGGAATTATTTCGCACAGTGAATCCTCATATAGTTCCAGTGTTGTACTCTTAAGGAAGCCCTCTGGAGAACATAGACTCTGTATAGATTACAGGAGACTGAATGCTATTACAGAAGGACAGGTGGATCCATTGCCGGATACAAATCAGCTGTTTGCCAGACTAAATAAAGCTAAATATTTCTCAAAAGTGGATCTGAGTAAAGGATACTATCAGATTCCAGTAAAGCCTGAGGTTAGACCATACCTAGCTTTTAGTACCTCAGAAGGACACTATGAGTTTAATAGATTGCCATTTGGATTGAAGAATGCGCCTAGTGTCTTCTCTAGAATGATGAGAAAATTATTGGACCCTCTGAATAATCCATGTATAACAAATTTCATGGATGATATCCTTATAGCAACAGAAACATTTGAGGAACACATTGACTCTCTGAAGATGCTGTTTGATCGACTTAGGGAAGCAAATTTAACAGCCCGACCAACCAAATGTTGCGTTGGATGTAAAGAATTGGAATTTTTGGGACACACAGTTTATCAGGGAAACATGACCCCTGACCCAAAGAATTTAGAGAAACTAAAGAAAGCCCCGAGACCACAAACCAAGAAGGACGTGAGATCCTTTGTCTCATTATGTGGTTTCTACCAGAAGTATATCAAAAACTTTAATTCCATATGTGCACCGTTAACTGATTTGACACGTAAAGGACATCCAGATCGCATTACATGGACACCACAATGTGAAATGGCTTACCAAGAATTGAAGGAAAAGCTCACAAGTAAACCTATTTTGAAATTACCTGACTTAAGTCAAGAATTCATAGTAAGGACGGATGCCAGTAATATTGGGTTAGGTGCAACTCTACTACAGAAATCAGATGCTTGGATGGGGAATTAAGCCCAGTGGCATATGCTAGCAGAAAATTGAATAAAGCTGAAATCAACTACTCAACTAGCGAAAAAGAATGTCTTGCAGTAATATGGGCAATAAAGAAATTCAATATTTATCTGTATGGGAAGGCATTTAAGTTGCAAACGGATCACAAACCTTTATCGTTTCTAGCCCAGGCTAGGCATGAGAACTCTAGGTTACTCCGATGGTCCTTGCTTTTGGCTCCCTATAATTTTAGCATTGAGTATATATCTGGAAAAACAAATTTGGGAGCGGATTTTTTAAGCCGCCATCCGTGTGATGAGAATCACCGTAAACCCCAGAAATAATAATAAATTTCTCTATGTGTATATAGAATAAAGGACTGACATATAATGTCTGTTTTAAGAGGGGAGATGTCGTGAATTATTCTAATCCCCATATATAAATTAAAACGTAAATGCAAAGCCTAACAAATAAATTTAATAAAAGGAAAGAAGAATGGTAAAGAACAGTGCTGTCACAATGCCTGTACTCGAAATCCCCCTTGTTTTCTACTTCGTCGGCAAATTGTAACGCTTTCACGTTGATAGTAAAAGCCTACTGTGTCGCTGCACGCTTTCTTCAATGAAACGTGTACTGTATTTCTTGGAAAAACCTTGAGATACGCAAGCTGATCAATGACCTAAATTTAATATTTCATTCATTCCATTTTATACACGGCGTAACTAAAAGACAGATGGACTAAAGGATAGAGAGAAGGGAGAGGCAGAAAGCAGGGACACCTGCAACACTAAACACGCGTCGCGCGATACACAATTGCTGCCATCACGCGTGTAAGGCCACATGCACTAACTTTATTTCAAATCGACAGTGATAAAATTCACTACCCATACCAGAGTTAGGTTTTAAAATCCTGAAAAACGCTTATTGGGAATTATGACATTATACCGGTTTACGTTTGAAAACATGACAGCACGACTATCCTAGAAGAAAATGCATATTGGCTCCATTAAATTCGTATATTTGGGTTCCTTAGGGTTTGCTGACAAAGAATATGTAAAACGTTACGCAAATAGTCTAGGAATTACCAAGTTATGGCCAAAATAAAATAGTGGGGGTGCCTGACAGCATGAAATCATTTCTGCTCATAAAATTTTTTTATAACGTGTTTGAAGATACATTACGTTACGGAAATAGCCTACCATGTTAACTCCTATGTGATTGGAGCACAACAAATGAAAGACTAAACACGATTGGTCGGACTATAAATACTATCTTGTGTTGTCAGGGGAAACGTGAGAAAGGGGTACTTTTTTGAAAAGATGTGTAGACGTGGTGTGATTGGTGTCGTGAAATATTCTAATCCACATATATAAATTAAAAGGTAAATATAAAGCCTAACAAATAAATTCTAATAAAGAAAAGAGCAATGGTAAAATAACAGTGCTGTCACAATGACAGTACTCGAAATCCCCTTCGTTTTATGCTTCGTCTGCAAATTGTAAAGTTTCCACGTTAAATATAAGCCACTGCATAAATACAAGCGTTTCCACAACACATTAAAACGGGTATTGCATTTCTAAGAAAAACATTGAGAGGCACACTGCGTAATGACCTAAATTAATCCTAACATTAATTATACTACGTTACCAAAACGAACGAACAGATGGACTCAAATAGACAGAAGGGAGGGCTGAAAATCAGGAACGCATGCAAAATTAAACACGCGTCTCGCTATTAATGCCACCCCCAACAAGCGTAACGCGATACACAATTACTACTATCACGCGTGTAAGGCCACATGCACTAACTTTTTCGGACGGACAGTGATAAAAACATTAACCTTCCCAGAGTTAGGTTTTTAAATCCTGAAAAACGCTTATTAGAAAAGATAACATTAGATGGGTTTACGTTTGAAAACATTACAGTACCCAGACAGCACATCTTCGAAACAGGAGGTAGAAGAAATTGCATATTTTGAACGCAGCCACTTAGCTCTTTTAAATTTGTATATTTGGGTTCCTTAGGGCTTGATGACAAAGAATATGTTAAGTGTTATGCAAATAGTCTAGGAATTAACAAGTTATAGCCAAAATAAAATGATGGTGCTGTCAGACAACACCCAAAATCAGAATCGCTCAGTGGTAGATTTTTTAAACCACCATTGTACGGGAAATGGGCCACAAGTTACATTTGAACTGATTGGCTGGAATGATATGTAAGGCTAAACACGATTAGTCGGACTATAAATGCTATCCTTGGTTGTTAGGGGAGACGTAGGAAGGTAAAATTTTTTCAAACACTTGTCGAAACGTGGCTCCATTGGCCAGACTCGCTGATATAATCACTTAGGAGCGTTAGTTCGAGACCACTAGTTCAAATAAGCTTGATAAAGCAACAGTGCGTTGAAGCCAGCTCATATTTTTGCTAAATAAAAGCCTGGAACATAAGCAGATGGGAATTTGTGCCAGTATTTGTGCCAGAATTCATTGCTAGTCAACGTATCTGTGTTTATTTCCATGAATTGTGGTAACCTTGAAACATTCAGTATCTTTTAATGAAAATTGAATGTGAATTGTTAATTTATGCCTGTATATATGTGTAGTTCAGTAGCAAACATGATGTAAAGCCTATAATGCTCCAGCCTGAACAGAAGGTGTCGGAGGAAAGTAAAACGGCATGGAATGGCCAAACAGTACACTGACACCTAGATGATTGACTAGAAAGAAATAATGCTGGAATTGCAGAGGCGTAGTAACCATTAGGGAGGGAAATACTGGTATAAAAATATTTCAGATGAAGCTGACAGTTGGCCTAACGCTCTGAACTCAATGTTTGTGATGTATTGTGCTCAGTGTAGAACTAGAGTATCAATTAGTTATGAAGTAGAAGGTACATCCTTCTTGTTTTCAGGGACCGTGGTCTTGATGGTATTGAGCAGCACCTGGTCAGAGCTTTGCTGAATCCAGAGTCGGACAGCATACTCCTTGGTCCATTTAGCTATCAGTGAGGTGTCTCCAGAGCCCAGGGGAGAAATCGAGCAGAGGAGTCTTTTCCTGCCGCCATCACGCAAGATAAGCTGATGTGGCCAGCTGAGCTCAACATTATGTACCCCATCTTAAAATGACATTGTAAAAATAACATTAAGAGGGGAATTAAATTGTTTTAATATCAGGAACTGAGAACATCTCCAATACTAGTTCCAATAAAGACAAACTATTGAAGTCATGATGACAAATACCAACAGAGCTTGAACAAAACAAAACCAGTATTACCTCATATTACTACTACACAACTGACACACATAGGATACTTTTAATAATAATATATGTCACTACAATATTCATATTGATAAATTCTGTACATATAACTTGTAATTAAAATTGATTGTGATTCCTGGTTCCCTTTGTATTTGAATCAGGACACATATACCTTCATGACAGCAATGAATACATATTGTTATTTGAAAAGTTATCAGTGACTCCTTTAAGATATCCTTTAGAGTGTTATATATATGTGAGTGTCACAGTGTTGTCAAGTGTGGTGGAATAAATTAAATTGTTTATCTGTCTGTTGTTGTTATGACTTACACTTCATCATACACATACCCTAGACATACAACGTAGTCATCACACTATTCCAGAATAATTCTGACTGAGATATATATATATGTGGCAGCAAGTAAGGTTATCTATAATACACTACTCTTATTAGATATAGATACCTTCACAGCTGATCTCAGTCAGTACACTAAGTCCCCTATAAATATTTATAACATCCCACTTCACCACATATATTGGGGGCTCGTCCGGGATTTTGAATCTGTACCTATTAAAAATAGTGGGGGTAATTCACTTCAGGGAATATAAGAATTAAAAGGTATCCTTGGGTGGAATTAAATAAGGTTGAGCTCACGGTGCCTGTGTTGTCCATTAGATATATATTTAGAGATTGAATTGTTGGTTAGACATTGTATAAATTTACCTGATAGACAATGGCGGACCTGGCCAAATTTCGATCTGCTGCTGTTCAGACTGCAAAAGAGTTAGGATTAGATGGGCAAGTTATGGTTGCCTATGTCACTACGGAATGTGACAAATTTATTGAACGCGAAGAAAGAAGGTTTGAAGCCGAAAGAAAGTTAGAGGCTGAAAAAGAAATTAAGAGGTTGCAGATTGAGGCTGAGTCTAAGAAATTGGAGGCAGAAAGAGAAGACAAAAGATTAGCTGCAGAAAGGGAAGAGAAGAAATTAGCTGCAGAAAGGGAAGCAGAAGAAAGAAGATTGACTGCAGAAAGGGAAGAGAAGAAATTAGCTGCAGAAAGGGAAGCAGAAGATAAAAGATTACAAAGGGAACATGAGTTACGACTAAGGGAGTTTGAGTTTCAAGGCCATGCTCCTGAAAATGGTGCCAGTCCCTTTGCCTCTGATGCCATCGCTAGCCAAGAAGCCTCAACCTCAGCTATGAATTTTCATTTAGATCATTTTGTTGAGAAAGACGATGATATAGAGAGCTATCTAAATAGGTATGAACTATTAGCTACCACGTATGGGTTAGAGAGAGAAAGGTGGAGCTTAAAGTTATCTCAAGGACTTCGTGGGGCAGCTTATGAAGTTTTTGCAAAAATGAGCAGAGGTGATCAGGAAAATTATGACATGCTAAAGCAGGCTCTTTTGTTAAGATATGAAAAGAATGCAGAATTTTATAGGAAAAAATTTAGGAATGCTAAACTACTGTCAGGTGAAACCTATCACCAGTTCTCTGCACGAATAGAGACATACTTGGAGAAATGGACTTCTCTGGGGAAAACCCAAGATCTTAAGGAAATGGTCCTTATAGAGCAACTAAGAGAGTCCATGGCTCCAGACCTGAGAAAGTTTCTCATGGAACAAGGTGCAGAGAGGCTGGGTGAGTTGCTAAATGTTGCTGAAAGGTATCAAGCAGCTCAAGCAGAGGTAACAGGTAATAAAAAGAAACAAGTGGATAACTTTAGGGCACCACAGAACTTTAATCAATTTGATCCTAGGGATCAAAACAAAGGTAAGCACCAGTTTGATAGGCCACGGTATGAAAATAAAAATAAATTCCCACAATTCGATGAAAAGAAATATGATGAAAGAAAATCTTTCAACCAAGGAAAAAGGTGGTGTAAAAATTGTCAGATGGACAATCATGACACTGACCGTTGCAGAAGGAAACCTGTGTATATGGCAACCCTTCAGGTCAGGTCGACCTCAAGACAGGAGGAGGATATTATGTTAGATACCACTCCAGAAGAGATGAGGAAGGCACAGGCTAGGGATAAAACACTCAAGCCTTGTTTTAGAAAATTGTCAACTTATCATACAACTCCAGGCAAGGGAGATTTTTACATGAAAAACAAGTTGATGTATAGGAAGACTGGAGCTAGATCCAAAGGTCAGGGACAGCTGGTACTTCCTAAAAGATATAGGGCAGACTTAATAAGGAGCCTACATGTGAAACCAGATGGGGACCATGAGAAGATAGGTACCATCATTCAAAAGGTGGCTCACAATTATTATTGGCCCAAAGCAAGATGGGACATTGAGAATTTTGTAGAAAGGTGTAGCATAGCACATGAGGGAACACCCACAAGTGGGAACATTGATCAGGACCTGGACACGCCACGGGGCAAAATTAGGCCTGATAATAAAAAAGAAAAATAGATTTGATAAAGTGGACCAAATGGAATGGGAAGCCCCTTTTCACGGACAAGCTTCACTTAACTGTTTTACAATGGCCACTATGCGGAGAGTGCAAAAAGATGTCTTACCCCAGGATAAGCCGACAATCCTTCAATCGGACTTAAACAAACTGGAGGAAGAGGATGTAGAGAGGAAATCTCTCATCAAGAATTTTAAGTGGGGAGAAAGCCCCAAAAGAAAAATTGGTAGCGGTCGTTTTGTGCATGATAATTCTGGGAGGAAAAATCATCACTATAAAGCTTCGAGTGGAAGAGACCATACCGGTGCATGGACAAATAGGTCCACAAAATTAAAGGTCCATATGTAGCTTTGTTAAGAACGTGGACTGATGAAAAGGCAGAGGAAAACATTACATCTTCATACCAATATGTGAATGAGCTGACCACTCGTTTAAAAACTGGCTGGAAACTTGCCAATGAAAATTTGAAACAAGCCAGGAAGAAACATGCTGCCTATTATAACAGGAAGGCGAAAGACAGAAATTTGGCTGTGGGAGGAAAGTACTGCTTCTTTTGCCCGGGAGTCAGAATAAGTTACAAATTGGATGGCAGGGTCCATATACAGTTCTAGAGAAGGTGTCTAGAACAAATTATAAGATAGATAAGAAGGGGAAAGAAAAAATCTATCATGTGAATTTCCTGAAGAAATATTTGGAAAGAGAACATCAGGAAGAGACACACTTGTTGACCTTGTCCATCGCCATGGAGATGAAAAAGGAACCACTTTCATCATTTGAATATCCATTACACCCCTGTGAGACAGCAGCACAGGTGAAAATCAGTACACATTTAACGAAAACTCAGAAAGAGAGAGTGCAACAGGTTCTAAATAATCATGCAGAGGTGTTAACAGACCGACCAGGGCATACAAACCTATTGGAATATGATATGAAACTGATAGACCCCACACCTGTCTGTATGAAACCATATTCGATTCCGTTTGCTAAGGAGAAAGCTTTGAAGGAAGAGATAGACTATCTATTGAAGGAAGGAATTATTTCACACAGTGAATCTTCGTATAGTTCCGGTGTTGTACTCTTAAGGAAGCCCTCTGGAGAACATAGACTCTGTATAGATTACAGGAGACTGAATGCTATTACAGAAGGACAGGTGGATCCATTGCCGGATACAAATCAGCTGTTTGCCAGACTAAATAAAGTTAAATATTTCTCAAAAGTGGATCTGAGTAAAGGATACTATCAGATTCCAGTAAAGCCTGAGGTTAGACCATACCTAGCTTTTAGTACCTCAGAAGGACACTATGAGTTTAATAGATTGCCATTTGGATTGAAGAATGCGCCTAGTGTCTTCTCTAGAATGATGAGAAAATTGTTGGATGTAAACATTTCGGAGGAACGTAATGAATCCCTGAGTTGCCTCTTTGATTGAGGATATTCCGAATGTTTCATACAAGATAATAAGAAGATTATGGGACCCACTACGAAAACTCTGCTATCACCAGGTATATGTTATCTCCTCATAACGTACATTTTGAGGGAAATATAATGTTCTCTGGACATGTCATTGCGCAGACTCAGAGAAGAGAAATGGTGAATACGGGTTGCGAAGCAGCATTAAGACAAGCATTCACACTTGCAGCTGTTCAGTAACATAACCGAAATATATTATTGGTT
This sequence comes from Oreohelix idahoensis, assembly GCA_024509875.1. Taxonomy (NCBI): domain Eukaryota; kingdom Metazoa; phylum Mollusca; class Gastropoda; order Stylommatophora; family Oreohelicidae; genus Oreohelix; species Oreohelix idahoensis. The sequence continues at coordinate 175,360 of JAMPIV010001437.1, forward strand.
GTAGAAGTCTGAGGCAGATTTCATGAGTGCTGCCTACTCTGAATGGACCCAACTACATAAAACCATGATAGCACCACAGCAGAGGAAAGTCAAGTTGACTTACATTTATCTATGTGTATATAGAATAAAGGACTGACATATAATGTCTGTTTTAAGAGGGGAGGTGTCGTGAAATATTCTAATCCACATATATAAATTAAAAGGTAAATATAAAGCCTAACAAATAAATTCTAATAAAGAAAAGAGCAATGGTAAAATAACAGTGCTGTCACAATGACAGTACTCGAAATCCCCTTTGTTTTATGCTTCGTCTGCAAATTGTAAAGTTTCCACGTTAAATATAAGCCACTGCATAAATACAAGCGTTTCCACAACACATTAAAACGGGTATTGCATTTCTAAGAAAAACATTGAGAGGCACACTGCGTAATGACCTAAATTAATCCTAACATTAATTATACTACGTTACCAAAACGAACGAACAGATGGACTCAAATAGACAGAAGGGAGGGCTGAAAATCAGGAACGCATGCAAAATTAAACACGCGTCTCGCTATTAATGCCACCCCCAACAAGCGTAACGCGATACACAATTACTACTATCACGCGTGTAAGGCCACATGCACTAACTTTTTCGGACGGACAGTGATAAAAACATTAACCTTCCCAGAGTTAGGTTTTAAAATCCTGAAAAACGCTTATTAGAAAAGATAACATTAGATGGGTTTACGTTTGAAAACATTACAGTACCCAGACAGCACATCTTCGAAACAGGAGGTAGAAGAAATTGCATATTTTGAACGCAGCCACTTAGCTCTTTTAAATTTGTATATTTGGGTTCCTTAGGGCTTGATGACAAAGAATATGTTAAGTGTTATGCAAATAGTCTAGGAATTAACAAGTTATAGCCAAAATAAAATGATGGTGCTGTCAGACAACACCCAAAATCAGAATCGCTCAGTGGTAGATTTTTTTTAAACCACCATTGTACGGGAAATGGGCCACAAGTTACATTTGAACTGATTGGCTGGAATGATATGTAAGGCTAAACACGATTAGTCGGACTATAAATGCTATCCTTGGTTGTTAGGGGAGACGTAGGAAGGTAAAATTTTTTCAAACACTTGTCGAAACGTGGCTCCATTGGCCAGACTCGCTGATATAATCACTTAGGAGCGTTAGTTCGAGACCACTAGTTCAAATAAGCTTGATAAAGCAACAGTGCGTTGAAGCCAGCTCATATTTTTGCTAAATAAAAGCCTGGAACATAAGCAGATGGGAATTTGTGCCAGTATTTGTGCCAGAATTCATTGCTAGTCAACGTATCTGTGTTTATTTCCATGAATTGTGGTAACCTTGAAACATTCAGTATCTTTTAATGAAAATTGAATGTGAATTGTTAATTTATGCCTGTATATATGTGTAGTTCAGTAGCAAACATGATGTAAAGCCTATAATGCTCCAGCCTGAACAGAAGGTGTCGGAGGAAAGTAAAACGGCATGGAATGGCCAAACAGTACACTGACACCTAGATGATTGACTAGAAAGAAATAATGCTGGAATTGCAGAGGCGTAGTAACCATTAGGGAGGGAAATACAGGTATAAAATATTTCACATGAAGCTGACAGTTGGCCTAACGCTCTGAACTCAATGTTTGTGATGTATTGTGCTCAGTGTAGAACTAGAGTATCAATTAGTTATGAAGTAGAAGGTACATCCTTCTTGTTTTCAGGGACCGTGGTCTTGATGGTATTGAGCAGCACCTGGTCAGAGCTTTGCTGAATCCAGAGTCGGACAGCATACTCCTTGGTCCATTTAGCTATCAGTGAGGTGTCTCCAGAGCCCAGGGGAGAAATCGAGCAGAGGAGTCTTTTCCTGCCGCCATCACGCAAGATAAGCTGATGTGGCCAGCTGAGCTCAACATTATGTACCCCATCTTAAAATGACATTGTAAAAATAACATTAAGAGGGGAATTAAATTGTTTTAATATCAGGAACTGAGAACATCTCCAATACTAGTTCCAATAAAGACAAACTATTGAAGTCATGATGACAAATACCAACAGAGCTTGAACAAAACAAAACCAGTATTACCTCATATTACTACTACACAACTGACACACATAGGATACTTTTAATAATATATGTCACTACAATATTCATATTGATAAATTCTGTACATATAACTTGTAATTAAAATTGATTGTGATTCCTGGTTCCCTTTGTATTTGAATCAGGACACATATACATTCATGACAGCAATGAATACATATTGTTATTTGAAAAGTTATCAGTGACTCCTTTAAGATATCCTTTAGAGTGTTATATGTATGTGAGTGTCACAGTGTTGTCAAGTGTGGTGGAATAAATTAAATTGTTTATCTGTCTGTTGTTGTTATGACTTACACTTCATCATACACATACCCTAGACATACAACGTAGTCATCACACGATATATATATATATGTGGCAGTAAGTAAGGTTATCTATAATACACTACTCTTATTAGATATAGATACCTTCACAGCTGATCTCAGTCAGTACAATAAGTCCCCTATAAATATTTATAACATCCCACTTCACCACAATTGGGTAGAGCTGCGAATATACACAATTCAGAGCGTCTGTTCATTGCCACATCTTGTAATAAACCTACTAAGAAGCAGTGCGTTGAGCACCAGTGTATATTTTTTTATAAAATAAAGCCTGGGACATCGGCAGATCGGAGTTGTGCTATATTCATTGCCAGTCAACGAAACTGTTTATTATTATTTCCATGAATTGTGGTAAGCTTGAAATATTCAATATCTTTTAATGAAAATTGAATGTAAATTGATAATTTATGTCTGTATATATGTGTGGTTCAGTAGCGAACATGATGTAAAGCCTATAGTGCTCCAGCCTGAACAGAAGGTGTCGGAGGAAAGTAAAACTGCATGGAATGGCCAAACAGTACACTGACACCTAGATTATTAACTAGAAAGAAATAATGCTGGAATTGCAGAGGCGTAGTAACCATTAGGGAGGGAAATACTGGTATAAAGTATTTCAGATGAAGCTGACAGTTGGCCTAACGCTCTGAACTCAATGTTTGTGATGTATTGTGCTCAGTGTAGAAATGGAGTATAAATTAGTTCTGACGTAGAAGGTACAACCTTCTTGTTTCAGGGACCGTGGTCTTAAAGTTATTGAGCAGCACCTGGTCAGAGCTTTGCTGAAGCCAGAGGTGGACAGCATACTCCTTGGTCCATATATCAACCAGTGGGGTGGCTCCAGAACTCATTAAATAATCGAGCAGAGGAGTCTTTTACTGCAGTCATCACGCAAGATAAGAGAGTGTGGCCATGGAGCTCAACATTATGTACCCCCATCTTAAAATGACATTATAAACTAAAATTAAGAGGGGAATTTAATTGTTTTAATACCAGGAACTGAGAACATCTCCAATACTAGTTCCAATAGAAACAAACTATTGAAGTCATGATGACAAATACCAACAGAGCTTGAACAAAACAAAACCAGTATTACCTCATATTACCACTACACAACTGACACACATAGGATACCATTAATAATATATGTCACTATAAGAATCATATTAATAAATTCTGTACATATAACTTGTAATTAAAATTGATTGTGATTCCTGGTTCCCTTTGTATTTGAATCAGGACAGATATACATTCATGACAGCACTGAATACATATTGTTATTTGAAAAGTTATCAGTGACTCCTTTAAGATATCCTCTTAGAGTGTTATATGTATGTGAGTGTCACAGTGTTGTCAAGTGTGGTGGAATAAATTAAATTGTTTATCTGTCTGTTGTTGTTATGACTTACACTTCATCATACACATACCCTAGACATATAACGTAGTCATCACACTATTCCAGAATAATTCTGACTGAGGTATACATATGTGGCAGTAAGTAAGGTTATCTATAATACACTACTCTTATTAGATATAGATACCTTCACAGCTGATCTCAGTCAGTACAATAAGTCCCCTATAAATATTTATAACATCCCACTTTACCACACTAAGTCAAGGCAGATCCACGTTTGATCTAAGTCAAGGCAGATCCACATTTGATCTAAGTCAAGGCAGATCCACGTTTGATCTTAAAGTCAACGCAGATCCACGTTTGATCTAAGTCAAGGCAGATCCACGTTTGATCTAAGTCAAGGCAGATCCACGTTTGATCTAAGACAAGGCAGATCCACGTTTGATCTAAGTCAAGGCAGATCCACGTTTGATCTAAGTCAAGGCAGATCCACGTTTGATCTAAGTCAAGACAGATCTACGTTTGATCCATGGAAGGCTTCACAAATTTGAAATAATAATTTAGAGTTGTAGAACTCCTAAAACTACTTTTATGTTAAAGTACATCCATTTTTACATAATGTAGGAAAATTTCAGTTCATTCTGATCATAAATAAAGTTTTTATCACAACAGGAAATGTGTTGGCACGTTTAGAAAATACCATAAAAATAAACTATATACACTGTCAATTTTCCTGCCATTATTAAATAGAAACTATTTTACCTCATGGTGTTTGGCAAAGCAGTCATTTGTGAGCAGGTGTGACGAAATGGACGACCTCATCACGATCTCTGGTTCTCTCCAACAGTATCGGTACATTTGTGGTACTGATTTTTATTATGTGCTCTCAAGTATCGCACTTTTCTTTCTTTCTTTCTTTCGTCGTTATTTTTCTGCTAAGTAGCAGATATTTGATTTTATCAAATCATTCGACACTCCTCTCTGTGGTGTCACCTGTTTGTTACCGGCCATCCTGGCTTGCGGTGAGCAACTGAGATAAGATAGTCGCCGGCGTGTTTAGATTGAACCGCTGATAAGATGACTCGTTTGTTAACTAGCTGGGCAAACACGGAGTTTTTGCGTACTCATACGACAGATAACGAGATTACTGTTTGTGTGACACATGTGGGCAGACAAGTGTGACATAATCGCTTCCGGGCCGACTTGTTATGACAACATTACCTTCTAATAAAGTAATAAGTATTACAGTTTACCCATGTTGTCATGTGTGTCTACCGATCTACCTGTGAGAGTGTATGCAAGGCATCAGATGACCATATATGGTTATACGTGACCTTTGCAAGCACGCACCTTATTTCACATGGGACTATTTTGAAAGTATCACACCCACCCGATATGATTTGAAATGATTGGGTCTTTCTGATTTGTTTCATAACAACAATGCGTGGGAAGATAGGAATATAGTCTGACCATTTTCGCAGTTTTATTTCACTGTGGATTTCACGCTCGCTAAGACAACATCAGATCTCGCCAGAGTGAAGATTAGATTCATAATTCCTTTTTTTAACCGGACCTTTTATTGGAGAACCAAATAAGACTTACAAAGCATAGGAAATCTCTACATTTTAATAAGGAACACCTGGACTAAGAAAACTGAAACACGCGGAGTCAGAGAGGGAATCCATTGTCAAATTAAAGACACCCCATACGCGTGTAAGAGACCGACTCGTCTCTTTTATTCATCTGAGCAAAAAGTCTGTGAGTCGGGATTGGCTTATTGGTGGTACCAGTAGAAAGTGCTATCTCTGGAACAAGAAGGGAACCGTGGCCTAAGCTTTAAGACGAAGGACCGACGTGGTAGACTGTCCTTGACATTTCTGGGAAATGAGCTACCCCCGACAACCTTGATCAGAGACGACCTTGAGCATAGTGAAAAGAACCAACCCATAAGAAGGAGCAGAACCGTCATTGGCAGCTAAGTTCAAATATATGCTGCCACTTGACCTTCTTGTAACATCTACCATTAATTAAAGACCATGATGATAACTTTTCTTGATTCATAACTATTCAAATTATTTCCAACTGTTAAAAGCTAAAATGATTATTAAATTTTGTTATTTGTAATGTTACAAATTTAACTTTGACTTAATCATTTTAAAGTTACTGCATGTTTGTCTCAGTCAAATTACTACACATACTCTAAACAGAGCTATTTTAGAATAATAGAATTCCACTGAGTAAATCAGGGGTGGGGGCTTAAACGAGCTGAAAGTAATAAGTGCTTAAATCCTTCATAAAAGCGATGGCAGAATTACAGAGTTAACATACTCAGCCAAAGCAGTAGTGTTCTCGCTTATTCTGAATATCTTGTGAAGACTCCCTTTGTAATAGAAGGGTCATCCCCGTGTATCTACATCTCTGCCAAGAGTAATCTTGTGCGAAGGTATATACCTTTGAAGCCCATATTAGATACTCTTGAGTTTTGGCCACTGTTGGACCACTACTGCAAAGCATGGGAGGCAATACCGTCACAGCAGGTGTGGATGATTTGTTATTATGTATAACTGTATGAATGAATGATTAGTTTAAAATGTAGTCTACAAAAGCCACGTATTCATTTATTCACACACATACACTACGTATACATTTAATTCTATAAAAGTGCATAATTGTATGCCATATCACTCGTTATAAAAAAATTGTAGTCGGAGTTGGACTTCTAAAATTTCTGCAGTCGGAGTCGAAAACTTTTCTGGCCGACTCCACAACCCTGGTTATAATATTATTATTGTATCAACACTAGTGCATATATTATAAATGCTACACAATGTATACTTTATGTACAAATAATAATTTGAGAAAAAAAAATATTTAAAATAACATAAATCAAAAAGCATTCTGACAAGACATCTTCTTAAATTATTAGTTAGTAGCCCACTACTGTCAAACTGATTATGGGAATACGCACCGGGGGTGGTAGCACTTATCTGTTTTTTGTTTTTTCATGATTTTTTTTTTTCGGCATGAAATTTTCTCATATATAAAATGCCTCAGTGTTTTATTCCAAGCATTTTCCGATCTAGCTAAGTAATCTTTTGCGTGTTCGATAGTTTTGTTCATTCTATTTTTCGTTTCGTTGATTATTTAATTTCATGTTTCGATATTTCTTTCAGGTATTACGATTTTCTTGTATTATTATTGTTCATTTTTCGCTCATCACTGTGGTTGTTTATTTTTTCCATCTGCTTGTATCACTCATTTTCTGTATGTTTCTCATCGTATGTTTTTGTAGTATCTATATGTAATTCTTGTCCTTGTCACCTGTTTGTAACTGTGGCTGATGAAGGGTAAAACCAGAAACGTCCCTTGTTTACAGCAGCCCCTTAATTTATTTTCTTTGATATATATCATGAATTCTAAAAGTAGTATGGTACTTTTAATTAAAATATTCAGCTGAACACATTTCGCGTCCCATATTTTGGGAAACACTGCTAGAGTGAAAGAAAGAGACCACAAAAAAGCACGTATAATTTAACAAGAATCAGACATATTGTGCACAGGACATAGAAAATATTTTGATAGCTCTGACATAAACTAATTCAGCGCTTATTTCCCTTGGGGAAAAAAAAACAGACAAAAATAATGTTGTGTCACTTAACGTTTTTTTTTAAATCTTTATTCTGAATTGTTCCACATTAAATAATGTGTTATATAATTTCATCTTTTTCTGTTCTTTCTCATTGCCTCTTAGTCTTTTTCTTTCGTTTCTTTTATTTCGTATTTTCTTTTTGTCTATCTCTGCATATTGTTCTTCCTTTACTTCATCTTTATCTTTTTTTTTTTTTTTTTTTTGCTATCGTATACATTTATACTTTGTTACCGTAATCTTCCTATTCTCTTCTGTCTATTTTTTTTAATTTTACTATTCTTCTGATTCTGTTTCTCTTTTTTTTCGACTCTCCTGTCTCTTACATTCACAAAGCTGCAGCCATCTTTGCCCGCCTCACAACGCGTATTTGGGGAAACTCCAAACTCACAATGAAGACCAAAGCTGCGGAATATAATGCCTGCATCACCAGCTCGCTTCTATATGGCAGCAAGACATGGACAACCTATTCTAAGCAAGAAAGAAGACTCAAAACCTTCCAACTGCAGTGTCTGTGCTATATCTTCGGTATTTTATGGAAGGATAAAGTGACATATATCGCGGTGTTGTCACGTGCTGGCCTTCAGTGCATGTATAAACTGCTTACACAGCGCAGACTTCGCTGGCTTGGCCATGTCCAACACGTAGAAGACGGTCGCATTCCCAAAAAAATGTACGACTGGCAACTGGCAGTTAGCAAAAGGACAGTTGGGCGACCACAGCTGAGGTTCAAAGATGTGCGCAAGAGAGACATGAAGGCATTGGGCATAAATCCAGCAACATGGGAGGATGAAACTGCCAAGTAACGATGGGTCCTGCGGCGTCACCTTATATTGGGTGAAAAGAAGCTCTCATAACAAGCAGAAGAGAAGAAGAAAAAACATGCCGTTAGAAACATCAGGAAAAAAAAGCAGCTGAGGTCTATACTTCAGGGGCTAATTCCCATAGTCAGTCATGACTGAAGGTCTATCACTTCAGGGGCTAATTCCCATAGTCAGTCATGACTGAAGATCTATCGCCTCATGGGCTAATTCCCATAGTTAGTCATGACTGAAGGTCTACCACCTCAAGGGCTAATTCCCATAGTCAGTCATGACTGAAGGTGACTGCTACGTGTCTTATAAATTTTATTAATTTTATTTATCGTTTGTCATAATCATAAACGTTTTCCCTTTCTCTCCTATCTCTTTTTTTTTTTTTCTTTCTATTCCGTCGTTAATTCATTTCCCCACATTGAATAAGGGTTAAGTTGGACAAAGAGAGATAATCGATGTAAATTTAGTTTAACGTTACAGTGGTAAGAGTTACTATGAAACAAAGTTTAACGTTACAGTAGTAGGCAAGTTACGTTCCATTGATAGGGAAGCAAACCCGTAACAATTGCTTGCTGGAATTGGATGTGTCGGGCCGAAAGGCACAGACATTGCAGCCTATCTGTAAAATATAACACAACGTAATTACTGCTCAAAACTAACAGCCAGCATTGTAAGAAAGAGATATGGCTGAGAGCGAACACAAACGATAACATTTCTTGTTCCAGTTAAAGTAGTTAGAAAACTTATTGTATATGGCAAATGAATCATGAAATTCTATCTACATGTGGCTTGACTCAAAATCCTATTGCTCACCTGGGCTGTAAGGGGACCTGCTACTGCGGTGGTACCATAATTCATAGGGGATGAGAAGGAAATGATAATCATGCTTAAATTATTGTATTAGGTAGAAGGCAAGGGTGGTAGACAAGGTCAGCCATGTTGTCAGACTGGCTATCCATATTTGCGTCACAGCTAGCCTTAACTTAACCCCCAACTCTGTTTCGAGCTTTGTTGAACAGCTAACGTTACCTTAACACAAAACATATAAAGAGGGGAAACCTGGGGCCTGTAAACAGTAAATAAATAAACAAACAACACACAAAGGTATGTTATCAGGCACTCAGTGAGAAATAAAGAAGTTGAAGACCAGACAACAGAAAAACAACAGAAGTGATAGGCTTACCGGGAATCGAACCAGGACCTCCAGAACGGCACCCACAGCCTAGCCACGGGAGCGAATCGCCATGAGCTTTGTCAAACATCTAGCCTTAACCTAACCACAACCCTGTTTCGAATTTAGTCGAAATTAATAACACTGAAGCTGATATGAAAATGAAAAATTCCAACATGTTGCGAAACTCCGCATTTTTTGCCATTATCGCGTCCCCCATTTTATTGTCCCGGACTTTAGCCCTGTATTCTTATTTGTTTACTGAAATAATCTTTTCCTGATTTTTATTCCAAATTCCATATCCTGAAGGCTACGAGAAGCCCAACAAACTGCTCGACGTTGTGCAAATGAGTATTGGCTCCAGCTCAGCGAGAACATCCAGACCGCAGCGGAAACAGGCAACACTAGACCCATTTAAGACGGTATAATAAAAGCCGTTGGTTCACCCCTCCCCAAAAAAAAAGTAAGACGGCACATCTAAAACTATGGAGGAGCTGGATGCTGATGCAACATTGAAAGAACTCAGCAAGGCCATTGATAGTTTGACCTCTGGCAAAGCACCAGACAATGATGGGATTCCTCCAGATTTAATCAAATGCTGTAAGAGAACACTATCACATCCCCTGCATAGGGTGCTGTGCCAGTGCTGGGAAGAGACAGCTATCCCTCAAGACATGCGATATGCCAGGATTGTAACACCTATCCGCCCTGGTAGATCAACAACAGACATGATCTTTTCTCTCTGCCAGCTTTAGGACAAATCAAGAAAGCAGAAAAGGCCTTTATATATCACCTTTATAGACCTCACAAAGACATCTGACCTGGTAGCAGTGATGGACTCCGCTAAATTGCTGGACATGATAAAGTCATTCAATGAAGACATGAAGGGAACAGTACAATATGATGGAAGCACATCACAGCCCTTTGACATACGCAGTGGCGTTAAACAAGGCTGCCTCCTGGCTCTGACCCTCTTCATGATCTTCTTTGCCTTACTCTTGAAACATACATTCAGAGATGCAACTGAAGGAATATGCCTTCACACTAGGTCAAATGGTCGACTGTTTAATCTCGCAAGGTTGAAGGTAAAAACAAGCATGCAATAACTTTGGCCTGACAATAAGTCTAAAGAAAACTAATATGATGAGTCAAGATATGGATGTTGCAGCAGTTATCACTATTGATAACTATGAACAGGCAGTGGTGCACCACTTCACATACCTGGCGTCTACCATCAACGACAAACTCTCCATGGACATAGAAATTGACAGCCGCATTGGCAAAGATGCAGCCACCTTTACCCGCCTCACAACGCATGTTTGGGGAAACTTCAAATTCACACCGAAGATCAAAGCTGCACTATATGGCAGCGAGACATAGACAACCTATGCTAAGCAAGAAATAAAGCTCAAAATCATCATCTACGGTGTCTACGCCATATCCTTGGTATTTCGTGGAAGGATAAAGTGATAAATGTCGAGGTGTTGTCACTTTCTGGCTTTGAAAGCATGTATACACTGCTTAGACAGCGTAGATTACGCTGGCTTGGCCATGTCTGCCGCATGTATGATGGTCGCATCACCAAAAATATATTCAGGCAACTGGCAAATAGTAAAAGAACAGTTAGGCGACCGCAGCTGAGGTTCAAAGATGTGTGTAAGAGAGACACGAAGGCACTAGACATAAATCCAGTAACCTGGTAGGGTGAAGCTGCCGACTGCATCAAGTGGCGATGCTCTCTACAGCGCCACCTCAGTTCGGGCAAAAAAAAGCTCTCACAACAAGCAGAAGAGAACAGGAAGCATCGAAAGGAACACCAGGAAAAAGAAGCTGAGGGTGTCACCTCACGGGCGCATTCCCATAGTACAAAATTGAAGTGTTAGAGACTTCACTATACTGTACTAAGTCCATTTTATTTTAGGTTCCTTCCCTGGCTGCCTTTGCCTTCCTTTACTCAGGAGCAGAGTCAGGTACCCATTTACATCTAGGCATTCTGGAACATGCCGCTACCAGCTTTCGATCCTTAACCCGGTAACAATGCCGCGAGAGGAAAGCATTCTGTTTAGCCAATCGTACACTCACAATTATGTGTATAACTAGCAATAACCCGTCAAACTTGAAGTGTGCTGTTTCTGTTCCCGGATGAGCAGATAGAAGTATATTCTTAGAGTATTTTTGGTTTCTTTCCATTATACAGTGTAATCAAACTGTTCATGAACATCGTCATTTGAACGCTTTTCTTTGTTGATTGTAACTATTTTCGGGAGAGTATATACAGGGTGGTCATAAAGTCTTTCCCTGATTTCAAATTTTTACGAGATCCTCCAGATGTTAAAAGCATCAAAGCTTGGTATATAAAGTTTACGGACACTGGCAGCGTCGGTGACATGCCCAGAGCAGGTAGGCCTCGTGTGAGTGAAGAAACTGTGGACGCAGTGCGCACGGCGTTTCAATGCAGTCCAATGAAATCAACCTATCGTGCTCAAGAGAACTTGCAATCCCTCGAATATTAGTGTTGAAAATCGCAAATGTTGAAATCTACAAATAGCATAAAAAACTGTTTTAGTTCTGGAATAATTTCCAAAAAAGCAAGTGTCTCTGCACAGAATCCTTTTTTTTTTTTATTTTTTATTTTTTTTTAAATTTTTGAAATCAGGGAAAGGGACCTCAAGACGCAGCAATAGAGACCGCAGTCAGCGACTCATAGCTTGACTGCCTGCGTCAGGACCAGCGAACCAGAGCTGGTCAAGACCGCACTCCACCTCCACGTGGTGGTCCTGGAAACAGTCTGCAGCTGTGCAGGCTGGCTGAGCGAGTGTGGATCGAAATGGGAAGGCAAACCCGGTCCTAAAAAATGCCGTGCAGAAGTCGGATGTGTCGACCGAAAGGTGCAGATATCACAGCTACGTTGTAAACAGACACAACGCAACCACCGTCCTTTTCAGGGCGAACGAAGAAGAAGAAGAAGAAGAAGAAATCAGGGAAAGACTTTATGACCACCCTGTATAACGGAAACAATACAATTTTTCAACACGGTTGCATTCCTCAGTTGTGACCAACATACACACGAGGATTATGATATTTTAGATTCCATTTTAAAGTTCTTTGATGACAACATTTCGTGTGAAAGTGAGTGGATTGTTTTCAAAGTGTGTTCCCTGATAATAAGTGGTGTTCTTTGTCGAGCGCTACTAATTTCGTGAAAGAATTAAAAAAAAAAAACCAAAGTATTTGTTTTATGTAACACCCACGCCGCGCAAGTTGCACACCGTGCGTTGCGCACTTTTTTTTTTCTGGCGCGAGTTACTATTTTGAGTGAGACCGACCGACGTAACATACATCGGTAATTATGTTAGTTGGGATATTTATTTATATTATATGGTTCATTATATTATAAATGTTTCATTATTTCATAATTAATTCATTATATTGCAATTGGTTCATTATATTATAATTGGGTCATTATATTATAATACGTAACCATATAACTAAAAAAAAATTATTTAATATATCAAAAGCAATAACAGGAGGAAAACATTAACCATAGTTATCATCGGTGTAATTTTTAAATAATTTACATTTGATACTGCTGTAGTTGTTGAAATGTGTTAATTTATGTTTGTTGTCTAATGTTAACAATTTGTTAATCTGTACGTGTTGGATTAACATCAATGTTTAGAATGGATAAGAAAGAAAAACTGATACATTGTTATCTACTTCTTCGTTCACCCTCAGACGGTACAGTTGATAGACACGTAAAACATCTCATCTGCATATTTTACGACTTAACGACAAATGTTTCAGAAATTCAAGTTGCTTCCCTTCGATCAATGGCAGTACTTCCGGCGTTGGCGGCATTGCTGAGTTTAGGATAGACTACAAATTGATCGTCAGGTGAAAAAAGCTTGGCTAAATTATGTTCCCAGTGTCTCATTTGTGGCTAGTCATACTTAGTAGTCTCCATGTCTGCAAGATACTATAGCTCAGTCGAAGTTTTACTTAATTGAACAGCATTTTTCAATCTGAATCAACGCCCAAACTAACGACGGAGTGACTGCATTAACAGTCGCGTAGCCTACACAAGGAGTTTAACTGTTAAAACACCTATTTGATCTTGACAACATAGAAGTAGATATTTTTATCAGCTCCGTTTTATTAGTTTCCTGCAAAAGATAGATTGACTGTTACTGTCTACTCTGGCCATAATATATACTGAACTAAAAACGTTAACTATTCCAAATCACAAATGATAGGCCTAGCCTACTGGTTGAAATGCAGAACAGGAGGACGTGCACCGGATTTCGTTCAAATGGTTATCGAAACTAAGTCCGTTTTGCGCATATGTGCTGTTTTTGCTGTGCAATTACAGCTCGTGAAAAACAGCAATACGGTTTTAAGGGAACCATTTGCGGTTATGGTGACCCCCATTTCCTCCAGTTGAAGTGGCTAAGGACTAGAATGCAGATGTGCGAACCCTTATCATATTTCCAAATTTGTCAAGAATAAGTGCATATGACAAACACTGAGGCCACAAATTAAAAAAAAAAAGCAAAGTACTGACTGACTGCTTAATACTGTGCCTTCAGATTGTTTTTTAAGATCATACCAACTTGGGCGACTGCCACTGTATTGATAGCCATTTGGGGAAATTCATCACTTGTCCCACTTTTCTGTAATTCAACTAGTGATACTGTTGCACCAAGCCAGTGCTGCTAAAGTGAACAGTTTCACTGCCTTAGGTCCAGACATAAAAAAAACAATTCTTCTGTGAAGAGAGTTGTAAAGAAAGATATTTATTAAGGGTAGGGCCTACAAATCAGGGGGTAAAAAGATGTCAGCGAATGAACCAATAAACTTGTTTATTTCATCAGGGTGAAGAAATAGTCATTATTGCCTTTTGACATTACTACCCTGCAATAAAACTTACTTAGTCGTTCCTCTTCTACCTTGGGGTGTAAGTTTGACAGAAGGAGCACCATACTATCCTATCGACTGTCTTCCTACTGGCCTGGTTCCAGTCTAGTCCTCGGCCCTTCAGTGGTTGTCTAATGTTGTCCTCCCATTGAACTCTGGGACGTCTTGGTTTCCCATGTTTGTCGTGGTAACCAAGCTCCCATTCCCATTGTAATTGGGACTTTTCTGCAGGAGCTAGGTTTTGAGGCCATAACGTTTCATCTTGTTTCCCAGCAAAAATAGTTCTCAGAGTGCTTTCATATGAAAACATTCTTCAGTAATATGTAGGCGTAATCAATATTATCATTGCGTTCAGTAATTGAGCACACACACACACATACATGCACACAGAGAGAGAGAGAGGAAGTAGTAAAGCAATTGCATATTTAAATTAAAGTCAAAGCTGTAACATCTAACGTAAATACTCATGGAGACATTGTTAGAAATTAAACCGTTGGCAGTAGGTGCATACCCAAGATTTCATGAATGTAAATGCAGATATACTTTGAATGTGGTGTACTTATTAGTTTTGACAGACTTCGGTAAAATATTTTAAGAAAAAGCATGTGCATAAGTAAAGCAAGTACGGAAGATCATATGGAAGATTCTATACTAACGCCTGTGTTACCAGCACACTTCTATATGGCAGAAAGACATGGACAACCTATGCTTAGCAAGAAAGAAGGCTCAATACCTTCCATCTATGATGTCTACGCAACATTCTCAGCATTTCATGGAAAGATAAAGCGACAGATGTCGAGGTGTTGTCATGTGCTGGCCTTCAAAGCATGTATACACTGCTTAGACAGTGCAGACTACGCAGGTGTGGCCATGTCCACCGCATGGAAGATGTTCGCATCCCAAAAGATATCTTCTACGGACAGCTGGCAGATGGCAAAAGAACAGTTGGGCGACCGCAGCTGAGATTCAGAGATGTGTGCAAGAGAGACATGAGGGCACTGGACATAAATCCAGCAACGTGGGACGATGAGGCTACTGATCACACCAAGTACCAGTGCTATCTTCAGCACCACCTCAGATTGGGCGAAAAGAAGCTCACACGACAAGCAGAAGAGAGGAGGAAACGTAGAAAGGAACACCAGGAAAATAAGCAGCTGAGGGCTGTCAGCTCAGGGGTGCATTCCCATAGTCAGTTATGACTGAAGGGGCTATTATTATATTATGTGGTGTGCAAAAAGGGTCATACCACTGAGGTAGTAATGTAATTCTGAGACAAAGGTAACCAACAAGACTATATACTAGGCAAAATAATAGGGCAGCAGTCATGATCAGATGTGAGCTTAACACTATTCAAAGATGATAAACCATTGTCCTCCAGTGGTTACCCTGCCATTGTGGATTCAGTGTGAATGAGAGAGTGGATGCTTTATCTAGAAGTGGCAGTACAATAGAGCAATTCAGCTGCCCATTGCTCTACCGAGAAGCTAAAACCAGCATTCACAACCAGTACAACTACCAGTGAAGAAAAAGAGAGATATATTCAACAGATCTGACCCAATCCACTGGCTTGATAGACACCAGCTGACAATCATTTTCCGCCTGAGAACTGACCACTGCAGATTACTAGGCAACCTCTATCACCTCAGAATTTGTCACACTAATGAATGTCCATATGGAACTGGAATCCATACTCCCTGAACACCTTCTCCAAGGGTGCCCAGCATACGATGACCCACAACGCCTAACCTGACCAGAGGTTTCTGAGCCCAGGCAGAAGCTTTGGGGCTGCCGCGCTGAAATAGAAAAGACTGGACTTCATCCTGGCGACAGGCCTGCATATTTAGCATGACTACAAGCTGAACGAAGAAGAAGAAGGGAAGCAGTTATAGTATTCAAATGTCCTTTCCTATTATGTGGATATGAAACATGTAGTCCAACAAAAAAACCAATAAGTTATAGATAGACTGGGTGCTTGTGTAGAATAGGAGGTAGGAAGTGGTATGACAAGATCACAAATGGGGAACTAATGTCAAGAACCAGACAAGTACCAAAGGAGCAGATGAAAAGATGCTGACGATGGACAGGAGGCATGTTGAGGAAATCTATTGATGTCATTACAAGGCAGTCTTAGTCTGAAATCCCCAGGGAAAGAGAGTTACAGGGATACTGAAAAACACATAGAAAAGAAAACTGGAGACAGAAGTGAAGGGATACAGAACATGTGGGAAAGTCGTTGAACAGATGGCACGAGACAAGAGAGAATTTGTTGAAGGTCTGTGCGGCTGAAGGGTAATGATGATGAATGATAATATAATGAGAATATTTATGTTTTTACAGCTGACCTATATATGTCAGATGTTCTGTAGTTCCTGGCAATCTCAGGGGAGGCAAAGAAATAATAGAACTGCTGTTCAGTCAGGTATGTCGTACCAGGTGACTAATATGAGGTGGTCAGGCTGGCAACCTCATCGTGTAAAACAGATTGTTACAGGAACCACTACTGCACGAGCGCATGATTGCTTGATACAGGTGGCCTGCAGTGGGGGGGCCTATACTTGTTACTGAATGAAAAGGAAAGTAATGATATAGAATACAGGCATACCTCGGGAGTTATTGCAAGTTCGGTTCTAGACCATTGCAATAAAGCAGGTCACACCCATTTTTTTGGCTTCCCAGTGCATGTAAAAGCCTAAAATGTTTACACTATGTCTATTAAGTGCGCAATAGCGCTAGGTCTAAAAAAACAATGTACTGTAAAATTAAATACTTTACTGCTTAAAAAAAATGCTAATCTTCATCTGAGCCTTCAGCGAATCGTAATCTTTTTGCTAAATCTATCGGAAGAAGAAGGCACGTTCTGATAAATAAACATGAATAATTTGAAGGGAAAAAAGCACAAAATGTGCGAAGCGCAATAAGTGAGGTATGCCTGTACATGGGAGAGAAGAGAATGAAATGGGTTGGTCATCTTGTTAAATAAAATACATCCAAAGTGTGAGAAGAATATGCTGGCATAGGATAGGACACACATTAACTAAATCTGTTTAATAGCATTACAAAGCAGTCTTTGTCCTGGGATCCAACGGGTAAGCGAGGTTGAGGTATTGAAGAATTAATTTGATAATTATGAATCATTAAATATTCATCCACTTTGTCTCCTTCCTTATATTGAAAGTAAAAAGGGTTGAAATGAAGAATAGCGGAATGTGTCTTCCGTACAGCCTCAAAAATAGCGGAATGTGTCTTCCGTGCGGCCTCAAAAAAGAATTAAGAGATGCGGTAATAAGGGTGTTAGGTTTAGGAATCCTGATCTTAATTCCAATCCTAACGATATGGATGACTTTTTTTTAGATGGCACCGAAGAACACGTCCCACTGCTCTTCGTTTCAACTGAAAAAAAGGCAAAATAATACTAAAAGTATTATGGGTCGGTGATTTATAGGGGGTAAGCACAACATGCTCAGAGTTAGAACTGATCAGTAAAATGAAATAACACAGGCTTAACAATCACAACAGCCATAAAATTAGACATTGCCATGTCAAACTCATTGTCTAGGGGTTATAATCACAACACCAGTGGGACACCAACTCAGATGAAATAAAAAGACACTACAACTGTTGTTAACAACTGCCGAGTCAATCTCTGTAATTTAATACACCAAACAACAACACATGACATCATCAAATGCAGAGTGTGGTGTAAATCAGTGGTTCTCAACGTGGTACAAGCCACATTTCTAAGGAGCCACGATAAGTTTCTGAGGCGGCCACCTAAACTTAATTTAAATAAAGTACTGATTGTTGAAAGCAATGGCAAACTACTGAATGAAAAAAATTGCCTAGAAAAATCACAAACAGCCAATAAAAGCTGGGGTTGATTGCCACGTCCTGTAAAGGATAAGCAACTAACTTTTTTTTTTAAACTGATTGTTAGAATCTTTTCTGTTTACAGGCCTCACGCTGCTACTAGACATTTTATGTCCTTAATAATTATCTCTGCTATTACACAATTATGTCTGCATAGAATTGATCGTTGTTGTTAGCTACTGCAAATACTTTGTCTTTATATGATACACTTTAGATTAATAAACCGTAGAGATGGTAAAGTACCTTTCTTTTCCAGCATACTTTGAGTGGAGCCACAGAGGTAAATGAGACTCTGAAGGCGGCCATGTGCAAGAAAAGATTGATAACCTCTGGTCTAAATGATAACGGTCACAAACTAGTCTTCTATTCAACAATTGTTTCCTGAAACACTACTTGGCTAGTACAGTACCACAGCTGTTTCAATAATGTATCATTGTGGGGAAAATAGCTTGCATATTTCTTAACACAGTACCACTGCTGGAAAAATACAAAATAGTAGATAGCTTCACAACTTCTGATCCCGCAGTTTTAATCGAGGAAATCATCAACAATGAACAAACCCTGGTGTACCTCAACTACGGCTATCTAACAACACCGTACAACTTGCTACTTAACTTGACAACATCCTTTGTTCAACTGCCCTTCTACAATACCATCTCATCGGTCACGCCCCACATGATCCTGACTGTCACGTACTCTTTAACAACACTCCCTTGTTGAGCTACTAACAGCTCACGGCACCTCAAGTACATACCATTTGGACTTCATCACACAATTATAACATTTTCTCAGCTCACCCGTATTCACATATCAAAATAAGATACACTGACTAATGCATCTCTCCACGGAGCACGTTTCCATCACCCATACAACAAATCTGTTTTGTGATATGGAATAAATAGAAGTCATCGACGTTGCCAGTAGGCCAATAGCAATGGTTGTATCTAAAATAAAAGACACAATATATCCTAATTATAAGCCATCAAGGGTTGAACAAGAACAACAAAAATGGACAAATATTTTAAGATTTGTTAGTCTATTAATCAATATGTTTTAGCTCCCCAAGAAGTAATAGTTCTTTAACAAACACATGCCAGGTCCTACCTGTCGCATGCCATCAGCTTAAGTTCTTTTCCTGTCGTCCTCATCTTTTCATTTGTCTCACCAGTTTTCTTCTCCATGTGTTTTTGGGTCTACCACTGCCTCTCTTAACACATTAACTACCGAATTAAAAAACACACTGTGGCCGAATTAAATTTTTTTTCCCATTTTCATCCTGTAGGTCTTTGCACAAAGTAAGCTGTAGTTTTCGTAATTGTTTACATATTTTTATGAATTACACGTCATTTTAAAGATAAATGAATGCACTATTACAATAAACACCGTTTGTAACTTTAATAGAGTTTGTTGCTATTTAACGGCCCTCCGATGGCCAAGGACTTGCAATATTTTCACAATTATAACTGCTTGCGCCCCGTTTCTATCAAAATCACAATTTCAATCAATGTGCACACCGTATTCACTCTTGTCCTCGTCGCTAGATCAATCAGTCAATTGTTGAAACACGTTTCTATCCTATTCAGCCGTTAGACGAGATGTACACGCATTTTTTGTAGTCCTATCACTAGTTGCCACGGTAAACAGTTTTACACGATTTGGTAACTAACCCAAAACGCTGAAAAATATGAACATAATATCAATTTTCCAGTGTTCTACAACAACCATGCTTTGGGAATTTGTTTTCCGGTGGCAACTTAAAATCTCGAACCAGATCAGAAAGTGTTTCAGTACATTTTTCATTCGTTTTATTACTAAAATTAGATTGGTGCTCTGAGCGGCTTGCGGTCCAAATGTGTTTATTTTGTGAGCCGCTGACAGCGGCTTGCGGTAGTTAATGTGTTAACCTGGGGATTCAGATTTTTTACAAGGTTTTTTAACAAAAATTTTTTTCATGCTTTTCTATTTCCCAGATTAAACATGACAGTTGCAGTGGGCGGTCACCGCCCCCGTTGCTTTTTTGACGTAAGCATTGGAGAACAGCCTGGTAAGAGTCTTGACCTAGTTTTTGTTTAGCTTCTAGGTAGACCCTGTGAGAAAAATCTGGTCAAAAAGTTAATGACACAATCTCCATTTTAGACTCTTTAAGAAGTTGGCCTCAGGATGGGATGCCTGCACCATATCACTTCCATATGCTCATGCAGAGGTAGTTCCCTTAAATTTGTTTTACATTATGAGGATGTGCACTCCAAGTGCATCTTCACCTTTTATTAATTTTGTTATCTTTCAGCCCCCTGTGGAGCATAAGCCTACAAATATTCACACTAAGCACCATGCCCTGTACCATCTGTTCAGAATTTTTCCATGTGTTTGCCCCTTTCATGCCTTGTCTTCAGTTCCCTTCTCCATGTGTTATTTGGTCTTTCTGACCATGTGGACTCCATGAACAAGGACTACCTCCTTGCCCCTAGTTGCACTGAAATTTTCATCATGCAAAATAATTTGCTACAAAAACAAAAAGTGCATAAAATGCTAAAGGTACAGACTTCCTGCGGACGTGTCAACAGCAGTTGTAGCACCTGTGCTCTGGAAGAAACACAAAAAAAGTTCTTTGTTCTTTCGGTTTGTGAATTTGTTTATTGTTATATCATGCTTTTCACCTGTGTGTTATCGGGGCCCGAAAGGGAAGCAAAGAATAGTAACACTGTACCCTACCAGGCATGTCGTAAAAAGCGATTAAGGAGGGTTGGGCATGGGCTGGTTACCCCATCCCATAAAAAAACTTTTTACCATAAAAACTTCAACAAACATGGACAAGTCGAATAAAGAATATAAATCAACTCAGCCGCCCAAGACAGAAGGTCCTCTGGAAAGGAGGCGCATGAAGCAACCTAGAGAAAGCCGAAACGAGTCTGGGTTGCTGACTAACCTTTTTTCGTCTAGGAAAATCTCCAGGATTGGCACCTGGAATGTTCGCACTCTGTGTGAACAATGGAAAACTGCACAGGTAGCAGCAGAAATGATAAATTATGGGATTGATATCCTGGGTCTCTGCGAGACACATAGAGAAGAGGAGATTGATCACAGGAGAAATGGTGTTGTCCTCAGGACATAAGGAGGAAAGAGCCCACCACAGTGAAGGGGTGGCTCTAATGCTGTCCAAGGAAGCACATAAGGCACTTATAGAATGGGACCCCGAATTATAACAGCAAGGTTTAAATCAGCCAAAAAGAAAGTAAATATAAACATCATCCAGTGTTATGCACCAGCAAACGATAAAGAAGAATCTGAGAAAGAAGACTTTTACACCAGAATACAAAATGTCTTGGACAATAAGAAAAGAAAGGACATCACAATTTTGATGGGGGACCTAAATGCGAAAATTGGAACAGACAACACTGGCTTTGAAGAAATCATGGGAAAGCATGGATTAGGTATGATGAATGAGAATGGGGTACCATTAGCAAACTTCTGTGCTTCAAATCAACTAGCTATAGGAGGAAGCATATTTCCACATAAAAGAATACATAAAGCAACTTGGATATCACCAGACCACAGAACTGAGAATCAGATTGATCACATATGCATAAGTAAGAAGTTTAGGTCATCATTGCATGATGTGAAAGTATGTAGAGGAGCAGATGTTGTATCAGACCACCATCTTCTGTTGGCTAAAACAAAATTAAAACTCAAGAAATTTACACCAGCATATAGCTATAGACAACAGTATAATGTGGGATATCTAAGAAATCAGGAAATAAGAGAAAAATTTTCAATCACAGTATCCAACAAATACCAAGTACTTCAACAGCTGGAAGATGAAACAGATATGGAAGACCACTGGCAACAAGTAAAAAATATATGGAACGAGACGTGAAGAAGTACTGAGAAAAAGAGAACATCAGCACAAAGCATGGATAACAACAGAAACCATTAGCAAGATAGAAGACAGGAAAAACAAGAAGACAGGAAAAACAAGAAAGCAGATTTAAACAGAAGCAAAACCAGAAGCTCCAAAGCCAAGGCTCATGAAGTGTACATAGAAGCAAACAAAGAAGTAAGAAGAAACATCGAAAGAGACAAGATGAAATATATTGATGATTTGGCAAGGGAAGCAGAGGAAGCTGCAGCCAAAGGAAATATGAGGGACCTGTACAACAATACAAAGAAGCTAACGGGGAAATATAAGCGCGCAAATGGCCTCGTAAAAGATAAGAATGGAAAATTGCTTAGTAATATACAAGAACAAATGAAGATATGGACAGAACATTTTGAGGAACTTCTCAATAGACCATCTCCAACTAACCCCCCAGACATCCAACCAGCAGAAGAGGAGCTACAAATCAGATGTGAACGACCAAGTAGAGAAGAAATAAAGAAAGCCTGAAAGATGGAAAAGCAGCTGGTCCAGATTGCATTCCAGCAGAGGCCATCAAAACAGATATTGATACCTCTACAGAGATATTATACAAACTACCTCGCAAAGTCTGGGAGAGAGAGGAAATACCAGCACAATGGAAGGAAGGTTATCTGGTCAAGTTGCCTAAGAAGGGAAATTTACAAGAGTGCACAAATTATAGAGGAATATTGTTACTATCAGTGCCCGGAAAAGTATTAAACAGAATCATCCTTGAGATTAAAAAAGTCCGTAGACAAGCAACTGAGAAATGAACAAGCAGGTTTTCGACAAAATAGATCCTGTACAGACCAGATAGCCACATTGAGAATAATAGTTGAACAAAGTCTGGAATGGAATTCACCGCTATACATCAGACTCGTGGATTATGAAAAGACATTTGACAGTATAGACAGAGAATCACTTTGGAAATTGATGAGGCATTATGGAGTTCCCATGAAGATCATTAACTTAATAAAGAAGATCTATGAAGACATGACATGCAGAGTTCTTCATGAAGGACAACTTACAGAAACGTTTAGGATTAGAACGAGAGTGAGACAGGGATGCCTCTTGTCTCCATTTCTTTTCTTACTAGCTTCTTCTTCTTCTTCTTGCGATCGCATCTTTGATGTTTACACCGTCAGACGAGTTCTCATGATGAATTCGACTGTTGTTTGAAGTTCCTCTTTAACTCCATATAGCTTTGAGTTTAGTGTTGAGTCATTGGGCCAGTATATCTTTCTTAACTGGTCATACAGAGGACAGTCCTGTAGAACATGCTCAGCAGTTTGTTCGTTTAATCCACATGTGCACAGTGGTGAAGCAGACAGTCGTAGCTTGTGCATGTGTTTATTCAGTTTGTTATGCCCTGTCCTGAGTCGAAAAATAGTTATCTGTCCCTGCCGGTCGAGAGTGTGATAGTCGTCTTTGGGTTGGTTCTGTTCTCTTCTGATAGTCTGGATAGCTCTCTTTTTCTCAAAGTATGTGACTTCATTCTCTTCTTGTTCACATTCTCCTCCCTTTTTTGCAAGTTTATCTGCCTTTTCATTTCCGGGTACACCACAATGAGATGGTACCCACTGAAGTATGGTTCTCTTTTTGGCAGCTACCTTGTTTAGTTCATTTCTCAGATGCGGGAGTTTACCACCCTTGAGAGCTTGCAGGACAGACAGTGCATCTGTGAGGATGACTACCTGGTGGCAGTCAGAGTTGGTGTTATAAATCATATTTGCAGCTTGCTCTAGAGCTTGAACCTCAGCTGTATAGTTGGAACAGAATTTACCAGTGGGAATGTGCCTAGTCTCATAGTTCTTCTTCTTCTTCTTGCGATCGCATCTTTGATGATTACACCGTCAGACGAGTTCTCATGATGAATTCGACTGTTGTTTGAAGTTCCTCTTTAACTCCATATAGCTTTGAATTTAGTGTTGAGTCATTGGGCCAGTATATCTTTCTTAACTGGTCATACAGAGGACAGTCCTGTAGAACATGCTCAGCAGTTTGTTCGTTTAATCCACATGTGCACAGTGGTGAAGCAGACAATCGTAACTTGTGCATGTGTTTATTCAGTTTGTTATGCCCTGTCCTGAGTCGAAAAATAGTTATCTGTCCCTGCCGGTCGAGAGTGTGATAGTCGTCTTTGGGTTGGTTCTGTTCTCTTCTTATAGTCTGGATAGCTCTCTTTTTCTCAAAGTATGTGACTTCATTATCTTCTTGTTCACATTCTCCTCCCTTTTTTGCAAGTTTATCTGCCTTTTCATTTCCGGGTACACCACAATGAGATGGTACCCACTGAAGTATGGTTCTCTTTTTGGCAGCTACCTTGTTTAGTTCATTTCTCAGATGCGGGAGTTTACCACCCTTGAGAGCTTGCAGGACAGACAGTGCATCTGTGAGGATGACTACCTGGTGGCAGTCAGAGTTGGTGTTATAAATCATATTTGCAGCTTGCTCTAGAGCTTGAACCTCAGCTGTATAGTTGGAACAGAATTTACCAGTGGGAATGTGCCTAGTCTCATAGTGGTTGTCAGGATATGAGATAAAGATACCGGCACCTCCATTCCTAACAGCATTAGTTGCTGATCCATCTGTATAGGCATGTATCCATGATTGATCGGGATAGCTTTCTTGGATCATACTCAATGTAGCACTTCGTTTTTGCAGATCATTATACTCACATCCACTTGTGAGACCACTGACCGACGTATTAATTTGGAGGGCACTGCTGGCCTGCTCCCATGGTACAGGGTATAGGGTGGGCTTCAGTGGTGTTGTCTTCATAGATAGGTCTTCTTGATGCTGTCTTATAAGTCTTTTTCCCCGATGCACAAAGCTGCTACGCTTTAGACGTCCCAATGCCAGATCATCTAGTCTTGCCTTCATTGGGTGCGTTGGCATACTGTTGTACTTTTCCATCTGGATCATGGTCTTTGTGTCTCTTCTATGGGACAATGTCTGTAATCCAGCAACCTTCTGCATCTCTGTTATTGGTGTAGTTTTCATGGCTCCTGTAATGAGCCTGAGAGCTTGATTTTGCACCTTGTCCAAGGACTGCAGATGTGAGTTAGCAGCTGATGACCATGCTGCTGAGCTAAACTCTAAGTGTGGTCTTATTACTCCACTATAAATCTTCTTTAGATTTCGTTCATTTGCTCCCCAGTTGGTACCTGCCAATTTTCTGAGTATGCCTAGTCGTCTTCGGGCCTTTCCTTCTGCATTTTCAATATGCTTATTCCATGTAAGCCTTTGGTCAAATGTCACCCCAAGATAGGTGGGGTAGCTTTCTTCCTTGATAACGGTTGTCCCTAGGTGTATGTTAGCTGATTTGTCCTTGGGGGCGAGGGAGAACAGTGTTGTGGAGGTTTTGTCTGTGTTTATTGTGATAAGCCATTTCTCTGCCCATGACACTAGCATGTCTGCTGCCCGCTGCATTCTATAATTTGCTGTGGTGACATTTTCATCAGCGCACCAGAGTACTAGGTCATCTGCATATAAGGCAGCTTTCACTCCTGCAGGGAGATCTTTCACCAGGTCATTGATGTAAACAAGGAAGAGTGTAGGGGAAATTACTCCTCCTTGAGGTACCCCCTGATGGAGCAACACTTTTCTGCTCTGCAGACCGTCAAGAGTGACTCTAGTTCTCCTGTTATGCAAGTATGACTGGATCCATTTCATCATGTTGCCTTGGATTCCACCTCTCCCAAGTTTTGCAATGAGGCCATCTTTCCACACCCTGTCAAAGGCCTGCTTGAAGTCGACCCAGATCGTTAGGACCTTTTTCTTCTCCTGAAAGGCATCTTCTATTGCTTGAGACAAGTAAGTAACTTGGTCTTCTATACTGTAGCATTCTCTAAATCCAGCTTGTTCCGGCACCAGGATCTGCTCAGACTCTAAATACCATTTCAATCTGTGGTTGACTATTCGCTCCATAGTCTTCCCAACACAGCTTGTGAGACTGATTGGCCGGTAACTTGCAGCCTCGGTCTTACATTTCCCTTTCTTTAGTATGGGTATTTTGATGGCTTCTCTCCATACTTGGGGTACCGTTCCTTTCAACCAGCTGTGGTTGAATATCTCAAGCAGTTTTGTCTTTGCTGCTGAGCTCAGATTTACTAGCATTTCGTTGCTGATTTTGTCTGGGCCGGGTGACTTTTGAAACTTAAGCTTGGAAATAGCCTTCTGTAGTTCTCCTAGTGTGATGGGTTCCCTCATTGGGGCAGGAGTATCTGTCTGTCCCATGGTTGCCAGTATTTCTTTTCTTATCTCTCTCTGATGGTCTATGTTAATGGGTAAGTTGCTTTCTGAACTGTATCTTCTAGCAAACAAGTCTGCAGCTTGTTTTCCTCTGAGAAGTTTGCCACCTTCATCCAATGTGATAGTCTGCCTTGGTGAGGAACGCTCTTCATTTAGAGACTTGACTAATCTCCAAAGTTTCCTGCCGTCTTTCTCAAGGTTCAGCGATGCCGTTTTAGTTCTCCAGCTTTTCCGTTTTTCTTCTAGCTTTGTTCTCTGAAACTCTGCTACAGCCTTTTTCCATTTGTTGTGAGTTTCAAGTGAAGGCTGAGACTCTGCGTTCTTTCTAGCCTTGTCCATAGCTTCCTGACGTTCTTGGAGTGTGCTGGACCAGTATGGTATGTAGTTACGCCGGCATCCTTTGGGAATGGTTTCTTTTGCAGCTTGTAGTATGCATCTGTTGAAGTCTTTTACCACTTCATTAATATCTCTGTTCTGTACCTTGAGGGTAGACAGCAGCGTGTTCACCTGATGCCTGAATAAACCCCAGTTGGCTTTTTTGTAGTTCCATCTTGTAATGGCTGGGCCTGTACTGAGAGTTGCACTCTGGACAGTAAGAAAGATTGGGCGATGGTCGCTTCCCCCTAGTTGATCTCCTACTTCTCTACTAATAGATCCAGCTATATCTGGTGTGGAGAAGGCAAGATCTGGTGTTGAAGTTGTGTGCCATCCTCTGGAGTAGAAGGTAGGAGTATCTGTGGCATTATTGACTAGGATTAGGGAGTGATCATCTTGCCAAGTTTCAACCTCTTCACCTCTGTGATCCAGATGGTTATAGCCCCAGCTCTGGGAGTGGCTATTAAAGTCTCCAACTGCTATAAAGTTGGTGGCTGGTACCTGCATAGAGCTGAGACTCAGAGGTTTGTTGTTCGGACAGTAATAGTTCAGGAGTTCTATTTCCATCTTGTCTACCTTTATCTGCAGCAGCTGATATTCTGCTCCATCCATGAAGGTTTTCCTTTCGTGTGCAGGAATGTTATTCCTTACAAGAGTAAGTACTCCTCCTTTTCGTCTATCTTTTCTGTCGGATCTGAAGCATTGATATCCCCTTATTTTAAAGGTTTGATCTGCTTTCAAGTGAGTCTCTTGGATACAGCAAACACTGACTTGCTTCTCATACAAGATGTTTTCCAGCTCTGTCTTTTTGCTGTATCCAGCCTGCTTGCTGTTCACTCCCTCTGCATTCCAGTGCATTATGACAAGTGGCACTCTGGGTTTCTCTTTTTCTGTTTTGTTTTGGTCAGTAGTTCTCCTCTGCCGTCTGCTGACTCCACAAGACGGTCTAGAGGGTCCTCCAGTAGCTGAGGGTGGGCTCTGTCGAGGCTCAGAGCCCGGCACTGCACCTGCCTGGTGGAGCTCCACAGGGCGAGCACCAGAACGAGATTTATTTGACGGTGTACTCTCCATAGAAAAAAAAAAGCGAGTTGCATGATACTGTGGTTTCCGGTGCGCCTTCTGGCCCAGTATCTACGACTTTAGCACCTGCTCAACGGGAGAGTGGGCTCATCCCTAATCTGTTTATGTTCCCAGTAGTAGACTATTCGCAAGCAGCCTGGGGGTGTCACTGCTCTGCGCGGACCTTGTTTACCGAGGCGGCGTCCGAGCTCGTATGGTGAAAATATGGTTGCGTTATCTTCAAAATAGCCCTGTCTTTCCCGTGGCTTTTCTGCCATCCTGCAACTTTGAGTTAGGGAGTTCTGAGCTCCAGTCTCTTTCCCAGGCGTTTTATCCTGGCCTGGCACGCATACAGAGGACCCCACTTCTGGTTCTAAGTTAGCAGTTGGGGATAGGTGGGGTAGCACACTGTGCATTCCCCGTCATCCAGGGGGCTCTCCAACTATGCAGAGCTTGCACAATGCTGTGCTCTGGTTTTGGGCTCTCCCAAGGAATCCTCACGTCCTGCACAGAGCCACTTCCAGATACCCACCACCTGCCAACCCTCCAATTCTGCACCGATAAGTGACATCGGGGACTTAACTGTGCCTCAGTGCTGGGAGGCCCCGTTTCCGGGTACACCACACACAGCCAATTGAGGCAACGGTCGCCGTGGGCGAGTCTCATAGTGGTTGTCAGGATATGAGATAAAGATACCGGCACCTCCATTCCTAACAGCATTAGTTGCTGATCCATCTGTATAGGCATGTATCCATGATTGATCGGGATAGCTTTCTTGGATCATACTCAATGTAGCAGTTCGTTTTTGCAGATCATTATACTCACATCCACTTGTGAGACCACTGACTGATGTATTAATTTGGAGGGCACTGCTGGCCTGCTCCCATGGTACAGGGTATAGGGTGGGCTTCAGTGGTGTTGTCTTCATGGATAGGTCTTCTTGATGCTGTCTTATAAGTCTTTTTCCCCGATGCACAAAGCTGCTACGCTTTAGACGTCCCAATGCCAGATCATCTAGTCTTGCCTTCATTGGGTGCATTGGCATACTGTTGTACTTTTCCATCTGGATCATGGTTTTTGTGTCTCTTCTATGGGACAGTGTCTGTAATCCAGCAACCTTCTGCATCTCTGATATTGGTGTAGTTTTCATGGCTCCTGTAATGAGCCTGAGTTCTTACTAGCAATAGATTGGGTTATGAAAACATCGACATCACACAACAGAAATGGAATCCAGTGGAATCTGACTAAACAGCTTGATGATCTGGATTTTGCAGATACACTTGGCTCCTCTATCCCGTAACCGTAATCAGATGCAAGAGAAAATGAAAATTCTCGATGAGAGGTCACAACATGTAGGCCTGAAAATGCGCAGGGAAAAGACAAAGATTTTGAGAATAAATGCAAGAAATGATAACAAGGTTGAACTTGAAGAAACACCACTAAAAGATGTAGAATCATACACATATCTTGGAAGTAGTGTAGACAAAATTGGAGGGACAAACAGTGATATCAAAATAAGAATACAAAAAGCAAGAGGAGCTTTCATTGCATTGGGAAACATATGGAGAACAAGAGAAATCAAGTCCAACATGAAAATAATAATCTTCAACTCAAATGTGAAGTCAGTCCTGTTGTATGGCTCTGAGACATGGAGAACAACAAAAACAACAACCAAAAAGCTACAGACTTTTATAAACGCGTGCTTGCGTAGAATAGAAGGACTGAAATGGTATGACAAAGTCACAAATGTGGAATTGATGATAAGAACCAGACAAGTGCCAGTGGAACAAGAGTTGAGAAGAAGACGCTGGCGATGGATAGGACACACATTGAGGAAACCTGTTGATAACATTACAAGGCAGTCCTTGTTCTGGAATCCACAGGGAAAGAGAGGCAGAGGTAGACCAAAAAACACACATGGAGAAGAGAACTGGAAACAGGTGAAAATGATGAGGAAAACATGGAAAGAACTTGAGCGGATGGCACAGGACAGGAAGACTTGGAGCGTGTGTTTGTTGAAGGCCTATGCTCCTTGGGGAGCTAAAGGGTGTTGATATCATGCTTTTAATGTGGAATTTATGGGGCCGCGCTAGCGTAGTGGTTACAACACCGCTCTGGCGACCGGGTGATACAGGATCAAACCCGGGCGACGGCATTTGAGGATTTTTCGTCGACCGGGATTTGGACTGGATTAACTCGAGACCTGGCGAGAACATTTGAAGGAGTGTCGTCGACCAGGGACTGGCGGCTCCTGAGCCGACCCAGCTCTAATGAGTACCTCCGAAATTGGAGAGTATTTGCCTGAATGGCAAGGGACACCTGTCTGTACAAGAAACAAAGGGATACTCACGTAAAATCAATGTCAGGTTAAAAAAAAAAACATTAATAATCTGAGATTTCGCCTCGAGTATTAGCGGGCGTACAAAAAAAAAATGTGGAATTTATGGAAAGAAGCAGACAACATGGAAGAAGAGGTGAGAATGAAGACTTTGTTGAGACAATCAGTAAGGAAACCTGTTGATAGCATTACAAGGTAGTCCTTGTGCTGGAATCCTCATGGTAAGAGACGGAGACCAAAATAAAACATGGAAGTGGAGGCAGGCATGAAAGGGTTTAAGAAAGTATAGAAAACCTTTAGCAGATGGCACAGGACTGGAAGGCATGGCTTGATGTTGTTCATGAATTGTTATGATTTCAGTGTGATGTAGTTTGTGAAGATTTCCATATGTCAGATATACGCTGTCACATCATTACTTTGGGAAATCTACTTATGTGATCATCATTCCTCGTATGTTTTTGCCCCCTATGGATTATTGGGCCAGCAGTTGAATGATATGTGAGTGTTTGAATTGTCGCTTACACTTGGCTGTTTAATTTCTCCACACAGTTGGACGCATAATCTTTGAGCTGTTTTCTGATGTTTGCCCCAAGACTTGTGAAAACTTCAGAGCCCTCTGCACTGGTGAGTATATTTATCTATCATTTGCTGTGTTGATATTTCTCAGACATTATAAAGTGAAAGGAGAGGAAATATAGTTTCTGTTTTGCTGCAGACACATTTTTGTCTCGTTATATCTGTGTTCCCTTCTAAGTTATCCTTCTTAAGGTCTTTTATCCATGATACAATTCTGGTCTTTTCTTTCTAAGTCCACTTCTTGACGGCATCTAAAACTTGTGTTTAGTCTTGAATGTTTTGTTTCAGGGGAGGAGCTACAGTGAAATGCTATACTTAGCTGTTCCTCTTCTTCTTCATATGGAAACAATCCACTTCTGTCAACGAAAAACTGTTTAGAGATGTCAGGAACCTTGAGTTGACTACTGCGTTTACTAGAGTCATTAATGTGGAAGCCTGAAGGCGAACAAGTGTCATCCTGGAGGTCTGGATCCGTGGCTCTTGGTTTTCCATATTTGTCGCGGTGACTGATCTTCTTCCATTCTGCAGACATGGCCAAACCCTTATAATTGGGACTGTTCCACTTGGGTCTGCAGTGGCTGGGTTTGAGGCCGTGCCGTATCGTCTGGTTGCAGGACACATCTCTTCATGTTACTTCAACAACCTTCCTGAAATATCTCATATCCGAGGTTTGAAGCTGGCTTTGGTGGGGTGTAGTAATTTCCCATGACTGGCATCCATGATTGAAGACTGGTACATAGGTACAGCAGTATACAGCCATCTTTGTCTTCTTGCCAATTTTTCTTTTGTTGAGGAATCCTTGATTTAGTGAAATGCTGTTTTCACAAATAAATGCAGGATTTCAATACAAATGCTCAGGGTTAACTTACAAAAGAAATAGCTATGCTTACCAACACATTTGATAGTATAATGCTTATGGTGGCCATATTGAATTTTGATCCTATAGTTTAATTCACCACAACATTTTTATTTTTTGAGTAGTTGTGAACACCAAAGTTGAAATGTACGCTCATCACTGTATCTTAAAACGTTTGTCAGATTAGATTTTTTATAACTTTGGGAGATTCTGAGAGATGGAACTTTAAAGTTGGTTTCTAAGAATAGGAACACAATTTTCTACATTATTTGCAGTAAATGAAAATTTTGATAAAATTTCAGAAATCAGATCTGACAAAAATGTTAACAGTCAAATGGAAAGTATATGTACCAAATCTCCTGTTAAATGACAAATAAATAAACAAGTTGTAAGAAAACAAGTAACATAATACAAGGTTCTGAGAAATACATGGCTTTCTTCATAGGAAAAGCACAATTTCTTAAGAAAATACAATTTACAAAATCAAAATACACCTACATAGAATGTGTTCTAACAAATAATTTTGACATGGTTAGCTTCAGGAGAATATAAATTATCAGAAAACAGACCAATCCCAATTTTTATGATTGTCCTTTTTGACTTAAACTGCTCCTCCCCGTAACTATTTTTTAATCCAGATTTGAAAGGGGACCAAAAATCAAATTATATAAAGTTATCCATGTTTCCGAGTAAATAGCCGTAGTTTGTGTGGTTTCATATTCTATCAACATTCACAGGTGAACTTGGCACCAGCGAGAAAACGGGTACACTGACAACATTACAAGAGGCATTGAGTACTGCTGTTAATTATTTTGTTGTACACTGACAACATTACAAGAGGCATTGAGTACTGCTGTTAATTATTGTGTTGTACACTGACAACATTACTAGGAGCATTGAGTAGTGCTGTTAATTATTGTGTTGTACACTGACAACATTACAAGAGGCATTGAGTACTGCTGTTAATTATTGTGTTGTACACTGACAACATTACAAGAGGCATTGAGTAGTGCTGTTAATTATTGTGTTGTACACTGACAACATTACAAGAGGCATGCTTCTGTGTGGTTGTTTCTGCACTTAGTTTTTTAACGTCATTAGGTTGCCAGCCCGCAAGGACAACCTCGATTTTGAGTAGTGCTGTTAATTATTGTGTTGTACAATGACAAAATTAACATATAGATGATATTTTTTTCAAAAGAAGACGTGAATGTATCATTTTCATTTTCTATGGATCATAGAGCCCGCCCAGAAGATGAGTCTTCATTGTCCTTATTGGTCCCTATGGAGCAAGGACCACCCCTTCAGCTGGTCCCCTTACAAGGAAGCCTGAACCAGTCGTTTACATGCTTCTGTGGTGGTTGTTTCTGTAGCACTTAGTTTAACGTCATGAGGTTGCCAGCCGCAAGCACAACCTCGTATTAGTCAGCTCGTATGACATGTCTGTAGGAGCAGTGGTCTTATTATTTGTTTGTCTCATCAGTGACCCCCAGGATCTACACAGGGCTCTCTGAGAAGGGGGTGACAGAATAATACCACCACTCTTGTCAGACGAGGTGACATGAAAGAGGTGACTAGCCCCATGTACAGTGATAGAGTGGTGGTTCTAATCTGTCTTTGTTTCCCTGTGATATTTTTTTGTTCACCATACTTGTCTGTATGATGTGTAGAATAGATAGGTTGGAATGGTATCTCATGATCACCACTATGGACTTGTCTGTATGATGTGTAGTCATGAGGTTGAATGGCCGCACCACTATGGACTTGTCTGTATGATGTGTACGAATAGATAGGTTGGAATGGTATCTCATGATCACCACTATGACTTGTCTCATGATAGTTTGGAATGGTATCTCATTGACCCCCAGGATCTACACTATGGACTTGTCTGTATGATGTGTAGAATAGATAGGTTGGAATGGTATCTCATGATCACCACTATGGACTTGTCTGTATGATGTGTAGAATAGATAGGTTGGAATGGTATCTCATGATCACCACTATGGACTTGTCTGTATGATGTGTAGAATAGATAGGTTGGAATGGTATCTCATGATCACCACTATGGACTTGTCTGTATGATGTGTAGAATAGATAGGTTGGAATGGTATCTCATGATCACCACTATGGACTTGTCTGTATGATGTGTAGAATAGATAGGTTGGAATGGTATCTCATGATCACCACTATGGACTTGTCTGTATGATGTGTAGAATAGATAGGTTGGAATGGTATCTCATGATCACCACTATGGACTTGTCTGTATGATGTGTAGAATAGATAGTTTGGAATGGTATCTCATGATCACCACTATGGACTTGTCTGTATGATGTGTAGAATAGATAGGTTGGAATGGTATCTCATGATCACCAATATGGAACTGGCGACTTGTCTGATGGAACAAGAGATGATGCTGCAAGTAGAGGATATAGATAGGTAACTGGTGACAGAAATGAAAATAGTTGGAGAAGGGCTTGACGTGTTTATTACATTCCTGTGCTCCTTGGGAAACTTAAACATATTGATACCATCTGTCTTAGTCTTTCTTACTGCAGTCCTTATCTCCTTGTTGCCCATCCCATATGTTTTTCTTTGATCTTATTCTTATTTTCCTGTCTTTGGCCATCATGACAAAGACTTAAAGGCCATAATATAACGGGTTTTTCCTAATAAAATAAGTGTGACACTAAACAGTCCTTGTTCTGGAATCATCCCTCCCCCAAGAGTGAGATAGGTAGAGGGAGACAAAAGAAGAGAACTGGAGACAGACATTGGAAGACCTTGACCTGATGGCACGGGACAGGAAGACTTGGCAGACGTTTGTTGATGTCCTATACTTCTTGGGGAGCTGAAGGGTAATGAAATGTGGAGCCGGGTTTACAGTTGATGGATACACCAAACACACGGGACATTTCGGCAGGTACCCTTTGTCATTCGCAAACAGGAGAGAAGATAAGAAAACAACATGCTAATAAGACATAAAAAATTTATCCTTTTTCTTTGATCCTTAGCCACCGACTGTCAAAACGGTCAGTGGCCATCATGCCTAGTGGCGTCTGGTAGGACAGCAACAAACTGCTTCCACTTTGTTCGGCCGGCTGCCATCCTTCATGCAGTGCTGCAGCTCTGGTTCATTCTTTGCATCTCCAGCTGTTGTTTAGACTAACAAAGGCTGTTCTTGCTTTATTCACTCTGTTGTTGATGTCTTTACTTGTTCCGCTGTCTGGTGTTACTAAGCATCCTAGGTATGTAAATGTGTCTGTCTGTTCTAGCTTCTGGTTCCTTATTGTTTGACTCAGGATTGCCTACATTGAGTGTCATGACTTCTGCCTTCTTTAGCTTGATGTTTAGACACACCTGCTGGCTATACTTATTCAGTCTATCTGTATTTTCTTAGATGTGTTGATGTGAATGTGCAAGTACGTAGAACGTCATCTGCATATTCCAGATCTTCCAGTGTAGAAAACGTTGTCCATCTAATTCCTCTTGATCTGTTGTCTGGCACATCACCCAGTCTATGACTCAAAAATAAAGTTTTTGATAAGGGGCATACCTGTCATACTCCTGTCTTCACCTCAAAAGTTAGATTGCTCAACTCAACACTGCATGTAGAGTTAGCATAGAGGCTTTTGATGATGGAAACAGTGCAGCTGGGAATTCCATAAGCCCTCAGTATTTTCCATAGGCTGTCCCTGTGTATGCTGTCAAGCCTTTTCAGAATGAACAATGTTATCGTATAGTTAGTTGTCTCTGCCATTCTGAGCACTGACTGCATTATAATATTCCTGAGGGAAAATATATGATCTCCACATGTTCTGTTCTTTCTGAATTCTGCTTTTGAAATTTTTGGGATATTGTCCTGCCTAGGAACTTAGAGGAGAGTTATTCTTCTCCAGTTGTTGCAGTCTACAAGGTCGCCCTACTTAGGCAATTTGACAATTATTCTTTTATTCCACTCCTTTGGTGTTGTCTCTGTTTGCCAGACTTGTGCAAATAGTGATTCTAATAGTTCTGCTGCTAGTTCAGTATCTGTCTTTAATAAAGGGGTAAAGGATTCTGTGAAACGCCCACTGAGGCAAATTGGGAATACGGTGTTAGGCCCATATTTTCTTGAACACCGGCACTCTAGGGGTGATGTGGTCAGCATAATGCCAGCCGCCTTAACCTTCCCAGAGTTGCTCTGGTACCCAATTCATGCGGCTGGGTCAAACCCGGAGCCGTTTGCGGTCTAAACGATCCCACCTCAACTCAGGATCGAACCATGGACCACCAAGCAAGGACGCCAGTGCACTAACCACTGTGCTGCCGTGGCTACTCTGTCTTTAATAGCTCTGCATTTAAATTGTTGTGACCAGGAGATTTTCCATTCTTTAACCCATTGATAGCTGTGATGATTTCTTCCCTTCATGTAATGTCTGTATGTACGTCTAGATCATTTTCAGCCTCAGGAACATTTAGCTGTGTCTGGTGATTCCTTATTCAGTGTTTCTCTGAAGTGCTCTGCCCGCCTTGTTTCCTGCCCCTGTGCTGTGGTGATGAGATTTCCTTGCTTATATCTTGCTAGTGTAATATTGTTAGCACCTCATTTTCCGCTGATGGTTTTATTTATTTTATATACTGTGCTTTGTTCATTTCTCAGTGCTGCCTCTTGTACCTGTCTTGCAAGATCATCCAGGAATTTCCTTTTGTTGGCACAGGTTTGATGTTTTACTTCCTTGTCCTTGATTTACTGCTTTCCTTATGTATTGTTGAAATAGTGTTGAATTTCTGGTCAGCATCATCAGTCGCTGTCTTTTCCTGGCTATTGGCAATTTGATATTGTCTCTTTATATCAGGCACAAAAGCTTTTCTGGTACAGGGGGTCCTTGAGTTTGATGATGCCATACCTTTTCTGTTTAGTTACAATATGTCCAGCAGTTCTGAGTTTCACCTTCAGTCTTGCTACAGCTAAGTGGGGATCGCTTCCCACATCTGCACGTCTTCTAACTTTCACGTCTTGTAATGAATGCCACCATCTACCATTGATCCTTAACAACGGCTAAGAAAATATATTCGTTGTTGCCCTTAAGACGCCACTTGGCGTAATGGCCACTGACTGCTTTGACGGTCGTTGGCTAAGGACGGAAGAAGAAGAAGAAGTTCTGCAGCCACATTTCCACATTACTCTTTCATTGTATGTATTGTGTGTTCCAGCTTTCGCATTGAGGTCTCCCATTACTATGATAAGATCATGTCTTGGTGTGGTTTCCATTTCCTTTTTTGGCTGTTGATAGAATTTGTCCTTGACCTCTTCATCACTTTCATTTGTTGGTGTATAGCATTGTATAATTGTGGTGTTGATTAATCTCCCTCTCAGTCTTGTTCTTATTAGTCTGTTGTTGATGAGTTTCTATTCCAATAATGACCTTTCTTTCCTTTCTTTAGGATAATGGCTATGCCTTCATTGTGCTGTCCATCTTCTCTTCCAGAGTAAAATAATGTGTCACCTGTTGCTGTTTTTATTTTCCCTGTCCAGGGGCATCTGCTGTCACTTATTTCCATGATATATAATCTGTAGTTTCTCATTTCTGTTGTGATCTGTTCAGTTTTCCTGCCTCATTCATTGCTCTGACGTTCCAAAATCCAATTCTGGTTTCGTGTTTTCGATCAAGGCATCTGTTTTCATGTCAGTGGCTTCTTTTCAGCTTTCACCACTGTCATTCATACGAGCCTCGTTTGCTGTTTCCGTAAAGTGATTTTTTTTATTTAATTTTTATTACATAGACAGCGGTGTCAGCCCTGTGTTAAAACCCACAACCTGGAGGACCAGGGTGCCAGCTTTATTCTGACCCCTACCCACACAGACCTGTCCAGCTTGGTTGAACCAACCAGGAGTAAAACTCCCGCTGGTATAGCTCTGGGGGTTGTCAGGGTATGCAAGCCACCATACCGCTACAAAGGTATAGACATCATTGATGGCAGACTTTATCCTAGTAAGACAAACTCTTTTATTTGACCTTGCTGTTAATGTCGTTCTCCTGCATCCCTCCTAGTTTTCTTAGTGTCATTGACAGATTCTGAAATTATTTATTTTGTTTATTGTCAACAGTTGATGGAACTGGCGGAGAGTCAATCTATGACGGAGTTTTTCCTGGTAAGTCATGATGAAAACTTTTTACTTTTAGGGATGGACGCTCGAGCAAGTTCTGAGTGGACAGGGAAGTTTGAGAACAGCCTGCTGTTTCTGAAGGATATGTGTCTGAAGATGCAGCAAGAGAGATGAATGCAGTCAGCGACTCAAAGCTTGACTGCTTTTGTCAGGATCAGCAAACCAGAGCTGTCCAAGACCCTACTCCACCTCCAAGTGGTGGTCCTGGAAACATCACTGCAGTCTGGCTGAGAGAGTAGGGATTGAAGATGGAAGGCAAACCCGGTCCCAAAAAATGCCGTGCTGAAGTCGGATGTGTCGGCTAAAAGGCGCAAATATCACAGCTTCGCTGTAAACGGACACAACGCAACCAGCGTCCTTTTCAGGACGAACAAGGAAGAAGATGAAGGATGTGAATATTTGAAGGCAACATAATCGGTTGTTGCAGGATTCCCTTTCTTCAGTCTCCGTTGCAGGATTCCCTTTCTTCAGTCTCCGTTGCAGGATTCCCTTTCTTCAGTCTCCGTTGCAGGATTCAAAAGTAGCAGTTAAAATTAAAAATAGACAGTGGAGCAATGATTTTCTGTGGGCCAAACCTGCTGCTCCTGATGTGGCTCCAAAGCACTGGTTATAACATCTCATGTCAATATTTTATGCCATTATTTAGGAAACTGATGTCATCATTTGAATTAGTCTTACGGTATATCTGAAGTTTTTAATAAATAATATATTAAATAGAAAACCACATGAACGCAATCTTTTTTTTTATTATTATTTCTGTATTTATTTTTGAAAGTAAAACAGTAAATACGATTACTGTAAATATTTGTTTAAATAACATACACAGTTATCATTGTTTATGAACTGATATATAATGTGGAATAGATAGTGTTTCCCTGTTTGTGGAACATATAACCCGGGGGTAAGCATAAAAGGCTTTCAAGAGGTACACGGCAGAACTTTTTTAACTTTACTTTATCTTACCCTTTTTTTAAGCTGCAGAAAACAATTAATAACAGATTTTCTGTGTGAGAATGGTGCAATGTAGAAGTGCGCACATTTAATTACAATTTCAGTAACAAAATAATTTGTATTAGAAATGTCCGTTCTTCACTAGTTAACTGGCGTACTTTAATTTCAGACTAGAATGAATTCACCACATATATCTGCTGTCCTGTCAGAATGTTGTTGTAATTACTTATGTTATATCATGTCTGTCCTGTCAGAATGTTGTTGTAATTACTTATGTTATATCATGTCTGGACATTACAGATGAAAACTTCCAGCTGAAACATGACAAAGAGTTCCTCTTGTCCATGGCAAACAAAGGAAAAGATACCAATGGGAGCCAGTTTTTCATGTAAGTTTAACCATGTCTGGACCCAGATAATTATGTGAGTTTAACCCTGTATGGACCCAGTTTTTCATGTAAGTTTAACCCTGTCTGGAGCCAGTTTTTTATGTGAGTTTAACCATGTCTGGACCCAGTTAATTATGTGAGTTTAACCATGTTTGGACCCAGTTTTTCATGTAAGTTTAACTCTGTCAGGACCCAGTTTTTCGTGTTAGTTTAACCATGTCTGGACCCAGTTAATTATGTGAGTTTAACCATTTCTGGGGCCAGTTTTTCATGTAAGTTTAACCATGTCTGGACCCAGTTTCTTATGTGAGTTTAACCATGTTTGGACCCAGTTTTTCATGTAAGTTTAACCATGTCTGGAGCCAGTTTCTTATGTGAGTTTAACCATGTCTGGGGCCAGTTTTTCATGTAAGTTTAACCATGTTTAGAGCTAGTTTTTCATGTAAGTTTAACCATGTCTGGAACCAGTTTTTCATGTAAGTTTAACCATTTCTGGAGCTAGTTTTTCATGTAGGTTTAACCACGGAGAGATATCTATCACATCCTTCATTGTCATCATCTTCCATTTTCCTTTACACTGTATTTTCATTTAGTGAA
This sequence comes from Oreohelix idahoensis, assembly GCA_024509875.1. Lineage (NCBI taxonomy): Eukaryota > Metazoa > Mollusca > Gastropoda > Stylommatophora > Oreohelicidae > Oreohelix > Oreohelix idahoensis. Next base: position 214,997 of record JAMPIV010001437.1, read on the forward strand.
GTTTAACCTATAGAAATCTGGAAGAAGTTTTTGTCTGTCTGTGAGGATTCTGTTGCAGTTCCATTTACCTGATGAGCTGGAGCGAACATGCATAAACTCATTGTTGGAGGGATTACAATAGTGTAGCTGGTGACCTATTTTTTTTTAAATTGTGATGTTTGTTTCATATAAATTTCTTGGAAAGGAGTGAAGGAATAACAATTTAAAAATAGGAAGTAACTTTTCAATCACCACATATAATGCGTTTTTTATCTAATTACTTTGTCCAGTTCAACAGGTTTAATAGTATGGGTTTCATTGTTATTATCAATTTTATATGCTTGATTAAAATTATAAATTTGATGATCAGAATTATAAAAGTTAGTGTTCTTGATTATTTTCCACAGCACGACAAAAGCCACTCCTCATTTAGACAAGTGAGTACTTTTGTCGTCTGCCTTAAGTTAAGTGCCTTGCGTGTTATTATCATGTAGTCGCTGTTATACTTTCAGATGACAATGAACAGAAATTTGATGAAATGTATCCTGAAAGTGACTTAGAATTCAATGATAGAGAAAGTAGATCTGATAATGATAACGAGCAAGATTTTAGCAACACTGTGACTGCTGCCAGGGGGCATGGTCCTCTATCAACTGGTCGTGGGTCTACCCTAGGAATAGTTCTTTACAGCCCTGGTAGGGGCAGGGTCTAATACTGGGACAATATATATCTGTATGGGCATTTTTTTTCTTTAGCACAAAAAATCTTCCTCGGGTGCTCTTCTGTTGCTAGTCTTTCCAGGGCTAAATATTTATGAACATAGTTAATCATTTACCTTATTTATAAAGGATCCCGTTACACGTCCATTGAGGCATATTGGGAATATGATTTTATGCCAGTATTTTCGTGACCATGCGGCACACTAGGGGTGATGTGGTCAGCAGATGGACAAAGTGGCAGTCCCCACCCCCGTGATGTAGAAACTGTGTGGCAGTGGGAGAAACCCAAAACTGGCTGCCTGTTTTAATGAAAGGGTTAAATGTGGCTATCTGAGAGTGGTCAAAGGAGAAGTGAAGCCAATATTGTCTTTGTCCCATCACTTTCGTCTTATTTTCTGAGCACTGTAGTTATTAATTGCTTTTGTAGAGTTTTTATTTTTTCTTAAACTGTGTGCATTTTTTAGTAAGTGTAGTGTATGCTTTTTTCTTATTTTGCAGTGTACATGTCGTGTTTGGCCAAGTCTTGAGTGGACAGGATATAGTCAGGGCAATAGAAAACCTGCCTGTGGATCAGAAAAGTCGGCCTACTTCTGATGCTAAGATTACCAACTGTGGAGAACTGGTCCTTCAGCTGAAGAGTAAATGTAAACCTTTGGGTGTTTGTTGGCTTTTTGGATGTTTTTTTATCTGCGGTGTTTTGTGGTGACTGGTCTTGAGTGTTTGTTGAGTGTGCTGTTCTTGGATGTTTGTTGGGTTTGCTGTTCTTGGGTGTTTGTTGAGTGTGCTGTTCTTGGGTGTTTGTTGAGTGTGCTGTTCTTGGGTGTTTGTTGAGTGTGCTTGCTGTTCTTGGGTGTTTGTTGAGTGTGCTTGCTGTTCTTGGGTGTTTGTTGAGTGTGCTGTTCTTGGGTGTTTGTTGAGTAAGCTGTTCTTGGGTGTTAATTGATGTTTGTTGGAGTGTTGCTGCTCTTGGGTATGATTGTTGGCCAGTATGAGGTTGTGCATTGAGTTTGCTGTAGGTTTCTTGGGTGTTTGTTGATGTGCTGAATTTTATTTCATTTAATTTTTGTTGGCTTTCTGGGTATGTTTGTTGAACAGCCTGGATCCTTGTTGGCTACCTTTGACAGTCCCTTGTTGTTTCATTAACGTGCTTGACTGAAATTAATTTTCATACATGGTTTACTGACAATCATGAGTGTGTGCTGTTCTATCATGAGTTAAAGTTGAGTGCTATTGCTTGTTATGGGTGTTTTTGTTGAGTGTAATGCTGTTCATTGGGTGTTTGTTGAGTGGGGTGCTTGCTGTTCTTGGGTGTTTCTAGAGTGAGATTTTATGTTAATGTTTTGTTGGTATTACAGATAACATGTAGTTCCCGGCTCACTCATGTATGTTGAACAAAAATTTTAAGTCGTAAGGGCCAGTAAATTGAGGTTGTGCATTGAAGCTTGCGCAGGTAATACGTAGTAAAGAATGCTTAGGTTTCACAGTTTGTTCATCACACTATTAGTAACAGGCTGCGTGTGTGTTTGCTGCCATTATCCATACGACAAAACACGATTAAAAGCAAAAAAGGAATCCGTTTCAAAACGCAAATAAAAGACGTTGATGCTTTTGAAATTTCATTTTAATTTTTGTTCGAGATTGGCTTTCTAAATCAGGTATTTGTTGAAACAGCTGGGATCCCTTTTGCGGCTACCTTATTAGATCCCTTGTTGTTTCATGCATGTTAAATGATGTCTCTTGACAGTCTATTTTTAATATTTGTGGGTTGTCATTTTATTGTTTGGATGATGTTGGATGCCTTTGTTGTACGTCTGTTGGGCAATCATTTTTGTTTCAACTCCCCAAGAAGCAAACGCCTTCAGTTAAATTATGCCACGTCTGTCTGTCTTGTGCCATCAGCTCAAGGTCTTCTTCATGTCTGTCTCCAGTTCTTTTCTCCATGTGGTCTTTGTCTTCCTTTACCTCTCGTGTCCTGGGGATTCCAAAGCAAGAAATATTTATTTGTTGGTTTGTCAACATATTACAACATTGAACATAATGTCGGAAGTTTTTCAACATGTTAGAACATTGAACGTAGTGTCAGAAGTTTTTCAGCATGTTAGAACATTGAATGTAATGTCAGAAGTTTTTCAACATGTTACAACATTGAACGTAATGTCAGAAGTTTTTCAACATGTTACAACATTGAACGTAATGTCAGAAGTTTTTCAACATGTTACAACATTGAACGTAATGTCAGAAGCAAATTATATTGTCATATCTTTATGTTGACATATGGGTTATATTCTGTCCTTTGAGAGCAGGCATTTTGTAGTGAAATAACTTCAGTTCATTGTTACAATTTCCTCTTCAGCAAAAACTAAAAAGAGAGCAAAAGAGGCCGAGACAGAGAGCTCCAGCTCTGAGTCAGAGAAGGAGGTCAAGAAGAAAAAGAAGAAGAAACACCATCACAAGAGAAAGCACAAGAAAGAATCCAAGAAAAAGAAGAAAGAGAAGAGATCACGATCTGAAGATGAAGAAGAAGAGAAAACTGAGTAAGTGGGAACATTGGTGTGTGGTTGAAGTGGGAACATTGGTCTGTGGTTGAAGTGCTTGTTCAGAAAAATGACATGTTCCATTTGCTATTTTAATTTCATTAGATAATTGATGTCCGTTTGAATGTTTTTTTTCTGATGTTTTTAGAACATTACCATAGTTCACAGCATGTCTTTCAGCCATTGAAGGAGGTCGCAATTCTGTGTTGTTTCCAACAAAATGTCATGTTTTGTGGTATTTAGTTAGAAGTTTTTTTTTTTGTTGTTTAATTTAATTTCATCTTATGTAAAGATTTTGGTGCCTTTTCAGTGCTCACTTCTTTGTAACATATTGTTGTTTAATACCCTAATATTTAAAATATTCAACATTTAGAAACTGCTTTGACAGTTGGCAGCTAAGGATCAAAGAAGAAGATTTAAAATAGAACAAATAAATATACATCTATGAGAGGTCACAGCAAGTGGGTCTGAATCATACACATATTATAGCAGCAATATAGACAAAGTTGGATGGACAGACAATATCAAAATAAGGATATAAAATGCTAGAGGAGCTTTTATTGCATTGGGAAACATGGAGATAAGAAATAACTTCCAACACAGAAATAAGAATCTTCCAACTCAGATGTCATCATCATCATCTCAACCCATAACCCATCATGGGTCGTAGGGGTGCCATGGTGGAAGCATCAGCAGACAGGGTCCTCCACTGCTCTCTATTCTCAGCAATGCGTACAAGTGTGGAAAAACCGTGTCCTGCCCATTCTTTGATGTTATCAGCCCAGGATTTTCTTTGCCTTCCTCTTCTCCGTTTACCTTCGACTGTTCCCTGGAGGATCGTTTTCGAAAGGGAGTCATGACGAGTTACATGCCCAAACCAGGCAAGCTTTCGACGTTTCACTATTGACAAAAGTGGTTCTTGGTGGCCTGCATAGGTGTTTATCTTCTCTCTAACATAGACATTTGTTTTGTGCTCTTTATAGCAAATGTGCAAAATTCTTCTATAACATTTATGCTCGAAAGCCTGAATCCTTCGCTCCGTATCTGCAGTGAGTGTCCAGCCCTCACACCCATACAAGAGAATAGATAATACAAGTGATGTCAAGTCCGTCCTATTGTATGGCTCTGAACCATGGAGAGCAACAACCAAAAAAAAAAAAAAGCTACAGACTTTCATAAATGGGTGCTTGTGTAGAATAGATGGATTAAAATGGGATGACAAGATCACTAATATGGAACTGATGACAAGAACCAGACAAGTGCCAGTGGAACAAGAGATGAGAAAAAGTAGCTGGCGAGGGGTAGGACACAGATTGAGGAAACCTGTTGGTAGCATTAAAAGGCAGTCTGTGTTCTGGAATCGCCAGAGAAAGAGCGGCAGAGGTAGGTCAAAAAACACACGGAGAAGAGAACTGGAGACAAAAGTGCGAATGATGAAGAAGACGTATAAAGAACTCGAGCGGTGACAGAAGGTCGTGACATATGGTTGTGACAAAAGGTCGTGACATATGGTTGTTGAAGAGCTATGTTCTTTAGGGAGCTTAAGGATTTTGATTGAATCAATACTTAATATTTTTTTAAAGAGAAATGTGCAAATAAAAAATTCAACTACAAACAGATATTTGTAAAACTATTGTAGAAATTTGTTTACCCCATTTGAGCTAATGGGCTAAGAGTTAAACATGTCAGACATTCAAGTGGTTGCTGTTTTATACATACATGCGTTTCTAATCCTTAGAAAACCCGATGAGAAGAACCAGGTCAGCTCCATGTTTGCTGACATCAGAGCAGATGAGATTCCAGATGTCCCGTTCCATAACTTTTTGTACCGGGGCAAGAAGGTAGAAGAAGGGGAGGAGGTTAAAGCCAAGGATAAAGATGTGAAAGAAGAGGAGAAGGAATCACCGTGAGTTGTGTTGTAGCAAACAAGGTTTTTGTTGTTTCCTTTTATCAAACCCGTTAGATGGACCCTGCTGTCATCCTTTAGCACACCCACTGAATTAGTTATCATGGCCAGCAAGTCTCTGTGGTTAGAAACATGACTGGCAAATTATTTGTTCATGGTTATCGTGGCCAGCAAGTCTCTGTGGTTAGAGACATGACTGGCAAATTATTTGTTCATGGTTATCGTGGCCAGCAAGTCTCTGGTTAGAAACATGACTGGCAAATTATTTGTTCATGGTTATCGTGGCCAGCAAGTCTCTGTGGTTAGAGACATGACTGACAAATTATTTGTTCATGGTTATCGTGGCCAGCAAGTCTCTGTGGTTAGAGACATGACTGGCAAATTATTTGTTCATGGTTATCGTGGCCAGCAAGTCTCTGTGGTTAGAGACATGACTGACAAATTATTTGTTCATGGTTATCGTGGCCAGCAAGTCTCTGTGGTTAGAAACATGACTGGCAAATTATTTGTTCATGGTTATCATGGCCAGCAAGTCTCTGGTTAGAAACATGACTGGCAAATTATTTGTTCATGGTTATCGTGGCCAGCAAGTCTCTGTGGTTAGAGACATGACTGGCAAATTATTTGTTCATGGTTATCGTGGCCAGCAAGTCTCTGGTTAGAAACATGACTGGCAAATTATTTGTTCATGGTTATCGTGGCCAGCAAGTCTCTGTGGTTAGAGACATGACTGGCAAATTATTTGTTCATGGTTATCGTGGCCAGCAAGTCTCTGGTTAGAAACATGACTGGCAAATTATTTGTTCATGGTTATCGTGGCCAGCAAGTCTCTGTGGTTAGAGACATGACTGGCAAATTATTTGTTTATGGTTATCGTGGCCAGCAAGTCTCTGTGGTTAGAAACATGACTGGCAAATTATTTGTTCATGGTTATCATGGCCAGCAAGTCTCTGGTTAGAAACATGACTGGCAAATTATTTGTTCATGGTTATCGTGGCCAGCAAGTCTCTGGTTAGAAACATGACTGGCAAATTATTTGTTCATGGTTATCGTGGCCAGCAAGTCTCTGGTTAGAAACATGACTGGCAAATTATTTGTTCATGGTTATCGTGGCCAGCAAGTCTCTGTGGTTAGAGACATGACTGGCAAATTATTTGTTTATGGTTATCGTGGCCAGCAAGTCTCTGTGGTTAGAAACATGACTGGCAAATTATTTGTTCATGGTTATCATGGCCAGCAAGTCTCTGGTTAGAAACATGACTGGCAAATTATTTGTTCATGGTTATCGTGGCCAGCAAATCTCTGTGGTTAGAGACATGACTGGCAAATTATTTGTTCATGGTTATCGTGGCCAGCAAGTCTCTTTGGTTAGAGACATGACTGGCAAATTATTTGTTCATGGTTATCGTGGCCAGCAAGTCTCTGTGGTTAGAAACATGACTTGCAAATTATTTGTTCATGGTTATCATGGCCAGCAAGTCTCTGGTTAGAAACATGACTGGCAAATTATTTGTTCATGGTTATCGTGGCCAGCAAGTCTCTGTGGTTAGAGACATGACTGGCAAATTATTTGTTCATGGTTATCGTGGCCAGCAAGTCTCTGTGGTTAGAGACATGACTGACAAATTATTTGTTCATGGTTATCGTGGCCAGCAAGTCTCTGTGGTTAGAAACATGACTGGCAAATTATTTGTTCATGGTTATCGTGGCCAGCAAGTCTCTGTGGTTAGAGACATGACAGACAAATTATTTGCTCATGGTTATCATGGCCAGCAAGCCTCTGTGGTTAGAGACATGACTGGCAAATTATTTGTTCATGGTTATCGTGGCCAGCAAGTCTCTGTGGTTAGAGACATGACAGACAAATTATTTGTTCATGGTTATCGTGGCCAGCAAGTCTCTGTGGTTAGAGACATGACAGACAAATTATTTGTTCATGGTTATCATGGCCAGCAAGTCTCTGTGGTTAGAGACATGACTGACAAATTATTTGTTCATGGTTATCGTGGCCAGCAAGTCTCTGTGGTTAGACAAGAATATCTTAGATTCTAGATTGTCTAAATAGAAAGTAAGCAGCTCAATTATCAGTGGGTGAGGCAGCTCTGAAAAGTCATGAAAGCAGCTAAAAGCATACGCACAGTTGTAAAATGTTGGTTGCATGTTAGAATGGTTCCGTTAAGAATTACTTGTCTAATTCAGCTGGATCTTGCCAAGATTTGCGTATGCCTGACAACAGTTTAGCAGCAAGTGCGTCGCAAAAGAAGTTTCAAATGCAGAGAAATTATATGGACACTCTTAGCAGTTAATGAACATTATCACCAGTCAGCAGTACTCTGAGCCACCAAGAAAACATGCACACCATCATAGCGGGTAGACGCTGGAATTGAGTTGGAATTATCCTTAGAAGAAACCCTGACAGGCAGGGAATGAAGGAGCAAATGATATTCAGTAAAATAGCTCATTAATGTATTTGACTGCATTACTCATGTAAAACTAATTCCAAGTATGCAAACGTAGAATTGAAGGGGAATGACAAGATCACTGATGTAGAACTGATGACAAGAACCTAACAAGCGTTAGTGGAACAAGAGATGAGAAGAAGACGCTGGAGATGAATGGGGCGACACATTTGAGGAATCCTGGTAATAGCATTACCAGACAGTCCTTATTCTGGCATCCTCGGGGTACGAGAGGCAGAGAAAACACAAAGAACACATGGAGAAGAGAACTGGTCAAACATAAAGTGTATGAAGAAAACATGGAGAAGAGAACTGGTCAAACATAAAGTGTATGAAGAAAACATGGAGAAGAGAACTGGTCAAACATAAAGTGAAACAAGTAACCAAAATGAAGAAAACATGGAGAAGAGAACTGGTCAAACATAAAGTGTATGAAGAAAACATGGAGAAGAGAACTGGTCAAACATAAAGTGTATGAAGAAAACATGGAGAAGAGAACTGGTCAAACATAAAGTGTATGAAGAACACATGGAGAAGAGAACTGGTCAAACATAAAGTGTATGAAGAAAACATGGAGAAGAGAACTGGTCAAATATAAAGTGTGTGAAGAAAACATGGAGAAGAGAACTGGTCAAACATAAAGTGTTTGAAGAAAACATGGAGAAGAGAACTGGTCAAACATAAAGTGTATGAAGAACACATGGAGAAGAGAACTGGTCAAACATAAAGTGTATGAAGAACACATGGAGAAGAGAACTGGTCAAACATAAAGTGTTTGAAGAAAACATGGAGAAGAGAACTGGTCAAACATAAAGTGTTTGAAGAAAACATGGAGAAGAGAACTGGTCAAACATAAAGTGTTTGAAGAAAACATGGAGAAGAGAACTGGTCAAACATAAAGTGTATGAAGAACACATGGAGAAGAGAACTGGTCAAACATAAAGTGTATGAAGAAAACATGGAGAAGAGAACTGGTCAAACATAAAGTGTATGAAGAAAACATGGAGAAGAGAACTGGTCAAACATAAAGTGTTTGAAGAAAACATGGAGAAGAGAACTGGTCAAACATAAAGTGTTTGAAGAAAATATGGAGAAGAGAACTGGTCAAACATAAAGTGTATGAAGAACACATGGAGAAGAGAACTGGTCCAACATAAAGTGTATGAAGAAAACATGGAGAAGAGAACTGGTCAAACATAAAGTGTATGAAGAAAACATGGAGAAGAGAACTGGTCAAACATAAAGTGTTTGAAGAAAACATGGAGAAGAGAACTGGTCAAACATAAAGTGTATGAAGAAAACATGGAAAAGAGAACTGGTCAAACATAAAGTGTATGAAGAAAACATGGAGAAGAGAACTGGTCAAACATAAAGTGTATGAAGAAAACATGGAGAAGAGAACTGGTCAAACATAAAGTGTATGAAGAAAACATGGAGAAGAGAACTGGTCAAACATAAAGTGTATGAAGAAAACATGGAGAAGAGAACTGGTCAAACATAAAGTGTATGAAGAAAACATGGAGAAGAGAACTGGTCAAACATAAAGTGTATGAAGAACACATGGAGAAGAGAACTGGTCAAACATAAAGTGTATGAAGAAAACATGGAGAAGAGAACTGGTCAAATATAAAGTGTGTGAAGAAAACATGGAGAAGAGAACTGGTCAAACATAAAGTGTTTGAAGAAAACATGGAGAAGAGAACTGGTCAAACATAAAGTGTATGAAGAACACATGGAGAAGAGAACTGGTCAAACATAAAGTGTATGAAGAACACATGGAGAAGAGAACTGGTCAAACATAAAGTGTTTGAAGAAAACATGGAGAAGAGAACTGGTCAAACATAAAGTGTTTGAAGAAAACATGGAGAAGAGAACTGGTCAAACATAAAGTGTTTGAAGAAAACATGGAGAAGAGAACTGGTCAAACATAAAGTGTATGAAGAAAACATGGAGAAGAGAACTGGTCAAACATAAAGTGTATGAAGAAAACATGGAGAAGAGAACTGGTCAAACATAAAGTGTATGAAGAAAACATGGAGAAGAGAACTGGTCAAACATAAAGTGTATGAAGAAAACATGGAGAAGAGAACTGGTCAAACATAAAGTGTTTGAAGAAAACATGGAGAAGAGAACTGGTCAAACATACAGTGTTTGAAGAAAATATGGAGAAGAGAACTGGTCAAACATAAAGTGTTTGAAGAAAACATGGAGAAGAGAACTGGTCAAACATAAAGTGTATGAAGAACACATGGAGAAGAGAACTGGTCCAACATAAAGTGTATGAAGAAAACATGGAGAAGAGAACTGGTCAAACATAAAGTGTATGAAGAAAACATGGAGAAGAGAACTGGTCAAACATAAAGTGTTTGAAGAAAACATGGAGAAGAGAACTGGTCAAACATAAAGTGTATGAAGAAAACATGGAAAAGAGAACTGGTCAAACATAAAGTGTATGAAGAAAACATGGAGAAGAGAACTGGTCAAACATAAAGTGTTTGAAGAAAACATGGAGAAGAGAACTGGTCAAACATAAAGTGTATGAAGAACACATGGAGAAGAGAACTGGTCAAACATAAAGTGTATGAAGAAAACATGGAGAAGAGAACTGGTCAAACATAAAGTGTATGAAGAAAACATGGAGAAGAGAACTGGTCAAACATAAAGTGTTTGAAGAAAACATGGAGAAGAGAACTGGTCAAACATAAAGTGTTTGAAGAAAACATGGAGAAGAGAACTGGTCAAACATAAAGTGTATGAAGAACACATGGAGAAGAGAGAACTGGTCAAACATAAAGTGTATGAAGAAAACATGGAGAAGAAGACTGGTCAAACATAAAGTGTATGAAGAAAACATGGAGAAGAGAACTGGTCAAACATAAAGTGTTTGAAGAAAACATGGAGAAGAGAACTGGTCAAACATAAAGTGTATGAAGAACACATGGAGAAGAGAACTGGTCAAACATAAAGTGTTTGAAGAAAACATGGAGAAGAGAACTGGTCAAACATAAAGTGTTTGAAGAAAACATGGAGAAGAGAACTGGTCAAACATAAAGTGTATGAAGAACACATGGAGAAGAGAACTGGTCAAACATAAAGTGTATGAAGAAAACATGGAGAAGAGAACTGGTCAAACATAAAGTGTATGAAGAAAACATGGAGAAGAGAACTGGTCAAACATAAAGTGTTTGAAGAAAACATGGAGAAGAGAACTGGTCAAACATAAAGTGTATGAAGAAAACATGGAGAAGAGAACTGGTCAAACATAAAGTGTATGAAGAAAACATGGAGAAGAGAACTGGTCAAACATAAAGTGTTTGAAGAAAACATGGAGAAGAGAACTGGTCAAACATAAAGTGTTTGAAGAAAACATGGAGAAGAGAACTGGTCAAACATAAAGTGTATGAAGAAAACATGAAGAAGAGAACTGGTCAAACATAAAGTGTTTGAAGAAAACATGGAGAAGAGAACTGGTCAAACATAAAGTGTTTGAAGAAAACATAGAGAAGAGAACTGGTCAAACATAAAGTGGTGAAGAAAACATGGAGAAGAGAACTGGTCAAACATAAAGTGTATGAAGAAAACATGGAGAAGAGAACTGGTCAAACATAAAGTGTATGAAGAAAACATGGAGAAGAGAACTGGTCAAACATAAAGTGTATGAAGAACACATGGAGAAGAGAACTGGTCAAACATAAAGTGTATGAAGAACACATGGAGAAGAGAACTGGTCAAACATAAAGTGTATGAAGAAAACATGGAGAAGAGAACTGGTCAAACATAAAGTGTTTGAAGAAAACATGGAGAAGAGAACTGGTCAAACATTTAAAGTGTATGAAGAATACATGGATAGACCTTAAGCTGTTGGTGCAGGACAGGAAGACTTAGTTTGTTGAAGGCCTATGCTCCTTGGGTAGCTGCTAGGTGATGAAGGAATGAAATAATCAAACGCTGCAGTAACCTTGGCTACTTGTGACAAAAGTGTTGAGGTGAAAGGTTAAGACGTGTGTTTTAGTTCATTCCCCGTCATTATTTTGAGGAGTATATTTACTAGTAACCTAATATTCAGTTGGCTACGTCTGAATGAAGGGAACACATAAGTGTTGAGGTGAAAGGAAAGTTTTAAGTTTACAAAGAAGGTGTGATCTTAATGGCTATTTTTCTATTGACAGGGAAAAAATTGCGCCAAGACGAAGGGAGAATCGGAGCAACAGACCTGTAGTATCAGCTTCTGGACGTAAGCTTAAAGGACGAGGGGCAATTGTAAGTTCCAGGCGTGCTAAATTGTACAAAATTGTCTCAATTTTTAAAAATTTGGGGCAACCTAACATGACAAGAGTTATTCCCTTTTGCATTCTTCTAGCATACTCTGTTCTGTGCTGTATTATTCTATATTTTCCTCTCACTCTGTAGTGACCTTCAGCATGTTTTCCTTTGTTGCACAATCTTCATCTTTCCTTGCTGATTTCACTTTTATGATTGCATGTTCTGATCAGATCAAATGCCATCTCCACATTGAAAGTTAGCTGCAGTAGATCTTCAGCATTATCTGTTTCGTCCTGGTGGTTCACTCTGATTGGCTATTTCCTCTCAATCTGTTATCCCACATATAGCGCCATCTTCCTCTTGCACCTTTGCCTTCTACTCTTTCTTGTGTTGTGGTTGTCAGCAATGTTGTTTTTAAATATTTTATTTGTGTAATTGTGCTTCCATGCCTTAAATTCCCAGAGATTCCGAAGTCGCTCGCGGTCGACAACTCCACCACATTGGAAGCAGGAGCAGAGAAGAGCTATTCCACTGCATAAAGCCAAGGAGATAGAAGAGAAGAAATGGAGCAAAGGGGAAACTGTTGCAGCACAGAGCTTAGACCGCAAAGATGTGAAGAACTTTGAGAGGGGTAGGAAAACGTTGACCGATCGCTTTGGCCGAGGACGACCCGATACTAGTGATGAGTCAGACGAAGAAAGGTATTTTCTGTTTTGTTGTCTAGGTAAAATAGGTATTTTACTTCATAGGAAAAACTACACAGAATATTTTACAACATAATCTGATCATCAGAAGTGGTCATTCTACAGACATTTGAATTCAGTATAGTATGTCTACTGCCATCAATGGTACCTATACCTTGTAGCGGTATGGCAGCTTGCGTACCCTGACAATCCCCAGAGCTATGCCAGTGGGAGTTTTACTCCTGGTAGGTTCAACCAAGCTGGACTGGTCTGTGTGGGTAGGGGTCAGACAAAAGCTGGTACCCTGGTCCTCCAGGTTGGGGATTTTAGCATAGGGCTGACACCCCTGTCTATGTAAAAAAAAATAATGAAGTTACGGAAACAACATCAAATGAACAAACTTTGCTGCGGGATGGACATTCGGAGTCTGTGGCTCGTATGACTGTCAGTGGTGAAAGCCGAAAGGAAGCCACTGACATGAAAACGGATGTCCTGACCGCAAAACAGGATACAAGAATAGGATTTTGGAATGTCAGGACAATGTACGAGACAGGTAAACTAAGACAGGTCACGGCAAAAGCGAAAGAGAGGCCGACCAAAAACAACTTGGCGGAGGACTGTGGAGGCGGAGATGCAAAGAATGAACCAGAGTTGGGGCACTGTACGAAGGATGGCCACCGACCGTGCAAAGTGGAATCAATTTGTTGTTGCCCTACAAGACGCCACTAGGCGTGATGGCCACTGACTGCTTTGACGGTCGGTGGTTAAGGATCGAAGAAGAAGAAGATAGTATGTCTAGAAATGTTTGTATTCAGTGCAGTATATGTCTGAAAGAATTTGAATTCAGTATAGTATATGTCTGTAAGAATTTGAATTCTGTACAGTATGTCTGGAAGCATTTGAATTCAGTATAGTATGTTTGAAAGCATTTGAATTCAGTATGGTATGTTAGGAATGTTTGAATTCATTGATGTCTGTCTGCAGACAATACTTACTTACTTAGTCGTTCCCCTTCTACCGTGAGGTGTAGAGGTTTGGAAGAGAGAGCGCCAGACTATCCTATCGGCTGTCTTCCTCCTGGCCTGGTTCCATTCTAGTCCTTGGTCCTTCAAAGATTGTCTAATGTTGTCTGCAGACATTTGACTCAATATTGCATGCCAGCAAAGAGTTGATTCCTGTGTTTCAGCAAAAATTTGAATTTAGCATTGTTATGTCTGGAGAAAAAAGAAACAATGTGGCAGAGAACTGGAGGCAGAAAACTGTGGAGGCAGAGATGCAAAACTTGAACCAGAATTGGAGAACCACCCAAAGGATGATGGCGGCTGATCGAGAAAGGGAAGACTGTTTATTGCTGCACGACCAAGATGCCAGCAGGCGTGATGGTTACTGACGTATGTGTCAATCAGCAGCTAAGGATCGTGGAAAATTAGGTCAACACAAACATAAAGTCTATCCTTTGTCTGTGGCTGAGAAACATGGGATGTAACTAGGAGTTAACCACATCCACATTCCAGACATTTGTCAACAGGTGGCTGTGTTGTATTTTCCAGATCAGATGGCCATATTTAATAACAAATACAGATCAGTGGAATAGATGGTTGGGAAACAAGCGAATGGTGTAACCAGACATGCCCTGGACTCGAACCCACAGAGGAGTGAAGGTCAAGAAGAACAATGGAGGTGGAAGCCTAGGGGGGAGGGCTCTTATAGGCAGTTATGAAACAGGCGGCCCAAAGTAGAAATCGGTGTTCAGCAACAGTTAAACCTTGTGTTCCTACTATGTTCCTAAGGGCAAAAAACTGGTTGATGATGATGATTGTATGCCTGGAGAGAGTTTAATTCTGTACAGTCTATCTGCAAACATTTGCACTCTGTGTAACCTATCTGTAGACACACATCTGAATTCTGTGTAGCCTGTCTGTAGACACACATCTGAATTCTGTGTAACCTATCTGTAGACACACATCTGAATTCTGTGTAGCCTGTCTGTAGACACACATCTGAATTCTGTGTAGCCTGTCTGTAAACACACATCTGAATTCTGTGTAACCTATCTGTAGACTCACATCTGAATTCTGTGTAACCTATCTGTAGACACACATCTGAATTCTGTGTAACCTATCTGTAGACACACATCTGAATTCTGTGTAGCCTGTCTGTAGACACACATCTGCATTCTGTGTAGCCTGTCTGTAGACACACATCTGAATTCTGTGTAGCCTGTCTGTAGACACACATCTGAATTCTGTGTAACCTATCTGTAGACACACATCTGAATTCTGTGTAGCCTGTCTGTAGACACACATCTGCATTCTGTGTAGCCTGTCTGAAGACACACATCTGAATTCTGTGTAGCCTGTCTGTAGACACACATCTGAATTCTGTGTAGCCTGTCTGTAGACACACATCTGAATTCTGTGTAGCCTGTCTGCAGACATTTGAAGTCAGTATATTATTCATCTCTGCCGATAGCTTTCTTTCAGTCATTTATTTAAAGATTTTACATTTTTTATATCAGAAGCTTGGAGAATGGCAGACACAAGAGAAGTCGAAGAGAAGGAGAAGAAGAGAAAAAAGAAGATAGGAAAAAACGATCTCGTCATGACAGCAGTAATGATGAAAAAGGTTGGTTTCTTCTTAACCTTGTCGTTCATCCATCCTAATGGGTGACATTTAGGAGAGGGGGTCCTTCATAGTGCCAAAGGATGCATAAGGCAGCTGCAGAAATTCCTCATTTGTGTGGCAAAAAGATTTTATCTGTGTGTTTCCCCATTTGTTCCTCTCCATTCCTGTCCATCGCTTGTCTTAACTGTCTGTCTGTCTTCATTTGTAGTGTGTTACTGATCTATTGCTGCTGCTTTTGTTTGATCTGTGCAGTAAGCCTTTACTGAGAATATTACATTACTGGTTGTACAGGTGCTAAATGATTAACATTACAAGGGGTTCTGTTTTGATGACCTCGTCATCATGTCAAAAATTCCTTTGTACCAGAGTAAGTGAACCATAAGATTACATCAAATTAAAATTCATCAATGATACATCATATAATGAGGAATCCCATATTTTTTGACAAATTCCACACATTCAAATTAAAATAATACTGATATAAAATGACAATAAAATACAGAACAGTGATTATAAAAGAAAACAAATAAAGAGGTCTTTGAAAAATCTGGAATTAAAAGAGAATTAATGAAACAGATCAAAATTAGACAGCTAAAATATTTTGGCCATATAAAAAGACATAACACCTAGCAGACGACCATGAGAGCTGAAGGCAGTCGTGCAAGAGGAAGACAGTGCTATGAATGGAAAGATAACATCAAGAGGTGAACAGAAAGGAATCTTATCAGAGTGTACTGTCAAGACAGAAGACGTTGGAGATCTGTTGTAGTCGACCTTCCTTGTGGAGATGGCAGCTGATGATGAATTATATAGTAAAATAACGTCAAGGGAATTAATAATGAATATTGTAACAGTATGCATTAATGCCCTTGTATTTGTCCACATAATCTTAAAGATTCTTCTTTAAATGTTAGTGTTAATAATAAACGACGTCATTGCACTCCAGACAAACCCATAGGTGCTCAGTCTCCCTCAGCAAATGTCAAAGGTTAGGAATCAAAGGGTACGAATATTATTATAGTCATGATGCTAAAGATTCTTCTTTAGCATCATCATTATAATAATTTTCATTTGCCATGTCTTTTTATTTCACTTTTGTGCTTGATTGAGGTCCGAAAATAACATTTAGAATCTTACTTACTTACTTAGTCGTTCCCCTTCTACCTTGAGGCGTAGAGGTTTGGAAGAGAGAGCGCCAGACTATCCTATCAGCTGTCTTCCTCCTGGCCTGGTTCCATTCTAGTCCTCGGTCCTTCAAAGATTGTCTAATGTTGTCCTCCCAGCGGACTCTGGGTCGTACTGGGGGTCTGGATCCCTGGCTCTTTGTTTCCCATGCTTGTCGTGGTAGCCGATCTTCTCCCATTCTGCAGACATGGCCAAACCATCTTAGTTGGGACTGTTCTACTTGGGTCTGCAGGGGGTGGGATTTTAGGCCTTGGCGTATAGTCTGGTTGCGGACCATGTTACTTCAACCACCTTCCTCAGATACCTCATTTCTGAGGTTTGGATCTGGCTTTTGTGGGTTGTAGTCATTGCCCATGACTCGCATCCATATGTCAAAACTGGGACATAGGTGGAGCGGTATACAGCCATCTTCGTTTTCTTACCAACCTCTCTCTTGCTGAGGAATCCTCGATTTATGGCCTGAAAAAGTCTCCCAGCCGCTGCTTTTCGAGTGGCCAACTCTTCTTTGATGCCTCCCTTTCGGTCTATAATAGCTCCGAGATATTTAAAGTGGTCGACCTGCTCCAGGACCTGTTCTCCCAGCTTAATCTGATGTCTTCTTTCTTCTCGTGATATCACCATGGACTTTGTTTTACAGCTGCTTATGACCATCCCTCTCTTCTCCAGCTCTTCCTTCCAGACTTGCAGGTTGGATTGGAGATGTGCCTCTGATTTAGCAATCAGGGCAACATCATCAGCAAATGCCAGCTCTGAAATACATACCTGTCTCATCTTCCAGTACCCCACTGAATACTTTCTTGTTCTCTCCTTACATGACTTGATGACATCATCCATGAGGAGTATGAAAAGACAAGGTGACAGGATATCACATTGTCTTACACCAGTGGTGGTCCTGAACTCTTCTGACTTATGGTTTGCTGTCCTCAAATAATTTCTGCAAGACTTGTAGAAGCTCTGTAAAGCATGAATCAGAGGTGCTGGAATGTTCTTCCTTGCCAAACAGTCCCAAAGTTTGCTCCAGGGGACCCTGTCAAATGCCTTTTCCAGATCTATGAAACAAAGATGGATCTCACTCTTATACTCAAGGGCCTTTTCACTCAGCTGTCTGAGTGTGAAGATTAGGACATTTAGAATCTAGACACCCAAATATAGACCGAGACCCAAACAATAGCAAAAATGACTGACGTACGGCAAAATGTCCAGCCAGTGTTATTGTACAGCAGATGTAGCAATCATTGTCAGACCTTTCAACCAAGTGTCGCAACAGAAAATAAAATTATGTTGTTTATGGGACAGGGGTCATAAGTCCTGGTGGGCAGAGGTCACATGTCATAACCTTGAGGACAGGCTGTATCTGGTTCACCATCTTACCGAACGATTGTGGAGTGGTTAGAGCCCTTGCTTCTCAAGGCAAAGTTATCTAGTAGCATCACCCTGCAGTCTGCCCAGCTATAAATGGGTACCTGGCTCTGCTCTTAGGGAAGGCAAAGGTGGTGAAAACATTAGAAACTGTCACTCTTCCTAATAAAGCTGAGAATTGATATAGTAAAGTCTCTATAGACAGTGCTCTATACAGAGATCCAGTGATTTTCTTTCATCTGTGGAGCTGCTGGCCACCTACAAACAAGACATGCCTTTAGTCAGAAAAGATGGAATGAGAGTGACACTAGCTTACTGACTGCTGACCACACAGCTCTTTGCAAAAGTGGGTTTTCTTCAAAACATCTTTCAAACAATGCTAGTGTGCTACCGTAATATACGCACCAGCACAGTGGTTGGTGCACTGGCTTCCTAGCCTGGTGGTCCATGGTTCGATCCCCAGTTGAGGTGGTATTTTATTAGACCGCATACAGCTTCGGGGTCGACCCTGCCTCATGCATTGGGTACCAGAGCAACTGTGGGAAGGTTAATGCAGCCGGCGGGATGCTGACCACATCATCCTTAGTGTGCCGATGGTCGAGAAAATATGAGCCTAACACCGTATTCTCAATGGGCGTGTAAACGGGATCCTTACCATAATATACAGTACCTGAACCATTCTACCGTTCTGAAATCCAATTAAAATTATAAATTTGGAAACGCGTCTGACCCCCCAGGGGTTCAAATAAAAGGTTGTGGACCAGTATCCCCACTGAAATAATAGATTCAGTTAATAAGATTTCTAGTTAATAAAATTTCTAGTTAATAAGATAACAACTTCCAGCATGAGAATGGAGGTAGAGGCGGCTACTGCAGCCTTAAGGGTGTCTGAAACTTCATTAACAAAGGCAGTCATTGTGTCAGACTCTCAACCCATGCTTCGAAAGGTTCAAAATGGTTGGCTATGAATGAATGGAAAACATTCATAGAAGTTTCGAGTCTGCAGGAGCTGGTGTGGATCTACTGTACTGGTCATGTAGGTGTATGCAGTAATGAGAGAGCTGACAGACTAACATGTGGGTAAGGGAGAGATACTGAGAACAATTAATGATCCCCTGTTAGAGAATGTCACTGCAATAGATGAATCATCAAGGTTAAGACTGTTGGAATTTTGGCATCAAACGTAAGGCTAGTAGAGATGGACGTATGAGAGGATGCTTGTGTCGTGTTTACAACCAGCGAGCTACAGGAACAATTAACATTCACACTCTTTGACATATACTGAGGGAGACTGAGTACCTATGGGTTTGCCCTGAGTGCAATGATGTTGATTATGTTCAACAATAACTATTTAACACGTGGCTCTGTAGAACCAATTGTGATTGGTTATCTAGGTTCCATTGTAATATGTATCAAATATTTTGTTTCATCTGTAGTGATTTTTACTTTACCAGCTTGTTATTTTTCTTATTTAGCTGTAACTGAGAAAAAACAGAAGGACACCGGACCAAAAGACCAGTCTGAGGACAGCGATATCGAGACAGGATCTGGTTGTGAAGACGGAGAAATCAGAAGCAGGCATGATAAAGAACTGGCAAAAGAGCGAAGCAGGGAAGCACGGAACCGTAGAGAGAGTGAAAGAAACAAATCAGACATGTGAGTTTAGGACGGGAGAGTTTCTTTTACTTTGTAGAATATTCTTTAGCCTTGTGTGTAATGCTGATGATGTGAGTAGGAAGTGAATTGGTTTATGGGACAGGTCATGGGACCTGTCAGATGGCATTTATTTCAGATATCTGTCACTCCACTCCCTCAGTCCATTTTCTACTTGGTCATCTTCTGTTGCTATCGCTTCCATTTTACTGGATATCAGACCTGGTCTATCACAATGTCTGTTTGTTTGACCAGTTGTCAGGTTCTGTTTTATTTCTTATTTATTACACCATCAACACTTCACAAATAGTTCTCCATCATCTTTTTTTTTTTTTTTTTTTTTTGGTGTTGTGATAGAAAGCTTAGTAGACGTTCATTTGCACAGAAATAAATATAATCACCAGAAGGCTCCTACAGGCAAGGGTTACAGTTCCTTTAGCCATTGTTAATCATGGTGCCCTGCTTGAGAATGAACTCATTATGATCTGTAAGGAGTTTAATTTTGTTTCCTCTTCCTAACTTAAAGGCTGTCTAATCATGGTTTTTTTTTTCTACTTGAGATAGTACTTACTATCACAGCGTTATTTCGAAGTGCATCTAGTGTCTTGTGGTCGTTGAAAGCCAGGCAGGAGAGGCCGAGGTTAGCCGAACTGGTGGGTCATGTGACTACCGGAAGTCGGGGGGAAAGGGTGCAAAATTAGTGAGTGAGAAGCTAGCCTTGTCCGGGAAGGACGGTTTTCCCTTATGCCAGCGAGATCGCTGTGTGGTTTATATTGTAGACTAAACTGAGTGCCTGCCATATTTTTCGGACCTTGGTGATAATTACGTTGTGAAGTCTAGAGCAGTGTAGGGTCTAGATCGTATTGTCTACAAGCCGTAGTTTGATAAGATGTTGATGATTTTGAGTGTGTCATTGTCATAGTTGTGCCGCCTAGGTGAGCGATATTCATAGCAGCCATTTGGTGTATAGTTTGTACCTTCGTGTTTGGAGGTGATAGTTTAAGCTGCTAAGGCAGGTTTACAGTGGTTTTCTCATTATTGTATTTGATGCGTTTGATGGCCGTGTGAGGCCTTATTGTGTGTGTATATTATTAAAGGGAAGTACCTGTTGAAGGTGTTTATTACTTTTGTCAGCCAGTGTTGTGTGGTCATACCCTTAGAAGGGCGAGCCCATATTTGTTATTATAAACCCACACAGCAGTGGTGTAACCCGTGGAGTGTTCTCCAGGATAAGTGGTTCCTGACACTTACTTACCCTGGGATGTTGAGGCTTGCCAGAGAGAGTGCCATACTATCCTATCAGCTGTCTTCTTCCTGGCCTGGTTCCACTCTTGAGATAGTAATTAAACTTATAATCTGTTTAACTTTGTGTATTCTTATTCGTTCTGTTGTAGATTATTTTGTGTAACATCCATTTTACTTGAGATAGTAATTAAACTGATGATCTGTTTAAATTTATTCTCATTCGTTCTATAGTTCATTATTTTGTTTAACATCTAGTCTGAAAAATATATTTAGGTATTTCCTTGTGGTTTTGCCTTTTTTGTGGTACGCCGTCCCTTTCATCCTAGACTTTAGTCCATTGATTATATCAGAGCTAACTTTACCGTTAAAAAAATGTGAACTTCATTAACTTAAAATACCCAGATCTAAGGGTCTTTTGTGTTTGGATATGCGCCCTAATATAACCGACTAGGTTGAACGGGGACTCGCCTCGCCAAAACGAGGCAAAACTTTATAAATAAAAAAAAAAAACTTCATTAACTGAAAAGAACTATTAGTGCTTATCTCCTAGCATAATAAAGAGGACTGCTAGCCTCACCAACGCTGCCCATACATCCTCAGGGATCACTCGCTGTCCAATATTTTGTCACCAGAATTTTTAAATTTGTTATGCTTTTCAAAGTTCATTTATTCAAACAGATCATGTCTGAAGTGGCCACCAAATGTCACGAGTTCACAGCCTGTAGAAGTATTTTTGTCCACATGCAGTCGATCACACATTAAGGAAACCTTTTTGATAGCATTACAAGGCAGTCCTTGTGGAATACCTATGGTTAGAGACGTGAACGGGAGACCATAAAACATGTGGAAAAGAGAATGGGAGATCATAAAACATGTGGAGAAGAGAACTGGAGACCATAAAACATGTGGAGAAGAGAACTGGAGACCATAAAACATGTGGAGAAGAGAACTGGAGACCATAAAACATGTGGAGAAGAGAACTGGAGACCATAAAACATGTGGAGAAGAGAACTGGAGACCATAAAACATGTGGAGAAGAAAACGGGAGACCATAAAACATGTGGAGAAGAGAATGTGAGACCATAAAACATGTGGAGAATGGGAGACCATAAAACATGTGGAGAAGAGAATGGGAGACCATAAAACGTGGAGAAGAGAATGAGAGCCCATAAAACGTGGAGAAGAGAACGGGAGACCATAAAACATGTGGAGAAGAGAATGGGAGACCATAAAACATGTGGAGAAGAGAATGGGAGACCATAAAACATGTGGAGAAGAGAATGTGAGACCATAAAACATGTGGAGAAGAAAACGGGAGACCATAAAACGTGGAGAAGAGAACTAGAGACCATAAAACGTGGAGAAGAGAATGGGAGACCATAAAACGTGGAGAAGAGAATGGGAGCCCATAAAACATGTGGAGAAGAGAACGGGAGACCATAAAACATGTGGAGAAGAGAATGGGAGACCATAAAACATGTGGAGAAGAGAATGGGAGACCATAAAACATATGGAGAAGAGAATGGGAGACCATAAAACATGTGGAGAAGAGAATGGGAGACCATAAAACATGTGGAGAAGAGAACTGGAGACAGACATGACAAGGATAAACAAGACATGGAATGACATTGAGCTGATGGCACAGGACAGGAAATTGAAGGCCTATACTCCTTGCACCCGTGTGTTACCGGGACTCGAAAGGGGAGCAAAGAATAGTAACACTGTACCCTACCAGGCATGTCGTAAATAGAGACTAAGAAGGGTTGGGCATGGGGCTGGTTACCCCATTCCGTAAAAAAAACTTTTTACCACAAAAACGTCAACAAATATGGACAAGCCAAATATAGAATATAAATCAACTCAGCCGCTCAAGACAGAAGAAGGTCCTCTGGAAAGGAGGAGCATGAAGCAACCTAGAGAAAGCCGAAAGGAGTCTGGGTTGCCGACTAACCTTTTTTCGTCTAGGAAAATCTCCAGGATTGGCACCTGGAATGTTCACACTCTGTGTGAACAAGGGAAAACTGCACAGGTAGCAGCAGAAATGACAAATTACAGGATTGATATCCTGAGTCTCTGTGAGACACGGTGGAAAGGCATAGAGAAGAGGAGATTGATCACAGGAGAAATGGTGTTGTCCTCAGGACATGAGCAGGAGAGAGCCCACCACAGTGAACACATGGCTCTAATGCTGTCCAAGGAAGCACAGAAGGCACTTATAGAATGGGAAGCAATGGGACCCCGAATTATAACAGCAAGGTTTAAATCAGCCAAAAACAAAGTAAATATAAACATCCAGTGTTATGCACCAACAAACGATAAAGAAGAATCCGTGAAAGAAGACTTTTACACCAGACTACAAAGTGTCTTGGACAATAAGAAAAGAAAGGACATCACAATTTTGATGGGGGACCTAAATGCGAAAATAGGAACAGACAACACTGGCTTTGAAGAAATCATGGGAAAGCATGGATTAGGTATGATGAACAAGAATGGGGAACTATTAGCTAACTTCTGTGCTTCAAATCAACTAGCTATAGGAGGAAGCATATTTCCACATAAAAGAATATATAAAGCAACTTGGATATCACCAGACCACAGAACTGAGAATCAGATTGATCACATATGCATAAGTAAGAAGTTTAGGTCATCATTGCATGATGTGAAAGTATGTAGAGGAGCAGATATTGTATCAGACCACCATCTTCTGTTGGCTAAACAAAATTAAAACTCAAGAAATTTACACCAGCATATAGCTATAGACAACAGTATAATGTGGGATATCTAAGAAATCAGGAAATAAGAGAAAAATTTTCAATCACAGTATCCAACAAATACCAAGTACTCCAACAGCTGGAAGATGAAACAGATACGAAAGACCACTGGCAACAAGTAAAAAATATATGGAACGAGACATGTGAAGAAGTACTGAGAAAAAGAGAACATCAGCACAAAGCATGGATAACAACAGAAACCATTAGTAAGATAGAAGACAGGAAAAACAAGAAAGCAGATGTAAACAAGCAAAACCAGAAGCTCCAAAGCCAAGGCTCATGAAGTGTACATAGAAGCAAAGAAGAAACATCAAAAGAGACAAGATGAAATATATTGATGATTTGGCAAGGGAAGCAGAGGAAGCTGCAGCCAAAGGAAATATGAGGGACCTGTACAACAATACAAAGAAGCTAACATGGAAATATAAGCAAGCAAATGGCCTCATCAAAGATAAGAATGGAAAATTGCTTAGTAATATACTTACTTAGGTCATCATTCGTTCCCCTTCTCCGTGAAAAGAGGTGCTTAGTTGTAATATACTTCTTCTGTTCTTCTAAAACCTCGCTCGTCCTGAAAAAGGACGTTGACAACAGTATGCTCTTTTGTGTCTGAAAAAATTACACAGAGCTGCGATATCTGCACATTTCGGCAGACACATCGCCGACTTCACTGGCAACGGCATTTTTTGTGGGACTGAAAAAAGAGAACATCAGCCTTCCCTCTTCAACAGAAACCATCCCAAGATCTCAAGAAAGCCAGGACTGCAGTAATGCAGCTCCTGTTTCCAGGACAGAACCAAATGTGGAGGTGAGAGTAGGATCTTGATGATCTGGTTCCAGAGGACGCAAGCAGTCAAGCTATGGGTCGCTGACTGCATTCTCTATTGCTGCATCTTTGGGTCCCTAGTAATATACAAGAACAAATGAAGAGATGGACAGAACATTTTGAGGAACTTTTCAATAGACCATATCCAACTAATCCCCCAGACATCCAGCCAGCAGAAGAGGAGCTACAAATCAGATGTGAACGACCAAGTAGAGAAGAAATAAAGAAAGCCATAAAGCTTCTGAAAGATGGAAAAGCAGCTGGTCCAGATTGCATTCCAGCCGAGGCCATCAAAGCAAATATTGATACCTCTACAGAGATATTATACAAACTACTTGCAAAGTCAGGGAGAGAGAGGAAATACCAGCAGAATGGAAGGAAGGTTATCTGGTCAAGTTGCCTAAGAAGGGAAATTTACATGAGTGCACAAATTATAGAGGAATAATGTTACTATCAGTGCCAGGAAAAGTATTAAACAGAATCATCCTTGAGAGATTACAAGAGTCCATAGACAAGCAACTGAGAGATGAACAAGCAGGTTGTTGACAAAATAGATCCTGTACAGATCAGATAGCCACATTGAGAATAATAGTTGAACAAAGTCTGGAATGGAATTCACCACTATACATCGGATTCGTGGACTATGAAAAGGCATTTGACAGTGTAGACGGAGAATTGCTTTGGAAATTGATGAGGCATTATGGAGTTCCCATGAAGTTCATTAACTTAATAAGAAGATCTATGAAGATGTGACATGCAGAGTTCTTCATGAAGGACAACTTAAAGAACCGTTTAGGATTAGAATGTGCATGAGACATGGATGCCTCTTGTCTCCATTTCTTTTCTTACTAGCAATAGATTGGGTTATGAAAACATCGACATCACACAACAGAAATGGAATCTGACTAAACAGCTTGATGATCTGGATTTTGCAGAAGACTTGGCATGTGTTTGTTGAAGGCCTATGCTCCTTGGGGAGCTAAAGGGTATTGATTGATTGATACTCCTTGGCAAGCTGAAGGGGTTATAAATGAATCTGTCTGTCATGTGTGAAATATTTATTGGCGTGAGTTTTGTTCTTTCCTCAAAATTTTCAGCCTCACTCTCACTTCTTATTCATTACAGGTCTATATTCTTTTATCCGAAAGCCAAAATATTCTGAAAGTTTCTTTGGGTGATTTCTAACTATTTGGACTACTTTGTAACACATTTTGGTTGATTTGCGCTACTTTTCGAATGCAATTTTGGCAACATCTGAAAACTAAAAAAAAAAAAAAAAAAAAATCTGATTTCCGAATTAAAGCTGTCCCTAATAATTTTGGATTAAAGGGTGACCTGTATTATCGTGCAATTTCTTATTCTTGTTTGTTTAGTTCCACCTAGAGGATAACTTTTTACTTTCTCAATCTCTCATTTCCAGATCAACTCTGGATACCAGGAAAGAAAGAGGTCATAAAAACAGAGACAAAACCTCCCCAGATCGGCGTGACAGTAGGAAAGATTCACACCGTTCCCAGCAGTCTGACAGACACGAAAGGAGAAAAGGTTCACATGAAGAAAAGAGAAAGGGCTCCCGCGAGAGGCACCGGTCAGAGTCTGTCCGAGCAGAAAACCCTAAAAGCAGCAAGAATTCTAAGTATAGTCGAGAAGATTCAATCCAGTCCAAAAGATCTGACAAGAATGACGAAGCCAAATCAAGACAGCGAAAAGATAGGTCCAGATCCCCTAAACAGCCATCAAGTAAGTCAAAGTGGAATGATCGGAAACGCTCACGTTCAGAGTCCAGGTCTCCTGTCTCAAAGAGAAGGGCTTCACCTGATCGTAGGGAAAGATCACGGTCACGGGAGAGACGGAGATCTAGGTCTAATTCTAAAAGTGATTCACGATATCGCTGGCGAGATGCAAGGTCTCGCGACTTGGGCAGACGGAAACGGTCAGAGTCCAGTAGCTCAGAGAAGGAGAAGGAGGACAAGAGAAAGAAAGAGAGCAGATCGCCAAGTCCAGAGAAACGTAAACCTGCACCGGAGATTAAGTGGAAGACAATTAAAGGGTTAGTTATATATTTATTTCTTTATTAACCTTTCTGTTTAATCAGATGTAGACATTTAGTTAAGGTTATATTGTTATCTTTATGTTTTGTTTTTTTTTTTCTTTCTGTATCCAGTAGTGCAGTGTCTACCAAACTTACAGTAATTGGATAACCCTTATGAGAGTTTGTTCTTACAGGCTTACCACTCTTGGATGAAGAAAATGTGGGGGTAGTTTTAAATGTACTATTTTATCTAGACTAGGGCATGTATTATGTACGCTATAGATAAAAGCCAGCGTTAAGTCTGGGAATTGACCGAAGCTTAGTGTTCAGTGCGAGGTTCTCAGCATGTTGCACTGCAGTGAGAATCATGGTGTTGGTCTGCTCTGGTGCAGCTAATAACTCAAAGGCGTTGCCTGTTTTCCAGGATGTACTGTGTCGAAGTGCTTCAGGGTCATGGTAAATGCAACACACTAATGTGAATTCCTCTGTATCTCATATATTTATCCTAATGTTTACAGTGTTAATGTGGTTTTTTTTCTTTCTTAATATTCTAGAGCAGGGGTCTTCAACCTTTTTTGAACTGAGGTCACATTTTAGATTTATAAAGAGGATGTGGACACCAATCCAATATCGCGACTTACATATTAAAAAAATTTCATTTTTACAACAAAATATTTATAAAAGGCTGAGTAAACACGTTTAATGAAATAGGGAATGTTCAGGGTTAAAAAATAAAAAAAAAACTTTAAATTATTTGAGTCTAACGTATAATTTGTATGATCTTTAGCACTGCATGTTACTGGCCAACTGAACAAAGTTGGGGGTATCTATCGGAAAAGTTTTTGAAATTCTACTGAGACCACTAACCGCAAATACCTAATAATTTTAGTACATGGTTAGCTGTAATTTCTGACTATGCAAGCAAAATTATATATTTATTCTATCATTCGCGGGCACACAAATAAGTCGGGGGGGGCACAATTGTGCCCACAAGCACCATGTTGAGTACCCCTGTTTTAGAGTTTGCAAGTTTTTGTTTTCTTCTTCTTTCTTCAGTCAGTGGCCATCACGCCTGGTGGCATCTTGTAGGGCAGCAACAAACTGTCTCCACTTTGCTCAGTCAGCAGCCATCCTTTATGTGGTTCCCTAGCTCAGCCATCCTTTATGTAGTTCCCTAGCTCAGCCATCCTTTATGTGGTTCCCTAGCTCAGCCATCCTTTATGTGGTTCCCTAGCTCAGCCATCCTTTATGTGGTTCCCTAGCTCTGGATTTATGCTTTTCATCTCTGCTTCCACAGTTCTCTACCAGATAGCTTTTGGCTGGCCTCACTTTCGCTTTCCTTCTGAAGTCCATCGTCCATAGCATGATAGTTCTGGTGATAGTGTCAGGGTCTCTTCTGAGGATGTGGCCAAATTGTCTACCCGCTATTATGGTGCACATGTCTTCTTGGTGGCTCCAGGTTAGCAGTTCTTGGTTGGTGATGGTGTTCAGCCAGGAAATTCAAATAATTTTTCTTAGGCAGGCTGTATGGAAAGAGAACTTTTTTTTGTTACTCTCCAGCATTCTGCACCGTACAGAAGTACATAAATTACGCAGCTCTCGTATATTTTTAAGTTAGTCTTAACTCTTAGTATACGAGCTAATTTCATGACTACCATTACAGATTTTGCAATAAATAATTTATTTATAAAGATAACATAAAGTGTTATATATCAAAATGTGAAGAAATGAAACCCCTATATCATGCACGTAACTAAATTGTTCAGTGGTTTTAAACATGCATTCAGCTATAAATTTTCGCTATTGACGGGGATCGATCATCGGCCTCTCTAGAAGGCCGCTCGTATACTAAGAGTTAAGGGCCCTGCAGGCAGCATGGTACAACAAGACCATACCAAGGGATTGGGAGATTGCCATCATAACACCAATTTTCAAAAAGGGTGACAATCGACAATGTGGAAACCATTAGAGGCATATCCCTTCTCAGTGTCCCTGGTAAAATCTGCTCTAGAATCCTAGAGCAGAGACTCTGACGCCTAGCTGAGCCACAATTGGATGAGGTCCAGTGCGGATTCTGAGCAAACCGAAGTACTCAAGACCTAATCTTCACACTCCGACAGCTGAGTGAAAAGGCCCTTGAGTATAAGAGTGAGATCCATCTTTGTTTCATAGATCTGGAAAAGGCATTTGACAGGGTCTCCTGGAGCAAACTTTGGGACTGTTTGGCAAGGAAGAACATTCCAGCACCTCTGATTCATGCTATACAGAGCTTCTACAAGTCTTGCAGAAATTATGTGAGGACAGCAAACCATAAGTCAGAAGAAGAGTTCAGGACCACCACTGGTGTAAGACAAGGTGATATCCTGTCACCTTATCTTTTCATACTCCTCATGGATGTCATCAAGGCATGTAAGGAGAGAACAAGAAAGTATTCAGTGGTGTACTGGAAGATGAGACAGGTCTGTATTTCAGAGCTGGCATTTGCTGATGATGTTGCCCTGATTGCTAAATCAGAGGCACATCTCCAATCCAACCTGGAAGGAAGAGCTGGAGAAGAGAGGGATGGTCATAAGCAGCTCTAAAACAAAATCCATGGTGATATCACGAGAAGAAAGAAGACATCAGATTAAGCTGGGAGAACAGGTCCTGGAGCAGGTAGACCACTTTAAATACCTCGGAGCTATTATAGACCGAAAGGGAGGCATCAAAGAAGAGTTGGCCACTCGAAAAGCAGCAGCTGGAAGACTTTTTCAGGCCATAAATCGAGGATTCCTCAGCAAGAGAGAGGTTGGTAAGAAAACGAAGATGGTTGTATACCGCTCCACCTATGTCCCAGTCTTGACGTATGGATGCGAGTCATGGGCAATGACTACAACCCACAAAAGCCAGATCCAAACCTCAGAGATGAGGTATCTGAGGAAGGTGGTTGAAGTAACACGAAGAGACATTGTCCGCAACCAGACGATACGTCAAGGCCTAAAATCCCACCCCCTGCAGACCCAAGTAGAACAGTCCCAACTAAGATGGTTTGGCCATGTCTGCAGAATGGGAGAAGATCGGATAACACGACAAGCATGGGAAACAAAGAGCCAGGGATCCAGACCCCCAGGATGACCCAGAGCAGCTGGGAGGACAACATTAGACAATCTTTGAAGGACCGAGGACTAGAATGGAACCAGGAGGAAGACAGCCGATAGGATAGTCTGGCGCTCTCTCTTCCAAACCTCTACACCTCACGGTAGAAGGGGAACAACTAAGTAAGTTTACACATTCAGTACTGAAAACAACTAATGCTATTCTGTTTGTCTTGTTTATTCTGTCTTCTTCTTCGTACACTTTCAGACGTCGACTTGAATAAGTTTACAGGCAGCTGTGGTCTGCTTGAGGTTGTTGGTATCTTCATAGAGTTAGCTCAGGAATGGGTCTGGTGACAGCCATATACTGGCATACCTCGCTATATTGTGCTTTTTTTCAAATTATTCATGTTTATTTATTAGAACGTGCATTCTTCTTCCGATAGATTTTGGCAAAAAGATTACGATTGGCTGAAGGCTCAGATGATGAAAATTAGCATTTTTTAGCGATAAAGAATTTTTATTTTACAGTACATTGTTTTCTTTAAGATCTAGTGCTATTGAGCACTTAATAGACAGTGTAAGCATGATTTTAGGCTTTTATCTGCCCTGGGAAGCAAAAAAAAGGGTGTGACCCGCTTTATTGCGATATTCGCTTTATTGTGATGGTCTGGAACCGAACCCGTAATATCTCCGAGGTATGCCTCTATACTTTGTGTGTTCTTCATATGTTGGGCACTTTTGCTGCAGATGTTCAGCCGTTATGTTATCTGAGCCACAGTTACACTCATCGGTAGTTCCTATCTTCAGCTTGTTGAATAGATGACATCTTTAGTGTTTATTATATGATCTATTAGCCATGGATATTATGGCCTTTATCTTATGTGTTATTTGATGTGTACATGGCGATAGGAAAACTATAGAAGTAACCCCTCTCTAAAGCTGGTTAAGCTCACCAAGGAGCATAGGCCTTCAACAAACACATGCTAAGTTTTCTTGTCCTGTGCCATTAACTCAAGTTCTTTCTGTCTCCAGTTCTCTTCTCCATGTGTATTTTGGTCTACTTCTGCCTCTCTTTCCCTGTGGATTCCAGAAAAAAGACTGCCTTGTAATACTATCAGCAGGTTTCCTCAGTGTCTATCCTATCCATCTTCTTCTCAACTCTTGTTCTACTGGCACTTGTCTGGTTCTTCACATCTTGTCATACTATTTGTGAAAGTCTGTGGCTTTTTGGTTGTTGTTTTTGTTGTTCTCCATGTCTCAGAGCCATACAATAGGACTGACTTGACATTTGAGTTGAAGATTCTTATTTTTATGTTGACCTTGATGTCTCTTGATCTCCATGTGTTTCCCAATGCAATAAAAGTTCCTCTAACCTTTTGTATTCTTATTTTGATATCACTGTCTTTTCCTCCAACTTGTGTCTATATTGCTGCCAAGATATGTGTATGATTCTTGTAGAAGTGTTTCATCAACACTAGAAGTAATAGTGTCTGTAAAAATGTCAGGATCATTCAGGAAGTAAGCAGTTCTTTTTCAACATTTATCATTTATCACTCATCGTAAGTCACATCGTCCTTATCTTGTCATAAAGTAAAAGATTTATCACTTATTGTAAGTCACATCGTCCTTGTCTTGTCATAAAGTAAAAGTTTTATCATTTATCACTCATCGTAAGTCACATCGTCCTTATCTTGTCATAAAGTAAAAGTTTTATCATTTATCACTCATTGTAAGTCACATCGTCCTTGTCTTGTCATAAAGTAAAAGTTTTATCATTTATCACTCATCGTAAGTCACATCGTCCTTGTCTTGTCATAAAGTAAGAGTTTTATCATTTATCACTCATCGTAAGTCACATCGTCCTTGTCTTGTCATAAAGTAAAAGTTTTATCATTTATCACTCATTGTAAGTCACATCGTCCTTGTCTTGTCATAAAGTAAAAGTTTTATCATTTATCACTCATCGTAAGTCACATCGTCCTTGTCTTGTCATAAAGTAAAAGTTTTATCATTTATCACTCATCGTAAGTCACATCGTCCTTGTCTTGTCATAAAGTAAAAGTTTTATCATTTATCACATATTGTAAGTCACATCGTCCTGTCTTGTCATAAAGTAAAAGATTTATCATTTATTGTAAGTCACATCTTCATTGTCTTGTCATAAAGTAAAAGTTTTATCATTTATCACTTATTGTAAGTCACATCTTCATTGTCTTGTCATAAAGTAAAAGTTTTATCATTTATCACTTATTGTAAGTCACATCTTCATTGTCTTGTCATAAAGTAAAAGTTTTATCATTTATCACTTATTGTAAGTCACATCTTCCTTGTCTTGTCATAAAGTAAAAGTTTTATCACTTATTGTAAGTCACATCGTCCTTGTCTTGTCATAAAGTAAAAGTTTTATCATTTATCACTTATTGTAAGTCACATCTTCCTTGTCTTGTCATAAAGTAAAAGTTTTATCATTTATCACTTATTGTAAGTCACATCTTCCTTGTCTTGTCATAAAGTAAAAGTTTTATCATTTATTGTAAGTCACATCGTCCTTGTCTTGTCATAAAGTAAAAGTTTTATCATTTATCACTTATTGTAAGTCACATCTTCCTTGTCTTGTCATAAAGTAAAAGTTTTATCACTTATTGTAAGTCACATCGTCCTTGTCTTGTCATAAAGTAAAAGTTTTATCATTTATCACTTATTGTAAGTCACATCTTCCTTGTCTCGTCATAAAGTAAAAGTTTTATCATTTATCACTTATTGTAAGTCACATTGTCCTTGTCTTGTCATAAAGTAAAAGTTTTATCATTTATCACTTATTGTAAGTCACATCGTCCTTGTCTCGTCATAAAGTAAAAGTTTTATCATTTATCACTTATTGTAAGTCACATCTTCCTTGTCTTGTCATAAAGTAAAAGTTTTATCATTTATCACTTACTGTAAGTCACATTGTCCTTGTCTTGTCATAAAGTAAAAGTTTTATCATTTATCACTTACTGTAAGTCACATCGTCCTTGTCTTGTCATAAAGTAAAAGTTTTATCATTTATCACTTATTGTAAGTCACATCTTCCTTGTCTTGTCATAAAGTAAAAGTTTTATCATTTATCACTTATTGTAAGTCACATCTTCCTTGTCTTGTCATAAAGTAAAAGTTTTATCACTTATTGTAAGTCACATCGTCCTTGTCTTGTCATAAAGTAAAAGTTTTATCATTTATCACTTATTGTAAGTCACATCTTCCTTGTCTTGTCATAAAGTAAAAGTTTTATCACTTATTGTAAGTCACATCGTCCTTGTCTTGTCATAAAGTAAAAGTTTTATCATTTATCACTTATTGTAAGTCACATCTTCCTTGTCTCGTCATAAAGTAAAAGTTTTATCATTTATCACTTATTGTAAGTCACATTGTCCTTGTCTTGTCATAAAGTAAAAGTTTTATCATTTATCACTTATTGTAAGTCACATCGTCCTTGTCTCGTCATAAAGTAAAAGTTTTATCATTTATCACTTATTGTAAGTCACATCTTCCTTGTCTTGTCATAAAGTAAAAGTTTTATCATTTATCACTTACTGTAAGTCACATTGTCCTTGTCTTGTCATAAAGTAAAAGTTTTATCATTTATCACTTATTGTAAGTCACACATTCCTTGTCTTCTCCTAAAGGAAGAGTTTTAACATTTATCATTTATCATTATTTTTATTATTATACTTTTCTTGTAACCATCTTTGCCCGCCTCAGAACACATGTTTGAGGAAACTTAAAACTCACAGTGAAGACCAAAACTGGTATATAATGCATGTGTCACCAACATGCTTCAGTATGGCAGCAAGACATGGACAACCTAAGCTGGTATATAATGCTTGTGTCACCAACATGCTTCAGTATGGCAGCAAGACATGGACAACCTAAGCTGGTATAGTCACCAACATGCTTCAGTATGGCAGCAAGACATGGACAACCTAAGCTGGTATAGTCACCAACATGCTTCAGTATGGCAGCAAGACATGGACAGCCTAAGCTAAGCAAGAAAAAAGGCTCCATACCTTTCATCTACAGTGTCTACACCACATCCTTGGTATTTTTGTAGTC
The DNA here is from genome assembly GCA_024509875.1 of Oreohelix idahoensis. Taxonomy (NCBI): domain Eukaryota; kingdom Metazoa; phylum Mollusca; class Gastropoda; order Stylommatophora; family Oreohelicidae; genus Oreohelix; species Oreohelix idahoensis. The sequence continues at coordinate 248,405 of JAMPIV010001437.1, forward strand.
CTGCTAAATCTGCAGGCCTGTCACCAGGACGAAGTCCACAGTCTTTTCCAGGTCAGCATGGCAGCCCCATAGCATCTGCTTGAGCTCAGCACCCCCTGGCCAGGTCAGATGTCGTGGGTCATCATGGGTTGGGCAGATTTGGAGAATGTGTTCGGGGGTCTGGATTCCAGTTCCACATGGACATTCATTTGTATGAGATATCTTGAGGCGATAGAGATGGCCTAGTAGTCTGCAGTGTCCAGTTCTCAGGCGGAATATGATGGTCTGTTGGTGTCTGTTAAGTTGGTGAATTGGGTCATCTCTGCTGTATGTATCACCTTCCTCCTTCCACTGGTTATTGTACTTGTTGTGGATGATGGTTTTAGCTTCTCGATAGGGCAAGAATTATTCCATTTTACTGCCACTTCTAGATAGAGCATCTGCTCTCTCATTTCCATTGATTCCACAATGGGAGGGTAACCACTGAAGGGCAACGGTTGATGACCTTTGGATAATGTTAAGCTCAGATCTGATCTCATGCATCATGTTTTCATTTCTGCTCTGGTACCCAATTCATGAGGCTGGATCAACCCCAAAGCCATTTGCGGTCTAGAAAATTCCACCTCAACTGGGGATTGAACCATGGACCACCGAGCTAGGAAGCCAGTGCACTAGCCACTGTTCTACCACGGCTCCAACTATAGTGGGTTTGTGGGATATAAACAACAGAAACCAGTGAAAACAAAAGCTATAAGAAAGTGGAGCTGGATGGACAGACCTCCCAGAAGTACTCATGACCGTTTAGCAAGGCAAGCTTTTAGAGAGGAATCTAAAGAAAGAACAGATGGGGTAGCAGGGTGGGCCTGGGTAAGATCATTATAAGATGGGGGTGAGTAAATATATCCTGGAATGGGTTGAAGACAACAACTGCCTCATCATTCCCCTCTTAGCTCCCTTATGGAGCTGCCCATTACAGTTTATGATTTCCTGCTACCAACGAAGACAAAATATGACAGCTGCTTTCTCAGGCATGTCGTTGCAAGAGGCAACTAACTTGAGGTTGTGTGTGGGAGGGGGCTGGGCTGGTAGCTTGAAACAAATAGCTACAGAAGCCATCACAGCTGGAGCACATGACTTCCAGGCTCCATAGGTAGCCAATAGTCAATGATGATATCACACCATGGCACACTTGCTAATGAATGATTTTCCTCTGCTGGTAGCCAATAGTCGATGATGATATCACACCATGGCACACATGCAAATGAATGATTTTCCTCTGCTGGTAGCCAATAGTCGATGATGATATCACACCATGGCACACTTGCTAATGAATGATTTTCCTCTGCTGGTAGCCAATAGTCAATGATGATGGCAATTAGTCAATGATGATATCACACCATGAATGATGAATGATTTTCCCCAGCTGGTAGCCAATAGTCAATGATGATATCACACCATGGCACACTTGCAAAGTCGATGATGATATCACACCATGGCACACTTGCTAATGAATGATTTTCCTCTGCTGGTAGCCAATAGTCAATGATGATATCACACCATGGCACACTTGCTAATGAATGATTTTCCTCTGCTGGTAGCCAATAGTCGATGATGATATCACACCATGGCACACTTGCTAATGAATGATTTTCCTCTGCTGATTTTTTTATATATTTTATTTTTGACAGACTGAAAAACCCCTTAGATGAGGCATCTCTGTCCACGTTGCAAGAGACGGAAGCTTTCCTGAAAGCTCAGCTGGCTGCTGACACTATCGATGAGTCCTTGACCCTGTCAAACTCAACTCCTGTGTCTAGCAATTCCAAGATCTTGTACAAGCTGGACTCAGGGGAGCAGATTCAGTACAATGTGACATCCGGTACATAATTGTTGTGTCAAAATAGTCTGGTTAAAAAATTGTTGTGCCAGATAGTCTGGTTAAAAAATTGTTGTGTCAGATAGTCTAGGTAAAAAATGGTTGTGTCAGATAGTCTAGTTAAAAATTTGTTGTCAAATAGTCTAGTTAAAAAATTGTTGTGTCAGATAGTCTAGTTAAAACATTGTTGTCAGATAACCTATTTAAAGCATTATTGTGACAAATAGTCTAGTTAAAAAATTGTTGTGTCAGATAGTCTGTTTAAAGAATTGTTGTGTCAAAAGGTCATTACAAAATTGTTGATGTCTTGTTTGTATGAGCCTGTGATTACTTGATGTTTTGATTGTATCTCAGCCTGTGATTACTTGATGTCTTGATTGTGTCACAGCCTATGATTACTTGATGTCTTGTTTGTGTCACAGTCTGTGATTACTTGATGTCTTGTTTGTGTCACAGTCTGTGATTACTTGATGTCTTGTTTGTCTGAGCCTCTGATTACTTGATGTCTTGTTTGTCTGAGCCTCTGATTACTTGGTGTCTTGTTTGTCTGAGCCTGTGATTACTTGATGTCTTGTTTGTGTCACAGCCTGTGATTACTTGATGTCTTATTTGTCTGAGCCTGTGATTACTTGATGTCTTGTTTGTGTCACAGTCTGTGATTACTTGGTGTCTTGTTTGTCTGAGCCTGCAATTACTTGATGTCTTGTTTGTCTGAGCCTGTGATTACTTGATGTCTTGTTTTTGTCACACAGATCAGCCATTGGTCACTTCAACTGGTGATACCAAATTGGTGAACAAAGTGCCATCTGGTGACCATAAGAGTAAGCAGTCCCGAACCCGATCCAAATCTAGCTCAGGCAGTTCAAGCTCCAGGTCTTCATCCAGAAGCTCTCGGTCCAAGAGTTCTTCAAGGTCACGGTCAAGAACAAAGGATGGAAAGACAAAGACAAGCAGATCAGCCAGTCGTGATAAAGAGAAGAAGCCGAGGAGGTTTGAGGTTGGTCCTAGTTTGTTGTGTGCAGAATTTGTGTTACGTAGGATGGTAGAAATCTGTTGCCTCTTATTTGTTTCATTCACTTAGGTTCATGAATGTCAGTGTCTGGAGGAACATTAGTGGGAATCTTCTATGTTGTGTCTGCATGTCTCATCTTGTGGTAGTTTTCCTGTTGTGTATGGAAATGTATGGTAGAAATATTTGGGCCCTAACGTTTTCATTCATTTAGGATCATTAATATCAGGGACTCAGGGGACATCAACAATGATCTTCTATGTTGTGTTTGTCTGTCTTACCTTTTGGCAATTTTCCTGTTGTGTTTATCTGTTGTTGTTGTTGTTGTTTAACTAGTGTTGCTGAGCTATTCGCTCTTTGGCAGCCAATGTCAAGTTGAATTCCTTGAAATTTTCTGCATTGTAGATCTAGGGTTTTCCTGTGGCTTTTCTACTTTCTGCTGTTTGTTGAGTTGTTGGAGTGGTAAACTCCAGTTTCTTTCCCAGGTACTTAATCCCAGCTCAGCATGCAGTTAAAGAATCCTCACATCTGGTTCTAGGCTAGAAGCAGGAAAAAGAGACATTGTACTGTTTAAATATTTGTCTCTTTTACGAAACGGTGGAGGTCAGAGCCGGCTTATGTCTGTGTACTCTGTCTCCATGTGACATAATCATTCAGTGTGTCCATAAAAAAAAAGATTAAGACAACATGAGGTTACATTATAATGTATAGATTAACTTGTGTCCACTGGCTTAGATAGACCAGCATTAGTTGTTATATGTACCACCACAGCCCATGTCAGAAATGTACTCCAATATTTTCACAGGAGAAAATGAAGTGGGAGCCGCCTCTGGAGCCTGAAGAAGTGGACAAGGAAGCTGAAGTATCACAGGTCAGGAGATGTCTTGACTTATTTCTGTCAGCAGTATTGTCAGAGCTAAGTGTAACTTATCTTCTTCAGCATTTCCACTTAACTAAGGGATGTTTAACCCATCTTCTTGAGCCTTCTGCTTATCTTCATCAGCCTTCTGCTTATCTTCATCAGCCTGCTTATCTTCATCTTCCTTCTGCTTATCTTCTTCAGCCTGCTTATCTTCTTCAGCCTGCTTATCTTCATCAGCCTCCTGCTTATCTTCATCAGCCTCCTGCTTATCTTCATCAGCCTGCTTATCTTCACCATCTTTCCGTTTCTCCTTGAACTCCTTGTTCGCTCCATATGGTGCTTGAAGCCATTGCTTCAGTAGGCTCCCTTGATGAAGCCAACACCAGAAGATAAACTCTTGTAGCAGTGGTTCCTCAATAACATAATCAAGTTGCCAGCCCCATACAGAAGCTTATGTTACGTTGTCTTTTATGACATGCCTGTCGCTGTAGTCATCTTTGTCTCATCAGAGACCCTCAGAAAGTACATGGGGCCATCCATAGGTTGTTAAGTACAAACTTAAGTGCCAGGCACCATCACCAATTAACAGCTTCTAACTTGGAGCCATGAAGAAGATATGCCACACTGTCATAGTGGGTAGACTTTTGTATTGGGTTGGCCACATCCTCAGAAGACACTCTTGACACCCTTTCCAGATCTGCCATGCTATGGACCCCCCAAAAGGAAAGTGATATAGCAGCCTGGTGGAGAACTGTGGAAGCAGAGATGCAAGAAATGAACCAGAGCTGGGGCACAAAACGATAGATTGCTGCTGACTGAGCAAAGTGAAGACAGTTTGTTGCTGCTGTACAAGACACCACCAGGTGTGATCGTCACTGGTTGCTGCATCAGTCAACAGGCAAGGACCAGAGTGGAGACAGTTTGTTGCTGCTGTACAAGACACCACCAGGTGTGATCGTCACTGATTGCTGCATCAGTCAGCAGGCTAGGACCAGAGTGGAGACAGTTTGTTGCTGCTGTACAAGACACCACCAGGTGTGATCGTCACTGATTGCTGCATCAGTCAGCAGGCAAGGACCAGAGTAGAGACAGTTTGTTGCTGCTATACAAGACACCACCAGGTGTGATGGTCACTGATTGCTGCATCAGTCAGCAGGCAAGGACCAGAGTGGAGACAGTTTGTTGCTGCTGTACAAGACACCACCAGGCGTGATGGTCACTGTTACCGTAGTTTTAGTAGGTTTCAATGTAGGCTTCGGTTAGCAGTTTGACTTCGGTAACAAAATCTATTTTTGTCTTTTCGTAAGTTCTGGTTGAGGCTTGTTTACCATTAAAATACATGATTCTCTGATCACGTGATATATCTACGTGTGGTAGAGCAAATATCGTGCTTAGATGTATACAACGAAAGCATGGGCCAAAACACTGGCAATGTTCAACAAAGCATTGTACTTGAGAAAATCCGCTAAGTTGAGAGTCCACAATTTACATTTATTCACGGCATACAAATCTCAATAAGACAATTCATGGTGAGTCAATAAAATACATCAAACAATACGTCTCCTGAGTTTACCTCTTCGTAGTCGTCCTATCATCAGATTATTTACACGTGATTGCGTATTCCGACAATCCGATAACGAATAATCCAACTTCGGCGATCAATATGAATTATGGATAATTCTTCATTAAAATTGCTCCCTGTACATTACCTTCGAATTGAATTACATTTCCCTTCATCAACTGAGACGTAAATCATATCCATTAATCCTAGGCAGACCCTCGTGCCTTATAATAAATTCCTTTATATCATTATCATCACAATGGGAGACTTCTCACAAAACCGCGTCCGTCAAGGATCGCTATCAATACAGAAAAGGGTACAATTACAAGGTCGTCACATCGTAGCTTAACAACGTGAAAACGTCATCCTAAAATCTAGGTGACCTATATTCTTTGCGTTCAAAACCCTGAACCGCGAAAACCCAGTAACATATAAAACCAAAATGCGCAACGTTAAATATAGCTCTCACTACCCCTAGTAGCTACAATCTGAAATCCTCACTTAACATCCCCCTGGTCGACGGGGTAAAAAAAAATCTATCTCAGATTTTTTTTTTTTTTTTTCATTCTCATCCCAAAACTAAAAATGTACAAGATTATCGGCCTACGCATCACATAATATGGTCAAAGGTTGTAGTCAACTTAGTTCATGTCACTTAAAAAAAATGTCAAATTAAATAAAGATGTCAACTGTCAGCGTGTCTACTAACAAATCTATTATTATGTCTCTAACTAAATTAATATATTAAGAGTGTAAACTAAGAATCATATATGTGAATATTATAATCTAAACTAATAAACTATAAGATTAACTAAATGTAGTGTGTAATGTATTATAGACTGTAAGTATAGCTTATTATATATATATACAGAAAACAGGTAAGTACAAACAAACAAAATTAATACAAGGGAAGAATGTGTGAAAAGAAAAGTACTAGTAAGCTAATCGAATAGAGTAGCGTCTGTGTGTGTAAAGAAAGAATAGGTACGTAGAATTAATTAGATTAATCTATTCTTGTTAAAGTATAATATCTACTATAATATATATTAATAATATGCTAACGGAACCATTCAAAATTCCATATTATTAAGGTGTGTGATATGATATGTATAAATGTTATTTTCTTTTTATTTCAGTTTATTTCTTTATTATAAGTCCTTGAAAGCACAATGAATACGCTGTCCGTATTTTGAAAGTTCCATCTGTCATAAATTAGGTAGTCATACTTGCTCCTTATTCCCGACGAAAGTAGTTGAAAATATCTTTGTAAATCGTTTATCATATGTTACACCATCAAATTTGAAAGAACACTGTCTCCGAATTGTATTTTTACTTGAATAATGTTTTACGTATTCTGTATTATGTAAGGACACTAACCAAAGTCCGCGAAAATTCCAGCAACGTTGCTACTGTAACGTGATCATTTATAGCGAAATGTCAACATTGTAAATCATGCGTAGACTTTCTTTCTTTGAGACATCATTTGACCTAGGAAACTGTCAATTCTTTGACTTCGAAAGTACTTGAAGACATCATTTTCGTTTGTGGCTGACTCGATATGTTCGTTCATTATCTGCTCCTGAATTGCAGTATCTCTAATATAGTTCAGTCAGTTTCAGTTTCTCTTGAATTCATTGACTTATTCATCTGTATCGTTTCGTGATGACGGTAGTCTTGAAAGTGAGTTTTTCCTAACGTTATTTGGAACTTGACTCGTCCCAAACGTATATAGACTTGATAGCATAATTGAAAGTGAACCATTAGTAGATTGTGCCAATGTCATCACAGATAAGAATTTGGAGATCATCCCTAGACGTGTGATGTCCCAGGAGACCTCGATATTCAGAATTGTAAATTCGTCATATTGCTCGATCTTGAAATCATTTCACAAGTAAAATTCGGTTATAAAGGAGACCAATACTTACTTACTTACTTAGTCGTTCCCCTTCTACCGTGAGGTGTAGAGGTTTGGAAGAGAGAGCGCCAGACCTTTCCATCAGCTGTCTTCTTCCTGGCCTGGTTCCACTCCAGTCCTCGGTCCTTCAAAGATTGTCTAATGTTGTCCTCCCAGCGGACTCTGGGTCGTCCTGGAGGTCTGGATCCCTGGCTCTTTGTTTCCCATGCTTGTCGCGGTAGCCGATCTTCTCCCACCCTGCAGACATGGCCAAACCATCCCAGCCGGGACTGTTCCACCTGGGTCTGCAGCGGATGGGACCCCAGGCCCTGACGGATCGTCCGGCCGCGGACCACGTCCCCTCCCGCCACTCCAACCACCCTCCCCAGACACCTCACCTCCGAGGCCTGGACCTGGCCTCCGCGGGCCGCAGCCACCGCCCACGACCCGCATCCACACGTCAAGACCGGGACACAGGTGGAGCGGCACACAGCCACCCCCGCTCTCCCACCAACCTCCCCCCCGCCGAGGAATCCACGACCCATGGCCCGAAAAAGTCTCCCAGCCGCAGCTTTTCGAGTGGCCAACTCTTCTTTGATGCCTCCCTTTCGGTCTATGATAGCTCCGAGATATTTAAAGTGGTCGACCTGCTCCAGGATCTGTTCTCCCAACTTAATCTGATGTTTTCTTTCTTCTCGTGATATCACCATGGATTTTGTTTTAGAGCTGCTTATGACCATCCCTCTCTTCTCCAGCTCTTCCTTCCAGACTTGCAGGTTGGATTGGAGATGTGCCTCTGATTTAGCAATCAGGGCAACATCATCAGCAAATGCCAGCTCCGAAATATAGACCTGTCTCATCTTCCAGTACCCCACTGAATACTTTCTTGTTCTCTCCTTACATGCCTTGATGACATCGTCCATAAGGAGTATGAAGAGGTAAGGTGATAGGATAGCACCTTGTCTTACACGAGTGGTGGTCCTGAACTCTTCTGACTTATGGTTTGCTGTCCTCACATAATTTCTGCAAGACTTGTAGAAGCTCTGTATAGCATGAATCAGAGGTGCTGGAATATTCTTCCTAACCAAACAGTCCCAAAGTTTGCTCCAGGGGACCCTGTCAAACGCCTTTTCCAGATCTATGAAACAAAGATGGATCTCACTCTTATACTCAAGGGCCTTTTCACTCAGCTGTCTGGGTGTGAAGATTAGGTCTTGAGTACTTCGGTTTGCTCGGAATCCGCACTGGACCTCATCCAATTGTGGCTCAGCTAGGCGTCGGAGTCTCTGCTCTAGGATTCTAGAGTAGATTTTACCAGGGACACTGAGAAGGGATATGCCTCTATGGTTTCCACATTGTCGATTGTCACCCTTTTTGAAAATTGGTGTTATGATGGCAATCTCCCAATCCTTTGGTATGGTCTTGTTGCACCATGCTGCCTGTAGGACCTTTAAGAGTAATAGGTCGCCTGATGCTCCCATATACTTAACCATTTCTGGTGTTATACCATCATGCCCTGCTGCTTTGCCCATCTTGATTTTCTCTAGTGCTGCCCTCAGTTCTTCCATCTTTATGTCATCTTCACCAGGAGACCAATACTCGAGCGTAAATTGCCTGCATCTGATGAAAAGTAGAAAACCTGGTAAAATTGGTTAACCTCAAAATAGGAGGTTTAATAAAATTTTCCTAACAATTGAATGAAAGTTGTATTGCAAGTAGCAGTCCACGTGCCATTCATAGGCATATCCTTCTTCAAAAATGACAAGACAAGACAATAGCTCATGCTGCATTGGCTGAACATGAGTAGAACAGTCAACAACATTACTGTCTAACGTAGGCATGCGAAACATAACATGCAGACAAAAAGACAAAGTGTCATTGTAGACAAGATCACAAAATATTATATAAAAGAAAAGTTCACACTAATCCATCTATGTAGAAATAGATTACTAGGAAAGAAGATAGACGATGACTGCATATGCTAAGTCATCAAAGAATGAGATGAGAACACCAAGTGTCAATAGGCTAATATCTGCGCGAAGCAGAATTAGGTACCATCTGTAAATGGAGAGAATGGTGATGAAAACATACACCATTGTCACGCTCGACAACCATACGAGCATCCCTATTGTTACAGAATGTAACCAATGCCTCACTATTCTGACCATTGAATGATGGCAAAAGACAAACAAACTTAACGTTTGCTATATAATTGAAGAAATTTCCAAGTGCCTGCCATGTAGTACCTTGTGGCAGATTACGCACTAGAATGGTGCGAGAGTATGCACCTTTCCCAATATATGTAGTTTCATTGTCACGAAACTGTGAACAATGAAGATAAGTATTTCTAGTCATACAAGAATTGACCTTTCTTTTTTCCATATACATAATCTTATTATTGTTGGATGATGTATCATCCTGACTGAACCTAGGATGATACTTGTTAGTATATAAGGTAGGAGGGTTCTTGCATGTCGTAGACATCTCCTGGCTGGGCAAAGGAAAAACTTTGCCGTCAGACTTATTTGTCTTAACTTTATTATGTAGGTTCATGTTAACCCTAACATTATTTTTTTTTTTTGTAAACTCATCTTTACTGTTGACCATCTCGACAGTTTTCTTGAGATCAGTTTCAATCTGATCCTGTCGCCATGATTTGTTATCTGAATTGGCAGTATTATGTCGAGGGAAGGTGTATTTGCCTCGAAATGATTTACTAATCTTCCCTGGGTGTGTAGACGCTTTAGTATCACACTTGGTACTTGAGGCATGTCGTACAATAAAGTTATTATGTCTGTTATCCAGCAATATCTTCCTGCTCAACACGACGTCTAGCAGACCATCAACTCTTTTTCTTTCTTTCGTACCCTCTAAATTCAGGAGTGTAATCTCCTGTCTCTGTCTCTTATTTATTCTCTTCAGGCTATCATTCATATTTTTCTCCTTCAGGAGCAACGCTTCAAAGTTAGCTAACTTTTTATCAATTTTATTCTCGTGTTGACTTTCTTCTTCTTCGATCCTTAACCACCGACCGTCAAAGCAGTCCCCAACGGGCTGATCACCCGTTTGCCAGTCACTTTGATTACGGAAACAACGACAAACGGATTGATTTGTCGTTGCCCTAAAGACGCCATTAGGTGTGATGGGAACAACGGCAAAGAAAATCTATTCGCTGTTGCCCTTAAGACGCCACTAGGCGTAATGACCACTGACTGCTTTGCCGGTCGTTGGCTAAGGACGGAAGAAGAAGAAGAAGAAGTCAAAGCAGTCAGTGGCCATCACGCCTAGTGGCGTCTTGTAGGGCAACAACAAATTGATTCCACTTTGCACGGTCGGTGGCCATCCTTCGTACAGTGCCCCAACTCTGGTTCATTCTTTGCATCTCAGCCTCCACAGTCCTCCGCCAAGTTGTTTTTGGTCTGCCTCTCTTTCGCTTTCCTTCAGGGGTCCAAAGCATAGCTGTTCTTGTGATGGCATCGGGGTCTCTTCTGAGGACATGACCAACCCAGCTCCAGCGTCTGCCAGCTATGATGGTGTGCATGTCCTCTTGCTTGCTACGAGTAAGCAGATCTTGGTTGGTGATGGTATTCGGCCAGAAAATGCGGTGAATTTTTCTTAGGCATGTTGTGTGAAAAGAGATACTCGAGTTCAAGTTTGTTCATTTTAATCTCTAACAGCAGGTAGGAACTCTTCATGTCCTGCTTTGTTAATTCTTGTCTATCAACTTCCAATCTCAACCGTGAAACCTCAGATTTCAGCTCCTGAATCTGAGCCATATGTGTATGACCATCGGTCATTAACACAGTATCAACCTTATCTAACTCAACCTGAACACTCTTTTCATCAAACTTCTTCTCATCTAATGTACCCATATGTGTACAATCTGCATTTAAAGCAGTATTACCCTTACTTAATTCAATATCAACACTTTTCTCGTCAGAATTCTCCACATCTCGTATCTCCTTATTTATATTCACTAACTCAGGTTGTATGTTATACTCCTCAAATATCCTTTTAGTTTCTTCTAAATCCTCAATACGTTTTACTTCAGTCTCCAATTCCTCATCACTAGGCATGTTATTTCCTAATGCCCATAAATTTCTAATAGCCATCTGTCCCAAGGCATGTGATTTTAAACTGATACCTTCCATAGTACATATCATTCGTCCCATCCTCAAAAAATCCTCTAAAGTAAGCATTGTGAAGTTAATAATCTATGTAGTTACTCCACACTATGTTTTAATCAACAATATAATGTATTAAGTTATTCACCTATGTACCCAGTAGCCAATGTATTACTATGCTTAGTAATGTGTACTCTAATTTGTCTGTTATATTCAAGACAAAATATATTTTTTTAAAGTTATATATCAATATATAACATCATCATGCCCTAGTCATCAAGGACAAATACTATTGGCTTGGACTATCACTGCAAATGTTAGCAGTCATTCCATCAAGTCACTTTTTAATTTAAAATTAACCAACTTACTTCAAATATTATTATATTCTTATTCTTCTATAATAAAATTATGTTATTATTATCCCCACATCAATGATTAATTAACACACATTACAGAGACAATTAAATAAATTTTTACAAACAATAGTACATCACAATTGACGAATGCAGACATAAAAAATGATTTCACGAACTAAATCAAGAACGGAAGTGGTATGAGAATTAAACCAAAATCTAGGTCAAAGTACCAAAAAAATACGAACACAGAAAATAATGACGTCACAGGACTCTATAACTGACGAATATGTACAATTATCAAATAATCGAAAGTAAGATTGAGAAAAACATGAAAGATTACAAACAGTAGACGAAAATGAATATACATGCAACTTATTACAAAAGAATTACACCAGATTTAACAGAACTATACACCTAACACGTAATATCGAATTTTTTCAACAACGAGCATAACGTTCCTCAAATTATGTTAGAGGGTATCCCGTAGCAAATTGAAAAAATTCAATGATCCCTAATGAGAACCATCAGAATTGTTTGTGGTCTGCCAAGGCGACATAACAATCAATCCTGATTGCCGCCAACCAAATGCCCGCTTAACATTACAAACATAGATTACATAGATATATATATATATAACATAAATGAATGAAATATGCCAACGAAGGAAAGTGGACCACAGTTTGCTATCATTGCACAAACGGGTACTTAGCTTTACAAGTTTGATAGTTTCCCCCGGACAGTGTTAGCATACGCCAACGGAGAAGATAATTCTTTCTTGCGGTTGTTATTGAATGTTTGAGAGTACAGGCTTTGTTTCGAATACAGTAATGTTCTTAATTTGTCGTTAGGCATTCTTGTAGAAGATCTTGATTTCGGCCGTTCCTCTTGCACATAATTTGATGACGTGTGTTGCTCTTGGGTCGTTATGCGTAGTGCGTCACAGTTTGTAGGTCACATGAGTGATTCATGATTATAAACATTTCGTAGCGATACTAGAAATAACTGTCCTTTTGTCAAAATCCACTTGTTTAGCCTCAATAAGAAAAAAATTTTTCGATCCCCACTATGGCCGCCAACTTTTGTTACCGTAGTTTTAGTAGGTTTCAATGTAGGCTTCGGTTAGCAGTTTGACTTCGGTAACAAAATCTATTTTTGTCTTTTCGTAAGTTCTGGTTGAGGCTTGTTTACCATTAAAATACATGATTCTCTGATCACGTGATATATCTACGTGTGGTAGAGCAAATATCGTGCTTAGATGTATACAACGAAAGCATGGGCCAAAACCAAACAAACAATACGTCTCCTGAGTTTACCTCTTCGTAGTCGTCCTATCGTCAGATTATTTACACGTGATTGCGTATTCCGACAATCCGGTAACGAATAATCCAACTTCGGCGATCAATATGAATTATGGATAATTCTTCATTAAAATTGCTCCCTGTACATTATCTTCGAATTGAATTACATTTCCCTTCATCAACTGAGACGTAAATCATATCCATTAATCCTAGGCAGACCCTCGTGCCTTATAATAAATTCCTTTATATCATTATCATCACAATGGGAGACTTCTCACAAACCGCGTCCGTCAAGGATCGCTATCAATACAGAAAAGGGTACAATTACAAGGTCGTCACGTCGTAGCTTAACAACGTGAAAACGTCATCCTAAAATCTAGGTGACCTATATTCTTTGCGTTCAAAACCCTGAACCATGAAAACCCAATAACATATAAAACCAAAATGCGCAACGTTAAATATAGCTCTCACTACCCCTAGTAGCTACAATCTGAAATCCTCACTTAACAGTCACTGATTGCTGCATCAGTCAGCAGGCAAGGACCAGAGTGGAGACAGTTTGTTGCTGCTGTACAAGACACCACCAGGCGTGATCGTCACTGATTGCTGCATCAGTCAGCAGCCAAGGACCGGAGTGGAGACAGTTTGTTGCTGCTATACAAGATACCACCAGGTGTGATCGTCACTGGTTGCTGCATCAGTCGGCAGGCAAGGACCAGAGTGGAGACAGTTTGTTGCTGCTATACAAGACACCACCAGGTGTGATCGTCACTGATTGCTGCATCAGTCGGCAGGCAAGGACCAGAGTGGAGACAGTTTGTTGCTGCTATACAAGACACCACCAGGTGTGATCGTCACTGGTTGCTGCATCAGTCGGCAAGCAAGGACCAGAGTGGAGACAGTTTGTTGCTGCTATACAAGACACCACCAGGTGTGATCGTCACTGATTGCTGCATCAGTCGGCAGGCAAGGACCAGAGTGGAGACAGTTTGTTGCTGCTGTACAAGACACCACCAGGTGTGATCGTCACTGGTTGCTGCATCAGTCGGCAGGCAAGGACCAGAGTGGAGACAGTTTGTTGCTGCTGTACAAGACACCACCAGGTGTGATCGTCACTGATTGCTGCATCAGTCAGCAGGCAAGGACCAGAGTGGAGACAGTTTGTTGCTGTTATACAAGACACCACCAGGTGTGATTGTCACTGATTGCTGCATCAGTCAGCAGGCAAGGACCAGAGTGGAGACAGTTTGTTGCTGCTGTACAAGACACCACCAGGTGTGATCGTCACTGATTGCTGCATCAGTCGGCAGGCAAGGACCAGAGTGGAGACAGTTTGTTGCTGCTGTACAAGACACCACCAGGCGTGATCGTCACTGGTTGCTTTATGAGTCAGCAGCCAAGGACCAAAGAAGAAGTGTTGCAAACATGATTATATTTTCACTTGAGTAGGAAAAAGTTAAAAACAAATAATAATAAAAGCCCCTTCAGTCATAACTGACTATGGGAATGTGCCCCTGAGGTGACAGCCCTCAGTTGCTTATTTTCCTGGTGTTCCTTTCGCGGTTTTCTCCTCTCATCTGCTTGCCGTGAGAGCTTCTTTTTGCCTTATCTGAGGTGACACCGTAGAGATGGTCCAGCTTCACCATATAGGTGTCGGCACAGAGACGTGAGGTCACTGGACATAAATCCGGCAACCTTAGAAGCAAAAGTGACTACAGAATTATACACATCAATCATTTGGCCAGATGAATGGGCAGTTGTCATTTCCTTTTGTACGTTTAGTTGCATGGTGAGTGCTTCCACGCATACGCATAAAAACACCTCCGTTACCTCCCCTAGATAAAATTGTGGAGATGGCATCTGAGCTTGTCAAGTAAGTTTCACCTTTGAACCTTGAACTTAAAAGTTCACAGTCATAAGATAAGTCATGTGACATTGTGTAATGGATAGAAAGATGCTGACAAATATTAGTGGAACTAAGTGTGGAAGAGGCGTTGACAGTGAATAGGGGAGGGGGTTGAGTGGTTAGAGAGGACTTATCTCTCAAGGCAGAGTTGCTGGGTTCAAATTCTGTTAGCATCATTCTCCAGTCTTCCCAACTATAAATGAGTACCTGTCTGCTGTTGAGTTAAGGAAGGCAAAGGCAGCGATGAGGAGGACCAGTCATCCCACTATATAAAGTAGAGACCTAGTAAAGTGAAGTTTCTAACACGTAACTCCCTTATGGCAGCATCTGCTTTGGGATTGCCTTTGCCTTTTAGTGAGTAAGACGAGCTTTCTAGAACCCAGCTACTAGCCTCACAAGGCAGTTCTTATTGTGCAGTACCCAGGGTAAAATAAGTGGAGATTGACCACAAAGTACATGGAGAAGAGAACTGGAGACAGGCGTAATAAGTCAATGAAACATGAACTTAAGTAGATAAGGCAGGACAGAAGGGCTTGGCAACAACTTGTGTGTTGTGGCAGGTTTTCTTCTTCATTCCAGTCTCATTCTTTCATGACCTTTCAACTGCCCAAGAAGCACAGGCCTTCAACAAACGTCTGCCAAGTCTTCCTGTCTCGTGCCAACAGGTCAAGGTCTTCTTCTTGTCTGTCTCCAGTTTTCTTCTCCATGTGTTCTTTGATCTTCCTCTACCTTTCTTACCTTGGACATTCCAGAACAAAAACTGTCTGGTCATGCTATCACCAGGTTTTATCTTCTCATCTCTTGTTCCACTGACACTTGTCTGGTTCTTGTCATCTCTTGATCCACTGACACTTGTCTAGTTCTTGTCATCTCTTGTTCCACTGACACTTGTCTGGTTCTTGTCATCTCTTGTTCCACTGACACTTGTCTAGTTCTTGTCATCTCTTGTTCTACTGACACTTATCTAGTTCATGTTATCTCTTGTTCCACTGGTTCTTGTCATCTCTTGTTCCACTGACACTTGTCTAGTTCTTGTCATCTCTTGATCCACTGACACTTGTCTGGTTCTTGTCATCTCTTGTTCCACTGACACTTGTCTAGTTCTTGTCATCTCTTGTTCCACTGACACTTGTCTGGTTCTTGTCATCTCTTGTTCCACTGACACTTGTCTAGTTCTTGTCATCTCTTGTTCTACTGACACTTATCTAGTTCTTGTCATCTCTTGTTCTACTGACACTTGTCTAGTTCTTGTCATCTCTTGTTCTACTGACACTTTTCTAGTTCTTGTCATCTCTTGTTCCACTGACACTTGTCTAGTTCTTGTCATCTCTTGTTCCACTGACACTTGTCTAGTTCTTGTCATCTCTTGTTCCACTGACACTTGTCTAGTTCTTGTCATCTCTTGTTCCACTGACACTTGTCTAGTTCTTGTCATCTCTTGTTCCACTGACACTTGTCTGGTTCTTGTCATCTCTTGTTCCACTGACACTTGTCTGGTTCTTGTCATCTCTTGTTCCACTGACACTTGTCTAGTTCTTGTCATCTCTTGTTCTTGTTCCACTGACACTTGTCTGGTTCTTGTCATCTCTTGTTTCACTGACACTTGTCTAGTTCTTGTCATCTCTTGTTCCACTGACACTTGTCTAGTTCTTGTCATCTCTTGTTCTACTGACACTTGTCTAGTTCTTCTCATCTCTTGTTCCACTGACACTTGTCTAGTTCTTGTCATCTCTTGTTCCACTGACACTTGTCTGGTTCTTGTCATCTCTTGTTCCACTGACACTTGTCTGGTTCTTGTCATCTCTTGTTCCACTGACACTTGTCATCTCTTGTTCCACTGACACTTGTCTGGTTCTTGTCATCTCTTGTTCCACTGACACTTGTCTAGTTCTTGTCATCTCTTGTTCCACTGACACTTGTCTAGTTCTTGTCATCTCTTGTTCCACTGACACTTGTCTAGTTCTTGTCATCTCTTGTTCCACTGACACTTGTCTAGTTCTTGTCATCTCTTGTTCCACTGACTCTTGTCTAGTTCTTGTCATCTCTTGTTCCACTGACACTTGTCTAGTTCTTGTCATCTCTTGTTCCACTGACACTTGTCTAGTTCTTGTCATCTCTTGTTCCACTGACACTTGTCTGGTTCTTGTCATCTCTTGTTCCACTGACACTTGTCTGGTTCTTGTCATCTCTTGTTCCACTGACACTTGTCTGGTTCTTGTCATCTCTTGTTCCACTGACACTTGTCTAGTTCTTGCCGTCTCTTGTTCCACTGACACTTGTCTAGTTCTTGCCGTCTCTTGTTCCACTGACACTTGTCTGGTTCTTGTCATCTCTTGTTCCACTGACACTTGTCTGGTTCTTGTCATCTCTTGTTCCACTGACACTTGTCTAGTTCTTGCCGTCTCTTGTTCCACTGACACTTGTCTGGTTCTTGTCATCTCTTGTTCCACTGACACTTGTCTGGTTCTTGTCATCTCTTGTTCCACTGACACTTGTCTAGTTCTTGCCGTCTCTTGTTCCACTGACACTTGTCTGGTTCTTGTCATCTCTTGTTCCACTGACACTTGTCTAGTTCTTGCCATCTCTTGTTCCACTGACACTTGTTTGGTTCTTGTCATCTCTTGTTCCACTGACACTTGTCTAGTTCTTGTCATCTCTTGTTCCACTGACACTTGTCTGGTTCTTGTCATCTCTTGTTCCACTGACACTTGTCTAGTTCTTGTCATCTCTTGTTCCACTGACACTTGTCTAGTTCTTGTCATCAGTTCCACATTAGTCATCTTGTCCTCCTATCACTTCATTCCTTCTATTTTATGTATGCACCCATTTGTAAAAGTTTGTTGCTTTTAGGTTGTTGTTTTTTTTTTTTATTTGCTGTCCATGTTTCAGAACCATACAATAAGACTGACTTGACATTTGAATTGAACATTCTGATTTTTTTTGTTGGACCTGATTTCTTTTCATCTCCATATATTTCCCAATACAATGAAAGCTCCTCTAGCCTTTTGTATTCTTATTTTGTTATCATTATCTGTCCATCCAACTTTGTCTAAATTGCTGCCCAGGTATATGTATGATTTTACGTCTTGTAATGGTGTTTCGTCTAGTACAGGGGTCCCTAAACTCTTTTTTTAGTCCCAATCTTTCCATGGAATTCTTAACTGACACACACACACACCCCCACACCCGATAGAAAAAAAAAATAAGAAAGTGATTATAGAGGCACAGTAAATTAGCATGACCTTTCACCTTTCTGTTGTTGAACTAGTTCATATTAATCAGAATCGACATCATTGCACTCCGGGCAAACCCATAGGTGCTCAGTCTCCCTCAGCAAATGTCGAAGGGTATGAATGCTAATTGTTCCTGTTGTGCACTGGTTGTATGCACAGCGGATGCATCCTCTCATACGTCCATCCCTGCTGGTTTTACGTTTGATGTCGAATTCCAGCAATCTTAGCCTTGATGATTCATCGATTGCAGTGCCATTCTCTGATAGACGAACATGAATTGCCCTCGGTATTTCTTCCTATCCATGAAGGGGGGGGGGTCACTGTGCAGCAGTTTCACATCTATTATTCCTAGTGTGTCATAGAAAATTTTTTTAAAGACATATTTAAAAAAATTTTCTACATGGAATTTCTATGTTTTTGGATTTTTCTAGTAGAGATCAGTGTTAAATGTGAGAATTTTCAGCTTCCATGCTTGCCTAGAAGTAGGTAAACACTTCAGAACATACATACATTCACAGAGAACCCACTTTCATTAAATATACAAATCTATAACCTTTGTCTGGAGACTAAAATATTTTGAAAATTTGAAAGTTTCTTTGGGTGACTTTGGGCTACTTTTTAAATGTATATCGGGCAAATTGTGGCTACTTTTCAAATGATTTTGGTGGCATTTGAAAACTAAAGAAATTCGGTTTCCAAAACAAAGCTGTCCCCGTAGATTTTTGGATAAAGAGTTACAAGACCTGTGTATAGAATTGCTGTAAACATGAAGCTCAGGTAAAGATAAATGGCAACATGGTATGTATTTAAGGTTTATGAATGTCTGGCTACAGATGGACACACGTGTGTCTATGTGAGGGTGTGTCTATGTGAGGAATGGTAACAAGAAAGAAGCAAGCCTGGGACAGACTGTCAGCTTGATGGAAGAAATAGATGTGGGTTTAATGATCAAATCCTGGTCGTTATAAATCCCTTTCACTGGAGCACAGGCCATTAACGGCATTATGCCAAGTCCTTCTGGTCTGTGCTGTTCGTTTCAAGATCTTTCATGTTTTCTTTATCCCTATTATGTCCGTCTCCATTTCTGTTCTTGATTATTTTTGTTTTGGGCTCCCTGTATCTTTCTTACCTTGGGTGTTCCAGAAGGAGGTCTGCCATGTATTGCTATCAGCAGGCTTCCTCGGTGTGTGTCCTATCCATCACATGCATCTTCTTCTCATCCCTTGTTCCACTGGCACTTGTCTGGTTCTTGCCGTCAGGTCCACATTGGTCATCTTCAGTCCTTCTGTTCTATGCTAGCACCCATTTATAAAAGTCTGTAACGTCTTATAGTTACCCTGTAACCTATCATGCATGTCATAATAGGCAACTAAGCAGGGTTGGGCATCAGACGATTAACTGTCCTGCAGAAACTTTAAGCCACATTAACTTCAACAACAGTAGGGACAGGTTCAGATATACTCCATTCTTTATTACAGCTCCATTCTTCGACTGTACATTGTCATTTATTTTTTTTAATTCTCAGGCAGAAAAGTGAAAACATTCAGAAAGACGCTCCACTAAACAAGCCTACTAGACAGTCAAGCACATCATCCTCATCATCATCATCAGCGTCATCGTCACCAAGACATAAACAACAAAAGCACAATGACAGGTCCTCTGATAAATCAAGGTCGAGTTCAAAGTCTGGCTCAGAGTCACCATCTCATTTGAGGGCAACGCTTCTTGAGCAGAAAAGAAAGAAGGCTGATGAGGAAAGTGAGAATGATCAGAGAGGGTCACATCTTAACAATGAGGATGACGAGAGAAACGAAGAAAGAGACAGAAAGCTTGGAAACAAAGAAATAGAGGCTGTAATGTCTCCGTCCGGGCAGAAGCCATCTGAAGGTCAAGATAGTGGCCTTGAGAAGAAAAGATCTAGATCTTCATCATCATCACCAGAGCCGCCACCTGTTATACATCGAGTTAATCGGTCCAGGTTTGATGTTCCTCCGGCAGGTGCTGGGCTTGGTTTACCTGAGAGTGGCAGTAAAACTAACCCAGGCATGTCAGAGAACTTAGATGCGCCGCCCTCTTCATACCTGGGCACCCCTGCTGAACCACTTCCAAGGCAGCCACAGGAAGAGGTGCCATGTCCTGCCGGGGCATCACCGACACCGCAGCAGCAGGACATTTCGACAGATAGAACAGTTCCGCCTGCAAGCCTGCCTGATGCAACACAGCCAGTCGACAAGGTGGAGGGAAGCAGCCCACAACCAGATTTGCCAGTGGGTGCTACATCTTCTCAGCAGTTATTGGTTGCCCCTCCACCGTTTCCACCCATGCCAGGACCCACTGCTGCAGCTCCGCCACCCTTGCCCGCTGAGTTAGTCACAAGCTTGTCCATTCCACTACCACCAGAGGATACCAGACCATCAGTCAATTTAGAAACTCATTTGGACCCCATAATGCTTGCCAATGTACCTTTGCCTGGTGAGTTAGAAGCACGCATTGCAACAGATTCTGTGAGGACCTCTGGTAAGAAAATTGTTCGCGCAGGGGAAACGGAAACAGCAGAAGACAAAAATAAGCCTCTGTTAGCGCAGAAGCCGGTAGACAGTTCAGATACCAACAGAACGCTGCTGAAGACAAAGGAAAGCAGGCCGCACAGAAGCAATAGTCAGTCAGATAAATCTAAGGCATCGTCTCGTTCATCTTCATCCTCATCGTCCTCATCATCATCTTCCCATTCGTCATCAGAGAAGAGAAAAAAGAATGATCTCCCAGCCAGTGATAAGGTTGAGGAGCAGGATGTAAAGAAAACAGTAGACTCTGAGCAGCAACAAGAGAAAGAGAAAGTGGCTGATGTGCCCAAAAAACTCAGCAAAGATGCGTCAGAAAAAGCTACAGAAAGTAAAGAAGCTCTGCCAGACAGCAAAGCTAAAAAGGATTCTGGGAAGAAATCTTCAGAGAAAAAGCGTTCAGACGAACGTGAAAGTTCCAAACCAAACAGACCTAGTGTCTCCTCGTCTGTCAGGGGTAAAAGACAGTCACGGAGTCGGTCCAGATCAAAGGAGGCCAGGACTCGTAAACGGTCAGGTTCTCCTGTGAGAAGGAGGTCACGCTCGAGGTCTTCTGCTACTAGAGGTCGAAGATCACCTCTTAGACGCAGAAGCAGGTCCCGTTCTCTGAGGAGGCGTTCTCCATTGAGGTATAATGTTGTGAATAGTCTTACCAGTGTTTAAAGCTATTGTAGTTCTTTGTGCAAAAAAAATGTATCAGCTTAATAAGCATTTAAAGCTCCTTATCAGCAGCATTTTATTTAAGCTATCGAGATTCTTTATGCAAGAAAAATGTAAGCTTTTTAAACTACTTAGGTTCTTTATGCAAAATAATGTGTCAACTCTCTAAGCTACTAAGGTTCCTGATGCAAGAAAATGTATCAGCTATCTAAGCTATTGTGGTTCTTTATGCAAGAAAATTTATCAGCATTTCAAGCTATTTTGGTTCTTTATGCAAGAAAATTTATCAGCATTTCAAGCTATTTTGGTTCTTTATGCAAGAAAATTTATCAGCTTTAAGCGACTGAAGTGTTTTCGGCAAGAAAACTTATCAGCATTCCTCAGATCTAGATTGTCATGTCTACCTTTCTAATTCTTATAGGTCCTGTTTTACAAAATCTGTCCATCTTTGAACGTGCTTTGTTCATCAAATCTTTGTTGTGTGCACCCAAGTATGGGACCATTTATCCAGTATGCTCGGGACCTCAGGGTTGCCAGATAGGGGGTTTTTCTGGAATTTAGGTGTCCAGGCATAAAAATTAAAAAAATGATCACACACCCACACAAAAAGAAAGTAATAACTAAATATTTATTGAGTTGAGTGGATTCATATCAATTATCTTTGATCCACCATCACTGAGCGTTAGCTCTTGGTGATTTTGATGCCATAATGTGAAACTGTGCGGTTTTGATTAGTTGTTCAAGTCTGCTATATAGGGTATTTTCAATGGTTGGGTTCTTTGGTAGGAGGAGTTGTCTCATCTCTTGTAGTGCTGGGTAAAGCAACAGGTATTGATGTCCCCATGTTTCATATGGGTGTTGATAGTGTCTACAGTTTGGGCTTTTTTTTTGGGGTCAATTCTATTTCTATGAGAGTTAAGAAAGCTGTGCCCTGTTCGTTATCTGAAAGTTTATGTTTGATGTTTACTTCCAGGACGATTTATATCATCTTTCTTAGATGGTGCTGGTAGATGCTTGAAGAGCCGTCTTCCTGTTTTAGCTATTGCCCAGGTGTTCAGTCAGTTCTCTTTACAGTTGTTTTTAATTATTTGTTTTGCTGTAGTGATGTTGACTGGCTGGTCAGTTTGTTTTGATGTAGTGATGTTGACTGGTTGGTCAGTTTGTTTTGATGTAGTGATGTTGACTGGTTGGTCAGTTTGTTTTGTTGTAGTGATGTTGACTGGCTGGTCAGTTTGTTTTGTTGTAGTGATGTTGACTGGTTGGTCAGTTTGTTTTGTTGTAGTGATGTTGACTGGCTGGTCAGTTTGTTTTGTTGTAGTGATGTTGACTGGTTGGTCAGTTTGTTTTGCTGTAGTGATGTTGACTGGTTGGTCAGTTTGTTTTGATTTAGTGATGTTGACTGGTTGGTCAGTTTGTTTTGTTGTAGTGATGTTGACTGGTTGGTCAGTTTGTTTTGTTGTAGTGATGTTGACTGGTTGGTCAGTTTGTTTTGTTGTAGTGATGTTGACTGGTTGATCAGTTTGTGGAATTGAGGCTCCTCATTTTCCTAGTTTTTCTGCCTCTTCATTTAAAAGAATGTCTACATGTCCAGATATCCACTGCATGAAGATGTCACTTCTGTATAGGTCTCTAAGCTTGTGTCACATTTCTATGATGATGTTGTATAGTGTTTGTTAAGCTTATTCTCCAGTTCTGTATGATCCCAAGGGCAGCCTGTGAATCTGAATAGATTATGATGTCATTCGGTTGTGTTTCATTATTGTCAAAAAAAGTCAAAGATATTAAAAAGGTTTTTTTAATAGCAGCAGTTTCTGCTCCATAGTTAGAGCAGTGTGCTCCATAGTTAGAGCAGTGTGCTCTATAGTTAGAGCAGTGTGCTCCATAGAGCAGTGTGCTCCATATTTAGAGCAGTGTGCTCCATAGTTAAGTTAGAGCAGTGTGCTCCATAGTTAAGTTAGAGCAGTGTGCTCCATAGTTAAGTTAGAGCAGTGTGCTCCAACAATAGAGCAGTGTGCCCCACAAGGGCTTGCTATTTTGATTGGATCATCTTTGTTTGGAATAATGATGGCTCCATATCCCGCATATTGGTTACAGCTTTAAAAGCTGATCTATCATGAAAGCATGGATGATGTCTTCTCCATAGGAGTAGATAGTTTCCATGGTGAGTGATCTCAGCAGTGTGGGCGGGAGGGTCTTGTCTGCATTTTCCGCAATGTGTGTTTGTATCTTTGGTGTTTTTAGCTCAATATGTGGTGGTAGGTCAGGTACAGTTTGAGTTGTTAGTCGTTTTTCTGGCATATGTTGTTTCCCTACTAATTCCTGATACTTGCTGGTGAAGGAAGACTTTTTAATTCTATTACTGTTGACTTTGTTTCTGACTAGTTCTTTGCGAGGGTTTTTGTCTTTTGCTCGTAAAAATCTTTCAGCTGTTAAGATGACTGCTTTCTCTCTCTCCTAAGCTCTAGAGGCTCGACATTAGCAGAGATTTCACATGGATTAGCTGGAGTGGTTCGTAAGCCTCCACAAACAAACCTTAGCCCTTGATTTTGTGTGAGATCTACTTTGAGTCTGATTGAAGGGCTGGCAGTGGCTTGTAGAAAAGGGAGTAGTCAAGAATGGACCATAGATGCCCCAAATACAGGTGGCGCAAGGTATTCTGGTCTACACCCCAAGTTGTGCTAGCAAGTCGTTTGATTACATTTAGCCTTCTTGAGGCTGTATTTATCACAGAGTCTATATGTTTTTTATATGTCAGATTTGTGTCCAGCTCTGCTCCAAGGTAGGTTGGGTTGGTTTCTGTTATCAACTTTGTTTTATCAAGTGTTAGGTTTAGCTCCCTTTTTGCTATCTGGTTGCTGAGGGTAAAGATGGAATAGACTGTTGTGGTAGTATTGATCATTAGTTTTCACAAGCTACAGTAGGTTGTTAGAGTAGCAAGGGCACAATTTAGTCCTGTTTATAGCTGTAGAGGGAATTTGCTTTCTATCCATATCACTAGGTTATCTGCAAACAAGGCATTGGGGAATTTTTAGATATTCTGTCAGGTCGGTTATGTAAGTTGGGAAAAGAGTGCAACTTAATGCTGATTCCTGCGACAAGCCTTCCTGGATTGTCCGTTAAAAGTTGTCGAGATATATCAATTACAAAGCGTCATCATCAGAGGAAATATCTTTTTTTCACTTTGGCACTGCCAAGTTCATTCCACTTTGTCTGATGTAAAGTCATCCTTGTGTTCCATTAAGTTAGGTAAATCTTTATCACCATAACAATTTTTTTTTTAAGTGTTTCATTTGTTTTATGAAATCATAATTGGTAGATGAACCAATACCATACTCGTCACACGCAAACTTCACTGAATCACTTTGCTTACTTAGTCGTTCCTCTTCTACCCTGCGGTGTAGAGGTCTTAAGTCCCTCCATGCATGCCATCTGGCTGGTTTATGGTTTTACTCGATACTATCTTAGACGTATGAAGCACTTAGTCAGAATCTCTCCTCTGTATTTCGGCACGGGATTGGGACTGGCCTAGCGGGAGTTTTCACTGAATAACCTTTGTCTTTTTGTTTAAGTAACTCCACTTTATCCTGAATATTTAAAGATAGGCACAGTTTCTACTATGGTGTATGTAAGTTACAGACTTGTCATGCTTCTTTTGCATGTATTGCCACATGTAGTTAGTTCCCTGTGTCATGGATTGCCTCCCCTGCTTTGCAGTAGTGGTCCAACAGTGTCCAAAACTCAAGAGTATCTAAATGGGTCATCAAAGATGTCTACCTTCGCACAAGATTACTCTTGGCAGAGATGAAGATAGAAGGTTAATGACGCCTCTTCCTTAAGGAAGATTTCACAAGATAATTCAGAAGTCAAAAACATTGCTGCTTAGCGATGAACATTTGTTAACTTAAATCTGTCCGACGCCATTTGTGAAGGATTTAAGCTATGGTTTTTAGCCCTTTCAAGCCCCCAGCTGAGTTAACCTTTAGCACCCTGCATAAAAATTCCGAAAATTTGCCCTGCCACTGCATTCTTTTTCACAACGCCCCATTTTTATAGTGGGTGACTAGTAAATTCTATAGTTTTTTTGGTCAATTGCTATCATTTTTGGACTGTATAGAAATGAATGAATGATGAATCTGATGATGTAAATTTTGTTTGTGTACATGTTAGATGAGATAGGAAGAGAGGAAAGGAAAGATGAAAAAAACGAAAAAAAATTTTTAAAAAAAAATAATAAAATTTTTTTAAATATTAAAGTTTAAAAAAAAAATTTTTAAATATCCAACAAACAAAGAGTCCATATCCCTTGCATCTCAATGAAAGTCATTTGACAAATAGACCAATACAAATCAAATGACGATCTTTTCATTACACCCATCATAAGTAGCAAAGCAACAAACACACTCGTCAGCAGTGACATTCGGCCGTAATCCTAAACCTTTCCGATATTCCTAATCGTAACCCCTAAAATTATACATACTAGCAATGCCATTCTACTTTCGTTTCCATCTCGGCCATCAAACATATTCTGAGAACCAATATCAGCGCTTATAAAGACAAAAATCTCATCCCCACCGCATGGCGTCAGAATCCAATAAAATTAGAGCGAAAATGGCCGCGTGTTCGATGCTGATTCATTTCGATTTAAAAATTTACAAAAAAATAAACGCGGATACACCCATCACTTTTTTAAGATCGGAAACGGAAGCTAACTCTCTTTGCAAATAACATTACAACTTAACATCCGGGGCTGAAACCACGTGTACACAAGTCCTAATGCTAGAAACGATGATATCCGCAAGGCGACATTTGTCGCCTCAAACAGTGAGAACATGGGTTTCTGCGGGCGACATATGTCGCCCACAGCGTGCTAAAGGTTAATTCAGCGAATTTCCTCTTATAATGGTATAGCTCTGTTTAGAGGTAAATTATATGTCTAGATGTATATATATATATATATATATATATATATATATATATATATATATATATATATATATATATATATATATATATATATATATATATATATATATGAAATATTCTGGCTCATACTTTTGCTTTCATACATGTAATAACTGAATCAATTATGTTTGTTTAGTTTTAAAATAACATGTAACAAGTTTAATAATCAATTAATATTAACAGTTTTAAATAAATAAAATGCTTGTGACTTTTATATTGGAATCAAATTTTCTCTTCACAGAGATTTAGGGTGAGGATATAGTCAGAAGATTATTTCGTTTTTTGCTGATGCCTTTTTATAAGCACTTAACTGATATAAGGGAGTCCTGCAGCTGTGGTTTTCATCACTTCTTGGTGATGAGTGTACTTCTTTCACACGAGTGGCGTAGTAACTTCAGTACTTTGAACTGGCTGATAGCTTGTAACCACAAACTTTTGGAAAAATAGGAAAACAAATGCCTCTGCTAAGTACATTTGTGGGCTGCCAATTAACAGGTGCATTCTCTCTGTCCACCCACCAATGTTAATCTCTCAGAAGAATTAAATTCCCCAGAACACAGTGTAGCTCAGGGATGATGAATAAATTCATTATATTCCTCTGGCTATTAACTGGGAAAATGTTTCTGGATGGCGCAGATAATG
Organism: Oreohelix idahoensis; assembly: GCA_024509875.1. NCBI lineage: Eukaryota > Metazoa > Mollusca > Gastropoda > Stylommatophora > Oreohelicidae > Oreohelix > Oreohelix idahoensis. The sequence continues at coordinate 275,328 of JAMPIV010001437.1, forward strand.
AGTTGCCTGAGTTACAATTAACAAAGTGCATATATCTCACAAAATATTATACACTTTGGGCACATGTGATGTAATCATCACTCATCACTGCTCCATTTGGAGTCTGGGGTCACCTCTGCTGTCAGTTTTCCGCAGGACTAGCTAGAAGAAATCACCAGTGCTTGCTGTAGTTCTTCTTCTTCCGTCCTTAGCCAACGACCGGCAAAGCAGTCAGCAGTGGCCATTACGCCTAGTGGCGTCTTAAGGGCAACAGCGAATAGATTTTCTTTGCCGCTGTTCCCATCACGCCTAATGGCGTCTTTAGGGCAACGACAAATCAATCCATTTGTTGTTGTTTCCGTAATCAAAGTGACTGGCAAACGGGTGATCAGCCCGTTGGTGCTTGCTGTAGTGGTTTATGAATATACTAGTTTCATATGTTGAGGTTGCCAGCCTCATATATAACCACTTAACAAGAAAACATGTCAAATTTACATTTGTAAAATAATTGTTACACTTACCCCAAAGTTTTGGGAATACACAATCTCCTCGCACAGGTTAGAATGGACACGAGCAATTTAGGTTATATGCTCTCAAACCACTTGGTCTGGAAATTTTGAATCCCTTTTATGACGGGTGAATCTACGAAACACTTGGTCTAGGAAAGTTTCTCTTTTGACGGGTGATCCAATTCCTAGGTTTCCAGTCTCGTATTTTCTTCTTCTTCTGGGTTTGTCTTGAAAAGGACGTTGGTTGCGTTGTGTTGCTGTTTACAGCAAAGCTGTGATATCTGTGCCTTTCGGCCCGACACATCCAACTTCGGCACAGCATTTTTTAGAACCGGGTTTGCCTTCCCACTTCGATCACTACTCTCTCAGCCAGACTGCAGTGATGCATCCTGTTTCCAGGACCACCACTTGGAGGTGAAGTAGGGTCTTGGTCAGCTCTGGTTCGCTGACCCTGACGCAAGCAGTCAGCTATGGGTCGCTGGCTGCATTCCACTTTTGATGCGTCTTAGGTCCCATCTCGTATTTTAAGTCCTGGTCCCTTGAGTTTTTCAGTCTCTGTATTTATAAAGGCGGGCTTACTTTTTAAGGTTTTAAGTTTCCCAAATACTTTGATCTGTCACATATAATATAGGAATTCTAATTCCGATGTCTCTCTGGCTTCTGGGAGTCGCTCATATGACGTGCGCTGCAGTCTCTCTGAGTTCTGTGTCTCTGACTTCACTACATTATATATGCAGTTCTCAGTTCACATCACAGATGGTGCTTCAGTTGGATATTCCAATAGGATCCATAGTTTATTCCGGCTTCTTACTTTAATCCAATCGTAAGCTCTTTAGCACTGGGTTGGGGTGTCTAATTTTAAAATATCCCCCACGTGTTTTAAAATATTACATTTAATATTCCAACGTGTGACCTCTTTCAAATCATGCGGTAATATTTCCGCCAACTCACAACAACGTGACCATGTTAGCCTGACGTAACGTCTTCCGCCAAGATGTCTACCCAGACAGATTATCTGTAACAATCACCAGGGATTGTCCCACAAAAAGTGATAGACGCATATACCCTCTGTGTAATCTAACAGACACCGACATCGGCAACCCAAACAGACAATCTTGGGTTCTTTTCGTGTCGATCGGCGAGACCGTAGGTGTCACCAGCTTTTCACCTGGGGTCAAATGTTGGACCAACAAATTTCAAAAGATGGTCAGACTGATAGGAAAGATAAGCGTATGACCGGAATAATTACCTGGTATTATTGCATTTACCTTGTGGAACGTAAACAATTCTGCGTGTAAAGCAGATACGTCCATAGGGGAGTAGAGTGTTAGAGACTTCACCCTACTAATCCAACATAGAGAGTACAAAGAATGAAAAGGCATGATTTATGCCAAATAAAAGCGATTGGTGTCTTGCCAAGAAATGAAGAAAAAGAAATGAAACTGCTGTAGGGCTGAAGGTGTGAGAGATCACACAAAAGAGCATGTTCAGACGTTCTGTGACACCCTGGGGTCTGTGACGAGACACAAATAAAGCTGCGGCTACCTCAGGCATTCAGGACATGAAGACGAAACTTCACACCACAGTGAAGGGGTAGCTCTTATGTTATCTAAAGAAGCACAGAAAGCACTCATTGAATGGGAAGCTGTGGGACCCAGAATAATAACAGCTATTTTCAAAACAGCTAAAAAGAAAATTCATGTAAATGTCATCCAATGTTATGCACCAACTAATGACAAAGAAGAGTCTGTGAAAGAAGCATTTTATACTAAACTACAGGAAATTATGGATAAAGTAAAAAGAAGAGACATCACAATTTTGATGGGTGACATGAATGTAAAGATAGGTACAGTCAACACCGGCTTTGAAGAAGTCATGGGAAAACAGGGGCTAGGAATAATGAATGAAAATGGAGAACTATTCGCAAACTTCTGTGCTTCAAATCAACTGGCTATAGGAGGAAGCATGTTTCCACATAAGAGAATACACAAGGCAACATGGATATCACCAGACCATAGAACAGAAAATCAGATCGATCATATATGCATAAAGAAGAAGTTTAGATCATCATTGCAGGATGTAAAGGTATATAGAGGAGCAGATGTGGCATCAGATCACCATCTTCTGATAGCCAAAATAAAAATGAAACTCAAGAGATATGCAACAATGCAAAATTATAGACAACAGTTTAATGTAGGACAGCTAAGAAATCAAGAAACAAGAGACAAATTTGCGGTCACAGTATCCAACAAATTCCAAGTGCTACAACAGCTGGAAGATGTAGAGAATACAGAAGACTATTGGCAGCAGGTCAAAACGGTATGGAAGGAGACGTGAAGAAATACTGGGGAAAAGGGAAAGACAACAAAAAGCATGGATAACAACAGAAACCATCAATAAGATAAAAGACAGGAAAAACAAGAAAGCAGAGTTAAACACAAGCAAAACCAGAAGTTCCAAAGCCAAGGCTCAAGAAGTGTTCACAGAAGCAAACAAAGAAGTAAAAAGAAGTATCAAAAGAGACAAGAGGAAGTATATTGAGGAGTTGGCAAGAGAGGCAGAAGATGCTGCAGCCAAAGGAAATATGAGAGAACTGTATAGCAGCACAAAGAAGTTAACAGGGAAATACAAGCAAACAAGTTGTCTCATAAAAGACAAGAATGGGAAACTGCTCAGCAATATACAAGAGCAAATGAAGAGGTGGACAGAATATTTTGGGGACCTTCTCAATAGACCAGCTCCACAAAACCCGCTGGACATCCAGCCAGCAGAAGAAGAGCTACAAATTAACGGTGAAAGACCAACGAAGGAAGAAATAAAGAAAGCCATAAAGCTTCTAAGAGATGGAAAAGCGTCTGGACCTGATGGCATTCCAGCAGAGGCCATCAAAGCAGATATCGACACGGCTACAGAGATGTTATATAAATTACTTGGTAAAGTCTGGGAAAAGGAAGAGATACCAGCAGAATGGAAGGAAGGATATCTGGTTAAGTTGCCTAAGAAGGGAAATTTACAAGAGTGCACAAATTATAGAGGAATAATGTTACTATCAGTGCCAGGAAAAGTATTAAACAGGATTATCCTTGAGAGATTAAAAGAGTCGATAGACAAGAAATTAAGAGATGAACAAGCAGGTTTTCGACAAAACAGATCATGTACAGACCAGATAGCCACTTTGAGAATAATAGTTGAACAAAGTCTGGAATGGAATTCACCACTATACATCGGATTTGTGGACTATGAAAAGGCATTTGACAGTGTAGACAGAGAATCACTTTGGAAATTGATGAGGCATTATGGAGTTCCCCTGAAGATCATTAATTTAATAAAGAAAACATATGAAGACATGACATGCAGAGTTCTTCATGAAGGACAGCTTACAGAACCATTTGGGATAAGAACAGGAGTGCGACAGGGATGCCTCTTGTCTCCATTTCTTTTCTTGCTGGCAATAGATTGGGTTATGAGATCATCGACAACACACAACAGAAATGGAATCCAGTGGACTCTGACAAAGCAGTTGGATGATCTGGATTTTGCTGATGACTTGGCTCTTCTGTCCCATAACCGTAATCAGATGCAGGACAAATTGAAAACACTCGATGAGAGGTCACAGCAATTGGGTCTGAAAATACACAGGGAAAAGACAAAAATAATGCGAATAAATGCAGGTAATGATAATAGGGTTGAACTTGAAGAAACACCAATACAAGATGTAGAATCATACACATATCTTGGAAGTAATATAGACAAAGTTGGAGGGACAGACAGTGATATCAAAATAAGAATACAAAAGGCAAGAGGAGCTTTCATTGCATTGGGAAATATATGGAGATCAAGAGAAATCGGATCCAAAACGAAAATAAGAATCTTCAACTCAAATGTGAAGTCAGTCCTATTGTATGGCTCTGAGACATGGAGAACAACAAAGACAACAACCAAAAAGCTACAGACTTTCATAAATGGGTGCTTGTGTAGAATAGAGGGATTAAAATGGTATGACAAGGTTACCAACGTAGAACTGATGACAAGAACTAGACAAGTGCCAGTGGAACAAGAGATGAGAAGAAGACGATGGCGATGGATAGGACACACACTGAGGAAACCTGTTGATAGCATTACAAGGCAGTCCTTGTTCTGGAACCCGCAGGGCAAGAGAGGCAGAGGAAGACCAAGAAGTACATGGAGAAGAGAGTTGGAAACAGAGGTGAAAATGATGAGGAGAACATGGAAAGAACTTGAGATGATGGCACGTGACAGGAGGACTTGGCATGTGTTTGTTGAGGGCCTATGCTCCTTTGGGAGTGGAGGGTTATGAAACCTACCTCAGGCATGGCATAGGAGGCGACTAATGTGAGGTTTGTCATGTGACTGGCTACCTCATCTCATAAAGCAAGGGTCGCAACCAGTCGATCTCGGGTGACGGAGAGGGGAAAAGGTTTTTTTGGTCTAGCTCTCCCCCCATCTGCACTTATTAGCGTGGCATTCCATGTTTAATAGTACTGACACCACATTCCCAGTGAAAAACCACAAGTTAGCTTTCTACAGTTACATACAGATGGGACTTGCTTCAAATTTTTTATACCCAGAAACCTGAAAAGAGACCATAATTTTATCAGGGTAGATCTTTATAGAGCTCAGTGTTTCTAAAGTAGATTCCACAGCTCCTGGGTTGACTACCGCTGATGTGAAGTAAATAACTACTGCAGACGCATGTACTTTTAAACAGGCATCCTACAAGCGGGTTGTTGCCAGCAGTAGTGTCGTTTGTTTAGCATTGTGTTTAGTTTGACTTTCAAACTGATTCTGCAAGGACAGTACACAGTTTACAATGTCAAGTAAGTGAAAACACATTGTTCTGACAATGGCGGGCAAGGTGGAAATAATCATTTGTTTAAAGGAGGGGAATCAATAAAGAAAATCACCACCGGTTACACGAGCTGTTCCTTCTCCTGTGATACAGTGCGGTGTTGTTCTGTTATAATATTGGATGTGTGAGAAAGGTGTAACCTGTGTGCTGGCACATATAGTTGTCTAGGTGTGTGATAAAGGTTGTCACAGATCACTCGGTCACTCAAGAAGTAGCCAATAACTCAATATTTCAGTCCCGAGAAACATTGTAATGAAATATATTCTGAACATTCGAATTGCATTCGCTTAGTCAGAATTCTAATGTATTTATAATACTCCTGCAGGAATTTTGTTCCACTGAAAACATCATCTTAATCCCATGAAGAGCAATTAACAAATAACATATACTCCAGCTTCCGAACTACTGAAGCTGTCACACAATTAACAACGATTTATCACATTCATAAAACTTGTATTCTATATTCCTTCTGCGTTCAGAACAAGACGACACACATAGCTCGCTCAAAACCCAGTGAGCAACTTCCTAATTCATAATCCCCCCGTGAAACTTCATCACCAAAAACTCCTTCATTCCCACGGGATTTGCGCTCACATTATTTATACAACGAGCACTAACTCACAGCAGGTTGAGTTGCTAGACCTGAGCAGTATTCATTAAAGTTGAACACACCCAGGCGTACAAAATAAGCAGTATATTTGACGGAGGTAAATCAAATACTTTAATATACTTTTAAAATACTTTTTAATTCAATATAAAAGTTCTTTGATGACAACATTTTTTGTGAAAGTGCGTGGATCTGTTTCAAAGAATGTTCGGGCTCTTCTGCAGACTGATTTGCTTGTTGTGACTGACGCAGTGCTTGTCTTTGTGCCGGTTCATGTTGTCGTCGTTGAGACGAGTAGGGTGTAGGTGGGTGGATGTAGAAGGTTAGACAACACTTATACACCGCTCGTCTAGCTCACTGTCTAAGGAGTAACTCCAACAACCATATCAATCTCTGTGAATATATAATATCACAAATAAGTCACAATGTGCGCCGGGCCATTACAAATATTGGAGACACAACAAATCCCGAGTATTCTACAATCACTGATTCTTGGAATATCTACAGCCACAAAATAGGCTACTTCATAAATGCACTGCACAACTATGGCCCTCTACAGACATCCACCCTTCTCTTCTCTACGCTCTTCGCTGTCTACTTTCTACTGTCTCAACTCTCTACCAACTGCATGGGAACATTCATACATGCAAAACACCCTCAAACCACTCCGTGACTTCCAACCCTTTCCCCACGTGAAAAACCGGAGTTTTTCACCGAGGAGACAGAGTTGGGAGTCGTATACATCCTCAAACCCAAAATACATCCAAGTAAACAATGCTTCCATCCACAATACACAAACCCACAATAATAGCATACCAATTATTCTTGCGACAATCACATTCAATATTTCTAACATTAACCAAATTCACCTTCACATCAGAGAAATGCATGCATAATCTACAAACTTCAAGTAAAGTCATCAAACTTATACAAATATAACTACAAGTAAACATGCTATATTAAAAATCAAAATCCGCTCGTCTGGTATCTTGTCCTACTAGTTTTTTTTTTTTTTTTCGTACTCAAGGCGAAATCTCAGGTTATTTTTTAATGTCTAACCTGACATTGATTTTTACGTGAGTATCCTATTTTCTTGTACAGAGACAAGTGTCCCTCGCCATTCAGGCAGATACTCGCCGTTTACGGAGGTACCCATTAGAGCTGGGTCGGCTCAGGAGCCGCCAGTCCCTGGTCGACGACACTCCTTCAAATGTCCTCGCCAGGTCTCGAGTTAATCCAGTCCAAATCCCGGTCGACGAAAAATCCTCAAATGCCGTCGCCCGGGTTTGATCCTGAATCACCCGGTCGCCAGAGCGGTGTTGTAACCACTACGCTAACGCGGCTCCGTCCTACTAGTAACATCAAAATGTTGTAGGGTTAATGTACACCTGGTTAGCTTGGTGACTTGGCAGACTGCAGAAAACTCGTTGCAACCACATATGACTAATGCCGAAGCATCTGTCCTGAGAAAGAAAATTTTTTCTAAACCAGAAAGCAATAAAAGTTGACTACTTGCAAAAATCTTCTCAAATTTTATCTAAGTCACCTTGACACTTACTTGTACAGATCACTCTATTAGGCTTCCCTTCTGAGTTAGTGATGTTAAATTTCGGGCTCTGTAATTTCAATATTATACTATCAGAGGCCCCTTCTGGCATCATATTCATCTCGGCCTTTGTCATACTCTTCAGGGTAGCTGCTCCATTTAGGCTGACGATTCCCACGGCTACTACCACAGCTACAACAATAGCTGTCACAACCATCACTCCATCTATGACGTGCTCTACTGTAAAGATGGTAACTCTCTCTTCTGTCTTTCCAGTGGCAATCTCCTCTGAAACTACTTCTGTATACTTCTCCAGCTCTTCGTTCACTATAGCTTGGTTTGTTGGAACAAAATCCCCTGCTTATCTCTTGTCCTCTGTATCTGTTTCTAAATCCACTACGATGTTCACTTTGAAAAGTATCACAGTAACCATTACTATTTGTACGGCTTCCTCTAAAGTGTCTGAAATCTCTCAAGTCATTGGTTTCTCTTCTGTAATGTTTGTCATGTGACATACGAGCACTACGACCCACTCTGCGATATTTCTCAATCATCTTTCTGCACTTTTCTTTCATCCGGTCTGTCTCAGGATATTTGACAGATCCCTAACATTCACCTTCTTGTGGAAAAGTAAAGTTTACCTTCGTTTCATTTACTGCATTTTTTGGGATATTCGTACTGTGTTCACCCCATTCCTTTGCTGATTGGATATGCCTCCCAATGTTAGTTTCTAGTTGACCAAACTGTTTTGGAAGCAATACATCCTCTTGTTGTGTTGAAATTAAATTTAATACTGCAGTATCCGCAACCAGGACATTATCAGAATGACATGCTATTCACAGGAATTACCCTAGGTTTTCCCTGCAATCTTGTCGTTCCTCCATAAGGACCATCTCTATGCTTGTGCTTCCATATTTTGATATCCCCATCTGTATACTTTTTGATACCACAGATATTTCCAATTGTCAGGTCGGTGACTGGATCTTCAAGAACAAAAGCTTTCACTTTGCCACAAAATAGGCTACTTCATAAATCCACTGCACAACTATGGCCCTCTACAGACATCCACCCTTCTCTTCTCTACGCTCTTCGCTGTCTCCTGTCTACTCTCTACTGACTCAATTCTCTACCAACTCAACACACTACTGACCCAACACACATCTCTCTCTCTCTCACTGACCCCTTTCATTCGTAATCACCAAACACGTGAAAACCTTCCACACTCCACTGAGCTTCATTTATGCATAACTATAGCTTGTCTTGATCTCTGCTCACAACATTGCTTGTAACTAAAATATTACAAGGCAAGCATTCCCAACTCACAACAACTCAAATGACTAATAAACTCCCACTGGAGCATGGGAACATTCATACATGCAAAACACCCTCAAACCACTCCGTGACAGTCGTATTGCTGCTTCTTCTAGAGTCTCGCTTGCTCATTATGATTGACACGATCGTCTCTTCCTCTTAGCATCTGCAGCTCGTTTTGCAGCCATCTTATCATTTTGATCCATAATAATAAGTCTGCAATACTTTAAGTTAAAATTTTGTCTTGAAGAAACAATCAGAAACTTACATTTTAAGGTTATTTTTAACAAAATGATGAGTTAAATCCGTTTCCGGAATGAAACTGGGTTCTACACCGGCTTTTCTTTGTTGAGTGTTACTATTTTCGGGAGAGTACATATAAGGGAAACAATACAATTAATGTCTAACTTTCAACCACAGTTGCATCCCTTAGATGTGGCCGACGTACAAACGGCGAGAATTATGGAGTTGGATGACAAGGAATAGTGACTCAGTTCTTCAGTTTGTTTCTGTATTAGAAAGGTAGTGATAGCTCGGCAGAAAAAACAATGATCAAGGATGACAAAATCAAAAGTTGAAGAAACAAATCCACAAATGGTTTATGCCACACAAAATTTCAATCCCCATTTTTTGTGAGAAAGCTGGAATGTTTAATAAAGACAAATTATTAATAAAATGTTTGTTTGTGTGAACAAGAGTGGTTTTCGTCTTTTTTCCAATAATTAGAAATTTTTATTACCCAAACAACCCTGTCACAAATTAATTTGCATAATCCGAGTTCTAGCGTATTTAAAATATGCCTGTAGGAATTTTTTGTCACAAATTTATTATCATAAATGTCATCTTTAAATTTCTATTAGGTCATCTTGGGCTGCACGCAGAGTTGGGCGCTATGACAGGTCACCCATAAGACGAAGGTTAGTTGACATTTCACACTTTTATCTCATTTTCTCTGTCTTGTTCTTGTGTCAGAATTGAGTGGCAGAGTGATTAAATTGTTTGCTTCTGGAAGCAGAGTTCCCAGGTTTGGTTCTGTTTGAAGGACCATTTTCATTGCACATGAACAACTCCATCAGTGCTCTGATCTCCTCCCTTAGATCACACAAGGAGAATCTCAGCACAGTGCATGAACTCTGTAGCCCAGGCAAGGATCTCAGTGTGTGTGTACAGAAATCGTACATTCTATAAATATTTTTGCGGTGGGTAGGATTTCCTAATTTTGTAAATTTTTCCAGGGCAGCGGCCACATGGCCCACTCTTTACGATTTTCAACTGCCGAGGGATATTTAACTTGTGCAACTTGCACATGAGACCTCCTTTTTTTTGTGGTGCCTTTGTCCAAGAAGGCTATCCATCTTATCTCTCTACTCATGGGATCAGGGGCAAGTATGACATCAATAGGACCCACTGGTTGTGAAAAAAAGTTCCATCAAATATATTCCCTGTACTGAGAACCTAACCTGCTACCTTTAGAATTAGAGGCAGATGCCATACCTCTTAGCCACTCTGATCCTGGGTTCAAATCCACTAGTGTCATGCTCCAGTCTACCTTGCTGTTAGTTGGTACTTGACTTTTGAGTAAGAGAAAGCAAAGTCAGCAAGAAAGGGTACTGGTCACCCCGACCTAATAATACGCAGACCTACGACAGCATCTGCTGTGGGGCTGCCTTTACCATTGTTATTCTGGGCACAGTAATTGTAGAGGATTACAAGATAAACGTAGATGTTTGCTTGTCAAAAAATGTGTGTCTGTCAATTTGGCAGGTGTTTATTCTTTAGATTTCAAGAACATTTGACTGACATTTCTCACAGAGCTTGTAAACCTGTAACTGTTTATGTTAATAGTCCCTCGTTGTGGGACTTCTGATATCCAGGTGGCAGCATGTTACTGCTGATATCATTGTCCTGACCGACTTCACATTTCTTTGGAGAATCACCTGATTTTCTCAATGGGTTGTCTTTGTCCTTATGTATTGTATGTCCATCAAGAGTTTCTCATATCTTGGTCATATAATAACAGAAGATAGCAGATGTGAAACAGAAATCAAGAAGAGAATCATCATCATCATCAGTTGCCATCTCCACAACGAAGGTTGGCTATAATGGATCTCCGTCTTTTGTCTTGGTGGTGCACTCTGATAGACTCTTTCCTGTCTATCTCTTGATGTTATCTTCCCACTTATAGCGCTGTCTTCCCCTTGCACGTTTGCCTTCAACTCTCCCTTCTGTTATGGTCTTCTGCAAGGTGTTATGCCTTTTTATGAATAGAATAGGAATGGCCAAAGTTACATGCAACAACATGAGACAGATGCTAACTTCTAAACAATTAACTCACAAATTAAATACTGAGAGTCATCAAATGTTATGTATATATTCTTTATTACTATGTGCATAAACGTAGACAGTAAAGAAGCAATTAGAAGAAAGAATTGAGGCCCTCAAGATGTGGATGAATAGAAGTATGGGGTGTATCTCGTGGAAAGAGAAGAAAACAAACAAAGAGGTCTTGAAAACCTAGGAATGAACAGAGAATTCATGACGGAGAAATGAGCTCAAATATTTTGGCTATATAAAAAGACGTAATACCTTACAGAAGACCATAATAGATGTCAGAGTTGAAGATAAACGTGCTAGATGAAGACAGCGCTATAAGTGGGAAGATAACATCAAGAGATGGACAGGAAAGGAGTCTATCAGAGTGCGCCGCCAAGACAAGAGACAGAAGACATTGGAGATCTACTACAGCCAACCTTCGTTGTGGAGTTAGCTACTGATGATGATTCACTGTCCTGCATCATTTTATTATTATTTAATTTCTGCCCTTCAATGGCTGGTGACTATTTTAGTACCTTCTTATATTTCCTTCCTGGTTTTATTGTTTAGTCTTCTATTTGTTGTGTTCTGTTTCTTATGTATATTTTTATTCCCTTACGTTACTATCTGTTTTGTCACGTGTGGCGACAACCTTTTGCTTCCTTCACTTGCATTTTGGATTTCTGATCAGACCATTCTTTTAAATCATTTCATTGTTTTTTTAATTTGTGTTGTTTGTTAGGTTCTTTGTGTTGTTTGTTAGGTTCTTTGTGTTGTTTGTTAGGTTCTTTGTGTTGTTTGTTAGGTTCTTTGTGTTGTTTGTTAGGTTCTTTGTGTTGTTTGTTAGGTTCTTTGTGTTGCTTGTTAGGTTCTTTGTGTTGTTTGTTAGGTTCTTTGTGTTGTTTGTTAGGTTCTTTGTTTGTTTTTGTTAGGTTCTTTGTGTTGTTTGTTAGGTTCTTTGTGTTGTTTGTTAGGTTCTTTGTGTTGTTTGTTAGGTTCTTTGTGTTGTTTGTTAGGTTCTTTGTGTTGTTTGTTAGGTTCTTTGTGTTGTTTGTTAGGTTCTTTGTGTTGTTTGTTAGGTTCTTTGTGTTGTTTGTTAGGTTCTTTGTGTTGTTTGTTAGGTTCTTTGTGTTGATATTTCATTCTTTCTTGTTATGTTTTTTAAGTTGCTTACTGTTACTTGTTCCTTGTCTTACAAGGGTCATTGTACTTTTTCATCTTTCCGTGTAGCTGACCTTATTTTTATTGTATTCATCTATTTTTTGCTATGTGTTGCCAATGTCTTTTGTATTTTTTTCTTAACATGTCTTTCATCTGTGCCTGATGAAGAGTAAACCCCGAACATGCTGTTTTTTTAATGTATCATTCAGTTGTAAAACTGACTCAGTACTTTATTTTGTTTTTTTTTTGGTTATAAAACATTTCTCTTTTTGCCACAGGTCTAGAAGTCGTAGCAAAGACCGCAGACGTCGCCCTAGAAACAGACGATCCAACAGCCGTTCAAGGTCCCGGAGTAGCAGTCGCAGCAGTCATACCAGCAGCCGGTCCAAGCGAGGGTCTTCTTCTTCCTCAAGCGACTAAGCTCCGAGTTTCTCCCTGTCTGTTCAAGAGTTTATACGACCTATTTGTTGTATGTCAAAGTTTCACTTAATTTGTGCATCACAAATATAATTTTGCCCGAAGTATTGTACAGTCAAACAGCTATGCCAACCCTGGGAAGCACAACAGTGGTGACATTTCTCCTCTTTATAATATTGCTAAAGAGGTGGCCGTAAGATTGGTGAAGTATTTATGCTACATAATACAAAAGTGGACGCAATATTGGTGAGGTATTTCTCCTGTTTACGATATCACTTTTGAAGTTGGATGTAGCTATGGTGAAGTATTTCTCCTGTTTGTGATATCACTAAAGAGGGTGTGCACAAGATTTAGGGAAATATTTCTCCTGTTTATAATACCGTTAAAGAGGGTGAACGTAGCATTGGTGGAATATTTCTCCTGTTTATGTCATTACTTAAAGGGTGGACACTGAATTGGTGGAATATTTCTCCTGTTTCATTAAAAATTGTTGAAGGCATTAAAGGTTCATGTTTTAAATTGTCTTCGTATTAAAATACTGTCACGTTCAGATAAAAAACAAGCACGCAGAATTGGTCAGCAACAAAAATATCTACATGCCAACAAAAGGATGCTTTGAAGAAAGTAATTTTAATATTATATCTCAAAGTTTGTGTCAACAAAAGAAGCCATGTACATGATAAGCTGTGACAAGATACTGCCTCAGACAAATACAGACAAGATAAATAGTGCATCATTTTGAACATATTTAGTCCAGGAGGATTAGAAATGTTATGTCGTTTAAAAACCCTATCATGTAAAACAAACTACCACCGCTGCAAGAATATGACCAGCTGTTGTGGTGGTTCTATATTCCTTACGGAGCACAACGTAAAATGATGATGGATGTGGATGACTATTGGTACACAGATAGGGAATATAGTAATACACAATTATGGATGTGGATGACTATTGGTACACAGATAGGGAATATAGTAATACACAATTATGGACGTGGATGACTATTGGTACACAGAATATATAGGGAATATAGTAATACGCAATTACTGATGTGGACTAGTGGAACGATTCGAAATTTCTTTGCAGAAGAGTTGAAATATACAAGTAAAAGTGCCAGTGGAACAAGAGATGAGAAAGATGGATAGTACAGACAGTTGAGGAAACCTGTTGACAGCTTTACTAGTCAGTCCTTGTTCTGGAATCCACAGGGTAAGGGAAGTGGAGACAGATGTGAAAATGATGAGGAAGACATGGTACGACCTTGAGTTAATGGCACGTGACAGGAAGACTTGGAACGACCTTGAGTTAATGGCACGTGACAGGAAGACTTGGAATGACCTTAAGTTAATGGCACGTGACAGGAAGACTTGGAACGACCTTGAGTTAATGGCACGTGACAGGAAGACTTGGAATGACCTTAAGTTAATGGCACGTGACAGGAAGACTTGGAACGACCTTGAGTTAATGGCACGTGACAGGAAGACTTGGAATGACCTTAAGTTAATGGCACGTGACAGGAAGACTTGGAACGACCTTGAGTTAATGGCACGTGACAGGAAGACTTGGAACGACCTTGAGTTAATGGCACGTGACAGGAAGACATGGAATGACCTTAAGTTAATGGCACGTGACAGGAAGACTTGGAACGACCTTGAGTTAATGGCACGTGACAGGAAGACATGGAACAACCTTGAGTTAACCTTTAGCACGCTGCATTCTTTGACGGAAATTTGCGCCTGCAGCTGCTTTCTTTTTCACAACGCCCCGTTTTTATAGTGGGTGACTTGTAACGTCTATAGTTTCTGTGTTTCTTTGTCAATTGCTATCATTTTTGGAATTTATATAAATAAATGAATGATGAATCCGATGATATAAAATTTGTTTGTGTACATGTTAGATGTGATAGGAAGAGAGGAATGGAAAGATGAAAAAAATATTTTTAAAAAATATTTAAAAATTTATTTTTTTTTTTTTTAAATTTAAATTAAAAAAAAAAACCAACATACGAAGAGTCCTTATCCCTTGCATCTCAATGAAAGTCATTTGACCAATACAAATTAAATGATGATCTTTTCGTTACACCCATCATCAGTAGCAAAGCAACAAAACGCCCTCGTCAGCAACGACAATCGGCCTTAACCCTAAACCTAAACCTAACCCCTAAAATTAGACATACTAGCAATGACATTCTACTATCAGCCCCATCTCTGCCATCACCCATATTCTGAGAACCGAAATCAGCGCTAATAAAGACATAAATCTCGTCATCGCATCGGAGTCAGAATCCATTCAAATTTGAGCGAAAATGGCCGCGTGTTCGATGCCGATTGATTTCAGTTTTAAAAATTCACAGAAAATAAATGCGAATACACCCATCACTAAATAAACATCGGAAATGGAAGCTAACTCTCTCGCACATAAGATTAAAACTTAACATCCGGGGGTGAAGTCACGTGTACACATTATAATGCTAGAAACCGACAATGTCCGTAAGTCGCAATAATGTGCCTGCAGCTGGCAGAACATAGCGTACCTCTCTCGCAATAATGCGCCTGCAGCATGCTAAAGGTTAATGGCACGTGACAGGAAGACATGGAACGACCTTGAGTTAATGGCACGTGACAGGAAGACTTGGTATGTGTTTGTTGAAGGCCTATGCTCCTTGGGGAGCTAAAGATTGAAATAAGCATAGAATGGTGGACTGAGTATTGGGATTAAACTTTCATTTAGGAATGTCTTTATGTTTCTTCATGTTACAGATTATCTAACGTAACAAATGTCATAACCTTGATTTTTGTTATTTTTAACATTCATGTCATTGTTTACATAATGTGTGTGTGTGGTGTTATCTTTTTTTTTAGTTTTGTTATGTTAGAATTACGCTGAACGATTGATGTTAATTTACCAATAGTTGTCAAATATATCAGTTGTGCTGTTCATACAGCTGTTTTTAGCTTTTTGGTATTAATTTTTTTTTTATATGTGTGTGTTTGTGTGTGGCATTTGTCTGTACAATTTTATTTATGTGCTGGTTACCTGTGCTACATTTACCTGCATCATTTTCAGGTGTGGCAAGTCTTTCTGTTTCAGTTACCTGTGAAACATTTGATTGTGTTTGTCCAACTTTATTTTTTTTTTATTGGTATCTTTGTAGCATTTTTGCTTGTGTCATGTTCCTCTCTGTTATTTTTTTTTTTTCTGTACCAATTACCTGTGTAATCTTTACCTGTGTGAGTCTTTCTGTTGGAAGATGCATCTCAGAGGTGACAAGTAGAATAACCCAGGTTGTTGTTTAACTAGGGCTGCTGAACTTCTTGCTCTTTTTCTCCCAAGGAATCATCACATCCTACACAGAGCCACTTCTCAGCTTTCTCTGCCTATCACAGGGTCCACAGTGAGATCCTCCTGCACACAAGCAACCAGGTAAAAGCCAGAGTTAAATCTGGGGCTCAAGTGACTCATCCAAGCTTAGTGTGCAATGCTGGGTTCTCAACATGTTTCACCACAGGGGGAAGCCCTAGAAGTGTGTGGATGATGTCAAGAGTCAATGAGGGTCTGATTAGCCTCACAGACAGAGGTTCACTTCCACATTTGAATACTATAGCATTGTGCTCAGCTGGTGGTCATGTAAGGATGACTCCAGATATGCCTCCATGCATAATAACCTAGGTAAAAGCAGTGTTTCATGAAATGGAAAGTATTTTATGCAACTAATCTTTTGACAGTGGAAGTAAGAGAAATAATCTTCAGTGATATATAGGGTCGATCCTAGCAAACGGAAGTGAGTCATGGACTATTAGTAAACAAGTAAGAAAGTCACTGGAGGCCGCAGAGATGTGGTTTTACAGAAGAATATTAAAAATACCATAGACCGCTAAAATTAGTAATGAGAATGTCCTGAAAGAGGCCATTGCTCAAAGAAAACTTATTAGTCACATTAGAAGGAATGCATTCATCTTCTCTATAGATGATACGAGAAGAGGAAATCTAGATTATATTGTGACAACAGGAAAGTTTCAAGGACAAGGACATAGAAGAGGACAAAGACCGAGATA
The DNA here is from genome assembly GCA_024509875.1 of Oreohelix idahoensis. Taxonomy (NCBI): domain Eukaryota; kingdom Metazoa; phylum Mollusca; class Gastropoda; order Stylommatophora; family Oreohelicidae; genus Oreohelix; species Oreohelix idahoensis. The sequence continues at coordinate 292,096 of JAMPIV010001437.1, forward strand.
TTTGACCGGTCGACATCAAGGCTTGGGAAGATGTTAACAAACAGAGATGAAAATACAGTAGTGGAGATGTGTTGTGCAGAGTTGGGAAGAAGTTAACAGAGATGAAAATACAGTAGTGGAGATGTGTTGTGCAGAGTTGGGAAGAAGTTAACAGAGATGAAAATACAGTAGTGGAGACGTGTTGTGCAGAGTTGGGAAGAAGTTAACAGAGATGAAAATACAGTAGTGGAGACGTGTTGTGCAGAGTTGGGAAGAAGTTAACAAACAAATGAAAATACAGTAATGGAGACGTGTTGTGCAGAGTTGGGAAGAAGTTAACAAACAGAAATGAAAATACAGTAGTGGAGACGTGTTGTGCAGAGTTGGGAAGAAGTTAACAAACAGAGATGAAAATACAGTAGAGGAGACGTGTTGTGCAGAGTTGGGAAGAAGTTAACAAACAGAAATGAAAATACAGTAGCGGAGACGTGTTGAGATCTTCATTCCTTTTGTTAACTTTTTTAAATTTGTTTATAAGTGGCCAGAATATCCAAGTTGAGTGTTTCCTGTTGAGAATTCTTTAGATTGTACATCAATGAAGTACACACCCCTAGTGTGCCGATGGTCGAGAAAATATGGGCCTAACACCATATTCCCAAGTTGGACTAATATATTGTTTAGTTCTGTTTTATTGTTGTATTTTAAATTACTGATGATGTATGTACTTGGTGATAGTCTGGTAGGAAAGTTGTTTTGCTGTAAATCTTCTTTGCTTTAATAATTTCAAAGTAAGTAGTAGTCAGCTGGAGGCTATTTGTATCTGCATAGAGTTTGTCCAAGAATGGTACTGGTGTCGGCCATATGTGCTTTCTTTGTTCCTCATATGTTGGGCATCCTTGAAGCAGATGTTTAGCAGTCATTTTATCTACGTCACAGTCACGATCATCAGTAGTTCCTATCTTTAGTTTAGATGATATCCCAGTCTGTTGTGGTCCATGCGGAGTCTGAACATCACCGCTTGTTAACTTCTGATGGTATGAGAAGAGGAATGCTGGAATATGTTGTCATAACAGGAAAGTTTGATGCAAAAAGAGATTGGGTAGGACAAAGAAAGAAAATACAGGACAGTTTGACATTATGACAAAAAAACAACAGAGCTAATAAATAATACTGGAGACAGGAAGTTGTGGGGACGTAATCTTCGCCCTAAAGCTTGATTATTTTTATAAGTGGACAGAATATCCAAGTAATAGAGACAGGAAGCTGTGTAAAGACATGATTGCTAACGCCACTGGGCATGGTACTTCAAGATGTGCGTTTTTGTCTCTCTTTCTTTCCTTGTTCGTAACCCATAATCCAAAATGCTCGAGGGGCGACCATGTTTCAGAAATTGAATTTTGTCAGATATCACCCAAAGTAGCCAGCGTCACCAAAAAAAATCAGTTCAATAATCGCCCGAAAAAAACGTTCAATTTTCAGATTATTTCAGTTTTCGTATTCTAGGTTACAGACCTGTATTTTGTTTTCTTTAATTGGTGTTCAGAATGTGAGAAAGTCATTTTAAAAGTTTGAATTTTTTTTTTATTAATAAGAAAACGATGCTAAATCTCACAGAGAAAGTAACTGTGTTTTCCCCTTCTGTGTAATCTGTTTTTCTTTTCCCAATAGCTACAAGTTGTATATTATTTTCAATGATGTTATATGTACCAAGTGCATTGATTCTGCCCCTCACAAGTGACAGCTTTGTTAAGGAGAAATACATCCAGAAGTTGTGTTGCCCACATCATGTTGTTGGGGTCGTGTTTGAACAAGTGATACTAGTATTAGTTCTCAGCGTTGCTGTATCATATTGTGTTTTCATTGCATGGCAGACGTCACTTTTGACTTGTTTCCCTTAGTAGAGACTTTAATGTGGTTTCAAATGCAAGAGTTGACAAGGGAAGTAATGCAGATAATGTGATATACTATAACTGTATATCAGTTGTCATTTTTTTGTTAATGGCAATTTTGTGTGTGTTTTATTGAGAGTTTTGCTGATTGGTACCAACTTGCTTTGTCATTGGTTAGCCTGAATAATATAATAATTAAAGTGCTCTCAAATTTTATTTACCACGTGTATGTTGTGTAATATGTGTGCAGTTCATATGTATGTTGTGTTTAACCAGGGTTACCCAGCTTGTTGCTCATTTGCAGCTAATGCCAAGCTGAAGTCACAGGCACTACACTGTAGATCATGGCTTTTCTGCCATTCTGAAACTTTGAGTCATGAACTCGAGTTTTTCCTGGGTATTTCTCTTCGCTTGGGACGCACTTAAAATATTGATTAGGTTTCAAGCTACAAGGGTGAACACTTTACATTCAGTTTGGTGATGTCCTTCTTGTTCGTACACTATCAGACGTCCACCTGAATATCTTCAAAGAAAGCAGTAGTCAGCTTGAGACTATTTGCATTCTGTAAAGTTTTTCCGTTAATAATACTGGTGATGGCCTATGTGCTTTCTGTGTTCCACATGTTGGGCATCTTTGAAGCAGATGTTCAACATTCATTAATTTATATTGGTGCCACAATTACACTGATCGGTAGTTCTTATCTTTAGCTTGTCGAAAAGATGGTATCCCAATCTGTTGTGTCCAGTGCAGAGTCTGAAGATTACTTGTTTTCTTCTGTTGAACTGGTAGTATGCATCATTTTGTGTGTGACCTGAATGCTCTGTATCCTATGTCAATGTGTCTCTGTATCTGATTCTGATAAAACTCTTTGCCTCCTCAAAAGTTATGCATCAGGCTGAGGTAGTTTTCCACCTTCCTTTGCCAATCTGTCAGCCTCTTCATTGCCTGGGATGTTACAATGAGATGGGATCCAATGGGTCACAACTCTTGAATTTGTGGACATAGTTTGTGGAGCACTACTGGTCACCCAGGTCAGCATTATTTTGACATTTAAGCATCGGTGAAGAAAGCAACTTGTCTCTCTGTGCTTTCCAGTCATTATAACCTCTGCTGCAGTTTTCAAGGTCTTCTGCTCTGAAGTTACTTGAAAATTGTTCTGTTGCCGCTGACAGCTTTGTTTGTGCACCAAAGGTTAAGATCAGGAAGACACCTCCATTTTCTGTTGCTGATCCCTATATGTATGTGTGGGTCCAGATGTTGTATGGGTATTGTTTCTCTATGGATTTCCTGTGTTGCATTCTGGATCTTCTTTCTCTGAATTCCAGTAATGTTTTGTGTCATTTCAGAGAAACGATGTCGTTTCTAAACAGGAAACGTGTGTGCAGTGTCAAAGGTCAAGACAGTCACACAGCAGATACTGCTGTAGCGGAGTGAAGTGTTAGAGGCTTCACTATACTACATCCAGCATCGAGGTATGGTAACCAGTTCCCTTCCTTGCTGCCTTTTCCTTTGCCAACAAACAGCAGTCAGGTACCCATTTACAGCTGGGTAGACTGGAGCGTGTTAACACTGTGAATTGAACCTGGTACCTATGCCACGGGGGACCAGCGCTCTAACCATTCTATCAATCAGACACTCAGTGCAGTGTAGATGGGTTTCATTGTTGATACTGCCACCAGTGTTTGCCAGGCAGCTCCAAGTTTGCCAGTTTTATGAATGCACAGCAGACAGGCAGTTAAGTGCAATTGGGAATAAACCGTTGCATTCCCACTGACTTAATGAATCAAAGGGGGTCAGTAACACAAAAATGGCTCCTCCAGTTCTATAGCATTGGAGCCACCCCCTCTTGAGCTTTCTTTATGTCCTGTAACAACATTTTCTTCTTAGATCAAGTTCCTCCTCTGTACCCCCACCTTGCTTCAATATACAAACATTCCAGGGTGCCTGTGAGTGTGAGGACAAATGTTGGTTACACTGTTTGTCTAGTGTCATCCTTTATGTCCAACGAATTACCTTTATTTATTTATGAACTCTTTATCAACCACTCTATGTTTAACAGTCATAGACTGGGTGATGCCCCTTATCAACCACTCTATGTTTAACAGTCATAGACTGGGTACGGAGCCGCGCTAGCGTAGTGGTTAAAACACCGCTCTGGCGACCGGGTGATACAGGATCAAACCCGGGCGACGGCATTTGAGGATTTTTCGTCGACCGGGATTTGGACTGGATTAACTCGAGACCTGGCGAGGACATTTGAAGGAGTGTCGTCGACCAGGGACTGGCGGCTCCTGAGCCGACCCAGCTGCAATGGGTACCTCCGAAATCGGCGAGTATTTGCCTGAATGGCGAGGGACACCTGTCTCTGTACAAGAAATAAAGGGATACTCACGTAAAATCAATGTCAGGTTAGACATAAAAATAATAACCTGAGATTTCGCCTCGAGTATTAGCGGGCGTACGCAAAAAAAAAAAAATAGACTGGGTGATGCGCCAGACAACAGAGGGCAATCCAAGAGGAATAAGATGGACTACATTTTCTATATTGGAAGATCTGGAATATGCAGATGACATTGCACTGCTAGCACATTCACATCAACACATCCAGGAAAAAACGGATAGACTTAATAAGTTAAGCCAGCAGGTGGGCTTGAACATCAATTTAAAGAAGTCAGAGGTCATGACGCTCAATGTGAGCAACCCTGAGCCCGTATTAGTAAGGAATCAGCAACTGGTACAGACAGACACCTTCACATACCTAGGATGCATAGTAACACCAGACGGCGGGGCAGGCAAAGACATCAACATCAGAATGAATAAATCACAGCCTTTTTTAGCCTAAACAACATCTGGAAGTCCTCTCAATACAGCACAAACACAAAATTAAGATTATATCAGAGCTGTGTGCTTTCTGTGCTTCTCTATGGTGCGGAATGCTGAAGAGTTACAGAGAAGGAAATTTCGAAATTGTCCTCTTTTCACACATGTCTAAGAAAAATTCACCGAATCTTTTGGCCGAATACCATCACCAACCAAGATCTGCTTACTCGGAGCATGCACACCATCATAGCTGGCAGACGCTGGAGCTGGGTTGGCCATGTCCTCAGAAGAGACCCCGATGCCATCACAAGAACAGCTATGCTTTGGACCCCTGAAGGAAAACGAAAGAGAGGCCGACCAAAAACAACCTGGCGGAGGACTGTGGAGGCTGAGATGCAAAGAATGAACCAGAGTTGGGGCACTGTATGAAGGATGGCCGCCGAACCGAGCAAAGTGGAATCAATTTGTTGTTGCCCTACAAGACACCACTAGGCGCGATGGCCACTGACTGCTTTGACGGTCAGCGGCTAAGGATCAAAGAAGAAGATGATGTACTAATTTATTTACTGGCTACACTTAGGAAGACTCGGGCAACAGATTGAACACTACAGAAACCTGTTTATAGCATTACCAGTTAGTTCTTGTTCAGGAATGCCACGGGTAAGTTAAATGAATGCCACAGAGATGCTCTCTTAGAATTTGTTGAAGGCCTAAGCTCCTTAGGAAGCCTAACAGTTATAGATTGATATGCTTTAGCATCAGTATCGAAGATACTTGGATTGTGCCATTCTTCTTCTTCAAGTGCCATTGGAGATTGTGTCTCTCGACAACCACTTCCAATCACCAGTACAATTTATCCATTCTATTGTTGTCCCCTTTCCATGCCATGATGTTAAACTGTCCAGTATTTGCTATCTTCGTCCTCCCCTCTTTGTCCTTTAATCTTACCTGTTATTACGATGTATTCCAGTTTTCCTCTTCTCAAAACATGCCCCTAAAAAGAGTGGATTGCTTCTAACTCGTGAAATAAGCTTCGTTTGCGCATTGGCCTCTTTCAGGACGTCCTCATGGCTGTCCATGGTATTTTTAGCATTCTTCTGTAAAACCACATCTCTATGGCCTCTAGTGCCTAACTAATTTTCCCATGACTCCCATGTGTAAGAATTGTTTCTAAATCTCTCTTCTTCCAATGACGAAGAATTGTGTGGCTGTTGATGGCTTTGTCTACTATTCTATACTTCTGTTCATTGTGACATGAAAATTGAGGCAACCCTGATCGATCCACTGTATTCTCATCGGGGCCCCTCACTATTTGGGTTCAAGCAGCGATCGAACGTGGATTTCCCTCGCTGGCTAATTAAGCATGCATGATTAAACACGTGGAAGCCAGGTCTCTCTATTGCCAACTGTCCGATTCTTAGTTTAGCCATGCCTCCCGTCTTTGTTTCAAGCACTAATAATCCAACTATTCATAATTAACTGTCTTCTCTTTAAAAAAATGACGTTTACCTGCTGTCAGATTACGCCATCACGTCAGCGCTTGATCCCTGAAACACGGGGAGGGCGAGGCCACGGGTTTTGTAGTTTCTAAAGAGAGAACGGTTCGTTAATTGCAGTATCAAGGGGCGTTAACCACTCACCGATTGCAAGCCCTTTGATCGTGCTCCACGAGATGCAAATTTGCTCACCTAGGGAAACGAACCTAAAAGCTCGCTCGCTAGGGAAACGAATCTACGGTAGACTTTGGTGTGATTTTTGACTTTGATTCAAGAATTGAACGAAGAATCTACGAGAGGTGTGAATTTCCTCATAGGGGAGGGAAAAATCCGCCATTTCATATATATAGTCGTGCTCATCAAACTCAGTTGTCAGTTTGCTATCAGGATTTCTTGGATGGTCTAGTGCACATTTTTGGAGTCTTATTTATCTGGATTTCCTATAGAAATACGTGGAGATTTATTTCAGTTTTCTTGTGTTGCGGTAAATATATACAGGGTGTTTATAAAGTCGCTGTGCAGTGAAATTTACGCCCGGGCGAGACGTCACCAGAAATGTGGTTTTCAATTGGGGCTTGTTGTGTAATGCTGCACACAGGATTGTGGAACACAGAATATTTACTTACTTACTTAGTCGTTCTTCTTCTACCGTGAGGTGTAGAGGTTTGGAAGAGAGAGCGCCAGACTATCCTATCGGCTGTCTTCCTCCTGGCCTGGTTCCATTCTAGTCCTCGATCCTTCAAAGATTGTCTAATGTTGTCCTCCCAGCGGACTCTGGGTCGTCCTCGGGGTCTGGATCCTTGGCTCTTTGTTTCCCATGCTTGTCGTGGTATCCGATCTTCTCCCATTCTGCAGACATGGCCAAACCATCTTAATTGGGACTGTTCTACTTGGGTCTGCAGGGGGTAGGATTTAAGGCCTTGACGTATCGTCTGGTTGCGTACCATGTCTCTTCTTGTTACTTCAACCACCTTCCTCAGATACCTCATTTCTGAGGTTTGGATCTGGCTTTTATGGGTTGTAGTCATTGCCCATGACTCGCATCCGTATGTCAAGACTGGGACATAGGTGGAGCGGTATACAGCCATCTTCGTTTTCTTACCAACCTCTCTCTTGCTGAGGAATCCTCGATTTATGGCCTGAAAAAGTCTCCCAGCTAACACAGAATATCATGACGTAAATTTGAATCATTCGTGACGTAATTTCTAAAATATTTTTCAAATTCACTGCACAGAGACTTTATAAACACCCTGTAGTTATTAGCATCAAAGTGATTTAATCGTTTAAGTTTCATTATATTTCACTGGGATTTTTGTGTTAATTGAAACGTATTACAAATAAACATGTAGCAAAATTCTCCAGCGGTAAAGGTAAATTTAATCACCCGTTATGTCCCCAATGAGAGATGCTTCAAATAATTTATAAGCCGCTAGGCAATTGATAACACTGGTATACACACATTTTGGTGCCTTAAATTTTATAGCTGTTCTTGGGTAATTTTGGGTTGCTGGTATCTCTTCCATTTTTTTTATATCTTGGTGAAATCTTTCACCTTGCTCCTCACTAAAGTCGCCAAGATTCTCCAGAAATAAATATAAATGGTTATGGAGGTAGTGCAATTTTATGCTCATGTTGCATCAGAGTTCACAAAAACTCGACAGCATGTTTCCAACTAATTCAGAATAATTGTCTGCTTTAAAGTTACCCAGAAAGTTTTGCACAACTAAAACAAATGATGACCAGGCTGTGGACTCTGTTTTGTTCATGGAATCAATAAAATTTGGATCGTTTATTAACTTTCTAACAATATGAGGAGCCCAAGACTTGTCCTGGTCACCTAGTTTTACTTTAAAGTAAGCAAAGTATGCCTTTTTCACAAAAACAGTAATATGCTTCCTATGTTCTTCTTTGAAAGTGTACTCTCCACAAATATAACAAAATAAATGCGGTGAAAGAAAACATGCTCTTCTTGAAGATGATGCCATTCTCTGTTAGAAGTGTAATAAAATAAGTAGCATACTAACATACATGCAGTGGCTTAAAATCTAAAAAAGGCAATTCTGGGAAGATTCTTGGAAAACTGAAACTGTAAACAAGCAGTTTTCTTTTGTAAAGGACTAGACAGCAATAGTTTTTTTACATAGCCCTATATAGAAAATATTGTAATAATACAAAAATGTCTATCTCAAAAACTAGAGCTGCTACAGACAAGTAAATGTGATATTTGGATTGAGCAGGCCTCATTTATGTACAATTAAGAGTAAAATGTTTGGCACCAAACTTTTTTTTTTTTTTTTTTTTGGTAGGGCTGTGTAATTGATGAAACGCAATTTAATTCTATTCATACGTGTGTAATTTTCTAAACGACTAGCGTTCATATCTCGTGTTTTAAACCGTTAAGCTAAACTAGACACTCGCGGGTTTCTTTTTTTTTAATATATATATATAATTAAATACCGGAGTGGTTAAAATAGTCTTACCTAAAAATTAACGCGTGTCAGGATATGATTTATAGTATGATTACATGTTTATCTATTTTCTACATATAGGCTGGTCATACCTTGCGTCCTAGCGTTTCTTATGGTCTTACTGACTTTGGTTCTTACACCATCCAGCGATTATTGTAGTTAAATCTTCGTGTTGTGACCCCAATGTGGTCCACCTCTCCATCCATGAGAGTAGTAAAACCAAGAACTTTAACAAAAAGCCATTTTAAAGTATAACTGGAGAAGAACAATTGCCAGAAGCCATTCCATAAATATTACTGTTCTGCTGTGGCAGAATTTATATCACTATTTTTACACGACAGTAAATGTTTTCCTACTGGATTACCCCCCCCCCCCCCCCTAAAGAAAACTCACTGGTCATACTCTGCCATCACTTCATTGAACAGCCGAGGATCATTTTCCTAAAGTTCTTTTTTTCATCACGCCATAGTGTGTCTTAGCTACCAGCGGCGAGACCCCACCGGACCAATATATCTTTATATATATATATATATATTTTCAATTCTGAGGACAGTGCCACCCCATAGAACCCTTACCCCAAACATTAACTGCAGTGAAAAGAGGAATATCCTGGAACAAAAAAATGTTAACGCCTCGATTTCAGCGACTACGGAAAAATAGCCGACAGCAAACCCCGTCAGTCTGGGGCTGAAATAGACAAAGCAAAAGATGCTCTGATTGTTTTAGTACTTACTAGAGTTTTTTTATTCCATGGAATGCCTGCTTCAACGATTGGTAAGTGCAGATGAAAGTGGCCACTGTAAGCGTGCACTGAATGAACGAAATTAGATAACCTTAATTTTCTTTTTTTTCTTGTATACTTAATTTCTTTTTCTGCGTTTTTTTCTTTCCCTCCCTAATCTGCTTAGTCACGGGATAGATAAAAAAATTAAGAACCTTATTGCATATCCCATCGTTAAAATTGATCTCTATTTGGGTTAATTACCTCTGATAGCAATTTTTTTTGGGTTATCTTCCTTTACAAGAGGGGAGGGCCTATTGAGATACTATTTTTTTTTTCCACCTTGTCTGTAACTGCTTTATAAATGTAACATGATTGATGATGTGCTTTTTGTTTAGTGATAATAAACATAATAAACCTTTACTTACCATGTTGGTCAACCCCATTGTCCCATTATATGTTATACGTAGGTTGTATTCACGTTTGTGCATTTGTGTCACCAAATTGGTGTGTACATGTGTAGGGTAACTTGTAAAAAAATTGTTTAGCAAGGAGAGTAAGTGCGTCTGCAGTTAAATTAATGTCGTAAGATAGGTTGAATTAGAGCAACTACTCGATTCAGAGACTGTCCTTCCTCTTACTGCATCACCCTCGTGAAACAGCAATCTATTTCTTACCCCTTATTCTCACAGAGTTATCACTATCACCTCTGCTCGGGCGGGACCATAAATTTCTCAGACCTATCTCATCAAAAAATTACGACATTCGTCTTGATCTCTTCTACCAGTCGTGTTGATCGTATAGATTTTGATTCAGATCACTTAGTGATTCACTACCCTTTGAACAGTATGCTTACTATCATGTGATGTACAAGGACTCACTTGTTCAACATAGATTCACGTGAGTGAAGGATAGCAAGACCTCTCTCCCAAGTTTATTTACAACATAAAGGAACTTGACAAGTCTATCTCAACAGCCTTCCTATACATCTGCTACAGAGACTCTCCTGCGCCTTGCAGAACTGGTCCTTCGACTCAATTCCTTTGAGTTCAATGGACAGTTCTTTGACCAAATAAGTGGAGTTGCCATGGGCACCAAGATGGGTCCCAGTTATGCCTGCCTCTTCATGGGCTACCTGGAGTATCAGGTGTGGCAGCAGTATCCTGGACCTTTTCCATTGATGTATCATAGATACATCGATGATGGCATAGGTCTCACCGATATGCCAGAGGTTGACCTATCTAGGTTCATTAATTTCATTAACAACTTCCACCGTGCGATCCAATTCACCTCTCACATCTCCACTGTCTCTGTTAATTTCCTTGACATTGTTGTCACTATCACTCCGCCCCACCTCACCACTTCGGTGTACTACAAACCCACCGATGCACACAGTTACCTCCTTTATACTTCCTCTCATCCTCCGGCTTGTCGGGACTCCTTGCCCTTCTCACAACTTCTCCGCCTCCGTCGGTTATGCCAAGATGATGACAACTTTCTATGCCGAGCACAAGAAATGTTGGACTTCTTCCGTAACAGACAGTATCCAGAAGATGTTCTTACCTCTGCCTTAGAACGTGTTCTCCCTATCTCACGTGTAGAGGCCCTCAAACCCCGCCAAAAAACCTCCTTTGATAGAGTCAAGTTAATAATTACCTATCACCCTCACAGCACTGCTGTCAAAAGGATCCTGTTTCGCCACCTACCTCTCCTCCAAGCTGACCCAGTGGCGCGGGAAGCATTTAGTGAGCCACCCTTGCTGGCATATAGACGGGACAAAAATTTGAGGGACCTCCTAGTCCACAGCCGTCTGAAAACCGTCAACGATGGCCACTTTGGAACCAAGCCATGTAACCGTACACGATGTAAGACATGTCAGTATGTAATCGAAACACGTTCAGTCTCGTTCCCTAACGCCAAGTTCACCATCACCCATGGCTTCACATGTGAGTCACGCAACGTCATTTATGCTATTATATGCAAACGTTGCACCATTACGTACATCGGCCAAACGACTGGGCGACCGATTCTGCAGACACCTCTATGACATCTCTCAGTTTAATTCCACACCTGTGGCCATCCACTTCAATGGCCCTGACCACCACGGTGCCACTGACATCCAGGTGACAGCCATCAGATACTGTTCCTCGGACGCCAACAGTCGGTTTCGCCAGGAACAACGCCTCATCCATCTTATGGGTTGCCTCAAACCACACGGTTTGAATACCCAACATTCTTTTGTCTGAGACGCCTTTCTCTATCGAGTCCCTGTTGTATTATGACTTTCTACTTTGATGCGATCACCCTTTTTTTTTTTTTTTAATTACCATTTTTTTAATTTAATAATTTTATTTATTTATTTATTTATTTTTTTTAATTTGTTTATTTTATTTTATTTAAATTTTTTTTTTTTTTAAATTATTTTTTTCCTTTATTATTTTATTTATTTCTTTATTTAGTTTTTATTTTTATTTATTTGTTTTAAATTTATTTATTTATTTAATTTTATTTATTGATTACTTTTTTCTCACTCTTTTCCAGTCCTTGTTTTTATTATTTCTTATCTTTATGTACTGTCAACTTCCTCTTTCCGGTTTAGTGGCAGCCATCCTGCTTTGCTTCACATGTGACTGGACTTAATATTAAGGGAGTTTTTTTCTCTTATTTTTATAGTTTCATGTTCTCTACTTAATTCTCATTTTCTTTCCCTCCTGTCTCTTGTTTGTCTGTCCCTGACGAAGGCCTTGTGGCCGCAACGTAGGTTTTTCTTGTCCTTCTCCTTGTAAGACGTATTACTATTTGTGTGGGTGTGTGTGTGTTTTTTTTTTTTTCAACTGGCTGTCTTGTACAATTTAATCATATGCTGCCACTCACTTTCACTGCTTATATTCGCTTGTGCTGTTCTGATTGAGAACCACTGTAAATCTATGTTTCTTCTCTACTGTTGTCTACGTTATTCTTACTCTTAGTATCTCTTCCGTCTCTGTATAAATGTTGCCTTTGAATATCTAAGAATAAGATACTGGGCCTGGCCGCCAGGGGTGGAATGTTTACCAAGTTTTACATTCCTCTTCAGCTAAACGTTCTGTCTATCAATATCACTGTTCTACTTCTACTGTACCAGTTCATTCTTATAGAATTGACATGTACCTGTTGTTCTGAAAACTCAGTCCTCCAAAATATAGAATACTGTCACCTCGTTCCTCACGAACATCTATCACTCACTATGAGTTGAGCAATGGAGAGCATTACAGGTGGTAGATACTGAATCATTTTGCAACCGCATGCGACAAGTAGCCAACTAAGGCTCGCCTTACCAAGCCCGAGTACTAACTCTCAATACAGGCAATACACACTCGGCTGCATCTGAAAATGAACTGATTTAATCTAACTTCTGATTTAAAACGACAACTTTATTCAAACAATCCCTCGTCCCAGAACTTAATTTTTCACTCGGTCACACACTAACGTTCATAAAATTCACGTGAGATTTTCGCTTAACTACGCAGATTCTATAATGTTGACAATAATTGTACCCAACAGCCTAAGGTATGAAACTCCTGTCTGTTCTGTTCAGTCACTTATGTTATTGTTATTCAGAATCGACCTCACTGCACAGGCAAACCCATAGGTGCCGTCTCCCTCAGCAAATGTGGAAGAGTATGACTATAAATGTGTGTGGTACCTGTAGCACGCTGGTTGTAAATACGACTGATGCATTCTCTCTCACGTCCATCTCTGCTAGTCCCACGTTTGATGCCAAACTCCCAACAGCCGCAGCCTTGTTCATTCATCCATTGCGGTGTCATTATCCAGCAGGCGATCATTAATAGCCCTTAGTATCTCTCCCGTATCCATGTCCCCACTATGGGTGCTCTCGATGCCAGTCGTGTCAGCTTTATCATTGCCACGTACCCTTGCATGACCAGGACAGTAGATCCACACCCGTTCTTCAAGACTTGATTCTATTTATGTTTTCCATTCCTGCCGCAGCCATCCATTCTGAACTTTCCGAAGCATTGCTTGAGAGTCTGACAATATAACTTAACTAGGTACCACAAAGTGCCCGCTTCGTGCTGTTGAAAACGGACAAAAGTGGAGAAAATCGAAGGAAATTCGTCAAGCTTAAGTCGTCACTGTCCCGTTGCTATTAGTATTAAGCGGATTGCAATAAAATTTATTTGACTATACTCTTTATCTTCTCTTTTGAAATATATTAATTGCCAAATAATAAAAGTTATTGAAGTATTTTGTTACTAATAAAAACAAACAGCAGTGTTTGTGACAAGTATGTAAATATATTACATGATATCTACACGTTTTGCTTCCACCTGTTGTCCACTTTTTCTTGCTTATTAGTTTTGTTAATGCAGAACCTTTGTTCTTGATATCTCAATCTGTCTCGCTCATAATTTAGCCACGCCTAATTTGTTTCTTTTCTCTATTGTCTTACAGGCACTAGGAATGTTTAATATCAGAACGTTTCAAGTGTAGATTGAGGGGACGGGCCGTATATTGGTAGAATCAAGAACGATAATTCAAAAGTTGTACCTTTTGATAGATGCACGTAGAAATAGTAAAGGGGGAGATAAGCTAATACGTACTTTGGGTAGACATTTGTCAAGGGGAGATAATCAATCTCAGTTACCCTCATTAAAAGACTCGAAGGCAGTGCAACAGACAATAGAAATGGCAGACAGAGGACTACAGATCATAGACCAAAGCAGACTCCTGGGAAAGTTCAAACTGTGGTGCCTACAGTTCATGTTGATACCGAAGTTGCTGTGGCCACTGCTTATGAAATAAGCACAAGTACAGTGGAAGCTATAGAGTAGAAGGTCAACAAGTTCATGAGAAAATGGCTAGGGGTACCACCAGGTCTGTCAGATGTAGCACTGTACTTCAAAGTCAAAACTTCTGCTTCCCTTCAAGTCAGTTGTTGAAGAGTACAAAGTTGGAAAGGCAAGGCTACACGAGTCAGCTGATGACGTGGTTAAGTCCATTCAGCCCACACTGAAAACGGGAAGGAAGTGGACAGTGGAAGAAGCTGCTGATGCTGCCCAAGAGTCACTCAAACTGAGGGAGGTAATCGAATACACACAAACGAATAGACGGGGATTTGGTCATGGAGACATCCGCTGGTGGTCCAAGGCATCGAGCAGGGAGTGCAGAGACATGGTAGTTCAGGAGATACGAGGAGCTGAGAATGATAAGAGGTTGCAAAATGCAGTGCAGCAGGTCCAACAAGGCCAATGGACTACATGGGAAGGAGCCCTGCAGAGGTTCTTGACATGGAATGATATACGGCATATGGCACCTCTTAGGCTCAGCTTCGTTGTTAGATCAATGTATGACCTGCTGCCATCGGCCACCAACCTTGTGAAATGGGGAAAGTCGGATGACGAGCAATGCCCCCTGTGCCAGGGGAGGCAGACACTTGAACACGTGCTCTCAGTGTGTAAGGTGTCATTAGGGCAAGGGCACATAACAAAGTGCTAAATGAGCTTGCTGCGACAATAGATCTGGCAAGGATGAAGGCGAATAGCAAACCCAGGCCGAGCACCGCAAATACATACTTTCTGAGGGTAGGAAAGTCAGCACACCCCAAACCGAATAAACCTGGTAGCAGTTTGCCATCTCTTCTTGACTGTGCAAACGATTGGGAGATGGCGGTAGACCTACCTGGACGAGGGGCATATCCAGAGAGTATCAGAAAATTGCGGAGACGGCCGGATATAGTGCTTCATTCTTCAGGTCATACTGATTGAACTGACCGTGCCATTTGAATCCAGATTAGACGAGCAAGTTAGTAACATTCGTTCAAAGCGGCCAAGTATAGTGATCTGGCCGCAGATCTGAGACACGATGGGTTCACTGCAAGGGTCATGGCTGTTGAAGTGGGCGCAAGAGGGCTTGTGGCTTCATCAGTGTATGATTTATTGAAACTGTTGGGGCTGAGGGGACAGTCGAGAACAAGGGCACTGAAGAGGCTTAGTGAAACTGCCGAAAAGGCATCAGGCTGGCTGTGGAATAACCGCAATGGGCAATGGAAATCGTGACAATAAACACCAAATTTGTTTTCTAAGTCCACAATACGCTGAGTTTTTTTGGTGGTACTAGTGAAAGAGCTGTGACTGAGGGGCAACTGGCGGTGTATATTATAAGGGGTGTCAGACCAAACTATTTATACTGTGGATTTAACACATGACAAATCTATACTCTTTGGCTCAATATCTAAGGATATGACCAAAGCATACAATAGCCGACATTAATTAACAATAACACCTTTAACAGGTAAGTTCCCTTTTTAATAATCACTGCACACAGAGAAGCCACGCACGGCTAGCAATACATAGGAAATATAACTTGCAATAATCTAACAGTACCATAATCACTGGCATGTCCTACCGAGTGAACATCACAATGACTTTCGCTCACCGGCTAAGTCCTGTACTATAGTAAAGCAATACTCAAATAACTTATCATCGATGGTCTACAGAAAATTCCACTAGAAATTACACCTCCATTCTCGAATTCTGCAAACTAATCCTGACCACATGAATAAATGGCAAGCACTATCCATGAACAACCATGGCATACATATCCCAGCAAAAATGCTGACAGGGAACCAAAAAACGACCTCTCCCGGTCGATGGCCAGAAAGTCAACTAACTTTTAACGCCAGAATTTATCGCCACTTCCTTTCCAGGTCACCTGACCAAAACGGGTTTTTTATTATCTCAATGTCGCCACTCGCAGCGTAACCAACTTAATATTTTGTCGAACATATATACTGTGTCAAGGGGTGTCAGGCACAGAATTTCAGTGGCTAGCGCACAGTGGCTAGACTCGTCGGCTTCTCGCAGGGGTCTCAGTGTGTGTCCTTAGTTGTGATGTGCGACGGAACGAACGGAATAATTTGTCTTCTCTTTGTTACTTTCACAATTGCCTCCACGGTTGGCGGAGTTGTGGATTTTAAAGTTGCTACCATAAGTGAAATGGGTTCATTTTCGATACAAGACAACAGGAGGCTGAGACGCTTGGGAGTCATGACCCAAGTGTGCCCGCCCCCCTTAGAGTGTGAAGGAGTATATCGGGCCGAAACACTTTTCGGAGGGGGGGGAGGGGGGGGGGAATTCTTCTTATGATCAGATTGCTTCCTGTTGTATCGCTCTGTAAAGAGTTTCCTATCATAGTTGCATGGTCAAACCAGTGACCATCGGGAAAAGACCGATTGACTTCTGGAAAGACAGATGTCACTGGGAAAGACTAGAAACCGACTGACCGGGTTAGCACCCCGTAAGCTGTATTCAATTGCTACAGGACCCAAAAATTGATAGATGCCCCCAGGATTCACCGAAAGGGGGGGGGGGAGGATGATGAATCCACAGGCGCCTCGTTGGAACCGACCAGACCTGTTACACGGACTTCGAGCTCTGAACAACGGCTGGAATTTCCATGTGCCTGTGGTAGGGAATTCTCTACTCAGAGGAATGAAAATCCACAGAACGAAAAAGGGGTGTGGGAGGTCATCAGCAGCGCTCTGTCTCGACGGATAAGACGTTAGAAGAATGCAGCTAGGAGTCGATCCACAGTGCTGAGTACATTCAAGTTGATCTGCCAGATGATGATCTCACACACTTCTTGGACGGTAAGAGAGATGCAATGAAGTTTCCACCTGCCAGTGCAAAAGGGCTTTGGGAACAGCTGGACGAAGCCTTGGCAAAAGAGTTGGATAACCTGAAGCAGATAACTTTGGAGAAGAAGCTGGAAATCTTTGGCGACCTAATATATCTGCACTGTCTCAAAGTGTTCGGAGTGAGGGAGGCAAGGGAAAGTAACCCACCACGAAAAAGTAGAAGACAAATTAAGATAGAAGAAATCAGGAAACAGAAGAAGCATGCCCGAAAACTGTTCAAGAACACAGTTGCCACAGAGAAGGAAGGGTTACAACTAGTTTGGGAGCACCTGAAAGGCCAACATAATGCCCTTTGTAGAGCAGAAAGGAAGACTCGAAGGGATAGATTCTTCAGGGAGCCCTTCAAGTTTGGCAAAAAACTGTTTGACCAGCCACAGTCGGGTACACTAAACATCAGGAAAGAAGACCTGGAAGAACACCTTAGCATGACATATTCAGATGGTCGCAAAGATGAGCCGCTCAGCCAGAGAGTACACAACGACAGTGTTACGCGTGGTTTGCCCTGGCGCGTTGCAAACTCTGAACGTTTTTATATCACCTCGCTTCATTACAAACACTGGCTCTTGACCAGCAAATCTCTATTTTGCATACAGTTTTTACTAGAAAGAAGAGATTTCTCTTTACTTTCATATATTGCAATATATAGAAACCGAGACGTAGATATTTCGAAGTGAAATTGAAATTTCACAAGATTTGATATTGAAAGTTGTTATAATTCCTTGCAGGGAATGAGAAGATTCGGGAGCCATTTTTCTTTATTCCTGTAAAATTTCAAAGACTTCTCATATTTGCTGGCCGAGAGAATTGACTTTGAGGAAGTTCAGTAACGCTCAAGAATTTTAGCGAAGGATGGAGTGCGAGGGAATTATGATCTCAAAAGCTAAGGGTATCGCAAGGTCCTATGCCAATGGCCGACATATTGAGTCAAGGCTAGGAGACCAGAAAATACCATAACTAAAGTAGCTGATGGTGTACTGAAATGTCCGGACTAGCAGGCACTCGTTGATAATCTTAACACATTAACTACCAAATTAAAAAACACACTGTGGCCGAATTAAATTTTTTTCCCATTTTCATCCTGTAGGTGTTTGCACAAAGTAAGCTGTAGTTTTCGTAATTGTTTACAGATTTGTATGAATTACACGTCATTTTAAAGATAAATGAATGTACTATTACAATAAACATTGGTTGCAACTATAATAGAGGTTGTTGCTATTTAACGGCCCTCCGATGGCCATGGACTTGCAATATTTTCACAATTATAACTGCTTGCGCCCCATCTCTATCAAAATCACAATTTCAATCAATGTGCACACAGTTTTCACTCTTGTCCTCGTCGCTAGATCTTTCAGTCAATTGTTGAAACATGTTTCTATCCTTTTCAGCCGTTAGACGAGATGTACACGCATTTGTTGTAGTCCTAGCACTAGTTACCACTGTAAACAGTTTTACACGATTTGGTAACTAACCCAAAACGCTGAAAAATATGAACATAATATCAATTTTTCAGTGTTCTACAACAACCATGCTTTGGGAATTTGTTTTCCAGTGGCAACTTAAAATCTCGAACCAGATCAGAGAGTGTTTCAGTACATTTTTCATTCGTTTTATTACTAAAATTAGATTGGCGCCCTGAGCGGCTTGCGGTCCAAATGTGATTATGTTGCGAGCCGCTGACAGCGGCTTGCGGTAGTTAATGAGTTAAAATTCCTCGAAAAGAAATATGTATAAAGAGCTTTCATAAAATGCACTTTAAATAGTTCAGACTCGTATTTTAATTTTAATTTAAGCAGGCTGTGTCCTATTCAAGTTTTAAGGTTAGTCCTGTTTTTCAGTACAATTCATGTATGTGTGTATGTCTATAAAGGCGATTTAATACATATATATAAATAATAGTACTTGTAATTCTTTATACATTTAGATGTTAATAAATTGCCTACAAATGATTTTTATGAAATATGGACACTATGTTAAAAAAAATTTTTTCCTCATTTTTTTTCTTCCCGTGATAAATTGGCCTCTAAACACTTTTTAAAAAATTATAAAAGGACAGGTGTTCAAATCCTTTGAAAAAAAATTGGGATGTATCTTTGTAGTATGCAGATTAATGTGTAAAAATTTAAAGCTTGTACCTTTTTATACTTTTTGAAATATGTGAACATTGACTCATGTAAAAAAAACATTTTTCAGTAATGTGTTTTGCAATTTTTGGTTTCAAATATGTTGATAATTATTCATATTGTAGCCCTATTGTTTTCTTTGTGTGATCAGTATATTGCATACTGTTTGTCAGAGAAGGTTGTAACATTAATATTTAAAAAGACGGGAGTGCTCTGAAGTTGATGTGATGTAATTTTTTTTTAAGTCCCCAGTTTATTTGTTGTCCAATTTAAAAAAATAAAGTACCAAATTTCATGGTTTCTCAACTCAAGGGCTTCCATACTGCATTGTTTTTTCTTGTGTTTCTGTGCAAACAAAAATCACTTTGTGGTACCTAACTGCCACCTGAATGCTGCCTCCACCTCCATTCTCATGCTGGAGGTTGTCATGCAACAACGACCCTGCCCTTTATTCTTGCAGAGAAGCCCGATCCTGATTTCTCACCACGCATTACAGACCCACCAGTGTACACAATGGTGACATCATCTCCAGCTCTGCTTTTCCATTGCCATAAGATCTGCACTCTCTGCCAATGCCCAAGGTGAACTGCTGGTAGTTTATACTTCTCCCGTGACACATTTTCAACCCTGGTCACCTGATCAATCGTAGCCTTATAGTATTGTACGTTACGGTCCCTTTGATAAGCTGATCTCCCTTGTTATTTATCCGACAACATACTAGAGCTGTTTTTACCAGAGTTATTCTGCTCTTCTGAGATGCATCTTCCATCCGTTATTAATGTTCCCAGCTATTTGAATCTATTGACCCATTTTAAACCTTCCATTTACTCTGAGATGACCAGTACTTCTGTTTCTTTGCTATTAAGGCTGATGCCTTTATTTTCACAATCTATCACTATTGTATCAACTATTTCCTGCAGCTCCATATCACTATTTTGCTATTATTAAGACATCTTAACAGATCCGGTCCCTCACCCTCAATGACAACCACCTGTTTTGGTTCACGGCTGATTATTCTCTAAAGGCTATTCAACCATCCAGTTGACGTGCCTGGTAGGAAGATAGTTCCGTCCCCAGGAGTGGCATTACTACTACTCTTGAAATCTAGAATATTTTGTTTTAACTTTGAAAACAAGATTTGCCTCGCTGGCTGTTCAACGGCACAAGCCCAAATACAAAACAACTACCTGGGACCCCAAGATGCAGCAATAGTGAATGCAGTCAGCGACTCAGCTTGACTGCCTGCGTCAGGACCAGCGAACCAGAGCTGGTAAAGACCGTGCTCCACCTCCACGTGGTGTTCCTGGAAACAGTCTGCAGCAGTGCAGGCTGGCTGAGTGAGCATGGATCGAAATGGGAAGGCAAACCCGGTCCTTAAAAAATGCTGTGCAGAAGTCGGATGTGTCGACCGAAAGGTGCAGATATCACAGCTTAGGCGCAAACAGATACAACGCAACCACCGTCCTTTTCAGGACGAACGAAGAAGAAGAAACAACTACCTATTGGTTCATAGTCAGGGATACAAGCGAAGAAACCATATTTTGTATTGACAATAGTTTGCAGCTAATTTATTTGGCTACTGGTCCTTCAGATGTCGGAGGCGACATGGTAATGTCAGAAATTACCCCAGCAAGAGTTTATGCGTGCTCTGGTATAGATCAGTTGAAATGACAGCACCATGCTGAAATCTCAGTCAAGACTGGAAATAATGAGTCAAGACATGGAAAAGCCTTTAACTGAATGAAATATACACGTTTGGGGAATCTCAGTGACGGGCCAGTTGATGTACCAGTTGATGTACGTGATGCTGGTGGTTACTGCGTGATGCTGGTGGTTACTGCGCTGGTGGTTACTGCGTCTCACATATTTTAAGTTGGGACTGAAATGGTACATCATCACTATGGAAGTGATGAACTACACAGGTGATTACTAGTTCTGAATCTTCAGGGCACGAGACGAGACAAAACTACATAAACTGGAGACAGAGACCCGGCTACTGACATTAGACAAGTTGTAGCATTCATTTGTTGAAGACCTATGCTCCGAGCAATGAATGTCTATGCAACGGATGAAAAATGTGGTTGAATTAGATGATTACAAAGTTGATCAATCCCAAGATTTTTTTTTATACCACTGGTCAATATACAAATGCAGAATTTAACTAAAAATTGGCTAGTTGATACTGTTACACATGTAATCAGAGAACAATTTCAGAATGTCCCTTTCATGAATCTAATGTTCAGATGAAACCTGCTCACAGACAGCAGATGAATGCCAGTATTCATTTGTAATTTTAGTTTGCCTTTGACACGTTAGCCAAGTATGGCCCATTCGTTGTTGTGACTTATTCATATTATACTTATGTCTGTGTTTACTTCACACACACACACATCATCCATTCAAGGCAACCAGAAGACAATTTTACTGGTGAAGCAAATAATTTATTGGTCCTGTTTCAAAAACAGATGGAATTCCCTAATACTATTTATGAATGTTACTGGTACCTAATAAATAAAAGTGTAAATTAGTAATTATCAAACTAAACAGGGTCCCCCAATTTCCAAATTGGGAACTCGGCTGAAAGAACTAGACAACAAAAAAATGCTACAAGCCCAACTATTAACTGAGATGGTTCCTAGTGTGACAAACCAACATTAATCCACTTCCTCAATGGTTGGACCACTACCAGAGCCAGCACCAGCAGCACCAGCTCCAGGAGCACCAGCGCCAAAGTTGGGCATGCCACCACCAGGAGCACCACCCATTCCCTGGTACAACTTGGAGATGATTGGGTTACAGACACCTTCAATCTCTTTCTGCTTGTACTCAAACTCTTCCTGCTCAGCTGATTGGTTAGCGTCAAGCCATTTGATGACCTGGAACATAAATGTAAGTATAAATACAACTACTAGCGTCAAGCCATTTGATGACCTGGAACATAAATGTAAGTATAAATACAACTACTAGCGTCAAGCCATTTGATGACCTGGAACATAAATGTAAGTATAAATACAACTACTAGCGTCAAGCCATTTGATGACCTGGAACATAAATGTAAGTATAAATACAACTACTAGCGTCAAGCCATTTGATGACCTGGAACATAAATGTAAGTATAAATACAACCCAGGATCTAAACATCTCAGTACCTACAAACATTGCTAGTGGATAAGTTATAGGGTTGACACATCCCCACCTCATAATGCTGGACCTAATATAACATCTATATAGTGCTAGAAGCTGAGAAGATTCAACAAATCACTTGTTCAGCATGTCTGTTATAGCTACGGACTAAATGGGCACCGGCAGCGAATATACCACCATACAGTACCAATCAACACGCTTTAGCTCCCCAAGGAGCATAGGCCTTCAACAAACACATGCCAAGTCTTCCTGTCACGTGCCATCCACTCGTTCTTTCCATGTTTTCCTCATCATTTTCACCTCTGTAGCCAGTTCTCTTCTCCAGTTTTTTTTGTCTACCTCTGCTCTCCCTGTGGATTCCAGAACAAGGACTGCCTTGTAATGCTATCAACAAGTTTCCCCAATGTGTGTCCTATCCATCGCGTCTTCTCATCTCTTGTTCCACTGGCACTTGTCTGGTTCTTGTCATCAATTCCACATTTGTGACTTTGTCATACCATCATCTTCTTCTTCCTCGTTCGCCCTGAAAAGGACGGTGGTTGTGTTGTGTCTGTTTGCGCCAAAGCTGATATCTGCAGCTTTCGGTCGACACATTCGACTTCTGCACGGCATTTTTTATGGACCGGGTTTGCCTTCCCATTTTGATCCGCACTCGCTCAGCCAGACTGCACTGCTGCAGACTTTCCAGGACCACCACGTGGAGGTGGAGTGCGGTCTTGACCAGCTCTGATTCGCTGGTCCTGACGCAGGCAGTCAAGCTATGAGTTGCTGACTGCATTCACTATTGCTGCGTCTTTGGGCCCCATATACCATCATCATCAGGTGCCATCTCCACAACGAAGGTTGGCTGTAATGGATCTCCAACGTCTTCAGTCTCTTGTCTTGGTGGTGCACTCTGAAAGACACTTTCCTGAGACGATTCAATAAATCACTTGTTCAGCATGTCTGTTATAGCTACTCCCTTCTATTATGGTCTTCTGTAACCTAAATACAGGGAATAAAACTGAAGCCCGAAACCTATTCTCAATGTAAAATGAGAAAATTTTGAAATACCAATTCAAGAGCGCAGTATTAAAGTTTCAAAATGAAGGAGCATACGTTGCCGAAAACTGCTCAACAAGACTTGGTGCACTACATGCCACCAATGTGGTTCTGCTGTGAGCACGTAAACCACCATCGCACCACACAAAAATCTTTACATGTACATTTCTCACCTCATCACTTTTCACCTCTGTCCTATCAGCCAGTTCAATCTTTCTCCACTTTTTTTTTGTCTACATCTGCTCTCCCAGTGGATTCCAGAACAAGGACTGCGCTTGTAATGCTATCAACAAGTTTCCCCAATGTGTGTCCTATCCATCGCGTCTTCTCATCTCTTGTTCCACTGGCACTTGTCTGGTTCTTGTCATCAATTCCACATTTGTGACTTTGTCATACCATCATCTTCTTCTTCCTCGTTCGCCCTGAAAAGGACGGTGGTTGTGTTGTGTCTGTTTGCGCCAAAGCTGATATCTGCACCTTTCGGTCGACACATTCGACTTCTGCACGGCATTTTTTATGGACCGGGTTTGCCTTCCCATTTTGATCCGCACTCGCTCAGCCAGACTGCACTGCTGCAGACTTTCCAGGACCACCACGTGGAGGTGGAGTGCGGTCTTGACCAGCTCTGATTCGCTGGTCCTGACGCAGGCAGTCAAGCTATGAGTTGCTGACTGCATTCACTATTGCTGCGTCTTTGGGCCCCATATACCATCATCATCAGGTGCCATCTCCACAACGAAGGTTGGCTGTAATGGATCTCCAACGTCTTCAGTCTCTTGTCTTGGTGGTGCACTCTGAAAGACACTTTCCTGTCCATCTCTTGATGTTATCTTCCCACTTATATAGCACTGTCTTCCCCTTGCACGTTTGCCTTCACCTCTCCCTTCTATTATGGTCTTCTGTAACCATTGTTATATACAGGAGAATAAAACTGAAGCCCAGAAACCTATTCTCAATGTAAAATTGAGAAAATTTTGAAATATTCCACATTCCAAGAGCCAGTATGACAAGAATAAAGTTTCAAAATGATAGGATAAATAATACGTTGCCGAAAATTGCTCACAAGACTTGGTGCACTACAAGATGGCCACCAGGCATGATGGTGACTGCTGTGAGCTAAGGAACTAAGAATAAACCACAAAAATATTCGCACACACAAAAATCTGAGTACAAGTACATGGCATGTCTCACCTCTGAGCACTTGTCAGTGATGATCTTCCTATCATCAGTACCAATCTTGTCTTTCAACTTCTCATCCTCGACAGTTGACTTCATGTGGAAGCAGTAGCTCTCCAGGGCGTTCTTGGCAGAAATGCGCGATTTCTGTTTCTCGTCTTCATTCTTGTATTTTTCTGCATCGTTCACCATTCTCTCAATTTCTTCTTTCGACAGACGACCTGTGATAAAGACAAGCATAGAGAATACAATATACAATAAGCACTTCCTGCATTAGTTCATACAATTTTAGTTTAAAAAAAAGTGTGTAATCCTGAAGCTGTCTGTATATCTATAGAGTGGCACTGGCCATGTATGTAGGGCACTTTTGTGGCAGATATTCAGATGTCATGGGTGATTTCTATATTTAGCTTGTTGAATAAGATATCTCAATCATGTTTTGGTCTGTGCCAAGTCTGAAGGTTTATCATTGTATCAATTGTTAAGCTTGTAATATGTTCTGCCTCTCACTTTTGTATCTGATAATACACTTGGCCTCTTCATAAGTTATGCTGGTCAACCACCAGTACAGCACTAATAGGGAGGCCCGCCTGTGCTGGCAAGTATCGTCAATGATCAAGGAAAATTCTACAAAATTACATCTGACAATTCTGTAACAGACCAAGGACAGACGTGTTTTTGTGTTATTTGCAACTATTAGTGTAATATATCAAGGTAAATTATTTAAGAAAAATATTTATGTCCCAATTCTGTAACAGACCAAGGACAGACGTGACCATGCTGTTGGCAAGTATCGTCAATGATCAAGGCAAATTATACAAAATTACATCTGACAATTCTGTAACAGACCAAGGACAGACGTGACCATGCTGTTGGCAAGTATCGTCAATGATCAAGGCAAATTATACAAAATTACATCTGACAATTCTGTAACAGACCAAGGACAGACGTGACCATGCTGTTGGCAAGTATCGTCAATGATCAAGGCTGTCAGTTCACAATTCTGTAACAGACTGGTAAAAGACTGGAGACAAGAGCAGTGATGTAATACTTCCGGCAGATGATACTGGTTGTAATAAACATTGTGGAAGATTATAATGTTAGATCTGTGAAGTGACATATAATAATAATAATAATAGATTCTTTAAGCGCCAAACACGGCGCATAAGGCAGAAACCAGTGCTCTCCAGGTTGTTCGTTGTGACGCCACTCCTCTTAGCTCTTGCACATTATTTAGGCCCAACGTTCTTCCTTCTCTTATTATTGTTCTTCTGAGTGTTTTCTTTTGGTCTTCCTTTTTACTCTTGTCAGAACCCAAGCCGACACTGTAGTCAGGATACCGTTGGCATCAATGTCAAAGGTCACTTCAATCTGAGGCACACCTCTAGGAGCTGGGGGAATGCCCGTCAACTCAAATTTACCCAGAAGGTTGTTGTCTCTTGTCATAGCACGTTCACCTTAACACTGTATTACCTGAAATGTAACATCGTAATTTTGTTAAAATGCCAAAAATGCATGGAAAAAATTGTTAACCATCCCGAGTATTTTACTGTTTAAATATATGCACCTTTCAACTTTCTGTGCTTATTTTTCCCCGTTCAAGACATATAGGTCTCGTTAATACAATACTAGCTTTAGTTTATTAGACCCTTTTTGGAGACCAATTTTAACCAAAAGCGACCATATTTTTATTGCCTTTGGTGTTGAACATAGAATGCTACATCATTGCGCCCAGGTCCACCAGGTTGCTTATTTGTCATTTTATACCCAATTGTTCATTGTGGGTATAGTTTCTCATAACCGCATCAAGATATTGCACATTGGTGTCTTATAGAGGCCTTGTTTCAAAGTTTTATGTAAACCATTCTGTATACCTTTTATTTGTTTAACCAACATCTTGCAGTGGTTGATATTTTTGAAACATTCACATTGCGTTGGAAAAATAGATTGTTTTCTTCCACAACGGGCTATGGAGATTTTCAATGAACTTTGAAAGATTAGATCTACGTTTCTGTGTTATTCCAATAGTGAAAATGATTAATCCTACTTTGATGTGGAATATGACCCAGTTAGATGTGGACTATGACCCAATTATCAGCAATAGTGAAAATGGGAACTAGTAAAAATTATAGACAATGGACATTTAGAGGCACATTTACTTGTATGGAATTATTCTTCGGTAACTTTATGAGCTCCCATTGTTGTGGTGGGCCTAAAACATACTTGTCTGATAAGCTAAAAATTCGTCATTATTTGTTTCATTAACTGCTTTAACATTTCCCCAAATTTTGACTCCAGCAGCTTTAAAATTTTTTAATCTTTTAAACGGCTTGTTTGATCTCGTCAATGCGTGAATTCATCGAATTAATTGGAAAGTGGTTGTGGATGTTTCATTATTAAAATCAGGTGTTTACTGTTGGTGGTGGTCTGTTTAGCACCTCCATGAAGTGCTCAGCCCATCTCTTCATTTGTTCTTTTTCTGTTGGTATTGAATTCCCTAATTTACCTTTAACAGGTGTTTCCATAGCAATAGGCTGGTGACATAGTTGTTTTGTAATTTGAAAGGCACTTACTATTACAAGTTCTTGCAGCATTTTCAGCTTCTACGGCCAGTTCATTATGAAATGTCTTTTATCTCTTCGAGTTTTTGTCTTGAAATTTTTTTAAACTGTGATAAGTTAGTTTGCAAGATTCAACTGCAAATATACATGTTTTTTGCCGTAGTAGTTAAGTTTTGCTGTTTTCCTTTCTTGTTTTTTATCCCAAGCTATCTTCTCTGTCCATTTTTTTTCTTTTTATGTACTAAAATAAATGTCGCTGCTTTTTGTCATTGTGTATTTTGTTCCCATTTAGTATCGATTGTCTTGGTGGTGATATCGTTGAAATTTTTGCCTAAAGCATCGAAATAGTTGTTATGTTTTTATATTGGTCGTTTAAATCATTTGATTGCAGGCTGTGGACATGTATTCTTCTAATTCGGTTGGTATAACTTGCCTTCATTTCACTATTTTAGCTATGCAGAGGTTATGAACTTGTTCCAGATCTCTGAAATATGCTCTGAAATCTTAAAGAAAAATAAGCGCTTTGCAGTTGATCTATCTGGTTCTTGTTCTGCCATCAGGTGAATTCCAACTTGTGGAATTCTTAGAAATCAATGGTGCTGCCACAAACTGATATTTCACAAAGTTCTAGAAGTCTTTCGCCATTTTGATTCACAGCCATGCCATGGTACCGGAGAGATGTCAAAATCTGTTGTAAAAGACTTTGGCGTTAAAATCACCCAGTGATGTAATATTCATGCTTGGGCATTGTGTTGATACTTAGGTTGTTCATAGAAGTCATCTTTTGTGGAAGATTATAATGTTAGATCTGTGAAGTGACATATGGTCATGGAAAACAGGCAAGTGGAGTTTTGATGAATGACATGTAAAGAAAATATTGTGCGCAATGCAGAATGTTCTACAGATGAGGGTTGGGGGAAGAGAAGAGATCCTTATTGATATCAGATGTAAGTGCTGTGAAAATGAATGTTTAATTTTAGAGATATTGAATGTGATTGTCGCTAGAATAATTTGTTTACTTTGATGGTGTATTTTAGATTTGGAGATGTATATGACTCCCATCATCTCCTGGGTGAAAACCCCTGGTGTTTTCACGTGGGGAAAGGGGCGGATGCCACGGAGTGTTTTGAGGGTGTTTAGTGTGTATGAATGTTCCCATGCTCCAGCGGGAGTTTATTAGTCATTTGAGTTGTTGTGAGTTGGGTATGCTTGAGTTGTACAAGCAATGTGAGCAGAGGTCAAGACAAGCTGCTAGCTATAGTTATGGGTGAATGAAGCTCAGGAGTGTGGAAGGTTTCACGTGTTTGGCGAATACGAGTTAAAGGGGTCAGTCAGAGAGAGTAGACAGTGAAGAGCGTAGAGAAGAGAAAGGTGGATGTCTAAAGTAGTGTGCGAGTAGAGGAGTTGTGCAGTGGATTTATGAAGTATCCTATTGTGTCTGTAGATATTCCGAGAATCAGTGATTGTAGATACTCGGAATTTGCTTTGTCTCCAATGATTGTAATAGCCCTGCGCCCATTGTGACATATTTGTGATATATATATTCACGGAGATTGATATGGTTGTTGGTGTATTACTCCTTAAGACAGTGAGCTACATCCACCCACATACACCCTACGTCACAATAAACCACTTCTTTTCCCAACGAAACCACACAGGCAGGTGAGCAAAAATGCTTTTAATCTGCAACATTCTGGGACTGCTTCACTGCATATCTATCGTCACAAAGACATTTCAGACAGGAAAGTGAATAGAAACTGGATTCGAACATAGGACAGGACCAAGTATTAAAGGATCTGATATTAGAAAGAAAACTCAAGACTATAGTACTGGAAACCACGAGTCCTAGGAACCTACATACAGAATGACAGATTACCCCGACCACCTGTAAGAGCCTCTTAAAGCCAGCTTCCTGACACTGTTCCAGTGTATTACGTGTTTTTATCATTTTGCATTTAACGTGCAATTGCTTCACAAGGAAGCCCCAGACTCCATGTGGAGCACCCGGGTGTACATATTTTAACAAGTTTGTGTGCATATACAATGCAATTGTTTTCCCCGCTGTCCAAATTTACTTCCATCAGACACAGGGCGTAATGCTCAGGGATGGTAAAGTTACTATGGAAGTGATGGAATGGAAGCAGAGGGCACCCGATTCTCATAAGGAGACGCTTAGAAGAGGCATGTTTTCTGTGGTACAAGTCTGGTTCAAGTTGCCAGCAGTCTACATTAAGGTAGTAGACTACCTTGTAGGGTAAAAAACTCAAATTTTCCTTTCAGAATCAAACAACCATGGGTATAGTGTTAGTATGGACTTAACATTTTTGTCCACATAATGACCTCATTAATTATGCAAATTAGCTATCCAATATGGCCGCCGTAGTGAATAAATTATACACCTTTTTTAAAACATCATAACTATGTTATTTTTACAAGGATCGGACTGAAACTTGGCAAATTGAATTAGTATATATAGCTTGAGGTTTTGACCTAAAATAACAGATATTGACCGAAAGGTTGATTTGTAATGAATTTTCAAAATTTATATTTCTTGAATGTTTGATATTTGTGCCTCATTATATATGCATGATGGTCATAAAACTAAAATTTTGAATTCAATTGTATCCATTTTAGGTCATAATCTGTAAGATTATATGATAACCAACTGTGTTAATTTTCATGTCAATTGAATGTATAGATCCAGAGATATCTTGTTTCAAAGATCACCAATTATGCTAAAAAGACAATTCCGAGAAAACAAAGAAAAACAGAAAAAGAACTCACAAAATGAAGTTTAATGAGCTCCTGTTGAATAAAGGTCTCCTTCTACTGCAGCTGCAGTGTCTATGAATCCCATTTTCAGTGCTCTCAGGGTCTTTCCATTGCAATGTCATTACTTGCTGAATAGATCCTGTGCAGCGTTCTCCTGTATGCTTTCTTTGCCATGCGTTGACTTGTGTTCATGTATATCGAAAAATTCTGCAATGCACTGTGGCCTTTCCCAATAGAACGCACAAATGCCACCATTCGCACATTTACTTCTTTGTTTGTGAGTAGCTGAAGATGAAACATCAGAAGTATTGAAATTGGCAGTCCATTGGCCACTGTTTGTGCGCTTGATACTGATTTCATGACAAAAGCCATCCTGAGTCTCTTCGACGATCTCACAGGTCAGTGAGTACTGATAACATTTGTCACATCTAAAGTTAGCGCATAAAAACCCAAACAGTAGTTTTACATCCATAAGGATAAACCCATTTCCTTTGTTGTCATTTTTAGCTTGTCCTTCACTTTCTTGGACCTTTATGACCTTTATTTTCTTTGCTGAGGAGCACAGAGGTTTTATAGCGTCACTATCGACAATAGGTGTCTCATTTTCAGGCAACGGTTTGTTGGTGTACACGCCTCCCAGTCTTTCTTATTTCTCATTGTGAACAAAAGAAGCTCTGCTAACTACTATTATACAGAATCAGTATAAAACTAGCAATAAATAGAGTTGATGTTGGTGAAAATGCACTATGCATGTAACAAATGTTGAAATTTACGATCAAAGCTTTCTAGACACACACTTTTGAAAAATTCACAAGAAATCATTGAGTGATTCCCCGTGGAAAAGTTATAAATATCTTTTTCCTGTTGCCTATGTATAATTATAATTTCGCAGTTTTACAATTACGCACCTTCTTGTTGGGTCATTATTCACATGGTAACCAACTATAAACATTGGTTGCTATGCAAATCACTCAAGGGGGCGTGTGTAGAAAAACACTGATTCCTATCAAACCAGAGTATCTCTAAGCTTCTATGAATTATTTTTAGTTCAAGAACATGTTGACGATGATTTAACGCATGAAAATGAAAATTGTTGGATTTTTATTTTTTTTAAGCTTTTCTGGGTATACTTCTACCTTAAGATGCCTTCATCAGACTCGTCTTGATGCTTGCTGTGACAATTGGAGTGGTTACTCCTAACACAACCGCGAAGGGGCGTGCTACCGCCACAGAATTTGACGACTGACACCCTTTTGGAACCAACAATGACGGAACCAAACACCAAAGCATCGTCAACATCTCACACCTTAGGTATTAGTCAGGCCCAGCAAAATATCTTTTTTTTTTTAACGATAGCTTGAAAGTCACTACCAGTGATGAAAACCGTTTTAACTTTATATTTAACTTAAAATTTGTAATTTGTAAATACAAATTGATTTACTCATTGAGTGAATTGCACTTGTAAGAAATATATAATCATCCGGAGCTATTAAATAGATATTTTACTGAATCATGTCAGTTAACTGGCAAAAAAAAAAGGCGCGAGAAGATAAGCTCATGGCAGTTTAGGTGATCTCATTTGTTATGTTCGATTCCCAAAAATTCCTGTGAGGCTCTCTGAAATAGAAGCAGTATCATTCTATTTTTATATCTGCCATGAGTAATTGCGAAGGTTGGCTACTGTTGCACTCGACATGTGGCCACTAAAAACTTGTATACAGCATATCTGCCTAGAAAACCCACAGTTCAGCTACCAGCTTTATGCATTTTTCTCATGTTTAAAACTTGGAGTGGGCCACAAACACAAAAGACTAACCTGAATGAGCACACCAGGCTGGTTGTCTGAGTAAGTGGTGAATGTCTGCGTCTGCTTGGTTGGAATGGTAGTATTTCTCTTGATCAGAGCTGTCATGACACCACCGGCCGTCTCAATACCCAGAGACAGAGGTGTCACGTCCAGCAACAGAAGGTCCTGCACCTCTTCAGACTTGTCACCATGGAGAATGGCAGCTTGTACAGCTAATGACAGGAGTAAAATATAAACACTAAAGTACTGTAAAAAAAGTAACCAGTGAGTTGGGTACATAGATAAGCCATCGCCCAATAGATACAAGTGAGATGTAAAACTGAAAATACTTGGACAAGCCATTTCCAAACATGTACAAGTGAGATGTAAAATAAAATAGACTACTTTCTGTAATAGTAAAAAAAATTTTCTATGGTACAAAATTGATACAGCTGACAATTTAACTAGCTACTCATGATTCAGACATCCAAGGAAGGGCAATGGGCCATCTTCAGAACAAGAGCCGTTCTTCTGGTGGAAACCGCGAATGTTGTGGAATAAATTTCATCACTATCATGAGTAGACTATATTATATAACAGCAGAACATGGAATTTTCTAAAGATTTAAGGCCCATGAAGAAAACGGGATGACCCAGAGTCCGCTGGGAGGACAACATTAGACAATCTTTGAAGGACCAAGGACTAGAATGGAACCAGGCCAGGAGGAAGACAACCGATAGGATAGTCTGGCGCTCTCTCTTCCAAACCTCTACACCTCACGGTAGAAGGGGAACGACTAAGTAAGTAAGTAAGAAGAAAACGGGGTAAGAGGTACAAGGAAACCAAGTAACACAGAAAAGATGGAAATGAAGTGGAAGAAGAATACATGGACAGACTAAGTTGACAGCAAGACTTGGCATTATGTTCTGTGGGCCAGTCGAAAGGCCAAGATTAAGCATATAAGAAATGGACTGACATATGGCACACTTATTACAATGAAGAAAAAAACCTTTACAATTAATGCAACAAACAATTATACTCCAGAATTCCCATGGCTTCCCATGTCATTCACCATTTTTCCTTTCCCATGGTTACATTTTTTTAATACAATTCAGGACCTGGCCATGTTTAAAAGGATAATGCATACAATCCTGGGAATTAAAGCGACTCCATGACCTTTGCTTAAATGTTGTACAATGAGATAAATGTTATGTTTCGAGGGTGTGCCGATACTATAAATAACTACAATTAAGGTTAGGCATCAAGAGGAAACATCCGTTATAAATGAAAGATTTCATGCTGTGAGCATGTATTGCTGATATCGTTCATGTTTGTCACATTTTTTATATTATTCACCTTTTTTGGGGTTACACACAAGATCTTTTAATTTCAAATTGGCGTTAAAATCAGACTTGTTTAATACGTGACTATAGCAGGCCATTTATTTTGTTCACGTTCAAAAATACAACATAAGAATAATGGCTGCTATATATTTTTTTGAAATATGTTATGCTTCAAGAAATCCCGTGACGATGGAAAACTAAAAATAGAGAGCAACTTTGATGTCTACTATTTATTCTAAATAATTCACAAAATAACCACAGTTGACTAGCTAACTCATGATTCAGACATCCAAGGAAGGACAATTGGGCCATCTTCAGAACAAGAGCCGTTCCTCTGGTGGAAACCGCGAATGTTGTGGAATAAATTTCATCACCATCATGAGCAGACACTAGTACAAAAAAACTATTTTCAAGCTCACCTGCACCATATGCTACAGCTTCGTCAGGGTTAATGCTCTTGTTGAGTTCTTTGCCATTGAAAAAGTCCTGAAGCAGTTTCTGGATCTTAGGGATACGTGTAGAGCCTCCGACCAAGACAATCTCATTTATCTGTGATTTGTCCAGCTTGGCATCACGCATTGCTTTTTCTACTGGCTCCAGGGTTCCACGGAAAAGGTCAGCATTGAGTTCTTCAAAGCGAGCCCGTGTGACGCTGGTGTAGAAATCAATACCCTCAAACAAGGAGTCGATTTCAATGTTGGCCTAAAGGAGAAAAAAATCTTGGATACAGCCCTCAATCTGGTCTGTTTACAAAAATTTCATTATTAGTAAAGGCAAAAGTCTATGTGGTGTAGACTCCTTACTGTTAAATCACGCAGAAGCCTGGGAAGAAACAGCAGTAGGAGGCCATAACACAGACTATATAGGAGTCTTAACTTAGCATATAGGAATGAAATAGACACCATACATTTCAAAATGTGACACCAGACAACTGTCCTTTCATGTCAAAGCATTCTGCAGGAATCAGTTATTTTTTAATAACACTTGAGGATTCTGTCTGAAGTCTAGTATAGGCAGCACCAATGAAAGGATCAAGGACCAGGAAAACCAGTTGTCTACTACAGCATTATACAGCATGTTCCAACATCTAACCAAATAGTTGTAGTCAAGCTTTGTCTACTACAGTATTATACAGCATGTTCCAACATCTAACCAAATAGTTGTAGTCAAGCTTTGTCTACTACAGTATTATACAGCATGTTCCAACATCTAACCAAATAGTTGTAGTCAAGCTTTGTCTACTACAGTATTATACAGCCTGTTCCAACATCTAACCAAATAGTTGTAGTCAAGCTTTGTCTACTACAGTATTATACAGCATGTTCCAACATCTAACCAAATAGTTGTAGTCAAGCTTTGTCTACTACAGTATTATACAGCATGTTCCAACATCTAACCAAATAGTTGTAGTCAAGCTTTGTCTACTACAGTATTATACAGCATGTTCCAACATCTAACCAAATAGTTGTAGTCAAGCTTTGTCTACTACAGTATTATACAGCATGTTCCAACATCTAACCAAATAGTTGTAGTCAAGCTTTGTCTACTACAGTATTATACAGCATGTTCTAACATCTAACCAAATAGTTGTAGTCAAGCTTTGTCTACTACAGTATTATACAGCCTGTTCCAACATCTAACCAAATAGTTGTTGGTCAAGCTTTGTCTACTACAGTATTATACAGCATGTTCCAACATCTAACCAAATAGTTGTAGTCAAGCTTTGTCTACTACAGTATTATACAGCATGTTCCAACATCTTAACCAAATAGTTGTAGTCAAGCTTTGTCTACTACAGTATTATACAGCATGTTCCAACATCTAACCAAATAGTTGTAGTCAAGCTAGAACCAAACACCGTTAAGAAAAAAATAGTCAAGATCACAATGGCTACAGCATAGCTACACTGATGTCTGCATGTTTAACATGGCAAAAATAAGGGAGTTCTCAATTTTTCTTTGCATGACAAATCTAACAAAAAAAATTCTTGGTTCATTACCGACCTAATATAAATGTAAGATGAGTTAAATGACGACAGAATGAACTGTAAAAAAAAAAAACTGACCTGTGTAGACGATGAGAGAGTTCTCTTTGCCCTCTCGCAGGCTGTCCTGAGACGACGGACAGCTCGTTTGTTTTCACTGATATCCTTCTTATGTTTGCGCTTAAATTCCTGAATGAAGTGGTTGACCATGCGGTTGTCAAAGTCCTCACCTCCCAAATGGGTGTCACCGGCAGTGGACTTTACCTCAAAGATGCCGTCTTCAATCGTGAGAATGGAGACATCAAAGGTGCCGCCACCCAGATCAAAGATGAGAACATTACGCTCAGCACCGACCTGGAATCACACACGTCCAATTACACTACAAATTATAACAAAAACATTAACCAATCAACACACAGAATTTATTGCACCCTCTGGCATGTCGTATAAGGGGGTTGTCAACCTCGTCAAGCAAATAGCTACAGAAACCTACCATTGCAAGAGCTTCCTTGGGGGGCGGTGGCCCCACACTTAGGGATCCTTTAAAAAATAAGCCATAACATACCCCCACCCCATGACTCAAACCTGGGCCCTTACTCCTGTATTACTGAAACTGCATTCAGCGTTCTATCATTGGCTCTTTTCTACATTACCAGAAACATACTGTATATGCATCATCAACTCATGTGTAGTACTTGGGAGGGGGCGGGTCCTCTGGCACATCATAAATGGTGCTCAGTGAAGTGGTGCATGTGGTGCTGGAAACCTCATGTAAAACTGGTACAGACAACCAGTGCAAATGTTACTGCCTCAAGAGGGTTATCTGCTGTGGTGGGTTGGTGTGTGTGTGTGTAAGGAGCAACAACAACAACAACTAGATATGTCAAACATCTTACTTTTTTGTCTAAGCCATAGGCAATGGCAGCAGCTGTTGGCTCATTGATGATTCTGAGAACATTGAGACCAGATATGGTACCAGCATCTTTAGTGGCCTGTCGCTGTGAGTCATTGAAGTAGGCAGGCACAGTCACAACAGCATCTGTCACAGTCTGAAAGAGGAGGAATGTTGAGATGTGATGACTATGGTTACATGGTAAACAACTTGAAAACATAGTAGTCCCAACATTCTAATGCACACTCCAGCTATGTATCTATCCCTATGAAACTGTCTCATCAAGTGCCCTACATTATGTATAGGAAAATGCCATCTTCTAATATATGAAGCAAAAGAACTTGCGAACAGTACAAGGCCTTGGGTTGATGGGCAAGAGCCTAAATGCTGCTGGATCTATAACAACTAATGCAGGGGGTTCCCAACATAATACAGCCCCCGTGCCCTGTTTACTAGCTACTCATGATTCAGACATCCAAGGAAGGACAACTGGGCCATCTTCAGAACAAGAGCCGTTCCTCTGGTGGAAACCGCGAATGTTGGAAAAAACTTCATCACAATCATGAGTACACTAAGCTAGTACATGCTAATAGTCAACATACCTGCACCATATACTAGTGAACCTACTCGTGTCTACATAAGAGACAAATAAATTCTGTAGAGCTTACCATGCAATAAGCACAAAAGAAAAACTTTAAGAGTTATTGTGTTATGAACACCCCAGGCTGTGAACCCCT
This sequence comes from Oreohelix idahoensis, assembly GCA_024509875.1. NCBI lineage: Eukaryota > Metazoa > Mollusca > Gastropoda > Stylommatophora > Oreohelicidae > Oreohelix > Oreohelix idahoensis. Next base: position 328,725 of record JAMPIV010001437.1, read on the forward strand.
TTTTTTTTCTGTATCAAAATTAACAAATACAAAATCTTAACGAATTAAATGTCTACTAGGTACTCATGATTCAGACATCCAAGGAAGGACAATTGGGCCATCTTCAGAACAAGAGCCGGTTCTGGTGGAAACCACGAATGTTGGAATAACTTTCATTAATACTACGAGTCTTAACATGATATTTCAAATGTTTCATAACTGCAGTTTGTCCCTTCATAGCTATACTGCACTAATGCTTTAAATTATGGATGTGTTTTACAATACTAACCTTTCCTAGATATGCCTCGGCAGTTTCCTTCATTTTAGTGAGAACCATGGATGAGATTTCTTCTGGGGTGAACGTCTTTGCTTCTCCCTTGTACTGGACCCTAATCTTAGGCTTTCCACCATCATTTATCACAGTGAATGGCCAATGTTTCATGTCCGAAGTAACAGTGGGGTCATCAAAGCGACGCCCAATCAACCTCTTGGCATCTGCAATCATACAGTAACGTTCCCTCATTACACTGATCCCTCCTTACAGGAGAAGCATGAGATACACAATCAGGTCATATACAAAGTCTTATGGCTACTTTTTCCCTAGGAAATACAAGTGTGCAAGTGACAAGGAATTACCAAGTCTTATGACTACTTTTTCCTATAGAAAATACAAGTGTGCCAATGACCAGGAATTAACATTTTCTACAACCTGGATATTTTTTAATTAATAATACTCTGTGCTACTTGTGTCAATGTGTTGACCTTTAAGGTAGTAGGCTACCCACAAAAGATTTAAAAAAATATAAATCCAACAATTTTCATTTTCATGCTTTAAATCATCGTCAACATGTTCTTGTACTAAAAATAATTCATAGAAGCTTAGAGATACTCTGGTATGATAGGAATCAGTGTTTTTCTACACACACCCCCTTGAGTGATTTGCATAGCAACCAATGTTTATAGTTGGTTACCATGTGAATAATGACCCAACATGAAGGTGCGTAATTGTAAAACTGCGAAATTATAATTATACTGAGGCAACAGGAAAAAGATATTTATAACTTTTCCAAGGGGAATCACTCAATGATTTCTTATGAATTTTTCAAAAGTGTGTATCTAGAAAGCTTTGATCGTAAATTTCAGCATTTGTTACATGCATTGTGCATTTTCCCCCACATCAACTCTATTTATTGCTAGTTTTATACTGATTCTGTATAATAGTAGTTAGCAGAGCTTCTTTTGTTCACAATGGGAAATAAGACAAAGTAAGTTCCTTGGAAATCGGTACACCAACAAACCGTTGCCTGAAAATGACACCTATTGTCGATAGTGACGCTATAAAGCCTCTGTGCTCCTCAGCAAAGAAAATAAAGGTCCAAGAAAGTGAAGGACAAGCTAAAAATGACAACAGAGGAAATGTGTTTATCCTTATGGATATAAAACTGCTGTTTGGGTTTTTATGCGCTAACTTTAGATGTGACAAATGTTATCAGTACTCACTGACCTGTGAGATCGAAGAGACTCGGGATGGCTTTTGTCATGAGATCAGTATCAAGTGCACAAACTGTGTCGAATGGAATGCCAATTTCAATACTTCTGATGTTTCATCTCCAGCTACTCACAAACACAAAGAAGTAAATGTGCGAATGGTGGCATTTGTGCGTTCTATTGGGAAAGGCCACAGTGCATTGCAGAATTTTTCGATATACATGAACACAAGTCAACCCGTGGCAAAGAAAGCATACAGGAGAACGCTGCACAGGATCTATTCAGCAAGTAAGGACATTGCAATGGAAAGACCCTAAGAGCATCGAAAAGGGGATTCATAGACACTGTAGCTGCAGTTGAAGGAGACCTTTATTCAACAGGAGCTCATTAAACTTCATTTTGTGAGTTCTTTTTCTGTTTTTCTTCGATTTCTCGGAATTGTCTTTTTTAACATAATTGGTAATCTTTGAAACAAGATATCTCTGGATCTGTACATTCAATTGACATGAAAATTAACACAGTTGTTTGTCATATAATCTTACAGATTCTGACCTAAAATGGATACAATTGAATTCAAAGTTTTAGTTTTATGACCATCATGCATATATAATGAGGCACAAATATCAAACATTCCAGAAATATAAATTTTGAAAATTCATTAAAAATTAACCTTTCTGTCAATCTCTGTCATTTTAGGTCATGATCTCACGCTATATATAATGATTCAATTTGCCAAGTTTCAGTCAGATCCTTGTACAAATAACATAGTTATGATGTTTTGAAAAAGGTGTATAATTTGTTCACTACGGCGGCCATATTGGATAGCTAATTTGCATAATTAATGAGGTCATTATGTGGACAAAAATTTTTAGTCCATACTAACACTATACCCATGGTTGTTTGATTCTGAAATGACAATTTGAGTTTTTTACCCTATCAAGGTAGCCTACTACCTTAACTCATGATTCAGACATCCAAAGAAGGACAATTGGGCCATCTTCAGAACAAGAGCTAGTCTTCTGGTGGAAACCGCGAATGTTGGAAAAAATTTCTAATCATCGTCATGAGTAAATGTAATACAACTATAGATTCTTTTGGTCAGACAGACTAACTTTTTTTCTCACACACACACACTGGATTATGGCTGACCAAAGCAATGACTTACCAAAGACCGTGTTCTCAGGGTTCATGGCCACCTGGTTTTTTGCAGCATCTCCAATCAGGCGCTCAGTGTCCGTGAATGCTACGTAGCTTGGAGTTGTTCTGTTGCCCTGATCATTGGCAATAATTTCAACTTTCCCATGCTGGAAGACACCAACACATGAGTATGTTGTTCCCAAATCAATACCAACAGCAGGAGCTTTGGCCATTTTATTTGTTTAATTTGCTGGAAAGGAAGAAAAAAAATCATGTTAAAAAAGAAAACATTTTAAGAAATTTTCACAAAATGCTCCTCTTGTATTCGCAAGGACAGAAATCTTATCCTTTTTTCTCTCCCTTTTAATCTTCTAGGCATGAAAATACCACAGGAGTTTAAACAGAAATGTCTTATTTAACTTCTGATGGCATGCAATTAAGATAAATGTAGGGGCCTATAATTTACAACAGATCATTCAGTTTCTATTATATTTGCTTGATTATCTCTTCTGGTAGATTTATTGTATATAGGGTTGTAGCATCCTTGTTGTAAATAACACAGCCTTGGGGTGATAGTCCTCAGCCGTGTTTTGCCCGTTCCTTTCTAAATGTCCTTTTCTCTTTTTGGCAAACCTGTGGTGATGCCTTATCAATAACAAAATCTAGCAATATCTACTAGCTACTCATGATTCAGACATCCAAGGAAGGTCAATTGGGCCATCTTCAGAACAAGAGCTGTTCTTCTGGTGGAAACCGCGAATGTTGTTGGAAAATTTCATCATAATCAGGAGTAGACTACATTTTTTAAAATTTGCATGCTATGTTAAACGTATTTTGCACTATATGCCAGTAAACCTGATAACCCCTATTCAATGAGAGGAAATAAATTCTTGTTTACATGCACACTCAAAATTAGATAATCGATTTTTAAAATTATTCTGTAGGCCTATAAAACATTTGTGTATCTTAAAATTGTTTATCAGAACATAAATTAGTGAGACCCTAGATTCTGTTGTGTGTCAACCAAGTTGTATTCCTGGCTCAGTTTTCAAAGAGATGCCCACATATGCAGAGCTTCCAACTTGTTTCTTGCCACTGGTTATGACAGTAGGGCCTACTTGCCGTTCCCTTTAGTCATTTATCACCAACACTAATTTTGGAATATTTCAACACATTTATCAAATACTCTCCGTAACCCCTCTTGACAAGGTCAGTGTGATATAATATACCTCAAGGTTGGGAACCCCTTTTTTTGTGTTAATTTGTAGCCTAACAATATAAATAAAGATTTATATTGTTAGGATTCAATAACTAGAAACTCATGATTCAGACATCCAAGGAAGGTCAATTAAGCCATCTTCAGAACAAGAGCCGTTCTTCTGGTGGAAACCGCGAATGTTGTGGAATAAATTTCATCACTACCATGAGTTTAAATCACATTTAAAATGTTTAGGCCTACCATATGGTAAATTAAAACTTAAACATGTGTATCTTTAATCTAAAATAGTGGGTTCTTCACTTGGTATGTTATTCCCAAATCAATACCAACAGCAGGAGCTTTAGACATTTTATTTTTTTGATTTGCTGGAAAGGAAAAAAAAAACCATGCTAAACAAAACATTTTAAGAAATTTTCACAAAATGCTCCTCTTGTATTCGCAAGGACAGAAATCTTATACTTTTTTCTCCCTTTTAATCTTCTAGGTATGGAAATACCACAGGAGTTTAAATAGAAATGTCTTATTTAACTTCTGATGGCTTGTAATTAAGATAAATGTAGGGGCCTATTATTTACAACAGATCAGTTTCTATTATATTTGCTTGATTATCTCTTCTGGTAGATTTATTGTATATAGGGTTGTAGCATCCTAGTCATAAATAACACGGCCTTGGGGTGATAGTCCTCAGCCGTGTTTTGCCTGTTCCTTTCTAAATGTCCTTTTCTCTTTTTTGGCAAACCTGTGGTGATGCCTTATCACTTGATGCTATTGGCAGCATGCTCCCAGGATACTGGATTTAGATCAAATGCTTTCATGTCCTCTTGAATATAATGAATATGGAGGTTTACAAGATGAATATTATCAGTCTACTGTATAAATACTCAGTACAAACAAAATCTAGCAATATCTACTAGCTACTCATGATTCAGACATCCAAGGAAGGACAATTGGGCCATCTTCAGAACAAGAGCTGTTCTTCTGGTGGAAACCGCGAATGTTGTTGGAAAAATTTCATCATAATCATGAGTAGACATTTTTTAAAATTTGCATGCTATGTTAAACGTATTTTGCACTATATGCCAGTAAACTTGATAACCCCTATTCAATGAGAGGAAATAAATTCTTGTTTACTAATCATGCACACTCAAAATTAGATAATCGATTTTTAAAATTATTCTGTAGGCCTATAAAACATTTGTGTATCTTAAAATTGTTTATCAGAACATAAATTAGTGAGACCCTAGATTCTGTTGTGTGTCAACCAATAGTTGTATTCCTGGCTCAGTTTTCAAAGAGATGCCCACATATGCAGAGCTTCCAACTTGTTTCTTGCCACTGGTTATGACAGTAGGGCCTACTCGCCGTTCCCTGTAAGTCATTTATCACCAACACTAATTTTGGAATATTTCAACACATTTATCAAATACTCTCCGTAACCCCTCTTGACAAGGTCAGTGATATAATATACCTCAAGGTTGGGAACCCCTTTTTTTTGCGTTAATTTGTAGCCTAACAATATAAATAAAGATTCAAGATTCAATAACTAGAAACTCATGATTCAGACATCCAAGGAAGGTCAATTAAGCCATCTTCAGAACAAGAGCCGTTCTTCTGGTGGAAACCGCGAATGTTGTGGAATAAATTTCATCACTACCATGAGTTTAAATCACATTTAAAATGTTTAGGCCTACCATATGGTAAATTAAAACTTAAACATGTGTATCTTTAATCTAAAATAGTGGGTTCTTCACTTGGTATGTTGTTCCCAAATCAATACCAACAGCAGGAGCTTTGGACATTTTATTTTTTTGATTTGCTGGAAAGGAAAAAAAAAACCATGCTAAACAAAACATTTTAAGAAATTTTCACAAAATGCTCCTCTTGTATTCGCAAGGACAGAAATCTTATCCTCTTTTCTCCCTTTTAATCTTCTAGGCATGGAAATACCACAGGAGTTTAAATAGAAATGTCTTATTTAACTTCTGATGGCTTGTAATTAAGAAAAATGTAGGGGCCTATAATTTACAACAGATCATTCAGTTTCTATCATACAGCGTGTCCGGCAGAATCACTACCAATAACAAATGTCAATATTTCCTCATCCATGTTAGAATTATTTTTTTATGGTTACCTTGTATAGAAACCATCACATTTTTAGGAGCAGTGAGATAATTGATAAATTGTCCGATAATGTGCAGATAACGCAAATGTAATGCGCAGCCGCGGAATGTGATGAAGCGTGTATTGAAAATGGCGGAGTTCACGGTGCAGCAGAAAGTGCAATGCTGTTATTGGCTTGTGGAATTAAAGTTTCCCATTGTTGTGCAAAGGAGATTCAGGCAGGAATATGGACAGAAACCTCCAGAGCGACATACCATAGTGAAATGGCACAAGCAACTGTTGGAAACAGGTTCTTTGTTGAGAAAGAAGGGAAGCAGCAATGAAGCGTTGTCTCCAGATAGAGTTGAAGCAGTTAGCGAAGCTTTTCAACGTAGCCCGTGGAAATCCATTCGACGGGCAAGTGGAGAATTGGGTATTCCAAAATCTACTGTTCACGACATTGTGCACAAAAGATTGCGGCTTAGAGCCTACAAGATCCAGCTAGTGCAGAAGTTACAGCCAAATGATAAACCCAGACGAGCCGAGTTCGCAAATGCAAGGCTATGTCACCTCGATGATGACAATGAATTTCTCAATCGTGTGGTATTCTCCGATGAAGCGACCTTTCACACTTGTGGCAAAGTTCACCGGCATAATTGTAGGATATGGGGGAAATAAAAACCCACATGTCTTAATGGAGCATGAGCGAGACAGCCCTAAACTTAACGTGTGGTGTGCCTTAACCTCGAATGTGATTGGGCCATTTTTCTTCACCGAAGCCACAGTCAGAGGAGCAACATAACTAAACATGCTGCAAAATTTTGCAGTTCCTAGGATACCAGAAGGATTCATATTCCAGCAAGATGGAGCACCTCCACACTATGCCAATGAAGTAAGAAACTACCTTCATCAACAATTTCCAGAAAGATGGATTGGAAGATTAGGTCCCATTGATTGGCCACCATGGTCACCAGATTTGACCCCCTTAGATTTCTTTCTATGGGGATACGTAACAAGCTTTGTCTATCAAACTCTGGTGCAGGGACTGGGGATAATCTTCGGCAGCAAATAACTGACGCTTGTGCATCCGTCACACTTCAGATGCTGCAAAACACGTGGAGAGAGATAGAATACCATCTTGACATTCTTCGAGCCACTAAAGGCGCTCATGTGGAAATCTACCGAAACGTGGTGGAGATCGACTGAAACTTGGTGAGTTGCTACTGAAACTTAATGAGTTTGCCTAACAGACAATCAAAATCCAGTCGGTCTGCTATTATTAGTATAAGAAATATTGACATTTGTTATTGGTAGTGATTCTGCCGGACACACTGTATTTGCTTGATTATCTTTTCTGGTAGATTTATTGTATATAGGGTTGTAGCATCCTAGTCGTAAATGATGGGATGACACGGCCTTGGGGTGATAGTCCTCAGCCATGTTTTGCCTGTTCCTTTCTAAATGTTCTCTTTTTGGCAAACCTGTGGTGATGCCTTATCACTTGATACTATTGGCAGCATGCTCCCAGGATGCTGGATTTATATCAATGCTTTCATGTCCTCTTGAATAGAATGAGGACGGAGGTTTACAAGATGAATATTATCAGTCTACTGTATAAATACTCAGTACAAACAAAATCTAGCAATATCTACTAGCTACTCATGATTCAGACATCCAAGGAAGGACAATTGGGCCATCTTCAGAACAAGAGCAGTTCTTCTGGTGGAAACCGCGAATGTTGTGGAATAAATTTCATCATAATCATGAGTAGACTACATTTTAAAAAATTTGCAATGCTAATATCTTAAAGGTATTTTGCACTTTATGCCAGTAAACCTGATAACCCCTATTCAATATGAGAGGAAATATATTCTTGTGTTTACTAATCATGCACACTTAAAATTAGAAAGGCCTAGCCTAATCCCGATTTTTAAAACTATTCTGTAGGCCTATACAACATTTATGTATCTTAAAATTAGTGAGAACCTAGATTCTGTATCGTGTCAACTAATAGTTGTATTCCTGGCTCAGTTTTCACAGAGATGCTCACATATGCAGAGCTCCCAACTTATTTCTTGCCACTGGTTATGACAGAACAGTAGGGCCTACTTGCCGTTCCATCCACCAACACTTAATTTTGGAATATGGGACCCAAGACGCAACAAACGCGAGGATGCAGTAAGCAACCCATAGCTTGACTGCCTGCGTCAGGGTCAGCGAACCAGAGCTGACCAAGACCCTACTCCACCTCCAAGTGGTGTTCCTGGAAACAGGCTGCATCACTGCAGTCTGGCTGACGTGGAGTAGAGATCGAAGAGGGAAGGCAAACCCGGTCCCAAAAAATGCCGTGCGGAAGTCAGATGCGTCTCGGATGTGTCGGCCGAAAGTCGCAAATATCGCAGTTTCGCTGTAAACGGACACAACGCAACCAACGTCCTTTACATGGCAAATGAGGAAGAAGGTAGAAGAATTTTGGAATATGTCAACACATTTATCAAATACTCTCCGTAGGCCTAACCCCTATTGACAAGGTCAGGGTGATATACAATACCCCAAGGTTGGGAACCCCTTTTTTAGTGTTAATTTGTAGCGTAACTATAAATAAAGATCCAAGATTCAATAACTACACAACGGGCTGATCACCTGTTTGCTAGTCAATTTGATTACGGAAACAATGGCAAATCGATTAATTTGTCGTTGCCCTAAAGATGCCATTAGGCATGATGGGTTACAGCGGCAAAGAAATCAATTTGTTGTTGCCCTAAGACGCCACTAGGCGTACTGGCCACCGACTGCTTTGTCGGTTGGTGGCTAAGGATGGAGGAGGAGATTCAATAACTAGAAACTCATGATTCAGACATCCAAGGAAGGTCAATTAAGCCATCTTCAGAACAAGAGCAGTTCTTCTGGTGGAAACAGCGAATGTTGTGGAATAAATTTCATCACTATCACGAGTTTAAATCATTTAAAATGTTTAGGGCCTAGGCCTACCATATGGTAAATTAAAACCTAAACGTGTGTATCTTTATTCTAAAATAGTGGGTTAAGTGGCTGGGGAAGAGGGGAGAAAGCTTGGGTTGCATGGGTTAATATTTCATTTACTATTAATAAGACAAAAGTAAAATGCATTATTAGCTTCCTTCAGTCAAATGGGAACGTGGCCTTATTGAGATGATAGACCTCATGTGTAATTTTCTGCATTTTCTCTTCTGCTTGTGAGAGCTTTTCACCCAATCTGTGGTGGCTCCGTAGTAAGCATTGCCACTTGGTTCCATCTGCAACTTCTTTCTCCCAGCTTGCTGGATTTATGACCAGTGCATTCATGTCCCTCGTGCACGCACACCTGAAACTTTCACGTGTCTTTCTTTTGCCACCTGCAAGTTGTCAACAGAAAATATATTTTGGGACACCACCATCTTCCATGCAGTGAGTGGACATGGCCATAGTCTGCGATGTCTAAGCTCTGAAGACCAGCACCTTGACCTTCCTCAAAATTATTAGGCCTAATCTTTATTGCACCTTACATTTTTATTGTAGGTCTTGCCTTTCCTAACTGCTGTAAATTAATTTTTTTTGTAGGCCTAACTTCTTTCTTCTTACAGAAATTGGGCGCCAAAGCACGTGCTATTAATAGCCTAGGCCTACACGATTTTTTTTATCCCAGCAATTATTTTAATTTGCTGCCACCCAATACAATAGTAAACTTCATGACATTGCATAAAAAGAGATTTCTCTATTCTTTGTGTCCCCCCTTAGGACCCACTATTTCTCCCTTCCCCGGTAAACCCAACGTGGTATGAAACCATTTTAGATTTATTTTCATTAGGCCCTACCACTGAAAATTTAACTACGGATTCTAAAATTGTGCACATTATGTCAAATGCATTTTTTTTTTAAAATAAACAGGCAGTTAGCACAAAGAAAGCATGATACATCACTACACGCCTACCACCCCGGATATTTCCACCCCCATTAAGAACTAGACCTATTTTTCAATCTGAATTAAATCACCAGTTATAATTAAGAATCCGAAGTGCAAAATTCATGCAAGCAACAGAAGATAATATACTTTTTAAACAGACCGTAATTATTTTGCTTTATTCACAAATTCTAACAGCAATCAGCAGTAAAATCAAAATGTGATGCACAGCTCTTTTGGGAAAATACTACTTTCTACACAAGAACTCAGCGTCGCTATATTAACCAGAATTTTCTTGCAAATTAGTGAATACAACTAGGCTATAATTCGTAAACCTAAAACCTTATCTGGAAATTCATAGCAAACGTACTTACAACTGGTTTTAGTTTTCGTCTAGATTGAGATCTAAATCAGCACCGACTACACTTCTACACTTCTTTTTGCTTGACAGTGACTGGAGAAATGGTGGTTAAAAACGGGCATATATTACCAGTACGGCGGAAATGACGACAATTTTCGTGCTAGAAGGTTCGGGAACATATTAAGCAACACGACAATATTTATCCAATCGTAGAACTGCCAAAAATAGCACGTGATAAGGCGTCATTAGCAACATTTAGCACTTTTTTCTTTGTGCTTTGTGCTATAACTATGAGGTTCTATAAATAGATTTGCGATTCAGCCCTTCGTTAAGTATTTTAATTCTTATTCAGTGAAACCTTAACGACCTACAATGTTTTGACTGAACAAGGTAGAAAACGTTAATAGGTTCAGTTAGTATACATATTTTACAAAAAGCCAGATTGTGTATGCAGGTCAACGTATTCGGGGTGAATCAGTAGGCCATTTGCCAAAACTGAAGGCATGTAGTCACGCCCCCTTATTAGAACATTCAGTCTGTCGAATGTTCGTTTAAGCAAATCTATACACGCATTTCACACTACCTACCTTCTAACAGACGAATTCACACATTAATGAGACACCTCACGGGAACATACAAATTTCAGACACTGTTTACTTATTCCAGCCTTTTTAATTTATTTGTCCGCCTAACGTCATCATAATAAATTTTGCGCATCCACCGTGGAGCACAGGAGAAAAGGGAGGAGGGATGCTTTTAAAAATAAAATTGTTATAATAATCAACAGTAAATCTTGAAAAGAACGACTTTAACTTTTCCATAAAATTCCATTATCGCCATCTGTTTGGTTTTCGCTTTCACCTCACTCAATTTATGACAGGATTTTAGTTTGTTTACATCTGATTTGTGTTTTTAAATTAATGAAGAAAAATATCCTAGGACGGTGAAGGCTTGAGCTATTTTTTAAAGCACTAAAAACAGTTCCTCCTGTCGTTCCCGGGGTGTGAGACAAAGAAAGGGCATGTCATACGGGGTGACAATTTATTTATGTCTGCAGCTCTCGTTTCCATGTGTTCTTTGGTCTTCTTCTCTCACCCTGGGAATTCCAGAAAACGGACTGCCTTGAATGCTAGCGACAAGTTTCCTCAGAGTGTGCCTATCCATCTCCAACGTCTTTTTCTCATCTTTCGTTTCACTGCCACTTCTTCTTCTTCTTCTTCCGTCCTTAGCCACCGACCGTCAAAGCAGTCAGAGGCCATTACGCCTAGTGGCGTCTTAGGGCAACAGCAGATAGGTTTTCTTTGCCATTGTTTCCCATCACGCCTATTGGCGTCTTTAGGGCAACGGCAAATCAATCCATCTGCTGTTGTTTCCGTAATCGAAGTGACTGGCAAACGGGTGATCAGCCCGTTGGTAATTCACTGCCACTTGTTTGGTTCTTATTATCAGTTCCACGTTGGTGATATTGTCATACTACTTCTACGTCAGCACTCCTAAATGTATACATGTTGTTTATATATATATATATATATATATATATATATATATATATATATATATATATATATATATATATATATATATATATATATATATATATATATATATATATATACATATATATATGCCGCGGTAGCATAGTGGTTTCTGGAAGAGAGGATGGACAGCACAATGAAGGCGTAGCCATTATTCTACAGAAAGGAATAGAAAGGAAATTACTGGAATGGAAACCCATCAACAACAGACTGATAAGATTAAGATTGAGAGGGAGATTCACCAACACTACAATAATACAATGCTACGCACCAACGAATGATAGCGATGATGAGGTCAAGGATGAATTCTATCAACAACTGCAGAAAGAAATGGAAGACACACCTAGATATGATCTTGTTATAGTAATGGGAGACCTCAATGCGAAAGTTGGTACACACAATACATATAATGAAAGAACAATGGGGAAATGCGGCAGCGGAACAGCAAACGAAAATGGGGATAAACTAATAAGTTTCTGTAGCATTAACAACCTGGTCATTGGAGGAACCCTCTCCCCACATAAAGAAATTCACAAATTAACATGGGAATCACCAAATGGTCGGGACAGAAACCAGATAGACCACATCATGGTTAACGGTAGATGGAGACATGCATTACAAGATGTGAAGGTAAGAAGAGGTGCAGATGTGGGGAGTGATCACCATTTAGTAGTAGCAAAACTGAAAGTGAAATTAAGAAGGGCTGCACCAACTGTAACTACACAGAAAAGGTTTGACATCAGCAAATTGAAGGACTCCCTTACCAGAAAAGCTTTTGCGGCCGACATAAAGAAACGATATCAATTTGCCAAAAGTCAGGAAAAGACATTGACTGATGATATAGACCAGAATTTCAACACCATTTCAACAATATACAAAGAAAGCAGCAAATCATGCTTGGGATTCCAGGAAAGGAAGAAGCAAGACTGGATAACACCAGAAACATTAAACACCATCACGATGAGAAAGGAAATGAAAAGAAAGAAAACACAAGCGAAGTCCCCCAGGTTAAAGCAACTATATAGCGAACAGTACAGTCAGCTGGACAAGGAAGTTAAACGCCAAACCCGAGCCAACAAAAGGATAATCCTAGACGATCTTGCAAGACAGGCAGAGGAGGCAGCACTGAGAAATGAACAAAGCACAGTATACAAAATAACTAAATTCATCAGCGGAAAACGAGGTGCAAACAATATTACATTAGTAAGAGATAAGCAAGGTAATCTCATCACGACAGCAGAGGGACAGGAAACAAGATGGGCAGAGCACTTCAGAGAAACTCTGAACAAGGAACAACCAGAGACACAATTGAATGTTCCTGAAGCTGAAAACGATCTAGATGTGAATACTGTAGTGGGTTTGATGGTATTGTATGATGGTGATATTACTAAATGTAATGTATGAGGCCAGCTGTGAAGGCTCCTGAGATAAAATGTAGTTGTGAATTGTCAGAAGGCCTTTCTTGCTACCACTACGACCTCACACTCAATTTTTTTTCTTAATGAATGTAGCTATGTAAAATGTCTAGGGTAATGATGTGTAATGTGGTGTGATAGTTATAGATACACCCACAGATATTTAAGCAGACTAATAATATTTAACAAATATTATAATACACTGAACTAACTCAAGAGTGTAAAATTTTTGATAGAATTATATTACATTTATTTTGTTCTGGATCAAGTTTTATGTTGACCAGAACTTTTTTTAAAAAAAGGATTTAAAAATTATGAAAGAAATGCATGGAATGTTACATAATAAATGCAAGAGTGTACATATATAAGTACTAGACTAGTTAGTTTTATTAAAATGTTCTAGTAGTCATCTACTTGGGAGGATAGTTAATGCTTGTGCTGTTGGGGTGGCCTCATCACACCTGTCTATATTGACTACACAGTGTCCAGTAAATTACAGGAATTTTATGGGGTATTAGTAACTAAAAGGCGTTGGTGAACTTCCAGCAGACCAGAGGCTCACTCAACTTTCATATGTAGCTCTGGTGCTGAAATCTGGTGGTCCCACCTCTCCGTGCTGGCGGGCAATAATAGCGGTCTCTGTCACAACGTACTGCACAGATACACTCGAGTAAAATCACCAACTGAATGGACACCGCCTTGTTGACAACTGAAACTCACAGCTCTGCAATCAAAGTATTGGCTATGTGTCAAAATTCTATTCTCTACCCCGTTTGGACACAACACGGACACAACAACCACATCATACAGACAGGTCAGATCTCTCTGACCAAACAGCACATTTACCATGGTGGTTTTACATCAGATAGGTCCTCCCAGACTATAGATTCTGAAAAAATATTTATTAGTTTCCTTCCCTAAAAGTGGATAGGTAATATGTTTCATTATTCTCAACACTTGATCTGTCTTTCCTAACCCTTGCTGGAGTTTATGTATATTGTTGGTCCCTAGACCCTGACTTGGGCGGGGGGTCTAGAGCAAATCCCTACTTGTTTGTAAGGCTAGATTATGATATGGCAGTATCAAATCACTCGAACATTAAACAATATTCAAAATATACAAAGAAATAATTTCAATCTTACCAGATTATGAATAAAGAACACAGAAATGCTAGCAAAACTAAGCTGAGCTGCTGGCTATAGTATGGCGTCCCTGAACTTATTTCACTTTCTTTCATTTGGAAATCACCACACTTTAAAATACTGTGTCTATCATCGAACAACTATTGAGGAATGGCCCCACTTGCGCGTCTGAGCGCCGATAAAATGATTGTCTGTGGCCAATCACTGCCTAGGTTTATTTCAAATTCAAATTCCCTACCCTAAAGTCATTTCAGTCATGCTTCAGTCAAGTATGGATGTTTATCTGTTAGTCTGTCCGTCTCTACTTGTTTTTTTTTTTAAAAACGTACTTGATTTTTGAACCAACCTTTCTCTCCCCTCCAAAATTTTGTCGTTAAAAGTTATATTTAGACACAGCTCCCACCAATGTCCCTTCGCTTCCCTACTAAGTTGATTTGAACACCTGCGTCTCAAGGTCGTGTTTTTTTGTGCAAATAGCGACACTTTTTATTCCATACAGTCTGTCGCTGATGTGAACAACACTGTCTTTTGTCATTATCTTCAATATTATCTATTCGTCTGTAAAATTAAGAACATATTAGTTCACTGCTCAGAATGGGCCATCCGGCCAGCTAATTTTTATATTCCTAACATTAATATTACGAAAAAGTTACTTTTTAATTTTTGTAATATTCCAAACATCTGCGTTCTGCCGCTGAATTCAAATCAAAGGCTTGGTATCGCAAAAGCGACCAATAAATGACTGTGGCGTAACATATCCAAGGTCCCTTCTGTCGAGTTCCTTACTTTATGTCAACTTGGGAAACGTGACTTTTCTCCGTTTCCCCCCCCAATTGCGTCTCCTTAGCCTTTCTAGTCTCACGCAATCTTTCCAGTCATATTTTTTCCTTTTTATCCGCCGTTCCCCTCCTGTCTAGCAAGTCAATTTTTATGGAGGGTGATGACCCGCGGTCTGGGCGATCATGTACTATCAGCAGCCTACGCATTATGTTTTTATCCTTACATGTTATCTTTGGAGGTATTTTACCGTTGTATCTCTGTCAATTTCACTACAAATACAGACATTCCACGCAAAGAAGAAATCATCACAGCAATCAAAGGGTTAAAGCGGCAAAGCTCCAGGCCATGATAACTTAAATGCAGAGCTATTTAAGACAGACCCTGAGCTAGCAGCAGAACTATTAGAACCACTATTTGCACAAGTCTGGAAAACGGGGACAACACCATCAGAGTGGAACAAAGGAATAATTGTCAAATTGCCCAAGAAGGGAGATCTTGCAGACTGCAATAATTGGAGAGGAATCACTCTTCTCTCAGTTCCCAGCAAAGTACTAGGCAGGATAATTATACAGAGAATTTCAAAGGCAGTAGACCAAAAACTGAGGAAAGAACAAGCAGGATTTAGAAAGAACAAGAGATGTGTAGATCATATATTCACTCTCAGGAACATTATAGAGCAGTGCTCAGAATGGCAAAGACAGCTTTACATTAATTTTGTTGATTTTGAAAAGGCTTTCGACAGCATACATAGGGACAGTTTATGGAAAATACTGAGGGCTTATGGAATTCTAAGCTGCATAGTGTCAATAATAAAAAGCCTCTATGCCAACTTTACGTGTAGTGTTGGGCAGAGCAACCTAACCTTTGAGGTGAAGACAGGAGTACGACAGGGATGCCCCTTATCAACCACTCTATTTTTAACAGTCATAGACTGGGTGATGCCAGACAACAGAGGGCAGTCCAAGAGGAATAAGATGGACAACATTTTCTACATTGGAAGATCTGGAATATGCAGATGACATTGCACTACTAGCACATTCACATCAACACATCCAGGAAAAAACGGATAGACTTAATAAGTTTAGCCAGCAGGTGGGCTTGAATATCAATTTAAAGAAGTCTGAGGTCATGACGCTCAATGTGAGCAACCCTGAGCCCATATCAGTAAGGAATCAGCAACTGGTACAGACAGATACCTTCACATACCTAGGAAGCATAGTAACACCAAACGGCGGGGCAGGCAAAGACATCAACATCAGAATGAATAAGGCAAGAACAGCCTTCTTTAGCCTAAACAACATCTGGAAGTCCTCCCAATACAGCACAAGCACAAAATTAAGATTATACCAGAGCTGTGTGCTTTCTGTGCTTCTCTATGGTGCGGAATGCTGGAGAGTCACAGAGAAGGAAATGTCGAAATTGTCCTCTTTTCACACAACATGCCTAAGAAAAATTCACCGAATCTTTTGGCCAAATACCATCACTAACCAAGATCTGCTTACTCGTAGCAAGCAAGAGGACATGCACACCATCATAGCTGGCAGACGCTGGAGCTGGTTTGGTCATGTCCTCAGAAGAGACCCCGATGCCATCACAAGAACAGCTATGCTTTGGACCCCTGAAGGAAAACGAAAGAGAGGCTGACCAAAAACAACCTGGCGGAGGACTGTGGAGGCTGAGATGCAAAGAATGAACCAGAGTTGGGGCACTGTACGAAGGATGGCCACCGACCGAGCAAAGTGGAATCAATTTGTTGTTGCCCTACAAGACGCCACTAGGCGTGATGGCCACTGACTGCTTTGACGGTCGGCGGCTAAGGATCAAAGAAGAAGAAGAAGAAGCATAGTGGTTAGTGCACTGGCTTCCTAGCGCAGTGGTCTATGGTTCGATCCCCAGATGAGGTGGGATTTTTTAGGCCACAAACGGCTCATGGGTCGACCCAGCCTCAAATGGGTACCAGAGCAACTCTGGGAAGGTTACGGCGGCCGGCGTGATGCTGACCACATCACCCCTAGTGTGCCGACTGTCAAGAAAATATGGGCCTAACACCATATTCCCAATATGCCTCAATGGGCGTGTAACGGGATCCTTTACCTATATATATATATATAGATATATTGTGTTCTGTATTTGAACATTGTTACTAATCACTAGCTGCCCCAGTCTGCCTCCAAAGACAACGGTTAAAATCTGCCATATTTATTTGTCACCCGTATCTTTACCGGGGCCAGAAAAAGAAGCAGAGCGTAGTAACACAATAACCTACCATGCTTGCAGGGCCGGCGCAAGGGTTTCATGTACCCTAGGCGTGGGTTGAAACTTGCGCCCTAGTTGTATTATCTGTACCATTCATCCGCCTTTTTATCCATCACCCTGCCTACCAACAAGCTTACCTATAATAGTGTAAATGTTTTATAAGAAGAAAATGAAATCAAAATGGCGACATATTTTAAACATTCAGTTGTCAGCTGATGTGGTGTGATCCCGAATGTCATAAAAGCATAAAGAGGATTATGTTGTAAATCAATCTTTAAATATATATATATATATTCTTAATATTAGATAAAATATTTATTACTTACTTACTTACTTAGTCGTTCCTCTTCTACCGTGAGGTGTAGAGGTTTGTAAGAGAGAGCGCCATACTATTCTATCGGATGTCTCCCTCCTGGCTTGGTTCCATTCTAGTCCTCGGTCCTTCAAAGCTTGAGATAAAATATTTCAATAATGTCATTTCTTTATTAAGAAATAATTACTAGATTATTTAATTTAAATAATTACATGTTGTTGGAATGCGCCCCTGGGAGCTTTGCACCCTAGGCAACCGCCTAAGTTCGCCTAATGGACCCTGCGTGCTTGTCGTAAAACACTTGGTTGGACAGGTGACCGGATATCCCATCCGGTAGGAAACAAAAACTTGAACAAACATGACCAAGGCGATGGATTGGACTCACATTAAGGAAACCTGTTGATATTACAGGACAGTCCTTGCTCTGGAATCATCGGGGTAAGAAGGAGAGAACAGAAGAACACACGGAGAAGAGAGCTAGAAACAGAAATAAACATGAGCAAGACATCGACAGACTTTGAGCACGTGACATGTATTTGTTGAGCGTATATTCTCCATTTGAGTTAAATATAGTGATGATGATGTTTATTATTATACGTTGTTTCTGTGTAGGTCACGAGGGTCTCCGAGGAGGGAAGGAATGGATCGGCCTATTGCTCCGTCTTGTATATCACAAGAGGGGACTAATGTAAGGTTGTGCATTCATTCATTCATAACCCTTCACTCCCAAAGGAGCATAGGCCTTCAACAAACACATGCCAAGTCCTCCTGTCCCGTGCCATCATCTCAAGTTCTTTCCATGTTCTCATCATTTTCACCTCTGTTTCCAACTCTCTTCTCCATGTACTTCTTGGTCTTCCTCTGCCTCTCTTGCCCTGGGGGTTCCAGAACAAGGACTGCCTTGTAATGCTATCAACAGGTTTCCTCAGTGTGTGTCCTATCCATCGCCATCGTCTTCTTCTCATCTCTTGTTCCACTGGCACTTGTCTAGTTCTTGTCATCAGTTCCACGTTGGTAACCTTGAAGGTTGTGCATGGGCCTGACAATCTCAACTTGTAAAACATTGACCACTCCTACACGAGCATATAAATGTTTTAGTACGGGCTGTCTACAAGACACCAGACACAGTGGTGACTCCATACTTCAGGGGGAGCAGAAAGAAAACTGAAGATGGCACGTATTTATTTTACTAGCGACAAACTCAGCAGCCCTAGCTAAACAACAACCAGAGGCGTCCCTAAAGTACTTGTTACCCAGGGCGGATGTAACTTATGACACCCCTGCCCCAATAAAGAAACACACTAGTAAATAACATTTTAACAGTAAGTACTATATTAATAGTGTCCGATGGCACCCCCTTCCTGGCTGTCACCTGGGGCGGACCGCCCTCCTCGCACCCCCCTTAATACGCCACTGACAACAACAACAACAACCGTGTATCTAAAGCCACCACTGTCATCTTCACCGTGTAAACATTATATTTTGTTCCGTCGCATGACCGGTTCCTGTATCATTCTTACACGCGTTTTTTTTGTTGACGCAATGACATAAGCACAGAACAACAAACGTAACACAGAACAGTGGCCAGTAATACACACGCGGATATTCTACTACACAGAACCGGGTTCAGGCTGCAGCAATCATCCTGTAAATAAGTAAACAAATAATACATAAAGGAATGTTTCAGGCACACGTGTGAAATAAAGAAGTAGAAGACTAGACAACAGGAGAAAAAAAAAAACAACAACAAAAGTGATAGGCTTACCGGGAACCGAACCCAGTACCTTCCGAACGACACCACCACTAGTACTAACTACAGGAGCGAATCGTTACTATCCTCTCTGTATAGTTCTTTATTTCTTACGAGTGCCTGAAGCATACCTTTGTGTATTATTTATTTACTGTTTACGAGTCTTGGGTTCCCCTTCTTATTTGTTTACGCAATCACCATGGCAGCGATAGGCTCAACCATTTTGGAGCCACATTAGAAGCAGACCGGCCGTGAAGAAATAACGAGTTGTAACGTGTTTATGTTTACAAGTTATAAAAATATTGTTGCACATTTGCGCGGTTAACATATATGTGTGTATGTCTGCATGTGTGTGTTTTTTTTTAAACTTTAATATTGTAACTATATTTTTTGCGACAATGATTTCAAAATAAGAATACAAAAAGCAAGATGAGCTTTCATTGCATTGGGAAACATATGGAGATAAAGAGAAATCGAGTCCAACACGAAAATAAGAATCTTCAACTTAAATGTCAAGTCAGTCCTATTCCCCCATTTCGATCCACGCTCGCTCAGCCAGACTGCACAGCTGCAGACTGTTTCCAGGACCACCACGTGGAGGTGGAGTGCGGTCTTGACCAGCTCTGGTTCGCTGGTCCTGACGCAGGCAGTCAAGCTATGAGTCGCTGACTGCGGTCTCTATTGCTGTGTCTTGAGGTCCCGTCCTTGTTCTGGAATCCACAGGGAAAGAGAGGCAGAGGTAGACCAAAAAACACATGGAGAAGAGAACTGGAAACAGAGGTGAAAATGATGAGGAGAACATGGAAAGAACTTGAGCAGATGGCACAGGACAGGAAGACTTGGCATGTGTTTGTTGAAGGCCTATGCTCCTTGGGGAGCTAAAGGGTATTGATTGATATTTTGTGCGAGTGGATTTGGTATTGTTCCTGTTTGTTATTGAGAACTTTTACGGTCAGTACGTCTTTCGATAATGTGACGATACGGTTATGCGATCTCAAGTCCACTCCGGCAGGATTGCATTACATTCCCGTGCGAGTGATATTTTCTTATTTTTCTCTCCTCTGTCATTATTATGTGGCATATTTTATGCACCATTATTTTACTCTCTATGCTGAATCTAATACGGGAAAGTCTCTAACACTCCACTCCCCTACGGAAGTATTTGCTAGGGACTGTCTTTATCTTGTTTACCCCTCCTCAGACTTATTTACGTTCCGCCAGGTGCACTGGGGTATTATCGTAACAATACCCAGTCATTATCACCGGTCAGCGAGCGAGATTCTTATCATGAAAAGACGGTCTCGCCCGATCAACATATATAGAAGCCAATGTTGTCTGTCTGAGATAGCCGTCTGAGGTGGGCAGATTACACAGGAGACAGATGCGTTTATCGTTTCACGGGACCATCCCTGTGTGTGATTGCTACGATAATCTGTCTGGAGAGTCAATATTGGCGATAGGTAGCATCTGGACATAAATGAGTTAACAGATGGTGTTTATGAGTTATGCACAAGATGCCGGCGGAAGTCTGACGTAACGATATGAAGAGGTCACGCGTGGATATTAAATTTAATATGTTGAAACACGTGAGGGTATTTTTGGAATTTGAAGCACCCCTACCAACGTAGTGCTGAATGAGATTCGATTGAATTGGTTGATTTGAGAGGCCGGAATATACAATGTATCTCATTGAAGAATTAGGCGGAAACACGGTGTTACGTGCAGTCTTTGATATCTTACAATATTATACATTGGTATACTTGTTATGTTCGCAAATATTTTGTAAACAAAATAGTACTTAAGGAAAAGTCATTATTGAGTTACTTCCCTTGAAAGTTGTGTCGGTTTTTTCGATCGAACTCCGCGGATAAATCCAGTTTTCTGCGATTTATTCTTTGTTTGGGTAGTAATAGATTGTTCTTGCTTCAGAATATCTATGGCCTGAATTTATGTGTATTGTTTGTCTGAGTAGGACGAGTCTGTCTTATATCTGTATATCTTTACATATCTAAGTCGAACTATATGTTCTGTTGTCTCTAGGGAGGTCAAAGGCTATTCGGCGGATGTGTCGCTAGAGTGTGGTGTGATTTGGCTTCGTCCTGATAGGGACTGTGTTTTCTATGTCGGCCTGTCGCCGGGGAAAAAGTGATCTCAGTATTTGTGGGGAAAGTGATAGTCGTCTAGACCTATCGTGTATGCTTTACCCCAGTGTTCATTCTTATTACCAAGGGGTAAAGCATACACGATAGGTACGATTTGAATGTCTAAGAGAATATATTTGACTCGATGAAAACGACTTCGATTCCTAGCAGCACTATACCCTGTAGAATGCAGTCAATTGTTCATGACCAAATCTACAGAGCAATGAAAGATTTAATGAATGACTAACTTTAGGACAGATTCATTATCTGTATCCAAACGTGAGTGACAGCTCACGAGTGAAGCCATCTTGGAACCAAAACATGTAGTGACTTTCAAGAAGAGAAAAGGGATGCCCGTATTATCGCTTGATTAGTCCAGAGATCACTGCTACCCATGAGAACCCATTGCTAGCGGTTCAATATTATTATATGGAAAAATATGTGCTGAACATTATGTTGAAGAATCGTCGCTAGACGAGATTAGGTCTAGAAGCCATCTGAAATATTATTTATAAGCTGACGTGCTCAGTCAGTGAAGTCAGTTGATATATATGTATGGGCGATACTGAGTGCTTGGCTACTGACAGTCCATTATACAATTATTCTACATGAGTGCCCATGTAACATTGCAAGACCATTTATCCACTGTACTATGATGTATTATGCCAACCTGTGATTTGTCACTATCTGTGCTGTCGAGTGTATACGTCCAATTAAACTGTAGAAAGGTACACAGTCGTTGGTGTCGATGACTTCCAGCCATACATGAGTGTGAGAAAAGAACATTTGTCAACACCACGAACCCTTATTATCATTCGCACATTATACACTCAATCCATGTCTACACACCACTGCGTAGGTCAAGTTGACATTCCATACCCTACAGTGGAGCAAACAACACCATAGAGATCTTATCAACTGATGATGATGATGATGATGTCTGCTTCCATCCACTTATATTTATCTTTTGGTGGATATCACTAACTGGAATAAAATAACAACTTTATCACACGGCTAGAATTTGAACTGAGGATTGTGAGATATAATATAGTGAAATCGGAGTCACACCACACACTGCAGCGCAAACGTTAGACTAGCTACTCCTAAAAGCCAGAAATGAAAAGGAGACATTGGACTTAGAAATTCCACAACTATAAGTAACAGATCGAGTATTGGGCAACTTAGGAATTTACAAGTAAACCCGCATTTTTAATACAAGACTGGAAACCTAGGAATTTGATCACCAGTCATAGAGAAATTAAACAAAAGTTTTCCAAGGCCAGTGATTTCGCATAACATCCGCCGTCAGAGGAATTAACTCTAATTTCCCAGACCAAGTCACAGAGGAATTAAACAAACGTTTTCCCAGGCCAGTGATTTTGCAGAACACCCGTCGTCAGAGGAATTAACTCTAATTTCCAGACCTAAGTGATTTTGAAGCATCTAATACAGAGCTGTGTCCAGACTAAATCTGTGCAAGGAGACTGTGTATTCCCAAAATTTTGGTATAGTGTAAACAATTTATTTACTAATGTAAATTTAACAGGTTTCTTGCTAAGTGCTTATATACGATGCTGGCAACCTCAACATATGAAAACAGTATATTATGTAACTCGTTTATGTTAGTTCAGGCATAAATCATATTCTCACTGTCCAGACACATTTTACCAGTTAATCCTCAGAGTAATATTGGTAAATTTTAACCAAAATGTCGGAGATACGGAGATACGTTGTGTGTGCTCGAGAATTAAATTCTTCTGAGAGATTAACATTGGTGGACGAACAACGAGAAGATGCGCCTGTTAAGCTTCCAAACAAATGTACTTAGCAGAGGGCATTTGTTTTTCTATTTTTCTAAAGTTCGTGGTTACAAGCCATCAGACGATTTGTGGTACTAACGCCACTAGTGTGAGAGAAAAGCACCACCCTAACCGCCTACAGTGGAAGAGAGTGTGGAGAAGGCTTTCGTCATCACAGAATTGATGAACCACAGCTTCAGGACTCAGCTAGAGTTAAGTTTCTTGTCTTCTTCTTCTTCTTCGATCCTTAACCACCGACCGTCAAAGCAGTCAGTGGCCATCACGCCTAGTGGCGTCTTGTAGGGCAACAACAAATTGATTCCACCTTGCACGGTCGGTGGCCATCCTTCGTACAGTGCCCCAACTCTGGTTCATTCTTTGCATCTCAGCCTCCACAGTCCTCCGCCAAGTTGTTTTTGGTCGGCCTCTCTTTCGCTTTCTTTCAGGGGTTCAAAGCATAGCTGTTCTTGTGATGGCATCGGGGTCACTTCTGAGGACATGACCAACCCAGCTCCAGCGTCTGCCAGCTATGATGGTATGCATGTCCTCTTGCTTGCTACGAGTAAGCAGATCTTGGTTGGTGATGGTATTTGGCCAAAAGATTCTGTGAATTTTTCTTAGGCATGTTGTGTGAAAAGAGGACAATTTTGACATTTCCTTCTCTGTGACTCTCCAGCATTCCGCACCATAGAAAAGCACAGAAAGCACGCAACTCTGGTATAATCTTAATTTTGTGCTTGTTCTGTATTGGGAGGACTTCCAGATGTTATTTAGGCTAAAGAAGGCTGTTCTTGCCTTATTCATTCTGATGTTGATGTCTTTGCCTGCCCCACCGTCTGGTGTTACTATGCTTCCTAGGTATGTGAAGGTATCTGTCTGTACCAGTTGCTGATTCCTTAAGTTTCTTGTAAAATAGGCGAAAGCAACGGACTTTTGATAAATTCTCATGTACGTATTCCGTGACGAACACTTTTATCTAAATTTCACCAAATTTTCCATATTTATTTTACCTTTTAAAGACTAATGAATTATTAAAATTGTTACATGTTGTTTTAAAACTAAACAAGCATAGTCGCTCCAGTTTTTTTTACATGTATGAAAGCAAACGAATGAGCCAGAATATTTAATATACCTTGTATATATAAATACCTAGATATATATATATATATATATATATATATATATATATATATATATATATATATATATATATATATATATATATATATATATATATATATATATATTTATTTATTTACCTCTAAACAGAGCTATACCTTATAAGATGGATTTCGTTGGATTACATCAACTGGTGGCTTGAACGGGCTAAACTACTGCTTAAATCCTTCACAAAAGGCGACGGACCAGATATAATGCGCTAACAATTGTTCAGACCAATGCAACATTGTTCGTGACTTCTGGAAATATCTTGTGAATTCTCCCTTAAGGTAGAAGTGTCATTAATCTTCTATCTACATCTCTGCCAAGAGTAATCTTTCGCGCAGGTAGATACCTTGGAAGCCAATATTAGATACTCTTGAGTTTTGGTCACTGTTGGACCACTACTGCAAAGCAGGGGAGGCAATCCGTGGCAGATAATTTTGTTGTTGTTCATAAATCAATCAATAAGGTTCAGTTAACCATTGAGCCCAGGCCCTCAATAACAACACGTCATATCCTGTCTTGTGCCTCCCCCCCAAGATCTTTCAATGTTTTCATTATCCCTGTCATATAAATCCCCGCTTCTATTCTCCATATATTTCCCTTACCCTGGCGATTTCATAACATTGACTGCCATGTAATGCTATCAACTGCTTATTTCTATCTAGCGTGTGATGGTATTGCCTCCCCTGCTATGCAGTAGTGGTCCAACAGTGGCCAAAACTCAAGAGTATCTAATATGGGCTTCAAAGGTATATACCTTCGCACAAGATTACTCTTGGCAGAGATGTAGATAGAAGGGTGATGACACTTCTATTACAAAGGGAGTCTTCACAAGATATTCAGAATAAGCGAGTACACTACTGCTTTGGCTGAGTATGTTAACTCTGTAATTCTGCCGACGCTTTTGTGAAGGATTTAAGCACTTATTACTTTCAGCTCGTTTAAGCCTCCACCCCTGATTGACTCAGTGGAATTCTATTATTGTAGTATAGCTCTGTTTAGAGTGTGTGTAGTAATTTGACTGAGACAAACATGCAGTAACTTTAAAATGATTAAATCGAAGTTAAATTTGTAACATTACAAATAACACAATTTAATAATCGCTTTAGGTTTTAACAGTTGGAAAATAATTTGAATAGTTATGGATCAAGAAAAGTTATCATCACAGTCTTTAGGGAATGTGAGATGTTACAAGAAGTTCAAGTGGCAGCATATATTTGAACTTAGTTGCCAATATCGGTTCTGCTCCTTCTTATGGGTTGGTTCTTCTTTACTCTGCTCGCTCTCGTCCCTGATCAAGGTTGTAGGGGGTAGCTCGTTTTCCAGAAATGTCAAGGAGAGTCTACCACGTGGGTCCTTCGTCTTAAAGCTTAGGCCACTGTTCCCTTCTTGTTCCAGAGATGGTACTTTCTGCTGGTACCACCAATAACTATGGTAAAAGAATAGAACAAAACGCTCTTCTGAGTATGGCGTTTTCCACCCCATAGTTATGGGTTCCTATCTTCCCATACCACCATCCCAGTTACTCAGACTTTACCCTCGATGAGAATTTAATTTAATCCCTCGGGATAAAACTTTCTTTACATTTAAATAAAATAGCTTTCATGGTTACTTTATATTTAAATGAAAAGGTTAATAAAACAGATAGAGTCTGTTTACATATACATCTCCACTGATTGAAAAGTGTTCACAATATAAATTGAATATGTTTTCATTTATGTTTTACACTGATTGAAAAGTTTGAAGCTTCCATTAACTTTGAAATGAATATTTTCACATAGCCATTTACACTGATTTAAGCTTGAAAACGTACATTAATTTTAAAGTGACAATGTTTATAGGGACATTTACACTGCTTTGAAAATGTAAGTATTATACTTAGAATGTACATCTTTTCTTTCATCTTTCCGTCCCTGCTCCATAGGGAACCTATAACTACTTTATGCTTTTAGATCTCTTTACGAAACTAGCAATAAAGCAATCACCAGCCAGTGCAGTGGTGTCGTGAGAAATTCTAATCCACATATATAAATTAAAAAATAAATGTAAAGCCTAACAAATGACTTCAATAAAAGGAAAGAAGAATGGTAAAGAACAGTGCTGTCACAATGACTGTACCCGAAATCCCCCTTGTTTTCTACTTCGTCGGCAAATTGTAACGTTTCACGTTGATAGTAAAAGCCTTCTGCAGCATACACGCGTTTCCCCAACACAATAAAATGTGTACTCCATTTCTAAGAAAAACCTTGAGATACGCGATCTGACCTAGATTTAAAATTCCATTCATGTCATTTTATACACTACGTTACCAAAAAAACGAAAGACAGATGGACTAAAGATAGAAAGAAAGGGAGGGGCTGAAAGCCGGAACGCAGGCAATACTACCACAGTCGCGCGATACACACTTACTACCATCACGCGTGTAAGGCCATTAGCACTAGCTTTTTTCAAATCGACAGTGATAAAAAACACTACCCATACGAGAGTTAGTTTTTAAAAACATGAAAAATTCTTATTAGGAAATATGACATTATACTGGTTTACGTTTGAAAACATTACAGTACCCAGACACCACATCGTATTCGAAGTAAACAGGAGGTAGAAGAAATTGCATATTTTGAACGCAGCCACTTAGCTCCTTTAAATTTGTATATTTGGGTTCCTTAGGACTTGCTGACAAAGAATATGTTAAACGTTACGCAAATAGTCTAGGAATTACCAAATTATAGCCAAAATAAAATAGTGAGGGTGTCAGACAACACTAGAATCAGAATCGCTCAGTGGCAGATTTTCACACTACCATTGTACGGGAAATGGGCATCCATGTTAAATCCGATTTGATTGGAGCGCAATAAATGTAAGGCTAAACACGATTAGTCGGGCTATAAATACTATCTTTTGTTGTCAGGGGAAACGGGAGTAGGAGTATTTTTTTTCAAACGATTGGGTAAACATGGAACGATTGGTTAGACCTGTTAATATAGGCAATTAGGAGCGTCAGGTCAGCACCACATTTTCAAATAAACTTACTAAAGAACCAGTGCGTTGAGCACCAGTGCATATTTTTCTAAATAAAAGCCTGGGACATCGGCAGATCGAAATTGTGCTATATTCATTGCCAGTCAACGAAACTGTGTATTATTCCATGAATTGTGGTAAGCTTGATATATTCAATATCTTTTTAATGAAAATTGAATGTAAATTGATAATTTATGTCTGTATATATGTGTGGTTCAGTAGCGAACAGGAGGCTAGGCCTATATAGTGCTCCATCCTGAACAGAAGGTGTCGGAGGAAAGTAAAACTACATGGAATTGCCAAACAGTACACTGACACCTATCTTATTGACTAGAAAGAAATCATGCTGGAATTGCAGAGGCGTAGTAACCATTAGGGAGGAATATACTGATGTAAATTATTTCAGATGAAGCTGACAGTTGGCCTACCGCTCTGAACTCAGTGTTTGTTATGTATTGTGTTCAGTCTGTAAATGGATTATAAACTAGTTATGAAGTAGGAGGTACAACCTTCTTGTTTCAGGGACCGTGGTCTTAAAGTTATTGAGCAGCAGCTGGTCTGAGCTTTGCTGAACCTAGAGGCTGACAGCATACTCCTGGGTCCAGATAGTGACCAGTGAGGTGTCTCCAGAACACAGGGAGGCTATCGAGCAGAGGAGTCTTTTCCTGCCGCCATCACGAAAGTTAAGCCTATGTGGCCAGTGGAGCTCAACATTATGCCCCCCCCCCCCCTCAAAATCTGACTTTATTACCAAATAGAGGGAAAATACAGTGTTTAAATTGATAGGAACTGTGAACTTTTCCCCATATTATTTACAAGATAAACAAACACTTGAAGTCATGATGACAAATAACAACATAGCTTGAAAAAACAAAACCAGTATTACCTCATATTACTACTTCACAACTGACACACATAGGATAATATTAATAAAATATGTCACTACAAGGTTCATATTGATAAATTCTGTACATATAAATTGTAATTAAAATTGATTGTGATTCCTGGTTCACTTTGTAGTTGAATCAGGACATATATAGTAATGAAAGTACTTAATACATATTGATATTTGAAAATTTACCAGTGACTCATTTAAGATAGTCATATAGAATGTTACATGTGTGTGAGTGTCACAGTGTTGTCAAGTGTGGTGGAATAAATTAAATTGTTTATCTGTCTGTTGTTGTTGTGACTTACACTTCATCATATACATACCCTAGACATTTAACGTAGTCATCACAATATTCCAGAATAATTCTGACTGAGGCATAATGTGGTAGCAAGTAAGGTTATCTGTAAAACACTACACCTATTAGATACAGATACCTTCACAGCTGACCTCAGTCAGTACACTAAGTCCCCTATAAATATTTATAACATCCCACTTTACCACATATATTGGGGTCTCGCTCTCGGGATTTTGAATCTTTCCCTATTAAAAATATTGGGGGTAATTCCCTTCAGGGAATAATAGAAATTAAAAAAGTATCCTTGGGTGAAAATAAATAACGTTGAGCTCTCAGTGCCTGTAGTGTCCTTAGATAATTATTGAAAGATTGAATTGTTTACATTTGCATGTTAGACAATGGCCGACTTGGCAAAATTTCGATCTGCTGCTGTACAGACTGCGAAAGAGTTAGGAATGGATGGGCAAATTATGATTGCTTATGTCACTGCTGAATGTGACAAATATATTGAACGGGAAGAAAGAAGATTAGAAAAAGAGGCCGAAAGAAGATTGCAGGATGAGGCTGAGACTAAGAGGCTGCAGATTGAGGCTGAGGCTAAGAGGCTGCAGATTGAGGCTGAGGCTAAGAGGTTGCAGATTGAGGCTGACAGGGAGGCTAAGAAATTGGAGGCAGAAAGAGAAGAGAAGAAATTAGCTGCAGAAAGGGAAGACAAGAGATTAGCTGCAGAGAGGGAAGCAGAAAAGGAGGAGAAGAGATTACAAAGGGAACATGAGTTACGACTAAGGGAGTTTGAGTTTCAAGGCCATGCTCCTGAAAATGGTGCCAGTCCCTTTGCCTCTGATGCCACTGCTAGCCAGGGAGCCTCAACCTCAGCTATGAATTTTCATTTAGATCACTTTGTTGAAAAAGACGATGATATTGAGAGCTATCTAAATAGATATGAACTATTAGCTACCACATATGGGTTAGAGAGAGAAAGGTGGAGCTTAAAGTTATCTCAAGGGCTTCGTGGGGCAGCTTATGAAGTTTTTGCCAAAATGAGCAGAGGTGATCAGGAAAATTATGACATGCTAAAGCAGGCTCTTTTGTTAAGATATGAAAAGAACGCAGAATTTTATAGGAAAAAAATTTAGGAATGCTAAACTACTGTCAGGTGAAACCTATCACCAGTTCTCTGCACGGTTAGAGACATACTTGGAGAAATGGACTTCTCTGGGGAAAACCCAAGATCTTAAGGAAATGGTCCTTATAGAACAATTAAGAGAGTCCATGGCTCAAGACCTGAGAAAGTTTCTCATGGAACAAGGTGCAGAGAGGCTGGGTGAGTTGCTAAATGTTGCAGAAAGGTATCAAGCAGCTCAGGCAGAGGTATCAGGTAATAAGAAGAAACAGGTGGATAATTTTAGGGCACCACAGAACTTTAATAAATTTGATCCTAGAGATCAAAACAAAGGTAAGCACCAATTTGATAGGCCACGGTATGACAATAAAAATAAAACCCCACAATTCGATGAAAGGAAATATGATGAAAGAAAATCTTTCAATCAAGGGAAAAGGTGGTGTAAAAATTGTAAGATGAACAATCATGACACTGACCATTGTAGAAGGAAACCTCCTAATTGTGCTGCTATGACATCTGGGAAAAAGGAAAAAAAGGTCAAACCTGCAGAACTACAGGAACCATACCACCCCCCAGTGTGTGAAGATGTCATCTGTAATGGTGTCACTATAAGGTGTTTATATGATACCGGTTTAGATTACGATTCCGTTGTGAGTTCTCACCTGGTGCAGGCCGATCAATACACCACAGAAACAGTGGAGATTCAAACTGCAACCAAGGATGTAGCTACCATGACACTTCCCGTCGCTCGGATAAAGGTGAAAACGCGATATGTGGAAGGAATCATAAAAGCAGCAGTGATAAATGAGCCAATCTACCCTCTGATATTGGGGTGTAGATATGTCTTCTTGGGGAATCCCAAGAGACCTGTGATATTGGCAACAGTGCAGACCAGATCACAGTCTAAAAAGGAGGAGGATAATCCAATAAATACTCATCCAGATGAGATGAGGAAGGCACAGGCTGAGGACAAAACACTCAAGCCATGTTTCAAGAAGTTGCCCAAATCTCATACACCTCCAGGCAAGGGAGAGTTTTATATGAAGAACAAGCTGATATATAGGAAGGCTGGATCTGAATCCAATGGTCACGGACAGCTGGTCCTTCCCACTTCATATAGGACTAAAGTGTTGGAACTAGGGCATGCGATTCCCTTCAGTGGTCATATGGGGATCAGCGCAACAGGACAGCGAATAGCTTGTCACTATTTCTGGCCAGGGATAACTGAAGATATCAAACGATATGTAAAATCCTGTCCAGAGTGCCAACGAGTAGCACCTAAGCATTGGACTGCACCAGCAACTCTGGGGGAAATGCCCATAGTGGGAACACCCTTTGAGAGAGTTGCCGTGGATCTTGTGGGACCTCTCACCCGAACCAAGAGAAGGAACAGCTACATTCTGATTCTGGTGGACACTTGTTCTATGTGGGGAGAGGCGGTAGCCCTGTCATCGATTGATTCTAAACATGTGGCAGAGGCATTGCTCACAATTTTCACAAGGTTAGGCTTTCCCAATCAAATCTTGACTGATAATGGCTCTCAGTTCAAGGGGAAACTAACTGAGGAAGTTTTCAGGATCTTCCAGGCCAAACACTTCCATTGTAGTGTGTACCACCCACAAGGGAACGGCCAAGTGGAAAGATTTAATGGCACATTGATGTCAATCCTGAGAAAGTTGGCACACGAAAAACCAGATACGTGGGACCAGTACCTTCACGCCGCCCTCTTTGCTTATCGGGAGGTACCCCATAGTTCAACCGGTATGGCCCCGGCAACATTATTGTTTGGAAGGCCAATAAAAGGTCCGCTCGAAGCTCTGTTAAGAACGTGGACTGATGAAAAGGCAGAGGAAAACATTACATCCTCATACCAATATGTGAATGAGCTGACCACTCGTTTAAAAACTGGCTGGAAACTTGCCAATGAAAATTTGAAACAAGCCAGGAAGAAACATGCTGCCTATTATAACAGGAAAGCTAAAGACAGAGATTTGGCTGTGGGAGAGAAGGTACTGCTTCTTCTCCCCGGTAGTCAGAATAAGTTACAAATTGGATGGCAAGGTCCATATACAGTTCTAGAGAAGGTGTCTAGAACCAATTATAAGATAAATAAGAAGGGGAAAGAAAAAATCTATCATGTGAATCTCCTGAAGAAATATTTGGAAAGAGAACATCAGGAAGAGACACACTTGTTGACCTTGTCTATCGCCATGGAGATGAAAAAGGAACCACTTTCATCATTTGAATATCCATTACACCCCTGTGAGACAGCGGCACAGGTAAAAATCAGTACACATTTAACGAAAACTCAGAAAGAGAGAGTGCAACAGGTTCTAGATACTCATACAGAGGTGTTAACAGACCGACCAGGGTATACAAACTTATTGGAATATGATATGAAGCTGATAGACCCCACACCTGTATGTATGAAACCCTATTCGATTCCTTTTGCTAAGGAGAAAGCTTTGAAGGAAGAGATAGACTATTTGTTGAAGGAAGGAATTATTTCGCACAGTGAAACTTCATATAGTTCCAGTGTTGTACTCTTAAGAAAACCCTCTGGAGAACATAGACTCTGTATAGATTACAGGAGACTGAATGCTATTACAGAAGGACAGGTGGATCCATTGCCGGATACAAATCAGTTGTTTGCCAGGCTAAATAAAGCTAAATATTTCTCAAAAGTGGATCTGAGTAAAGGATACTATCAGATTCCAGTAAAGCCTGAGCTTAGACCATACCTAGCTTTTAGTACCTCAGAAGGACACTATGAGTTTAATAGATTGCCATTTGGATTGAAGAATGCGCCTAGTGTCTTCTCTAGAATGATGAGAAAATTATTGGACCCTCTGAATAATCCATGTATCACAAATTTCATGGATGATATCCTTATAGCAACAGAAACATTTGAGGAACACATTGACTCTCTGAACATGCTGTTTAATCGACTTAAGGAAGCAAATTTAACAGCCCGACCAACCAAATGTTGCGTTGGATGTAAAGAATTGGAATTCTTGGGACACACAGTTTATCAGGGAAACATGACCCCTGACCCAAAGAATTTAGAGAAACTAAAGAAAGCCCCGAGACCACAAACCAAGAAAGACGTGAGATCCTTTGTCTCATTATGTGGTTTCTACCAAAAGTATATCAAAAATTTTAATTCCATATGTGCACCGTTAACTGATTTGACACGTAAAGGACATCCAGATCGAATTACATGGACACCACAATGTGAAATGGCTTACCAACAATTGAAGGAAAAGCTCACAAGTAAACCTATTTTGAAATTACCTGACTTAAGTCAAGAATTCATAGTAAGGACGGATGCCAGTAATATTGGGTTAGGTGCGACTCTGCTACAGAGATCAGATGCATTGGATGGGGAATTAAGCCCAGTGGCATATGCTAGTAGAAAGTTGAATAAAGCTGAAACCAATTACTCAACTAGCGAAAAAGAATGTCTTGCAGTAATATGGGCGATAAAGAAATTCAATATTTATCTGTATGGGAAGGCATTTAAGTTGCAAACGGATCACAAACCTTTGTCGTTTCTAGCACAGGCTAGACATGAGAATTCTAGATTACTCCGTTGGTCATTATTGATGCAGCCATTTGAGTTTAGCATAGAGTATATAAGTGGAAAAACAAATCTGGGAGCGGATTTTTTAAGCCGCCATCCGTGTGATGAGAATCACCCTAAACCCCAGGAAAAATAATAAATTTCTCTATGTGTATATAGAATTATAGTCTGACATATAACGTCTGTTTTAAGTGGGGAGGATTTGTCGTGAGAAATTCTAATCCACATATATAAATTAAAAAATAAATGTAAAGCCTAACAAATGACTTCAATAAAAGGAAAGAAGAATGGTAAAGAACAGTGCTGTCACAATGACTGTACTCGAAATCCCCCTTGTTTTCTACTTCGTCGGCAAATTGTAACGTTTCACGTTGATAGTAAAAGCCTTCTGCAGCATACACGCGTTTCCCCAACACAATAAAATGTGTACTCCATTTCTAAGAAAAACCTTGAGATACGCAATCTGACCTAGATTTAAAATTCCATTCATGTCATTTTATACACTACGTTACCAAAAAAACGAAAGACAGATGGACTAAAGATAGAAAGAAAGGGAGGGGCTGAAAGCCGGAACGCAGGCAATACTACCACAGTCGCGCGATACACACTTACTACCATCACGCGTGTAAGGCCACTAGCACTAGCTTTTTTCAAATCGACAGTGATAAAAAACACTACCCATACGAGAGTTAGTTTTTAAAAACATGAAAAATTCTTATTAGGAAATATGACATTATACTGGTTTACGTTTGAAAACATTACAGTACCCAGACACCACATCGTATTCGAAGTAAACAGGAGGTAGAAGAAATTGCATATTTTGAACGCAGCCACTTAGCTCCTTTAAATTTGTATATTTGGGTTCCTTAGGACTTGCTGACAAAGAATATGTTAAACGTTACGCAAATAGTCTAGGAATTACCAAATTATAGCCAAAATAAAATAGTGAGGGTGTCAGACAACACTAGAATCAGAATCGCTCAGTGGCAGATTTTCACACCACCATTGTACGGGAAATGGGCATCCATGTTAAATCCGATTTGATTGGAGCGCAATAAATGTAAGGCTAAACACGATTAGTCGGGCTATAAATACTATCTTTTGTTGTCAGGGGAAACGGGAGTAGGAGTACTTTTTTCAAACGATTGGGTAAACATGGCACGATTGGTTAGACCTGCTAATATAGGCAATTAGGAGCGTCAGGTCACCACCACATTTTCAAATAAACTTACTAAAGAACCAGTGCGTTGAGCACCAGTGCATATTTTTCTAAATAAAAGCCTGGGACATCGGCAGATCGAAATTGTGCTATATTCATTGCCAGTCAACGAAACTGTGTATTATTCCATGAATTGTGGTAAGCTTGATATATTCAATATCTTTTTAATAAAAATTGAATGTAAATTGATAATTTATGTCTGTATATATGTGTGGTTCAGTAGCGAACAGGAGGCTAGGCCTATATAGTGCTCCATCCTGAACAGAAGGTGTCGGAGGAAAGTAAAACTACATGGAATTGCCAAACAGTACACTGACACCTATCTTATTGACTAGAAAGAAATCATGCTGGAATTGCAGAGGCGTAGTAACCATTAGGGAGGAATATACTGGAGTAAATTATTTCAGATGAAGCTGACAGTTGGCCTACCGCTCTGAACTCAGTGTTTGTTATGTATTGTGTTCAGTCTGTAAATGGATTATAAACTAGTTATGAAGTAGGAGGTACAACCTTCTTGTTTCAGGGACCGTGGTCTTAAAGTTATTGAGTCTGAGCTTTGCTGAACCTAGAGGCTGACAGCATACTCCTGGGTCCAGATAGTGACCAGTGAGGTGTCTCCAGAACACAGGGAGGCTATCGAGCAGAGGAGTCTTTTCCTGCCGCCATCACGAAAGTTAAGCCTATGTGGCCAGTGGAGCTCAACATTATGCCCCCCCCCCCCTCAAAATCTGACTTTATTACCAAATAGAGGGAAAATACAGTGTTTAAATTGATAGGAACTGTGAACTTTTCCCCATATTATTTACAAGATAAACAAACACTTGAAGTCATGATGACAAGTAACAACATAGCTTGAAAAAACAAAACCAGTATTACCTCATATTACTACTTCACAACTGACACACATAGGATAATATTAATAAAATATGTCACTACAAGGTTCATATTGATAAATTCTGTACATATAAATTGTAATTAAAATTGATTGTGATTCCTGGTTCACTTTGTAGTTGAATCAGGACATATATAGTAATGAAAGTACTTAATACATATTGATATTTGAAAATTTACCAGTGACTCATTTAAGATAGTCTTATAGAATGTTACATGTGTGTGAGTGTCACAGTGTTGTCAAGTGTGGTGGAATAAATTAAATTGTTTATCTGTCTGTTGTTGTTGTGACTTACACTTCATCATATACATACCCTAGACATTTAACGTAGTCATCACAATATTCCAGAATAATTCTGACTGAGGCATAATGTGGTAGCAAGTAAGGTTATCTGTAAAACACTACACCTATTAGATACAGATACCTTCACAGCTGACCTCAGTCAGTACACTAAGTCCCCTATAAATATTTATAACATCCCACTTTACCACAAGTGGTGGTTCATAAATCATCATTCTATATGCTAAGGTTGCCAGCCCCAAATGACTTTGACATCCAATATCAAGTTTCACACATTAAACGTCACATGGTAATATATCATCATCATCATAACCCTCCACTCCCAAAGGAGCATAGGCCTTCAACAAACACATGCCAAGTCCTCCTGTCACGTGCCATCATCTCAAGTTCTTTCCATGTTCTCCTCATCATTTTCACCTCTGTTTCCAACTCTCTTCTCCATGTGCTTCTTGGTCTACCTCTACCTCTCTTGCCCTGGGGGTTCCAGAACAAGGACTGCCTTGTAATGCTATCAACAGGTTTCCTCAGTGTGTGTCCTATCCATCGCCATCGTCTTCTTCTCATCTCTTGTTCCACTGGCACTTGTCCAGTTCTTGTCATCAGTTCCACGTTGGTAACCCTGTCATACCATTTTAATCCCTCTATTCTACGCAAGCACCCATCTATGAAAGTCTGTAGCTTTTTGGTTGTTGTCTTTGTTGTTCTCCATGTCTCCGAGCCATACAATAGGACTGACCTCACATTTGAGTTGAAGATTCCCATTTTCACGCTGGACTTGATTTCTCTTGATCTCCATATATTTCCCAATGCAATGAAAGCCCCTCTTGCCCCCTGTATTCTTATCCCGATATCGCGGTCTGTCCCTCCAACCCTGTCTATACTACTGCCAAGATATGTGTACGATTCTACATCTTGTATTGGTGTTTCTTCAAGTTCAACCCTGTTATCATTACCTGCATTTATTCTCATTATTTTTGTCTTTTCCCTGTGTATTTTCAGACCCAATTGCTGTGACCTCTCATCGAGTGTTTTCAATTTGTCCTGCATCTGATTACGGTTATGGGACAGAAGAGCCAAGTCATCAGCAAAATCCAGATCATCCAACTGCTTTGTCAGAGTCCACTGGATTCCATTTCTGTTGTGTGTCGTCGATGATCTCATAACCCAATCTATTGCCAGCAAGAAAAGAAATGGAGACAAGAGGCATCCCTGTCGCACTCCTGTTCTTATCCCAAACGGTTCTGTAACCTGTCCTTCATGAAGAACTCTGCATGTCACGTCTTCATATGTTTTCTTTATTAAATTAATGATCTTCAGGGGAACTCCATAATGCCTCATCAATTTCCAAAGTGATTCTCTGTCTACACTGTCAAATGCCTTTTCGTAGTCCACAAATCCGATGTATAGTGGTGAATTCCATTCCAGACTTTGTTCAACTATTATTCTCAAAGTGGCTATCTGGTTTGTACATGATCTGTTTTGTCGAAAACCTGCTTGTTCATCTCTCAGTTTCTTGTCTATGGACTCTTTTAATCTCTCAAGGATAATCCTGTTTAATACTTTTCCTGGCACTGATAGTAACATTATTCCTCTATAATTTGTGCACTCTTGTAAATTTCCCTTCTTAGGCAACTTAACCAGATATCCTTCCTTCCATTCTGCTGGTATCTCTTCCTTTTCCCAGACTTTACCAAGTAATTTATATAACATCTCTGTAGCCGTGTCGATATCTGCTTTGATGGCCTCTGCTGGAATGCCATCTGGTCCAGATGCTTTTCCATCTCTTAGAAGCTTTATGGCTTTCTTTATTTCTTCCTTCGTTGGTCTTTCCCCGTTAATTTGTAGCTCTTCTTCTGCTGGCTGGATGTCCGGTGGGTTTTGTGGAGCTGGTCTATTGAGAAGGTCCCCAAAATATTCTGTCCACCTCTTCATTTGCTCTTGTATATTGCTGAGCAGTTTCCCATTCTTGTCTTTTATGAGGCAACTTGTTTGCTTGTATTTCCCTGTTAACTTCTTTGTGCTGCTATACAGTTCTCTCATATTTCCTTTGGCTGCAGCATCTTCTGCCTCTCTTGCCAACTCCTCAATATACTTCCTCTTGTCTCTTTTGATACTTCTTTTTACTTCTTTGTTTGCTTCTGTGTACACTTCTTGAGCCTTGGCTTTGGAACTTCTGGTTTTGCTTGTGTTTAACTCTGCTTTCTTGATTTTTCTGTCTTTTATCTTATTGATGGTTTCTGTTGTTATCCATGCTTTTTGTTGTCTTTCCCTTTTCCCCATTAACTTTGAAATGAATATTTTCACATAGCCATTTACACTGATTTAAGCTTGAAAACGTACATTAATTTTAAAGTGACAATGTTTATAGGGACATTTACGGGAGCCGCGCTGGTGTAATGGCTTCGGCGTTGTACTGGCGACCAGGTGTTCATGGTTCAAACCCGGGCGTCGGCGTTTGAAGAAATGTTTACGGCCGGAAATTTGACTGAATAGCCTGAACGGCTCCTGTGATAAACCCTCTGTGGATGGGAAGGAGCGAAGCTCCTGACCGGGTTGGAAGGAAAGTCCTCAGGTTCCCCAGCCTCGCAATGACATGTCATTGGGCCGAAGGGCTGAAAGCCCAAGTGCCGCTGGTTACGGAAAAAAAAAAAAAATAGGGACATTTACACTGCTTTGAAAATGTAAGTATTATACTTAGAATGTACATCTTTTCTTTCATCTTTCCGTCCCTGCTCCATAGGGAACCTATAACTACTTTATGCTTTTAGATCTCTTTACGAAACTAGCAATAAAGCAATCACCAGCCAGTGCAGTGGTGGTTCATAAATCATCATTCTATATGCTGAGGTTGCCAGCCCCAAATGACTTTGACATCCAATATCGAGTTTCACACATTAAACGTCACATGGTAATATATACATTTATATATTAGTTCATATGTTAGTAATAAAATATGAAATGTAAATCATAACTTCCGCCAATCTTGGCTACAGACTTGTTGCTCAGATGAATAAAAGAGACGAGTCGGTCTCTTACATGCGTCTGGGGTGTCTTTAATTTGATAAAAGATTCCTTCTCTGACTATGCGTGTTTCTTCAGTTTCCTAGTCCCGGTGTTCCTTATTAAAACGTCGAGATTTCCTGTGCTTTGTAAGTCTTATTTGGCTCTCCAATAAATGGTCCGGTTAACAAAAAGGAATTATGAATCTAGTCTTCACTCTGGCGAGGTCTGATGTTGTCTTGACGAGAGTGAAATTCACAGTGAAATAAAACTGCGAAATGGTCAGACTATATTCCTATCTTCCTACTCATTGTTGTTATGAATCTAATCAGAAAGATCCAATCATTTCAAATCATGCAGATAGGGTGTGATATTTTCAAAATAGTCCCACGTGAAATAAGGTGCGTGCCTGCAAAGGTCACGTATTACCATGTATGGACATCTGATGCCTTGCATACACTCTCACAGGCAGATTGGTAGACACACATGACAACATGGGTAAGCTGTAATACTTATTACTTTATTAGAAAGTAATGTTGTCATAACAAGTCAGCCCCGAAACGATTATGTCACACTTGTCTGCCCACATGTGTCACACAGACAGTAATCTCGTAATCTGTCGTATGAGTACGCAAAAAGTCCGTGTCTATCCATCTGGGTTACTAAACGAGTCGTCTTATCAGCGGTTCAAAAAATCAGTCCCACAAATGTACCGATACTGCCGGAGAGAAACAAAGATCGATAGAGGCCGCCCCATTTTGTCACACAGTGCCAGCGCCTTCTCCTGACCTCTTGTTCCGATATTATTTATGAAATCTCCATATTACTTTATGGGAAACGTCTGTAACGAACAATAAACCAATCGCGTCAGCTTTTCGGGAAAATACGGAAATACTCACATTGCACAATATGAGCTAAACTAAACACAGATATCAGAAACACGCTTTTCATTGGTGCATTGTTTAGTGTGCTAGAAACACTACACAACTTTTTTTATGGTGCATTGGTACTATAATGATAGTCATGATAAGGGCAGAATCGTCGCTGAACATTGCGGGGCTTACATGATAACAACCTCCAGCGTGAGAATGGAGGTAGAGGCAGCTACCACCTTAAGGTGTTTGTTTGATTCTTCAATAACAAGGGCAGTTATTGTATCAGACTCTCAGTCCATGCTTCGGAAGGTCTAAAGTGGATGACTGCGGCATGAATGGGAAACCTCCAAAGAAGCCTCGAATCTTCAGGAACTGGCGTGGATCAACTGTGGATCATGCAGGGGTACGAAGGAGTGAAAGAGCTGACAGACTAGCTTCAAGAGCACCAATAGAAGGTGGATTTAATATGGATAAGGTAGAGATACTGAGGACAATTAATGATCGCCTATTCGAGAGTGACACAACAATCGATGACTCATCATGGCTAAGACTGCTGGAATTTGGCATCAAACGTAAGACCGGCGAGGATGGACGTATGAGAGGATGCATCCGGCGTGTAGACAACCAGCGCGCAACAGGAACAATTAGCATTCATACCCTTCGACATTTTATGAGGGAGACTGAGCACCTATAGGTTTGCCCGGAGTGTAATGACGTTGATTCTGATCAACAATAACATGATAAGTTTGACAACAAAGATCCAACCAAGTTTAACTTAAATAGAAAAGAATGAAATAGCTACATGGGGGTTCCTTGATCTTTGTTTTCATGTATGTCATCAGTTCTCTTCTCCGTGTGTTCTTCAGCCTTCCTCTATATCTCCTACTCTGGGTGTTCCAGAACAAGGACTGCCTTGTAAGGCTATCAAAAGGTTTTTTTTTCTTAATGTGTGTTCTATTCCTCTCTAGCGTCTTCTCCTTATCTTTTATTCCACTGTTATAATCGTCTGCTTCTTGTCGTCACTTCCACATTAGTGATCGTGTCATACCATTTCAATCCTACTATTCATCATCATCATGTTCAATTGCGTTCCTTACAAATCAAGGAACTACCACTACAGCTGGTCCCCTTACGGAAGCCTGCACGAAGCAGTCACACGCCCCCTACACCAAACAGCCACACGCCCCTGGAGCAGTGGTTTCTATTGAAGTTTGTTGGACATAATGATGTTGCCAGCCTCCTGCACTGCCTCATACTAGTAGCCATGTACGACATGCCTGAGGCGGCAGTAGTTATATTCTTTCATTATCTCATCAGAGACCTGTGACGAGTAGGGTGTAGGTGGGTGGATGTAGAAGGTTAGACAACACTTATACACCACTCGTCTAGCTCACTGTCTAAGGGGTAACTCCAACAACCATATCAATCTCCGTGAATATATAATATCACAAATAAGTCACAATGGGCGCAGGGCCATTACAAATATTGGAGACACAACAAATCCCGAGTATTCTACAATCACTCTGATTCTCAGAATATCTACAGCCACAAAATAAGCTACTTCATAAATCTACTGCACAACTCTGGCCCTCTCTACTCGCGCACTACTATAGACATCCACCCTTCTCTTCTCTACGCTCTTCGCTGTCTCCTGTCTGCTCTCTACTGACTCAACTCTCTACTAACTCAACACACTACTGACCCAACACACATCTCTCTCTCACTGACCTCTTTCATTCGTAATCACCAAACACGTGAAAACCTTCCACACTCCACTGAGCTTCATTCACGCATGACTATAGGTAGTAGCTTGTCTTAACCTCTGCTCACAACATTGCTTGTAACTAAAATATTACAAGGCAAGCATTCCCAACTCACAACAACTCTAATGACTAATAAACTCCCGCTGGAGCATGGGAACATTCATCCATGCAAAATACCCTCAAAACACTCTGTGACAGACCCCCCCCCCCCCCCACCCCGGGCACGACACGGGGCCTTCTATTCTTCGCAAGCAACCATTTATGAAAGTCTGCAGCTTCTTGATTGTTTTTCTTGTAATAATGATTTAATGTAAACAAAAACTCAGTGTCAAAAATATTAATGTCAAAAAAATTAATGTCAAAAACGTAATGTCAACCAACTTAATGTTAAACAACGTAATCTTAAAAAAAAAAAATGTCAAAAAAATTAATGCCAAAAACATAATGTCAAAAACCTTAATGTCAAAAAACTTAATGTCAAAAAACGAAATGTCAAACAACTTAATGTCAAACAACTTAATGTCAAAAAATATTTATGTCCAAAACCGAAATGTTAAAAAAGTAATGTCAAAAAACTTAATGTCAAAAAACTTAATGTCAAAATACGTAATGTCAAAAAACTTAATGTAAAAAACGTAATGTCAAAAAAACGTAATGTCAAAAAACGTAATGTCAAAAAACTTAATGTCAAAAAACTTAATGTCAAAAAAAAAACGTAATGTCAAAAAACTTAATCTAAATAACTTCATGTTTAAAACGAAAGTATAACTATCATATAACAACAAGTGGCGTCCCCGTAAACATGTCGACTGTTAGCTCTGATGAATATTTTCTGTCTCTTGTCTTGATGGTACATTCTGGTAGGTTGTTTCCTGCTTATAGTTTGGCGTTTCCTTTCCATATCCCGGATGAAAGATAAAGAGAGAGGCATAGTACTTCCCGTAGAGTGACTCTCAGGGGTTCCGTAAGGAGTAATTAGGGGTTCCGCGAAACCTTTTAAATAAATACAAACTGGATATTATAAAAGAAATGTGTCTGCTATTATCACTAGTGGACTAATTTTGTGTTCCCAAATGTCTGATTTGTTTATAGCTCATTTAGTATATAAGATTATTGAGGTGAAAGCTAGGACAGAAGGAGAGCTCTGTGCTGATAGTCATGTAACATTACTGTCGTAGGCAGGGGTTCCGTGGGTTATGAAAACCTATGTTATGGGTACCGCCATACCAAAAATGTTGGGAAACACTGAATTTATAGTCAGGATCCTGGTGAACTAGGATACAGGAACTAGTCAAGCAAGTCAACAGAATCCTTCATGAATTTGGATTGGACATTGGACAATAAATGGGAAAACACTGGAACAAGTCAAGAGTTTCTCATAACTTGGTCATATAATAACAGAAGATGGCAGATGTGAAAGAGATATCAAGAAGAGAATAGGAATGGTCAAAGTGTAGCAAGTTTAATTTGCTGGGGAGGTTATGATGTTATACCTAAAAGGAAAGAAATCTGTGTCTGTGTTAACCGTGTGAGGTCAAGCACATGTAGGCCCCTGACTCTAATAGATGATGATGATGATGTATTTGCAGGGAACCTAACGCTACCTCTCTAGATCTCACACGGTCACTATTTTGGCTCTAGTGTCTGGTGTATGATGTACCTAATGTCTAGGGGAGAAATGAAAATGATGGTACATAAACACAAAACACTTTAACTCACTATAAGGAAATGAATAAAACAGAGGTTATGGTTTTTCTTTAAAATTGAATATTTTCTTTTTACAATTTAATCTGCCTGTCTCACCATCTCTTTTGGACAGGTCTTTGAAAATGAGGAAAAGATAGTTTACATAAAAAAGGATTAACTAAAATGTGTGGACTCTTTGTCCAATAAGTATAAAGTCACTCTATCTCTCCTGTTGGTGTATTCACAGATTACAACTTTATTATCTAATAGTGTTTGTCATTTGTTAGGAGGGGCTGTAGTTTCATCACGCCCCATAACATCCTGGATATGATTGAAAATAACAAAATTTATTGTAACTGAAGTGTCAGATATACCCAGATGCTAACATATCACCTGGGATTCTTTGTAGAAGGATAATTCAGTATGTAGTTGCAGAAAATATAGATATATCAGCACACACAAGCTCATCCAGCTATCTGCTGACAGCATAAACGTTTTACCGGAGACTTGTTGGTGTTACACTCACTCATCAGGTTTCCTGTCACCGGCTGGTAA
This sequence comes from Oreohelix idahoensis, assembly GCA_024509875.1. NCBI lineage: Eukaryota > Metazoa > Mollusca > Gastropoda > Stylommatophora > Oreohelicidae > Oreohelix > Oreohelix idahoensis. The sequence goes on from JAMPIV010001437.1 coordinate 372,424, forward strand.
CAGGAAATAAAACCTCTGCAATAAAAAGACACCCTGGCCTTTTTATATCTGATCACACTTTATTATTATTATTTACATATGGTGGTATGGGGTCAGCCTCGCGTGCATACAGGTGCACTCGCCCCTAATTTTATATGACTCACACCTTGCTGTGACCACACCTCAGGTCTCTATGGCAGATACGCCACTGTACTTTTACATAGTTTTCCTCAATACAATAACGTGGAGTAACCACATTTCGTTTTGTATGATTTGCTCTTCTTTTTTTAAATTATAAACGCTCCAGGCATGTTGAACAGTGTTCATGGAACACGGAGGCTTACTAACATATTCTAATACAATAATATTACAACAAAATCATGACAATATACAACAGTTAGATACAGTTCAATGTGAGGACTCAACAATGTCTGCTCCCGGCATGTCCTTCACTTTTCCCAATAGCAGTATCTAACTTTGGCAGTTGTAATAAACATATTAATACATAAAGCATTCTTACCACAATTTCACAGAAATATATAACAAATAACGCTGACTTGCAAAGAATGGCCTCGGTTTTTCTCTGCCCTGCCCAGACTGCGAATTAATTCTTTATTTTATAAATTAACACAGCTGATCTCAGCGTATTTGATAGAAAAAGTTTTTGTCAACTGGCGATGAGCATTGAAAGCTTTTTGCTAATATCTATTAGTACTGGCCAATGGAAAACTTGCGACTACCAGAATTCAAATGTAGTTTTTGAAAAAAAAAAATTCCAAACAAACTCTGTGTCTGGTAGTCGATTGGTCAGTCTGCGTTAGTTATGCCAATACAAAAAGATGTTTAGTTTTGGTTAACATTTATTTACCGCTCCCCTTTTACTCCTATACTCTTTTTACCCAATCGGATTTGAATTTACTCCAATGCCTCTTTCTAAGCTGGCGTCCCCACTAACGTTATGAAAAAAACCAGCAGGAACCACAGTCTGTCTGTCTTAGTGTTACTAGACATATAGTATTATCTCAATAACTTGGCTAATAATTGAATTACCATATTTTTTAAAACATATTTGGGCTCAAGAGATACTAAGCTATAATAATATATGATTTTTATGGTCAGTTTCATTATGGTTTAGATTTTCAGTTTTGTCACTGTCAATCGTCAAATATAAATTTTACACAAGTCGGCCATCTTCCCCCTCTCATCTCTCTCTAGCATTTTTATTCAAATAACTAACTTGTTTGAGTGACGTCATAAATACATTACTCGGCGAGAATTTAAACTGTCTGTGTGTATATATCATCTGGCCAATCCCACAGCGTGTCAAGCGAAGCGGGGTTTTGCACGGCGGGTGTTAGAATTGGCGTTAATTATTACTGTTGTCTCGTGTTACACTACCAAAAATGTAAGGATTACTACAATTAAAGGCGTTAAAGTTAAAGTATTACGTTAATTCAGACAGTAGTTTGGCAGCACATTTCTGGCAGATCGTTTATTACAAGTCTTGCCGCAGTCTCTATCAGATCGGGCAAAATGTTAAAAATGTTTATTGTACGTCACAAGGAAAGCGAGTAGGTTTATACGGCGGGATCGTTTCTAAGCATTTCCATGGCACAAAATTCAGCGCGATGCTGGCGTGTGAGATGCATTTCCATAGTGCTGGCGTGTGAGATGCTTATAGTCAGACACAATCGGGCGGGGTTATTTATTATCATAGGACTAAAATCTTACTGAAATGAGCGATTATCTCGCAGATTTTACTACACAAAGCTACACTCAACAACATGATACTAACATCTTACACAAATAACAAACACATAAAAAATGTGAGTAATCGAGTGTTGTTATATATATATAGATACATATATTCTTTATTACTCTATGGTAATGAAACATGGACAATGAACAAGCAATAGGAAGAAAGAATTGAGGTCCTTGAGATGTCGATATACCAACGGGCTGATCACCCGTTTGCCAGTCACTTCGATTACGGAAACAACAGCAAATGGATTGATTTGCCGTTGCCCTAAAGACGCCAATAGGTGTGATGGGAAACAATGGCAAAGAAAACCTATCTGCTGTTGCCCTAAGACGCCACTAGGCGTAATGGCCACTGACTGCTTTGACGGTCGGTGGCTAAGGACGGAAGAAGAAGAAGAAGAGATGTCGATATATAGAAGAATAGGGCGAGATGTGGATATATCGAAGAATAGGGCGAGATGTGGATATACATAAGAACAAGGTTAGATGTGGATATGTGGAAGAATAGGGAGAGATATGGATATATAGAAGAATATGATGAGTTGTGGATGTATAGAAGAATATAGTGAGATGTGGATATAGAAGAATAGGGTGCATCTCATAGAAAGAGAAGAAGACAAATACAGAATATGAGAATGGAAAGAGAATTAATTAATGAAATAAAAATGTAGATAAGATATTTGTCCATATAAAAAGACTAACACCTTGTTGAAAACCATAATGGAAGGAAGAATTTAAGGCAAACGTGCAAGAGGAAGACAGAGCTATAAGTGGGAAAATAACATCAAGAAGATAGACAGGAAAGGAGTCTATTAGAGTGCATCATCAAGTCAAGAGATGGACAGGAAAGTCTACGAGAGTGCATCATCAAGTCAAGAGATGGACAGGAAAGTCTACGAGAGTGCATCATCAAGTCAAGAGATGGACAGGAAAGGAGTCTATTAGAGTGCACCATCAAGTCAAGAGACAGAAGACGTTGGGGATCATTTGCAACCCGCATTTGAGCGGTAATGGTAGATGACAGTAGTGGTCCCACATCCACCGCTGTCAACCTGTTGCCTATCTGCTTCAACTTCTCCACTCTACCTCTCCTCCGTTGTCAGCGACATTGAGATCAGAATTTCCCATCCAGCCTTCGATTTTTTCCAGTCCTGAACTAATTACTGTAATTTATTTTATTATTGGCCGGCCACCAAGGCCCCTGCACACAAGCTCGGGCCCAACGACTGAAACACTCTTGCCCAACATGTTTTTTTAGCAATATATTATACATCTATATACGTCCTAATTTATGTATGTGCCTAAATTGTATCACTTTGTTACTTCACTTTTTATTCCTACTGCTTTTTAGAATGTCCTTATTTGTTTGTTTTGTTTTCTGTTTTTCAATGCAACGGGCACAATTCTTGTATATATCTATATTTCAAATAAGTTATTTCACAGGAGTGATAGTTCGTTATTATTTTAATCTGACATGTTATTGTTGTTGTTTTGAAGAGGTGATGGGTGGAGAGCGGGCACTTAACAGCTGACCGTTATTGCCTCTTTCGTTCCATCTTGGTCTACCCTGTTCAACCTGAAAGTTGGTTATAATTGGGGTATTTAGTGTCATTTTATTTACTAATTTTGTATTCATTTAAAAAAGCTATTGTCGTTTGCAGTTGCTGATTTTAATTTATATTAGTATTTGTCCATTTTATTTTCTCTTTTGTATTGTTTATAGATAACTATTGTCCTTTATACTTGGTTTTAATTTGTATTAGTATTTGTTCTTTTTGAGTTGTTTTTTTTTTTAAACCATGTTGTCTTTCCTTGTCCTATGAGTAGTTAGTAAGTTTTTTTTTCCGTTGTTTTTGTTTGTTTTTAAAAAAAATGATTTGCTACTTCCTGCTGCTTACTTTCTATGAAGTACTAACCTTATATGTTTTCTTTTGTTTTATGTATATATCTTTTAAGTATTGATTGGGCATCTCTTGGGGCATCTACACTTTAAACCTTATCACCTGTTAAGTCTATATTGTGATTTCTATAGTAAGTTTTTAATTCAAGCCTTTGTTGTTCATACTTTTTACAGTGGATCAGGTAGTGGTCTATGTCATTCTCTTCCTGACTTTCTTGGCAGTGTGGTTCCTCTATCATAAAGTATGCTGCACCGAGACATGTCATGGCGTCCCAATGTTAGTCCTCCCATTTTCTCCACAACTGCTCTCCCCGATTTAAAAAAAAAAAAAATTGGCTTCCTAGAAATAATAAATTCCCGTCAATACTACATCGGGAACTATGACTCAGCACGACTACTAAAGAATCGGTAATTTCCTATCTTTCGTACCTTTTTGCTCCGCAGTGAATATATGTAGTTAGGTGTTATTTCGTAGCAGTTAGGGTTAGGATTAGGGTTAACACTAACCCTAACACAAACCCTAATCCTAACCCTAACCTTAATCCTAACCCTAAGCGCTACGAAACAACACCTAACTATACATATTCACTGCGGAGTAAAAAGGTATGAAAGATAGGAAATTACCAGATAATCTTATTTTTTTAAAAACACACACATATACACACACACATAGCGTTTTACTAACATAAGATATAACCCTGCCGAATGCATTGGAACGGGTCACGCGAGTCTAGATTGTTAAATAGGCTCAAAGTTCAAAATTGTCAACCACGCTGATCACGCGTGATTGGTGCGTCCTTGACATTGAGAGAGTATTATATTTCCAATAGATAGTTAAAAACATCGTTTATAACAAATGGTGAAGGTCGAGGCTGCGAATGGTTAAATGAAAAGAACTTAGACAAGGAAGAATAAACTGTTAAGATACTAGAAGAGGAAAATAAATTTCCCAGGAATTTACAAACTCTGACATCAACCGGTGTTCGCTGAACAATGATGATGTAGGCCTACAGGCAGCGTTGAAGCAGCTGGTAATCACTCCATCGCAGGGCTTGTCCTTTTCAGGGCTTAATCACGCTAGCAGATAGGGAAGTCCTTTTAGTTATGAAAAAAAAAAATCCCTTTCAGCCTCTGAGGGGTTATAATTAGGATATTCTTCTTCTTCTTTGTTCGTCCTGAAAAGGACGTTGGTTGCGATGTGTCTGTTTACAGCAAAGCTGCGACATTTGCGCCTTTCGGCCGACGCATCCGACTTCAGCACAGTAATTAGGATATAAAGTGTAGCTAATGCAAGATAATAATTTTGATTTTCGATATCTGAATATTGCATCTTTTCGTTCCTCCAGTCAGTCCTAACAGAATAAATAAAAAAAGTGCAAAATTGTGTAAAAGTACGCGCGTTGTGTGTCCTCAATGGTCCCAAAACGGTAATCTCGTACACCTGTCACGTTGTTGACGAGGGGCAGGAGGGTGGGAAAGCCGGGGGTGTCTGGGATGACACTGAATTCTCTATTCATTTGTCACCATAAGTAAGCATAGTGAGAGCCTCACTTACCCCACTAATCCAAGTAAATTAATTTGTGTTCTTGTTAAACGCAGTTTCATAATCCAGATATACCAGGTTCGAAATCTGCTTCAGACGGTTTGGTAGAAGATCGCTTTGTGTGGATTTTTAACAATGGTATAAGCTCCGTACCGTTCAGAAAGCAATGGCAAACTACTGAATGAAAAAAATTGTCTAGAAAAATCACAGACAGCCAATAAAAGCTTGGGTTGATTGCCACGTCCTGTAAAGGATAAGCAACTAACTCTTGTTAAATACTGTTTTACTGTTGAATGTCTTTAAATAATCTAATATTTGTTTTCTCTGTTTTGAATATTTCTTATATTCTAGTAGGAAATGCTCTATATTGTTTTCTTGCAGACATGCCGCACAGTAAGGTTCTTCTATTCTAAAACAACATATTCCCAGTTGTGTCTAAGTACTTTCTTACTGCTAGGGATTTTTAGGTCTTTAACATGTAATAAATAGACCACACGATTTTTTATATTTGGATACGCGCTGTAATATAACCGATGTACCATGTGTCTAAGTTAGGGTTCCCATTCGTCCCGTTTTTCCCGGGACAGTCCCGTTTTTTTATAAAATGTCCCGGTGTCCCGAATTTATTCCAAATGTCCCGCTTTTTAAGGGTCCTTCCTGAAAGAAAAAAATCTTTGGATAACGGATTTTATTCTGTGTTTTAGTAGTGTTACTTTATCAATTTCCGGTTACAGTGGACCCTCGGTTTGAATCTCGAACAAAAATTCGAAAGTCGTCCAAAACAGTGTTCAGTGAGCAGCAAAAGGTGTGAAGGTGAAGGTGTTGGAGTTAGCTAATTTAGGCGGTGAAACTTCAGAACTGTTATTTTCTTATGTGTTGGAAGTGTTACAGAAGTCAGATCTCCTTAAAAAGGTTATTACTATATCAGCAGATAATACAAATACAAACTTTGGTGGAAAGAAGAGAAAGGGACAGAATAATCTGTACTTCAAAATGCAAGAAAACACTGTGAACAATTTAATTGGTATTGGTTGTCCTGCACATGTGATACATAATGCTGTGCAGACTGCTGCGGATTGCTTACCTATTGATCTTCAGTTAATAATTAACAAGATTTACCAGCATTTCCACATTTATTGTGTACGAGTTGAGGAACTCAAATCATTTTGCGAATTCACCAATACAGAATATAAAACTGTTTTGGGTAACAGCAAGACAAGATGGCTCTCTCTCTTGCCTGCAGTCCAGCTGTTGAACGTGTTTTTTCATTAATAAATGCGCTTTGGACAGATGAAAATAAAAACAGACTTAAAATTGAGTCAGTGAAAGCTTTAACCATTATAAAGACCCATTTTAAGGATTTCTCTTGTGCTGAGTTCTATGTCCAAATATCAGAAGAAAAAAAACTTCTTGAATAGGCCCATAAATCTGATAAATATTCTGATGAATCTGAAATATAAACTTGACTATTGTGTATTTTTTAAAGGTGCGATTTTTCTAATTTAGTATGTTTGTAATTTAGAATTCTTTTTTAAAGTGGAAGTTGTGTTAGTTAACGTGTGTATTTTTATACCAGTATCTTATTTTAAGTGCAACATATAATATATAATAGATTTATTTGTGCTTTACCTTAATTTTTAACATGTCCCGTTTTTTTACAAAATGTCCCGGGTTTTTTAGGTAAAAATTTGGAAATGTCCCGGTTTTTAAACAAAACATTATGGGAACCCTAGTCTAAGTAGAATGGTGCCGCGCCTAGCCAAAACTTGGCAAAAACTCCTATTTTTTTGTTTTAAATTCTCTAACGGGTATACAAAAGTATAATAGTGAATGCCCAGCAAGAACGTGTCAGGTATCTATTATTAGTCCTTTCTTTGGGACCTACAATACATCAACGCTGTACTTCTGTTAACACAGTTCCCTTTAGAATAGCAAATTGCGTTCTGATATAACCAACGGACTTAAGTCTCTGAGAGGGACGTGCCTCGCCACTAGAAGGCAAAATCCCACAAGAAAAAAAAAACGTGAATTTACAAATGTTCGAACACGTGACGTCAGCAGTGGACAAATATGCCCACGCGAACAAGAAATCCAACAGCTTAGCGCTTCTTTCTTAGGTGTTTGTACAGAGCCAGTCTTGACGTATGGAAGTGAGTCATGGACAATTATTACACTAGTAAGAAAATCTCTAGATGCCACAGAGATGTGGTTTTACAGAAGAATGTTAAAAATATCATGGACAGCTAACAAGGGTAATGAGGATGTCCTGAAAGTAGCAGGTGCGCACAGGAAGTTTATTACTCATACTAGCAACAACCCACCAAAATTGGCGGGTTTTTCATTACAGTGTGTTGTTTCTGTTACAGTACACGTATTACATTGCTGCTTCATCTATAGTCTCGCTTGCTCGCTGTGAATGACGCGATCGTCTCTTCCTTTTAGCCATCTTATCATTTTGATCCATAATAATAAGTCTGCAATACTTTAAATTAAAATATCGTCTTGAAGAAACAATGAAAAAACTTAAATTTTTAAGAAAAATGATGAGCTAAATCCGCTTCCCGAATGAAACTGGACAGAAGAGTATCTTGGTTGTCTGTTGATATAATCTGCATCTCCGCACCTTCCTGTCTCCAGTTTAAGTTGTTGGCTTCTTTCCATAATCAAACTGTTTGCTTGCTGTGAATGACGCGATCGTCTCTTCCTTTTTAGCGATCTTATCATTTTGATCCATAATAATAAGTCTGCAATACTTTAAATTACAATTTTGTCTTGAAGAAACAGATACTTACATTTTAAGGTTATTTTTAAGAAAAACGATGAGTTAAATCCGTTTCCCGAATGATACTGGACAGAAGAGTAGCTTGATTGTCTGTTGATTTAATGCACACCGTCATACTTTTCTATTTTCGCGAGAGTACATATAAGGGGAAACAATGCAATTATTGTCTAACTTTCAACCACAGTTGCACCCCCTTAGCTGTGGTTGAAAGTTAATTTACTTTCCCGAAAATAGAAAAAAGTGCGCAAATGACGGTGTACAAAATGTGACTGACCGACCGACCGACCGAAGTACTTATGGCGGGAATTGTGGTATTGGATTAGAAGGAAACAATATAGACTAGCAGAGACTGATGCATGAGAGGATGGATGAGGCGTGTATACAATCAGCGCGCTATAGGAACAGTCAACATTCATAGTCTTCGGCAGTTACTGTTGGAACAAACATGATAGAGAAGAGAACTGGAGACAGGCATGACAAGGATGAAGACGTCAAGGAACAAACCGTGAGATGATGGTATGCGACAGAAGGACTTCTTCAACCAATACCCTTTAGCTCCCCAAGGACCATCAACAAAACACAAGCCGAGTCCTCCTGTCACGTGCCATCATCTTAAGCTCTTTCCACGTTCTCCTTATCATTTTCACCTCTGTTTCCAGTTCTCTTCTCCATGTGCTTCTTGGTCTACCTCTGCCTCTCTTGCCCTGGGGGTTCCAGAACAAGGACTGCCTTGTAATGCTATCAACAAGTTTCCTCAATGTGTGTCCTATCCATCGCCAGCGTCTTCTTCTCATCTCTTGTTCCACTGGCACTTGTCTGGTTCTTGTCATCAGTTCCACACAAGTGACTTTGTCATAACATTTCAGTCCTATTCTACACAAAGATCCATTTATGAAAGTCTGCTACTTTTTTGGTCGTTAGTTTTGTTGTTCTCCATGTTACACAGCCATACAATAAGATTGAATTGACAATTGAGTTGAAGATTCTTATTTTGGTGTTGCAAGGAAAGCTCCTCTAGCCTGTTACATGATGTTAGTTTATGTATCAGTTAGTGTTACATGATGTTAGTTTATGTATCAGTTCGTGTTACATGATGTTAGTTTATGTATCAGTTAGTGTTACATGATGTTAGTTTATGTATCAGTTAGTATTACATGATGTTAGTTTATGTATCAGTTAGTGTTACATGATGTTAGTTTAGGTATCAGTTCATGTTACATGATGTTAGTTTATGTATCAGTTCATGTTACATGATGTTAGTTTATGTATCAGTTCATGTTACATGATGTTAGTTTATGTATCAGTTCGTGTTACATGATGTTAGTTTATGTATCAGTTCATGTTACATGATGTTAGTTTATGTATCAGTTCGTGTTACATGATGTTAGTTTAGGTATCAGTTCATGTTACATGATGTTAGTTTATGTATCAGTTAGTGTTACATGATGTTAGTTTATGTATCAGTTCGTGTTACATGATGTTAGTTTATGTATCAGTTCATGTTACATGATGTTAGTTTATGTATCAGTTCGTGTTACATGATGTTAGTTTATGTATCAGTTCATGTTACATGATGTTAGTTTATGTATCAGTTCGTGTTACATGATGTTAGTTTATGTATCAGTTCATGTTACATGATGTTAGTTTATGTATCAGTTAGTGTTACATGATGTTAGTTTATGTATCAGTTCATGTTACATGATGTTAGTTTATGTATCAGTTAGTGTTACATGATGTTAGTTTATGTATCAGTTCATGTTACATGATGTTAGTTTATGTATCAGTTAGTGTTACATGATGTTAGTTTATGTATCAGTTCATGTTACATGATGTTAGTTTATGTATCAGTTCATGTTACATGATGTTAGTTTATATATCATTTCATGTTACATGATGTTAGTTTATGTATCAGTTCATGTTACATGATGTTAGTTTATGTATCAGTTCATGTTACATGATGTTAGTTTATGTATCAGTTCATGTTACATGATGTTAGTTTATGTATCAGTTCATGTTACATGATGTTAGTTTATGTATCAGTTAGTGTTACATGATGTTAGTTTATATATCAGTTCATGTTACATGATGTTAGTTTATGTATCAGTTCATGTTACATGATGTTAGTTTATGTATCAGTTCATGTTATATGATGTTAGTTTATGTATCAGTTCATGTTATATGATGTTAGTTTATGTATCAGTTCATGTTACATGATGTTAGTTTATGTATCAGTTAGTGTTACATGATGTTAGTTTATGTATCAGTTCATGTTACATGATGTTAGTTTATGTATCAGTTCATGTTACATGATGTTAGTTTATGTATCAGTTCATGTTACATGATGTTAGTTTATGTATCAGTTCATGTTACATGATGTTAGTTTATGTATCAGTTCATGTTACATGATGTTAGTTTATGTATCAGTTCATGTTACATGATGTTAGTTTATTTATCAGTTCATGTTACATGATGTTAGTTTATGTATCAGTTCGTGTTATATGATGTTAGTTTATGTATCAGTTCATGTTACATGATGTTAGTTTATGTATCAGTTAGTGTTACATGATGTTAGTTTATGTATCAGTTCATGTTACATGATGTTAGTTTATGTATCAGTTCATGTTACATGATGTTAGTTTATGTATCAGTTCGTGTTATATGATGTTAGTTTATGTATCAGTTCATGTTACATGATGTTAGTTTATGTATCAGTTCATGTTACATGATGTTAGTTTATGTATCAGTTCATGTTACATGATGTTAGTTTATGTATCAGTTCATGTTACATGATGTTAGTTTATGTATCAGTTCATGTTATATGATGTTAGTTTATGTATCAGTTCATGTTATATGATGTTAGTTTATGTATCAGTTCATGTTATATGATGTTAGTTTATGTATCAGTTCATGTTATATGATGTTAGTTTATGTATCAGTTCATGTTACATGATGTTAGTTTAGGTATCAGTTCATGTTACATGATGTTAGTTTATATATCAGTTCATGTTACATGATGTTAGTTTATGTATCAGTTCATGTTACATGATGTTAGTTTATGTATCAGTTCATGTTATATGATGTTAGTTTATGTATCAGTTCATGTTATATGATGTTAGTTTAGGTATCAGTTAGTGTTACATGATGTTAGTTTATATATCAGTTAGTGTTACATGATGTTAGTTTATGTATCAGTTCATGTTACATGATGTTAGTTTATGTATCAGTTAGTGTTACATGATGTTAGTTTATGTATCAGTTCATGTTACATGATGTTAGTTTATGTATCAGTTCATGTTATATGATGTTAGTTTATGTATCAGTTCATGTTACATGATGTTAGTTTATATATCAGTTCATGTTACATGATGTTAGTTTATGTATCAGTTCATGTTACATGATGTTAGTTTATGTATCAGTTCATGTTATATGATGTTAGTTTATGTATCAGTTCATGTTACATGATGTTAGTTTAGGTATCAGTTCATGTTATATGATGTTAGTTTATGTATCAGTTCATGTTATATGATGTTAGTTTATGTATCAGTTCATGTTATATGATGTTAGTTTATGTATCAGTTCATGATACATGATGTTAGTTTATGTATCAGTTCATGTTACATGATGTTAGTTTAGGTATCAGTTCATGTTACATGATGTTAGTTTATGTATCAGTTCGTGTTACATGATGTTAGTTTATGTATCAGTTCATGTTACATGATGTTTGTTTATGTATCAGTTCATGTGTCGTGATGTTAGTTTATGTATCAGTTCGTGTTACATGATTGTGGTAAAGTGGGATGTTATAAATATTTATAGGGGACTTAGTGTACTGACTACCAACGGGCTGATCACCCGTTTGCCAGTCACTTCGATTACGGAAACAACAGCAAATGGATTGATTTGCCGTTGCCCTAAAGACGCCAATAGGCGTGATGGGAAACAATGGCAAAGAAAACCTATCTGCTGTTGCCCTAAGACGCCACTAGGCGTAATGGCCACTGACTGCTTTGACGGTCGGTGGCTAAGGACGGAAGAAGAAGAAGAAGTGTACTGACTGAGATCAGCGGTGAAGGTATCTGTATCTAATAAGTGTGGTGTATTACAGATGACCTTACTTTGCTACCACATTTATACCTCAGTCAGACCTATTCTGGAATATTGTGATGACTACGTTGAATGTCTAGGGTTATGATAATGATGAAGTGTATGTTCACAACCACCAACAGACAGATAAACAATTTAATTTAATCCACAATACTTTACAACACTGTGACACTCACATACACAGAACACTCTATAAGACTATCTTAATAAGTCAAGTGTAACTGGTAAAAATATGTATTAATTCCTGTCAATAATAGATATCCTGATTCAACTACAAAGTGAACCAGGAATCACAATCAAATGTAATCACAAGTTGTATGTACACAATTTATAGATATGATCTTTGTATTGACATATATTATTATTGCAATATGTGTGTAAGTTGTGATGTAGGACTATGAGGTAATACTGGCTTTTCAAGCTAAGTTGTTGTTTGTCATCATGACTTCAAGTGTCTGTTTCTGGTGGAACTAATATTGGAAAGGTTCACAGTTTCTTTTTATTTGAAACAAATAAATGTCCCTCTTGATTTAAGGTAAAGTCACTTTTAGAGGGGGGTATACACAAGACTGAGCTGCTCTGGCCACGGAATCTTAACGTCTGTGTGGGCGGCAGGAAACAGTCTCCACTGCTCGCTTGCTTCACCGTTTCCTTGAGAAACGACCCTGGTTGATATCTGGACCAAGGAGTATGCTACCAGCCTCTGGATTCAGCAAAACTCAGACCAGGTGCTGCTTCAATACGTTAGTACCACGGTCCCCGAAACAAGAAGGTTGTACCTCCTACTTCAGAACTAATTTATAATCTATTTCCACACTTAAGCACAATACATAACAAACACCGAGTTCAGCGCGGTAGGCCAACTGCTAGCTTCTCATGTAACAGTATACACCAGTATTCCTCTCCCTAATGGTTACAACGCCTCTGCAATTCCAGCATTATTTCCTTCTATTCAATAAGATAGGTGTCATAGTACTATTTGGCAATCCCATGCAGTTATACTCCTCTCCGACAAGTTTTGTTAATGGGGGAGCAATATCTAGGTTTTTCTTCATGTTTGCTACTGAACCACACACATACAGACATAAATTTATCAATTCACATTCAATTTTTCATCTAAAAGAGATCAAATATTTCTAGCTTACCACAATTCATGGAAATATTAAACAAAATACGTTGACTGGCGATGAGTTATGGCACAATTCCGATCTGCCTCTGTCCCAGGCTTTCATAAGAAAAATATGAGCTGGATCTCAACGCACTTGCTTCTCAGTAAGTTTATTTTCAAAATGTGGCCCTGAACTGACGCTCCTAATTGACTATATCAAATGGTCTATCCAATGGGACCATGTTTACAAAGCTTTTGAAAAAATTTACCCTTCCTACCGTTTCCCTTAACAACCAAAAATAGTATTTGCATTCGACTAATCATGTTTCGCCTTACATATTCTTCTAGCCAATCAAATCGGATTTAACTTGTTGGCCTATTTCCCGTAAAATAGTGGTTTTAAAACATGCCACTGAGCAAATATGGTCTGGTGCTGTCAGACAACCTCACTATTTTATTTTGGCTATAATTTGTTAATTACTAAACTAGTTGCGTAACACATAACATATTCTTTGTCAGCAAGTCCTAAGGAACCCAAATATATAAATTTAATGGGGCCAAGTGGCTTCGTTCAAAATATGTATTTTCTTCTACCACCCGTTCACTTCGATACGATGGGGTGTCTTCTGTACTGTCAGGATTTCAAAAGTAAAACAGTATTGGGTCATGTTTCCTAATAAGCATTAAACATGTTTTTTAAAACCTTACCTCGTATTGGTAGTGTTTTTTATCACTGTCTATTTGAAAAAAAGTTAGTGCTTCATGCCTTTCGCGTGTGATTTGCGTTCACTTTTATCGCGAGACTGTGGTAGTATTGCATGCGTTCCTCCGTTCAGCCCTCTCTCTCGCTCTCTCTCTAAGTCCGTCTGTCTTTTCATTACGCAGTGTATATAATGACATTAATGCTAGTATTTTATCTAGGTCATTAAGCAGTGTGCGTATCTCAAGGTTTTCTAAGAAACACAGTACCAGTTTTATTTTTAGAAACGCGTGTATGCTGCTGTAGGCTTTACTATCAAACGTGAAAGCGTTACAATTATGCAGACGAAGTAGAAAACGGGGGATTTTTGTACGCCATTGTGACAGCACTGGTCTTTTACCATTCTTCTTTCCTTCTATTGAATTAATTCGTTAGGCTTTACATTTACTTTTTAATTTAGATATGTGGATTTCGAATGTTTCACGACAAATTCTCCCCACTTAAAACAGACGTTATATGTCAGTCTATAATTCTATATACACATAGAGAAATTTAATATTATTCCTGGGGCTTACGGTGATTTTCATCACACGGATGGCGGCTTAGAAAATCCGCTCCCAGGTTGGTTTTTCCAGAAATATATTCTATGCTGAACTGGAATGGCTGCAAAAGTAAGGACCATCTGAGTAACCTTGAATTTTCATGCCTAGCCTGCGCTAGAAACGCCAAGGGTTTGTGATCCGTTTGCAACTTGAATGCCTTCCCATACAGATAAATATTGAACTTCTTGATCGCCCATATTACTGCAAGACATTCTTTTTCGCTAGTTGAGTAATTCTTTTCAACTTTATTCAACTTTCTGCTAGCATATGCCACTGGGGTTAATTCCCCATTCAGTGCATCTGATTTCTGTAACAGGGTCGCGCCCAATCCGATATTACTTGCATCCGTTCTCACAATGAATTCTTGACTTAAGTCAGGTAATTTCAAAATAGGTTTGCTTGTGAGCTTTTCCTTCAATTCCTGGTAGGCCAATTCCCACTGTGCTGTCCAGGTAATTCGATCTGGATTTCCTTTGCGTGTCAAATCAGTTAACGGTGCACATATGGAATTAAAGTTTTTGATATACTTTTGGTAGAAACCACATAATGAGACAAAGGATCTCACGTCTTTCTTGGTTTGTGGTCTCGGGGCTTTCTCTAGTTTCTCTAAATTCTTGGGGTCAGGGGTCATGTTTCCCTGATGGACTGTGTGTCCCAAGAATTCTAATTCTTTACATCCAACGCATTATTTGGTTGGTCGGGCTGTCAAATTCGCTTCTCTAAGTCGATTAAACAGCATGTTCTGAGAGTCAATGTGTTCCTCAAATGTTTCTGTTGCTATAAGGATATCATCCATGAAATTTGTGATGCATGGATTATTCAGAGGATCCAACAATTTTCTCATCATTCTAGAGAAGACACTAGGCGCATTCTTCAATCCAAATGGCAATCTGTTAAACTCATAGTGTCCCTCTGAGGTACTAAAAGCTAGGTATGGTCTAACCTCAGGCTTTACTGGAATCTGATAGTATCCTTTACTCAGATCCACTTTTGAGAAATATTTAGCTTTATTTAGCCTGGCAAACAACTGATTTGTAGCCGGCAATGGATCCACCTGACCTTCTGTGATAGCATTCAGTCTCCTGTAATCTATACAGAGTCTATGTTCTCCAGAGGGTTTCCTTAAGAGTACCACACTGGAACTATACGAAGATTCACTGTGTGAAATGATTCCTTCCTTCAACAAATGGTCCATCTCTTCCTTCAAGGCTTTCTCCTTAGCAAAAGGAATCGAATAAGCTTTCATACAGACAGGTGTGGGGTCTATCAGCTTCATATCATATTCCAATAAGTTTGTATGCCCCGGTCGGTCCGTTAGCACCTCTGTATGATCATCTAAAACCTGTTGCACTCTCTTCTTCTGATCTTTCGTTAAGTGTGTACTGATTTTCACCTGTGCAGCTGTCTCACAGGGGTGTAATGGATATTCAAATGATGAAAGTGGTTCCTTTTTCATCTCCATTGCAATGGACAAGGTCAACAAGTGTGTCTCTTCCTGATTTTCTCTTTCCAAATATTTCTTCAGGAGATTCACATGATAGATTTTTTCTTTCCCCTTCTTATCTATCTTATAATTGGTTCTAGACACCTTCTCTAGAACTGTATATGGACCTTGCCATCCAATTTGTAACTTATTCTGATTACCGGGTAGAAGAAGCAGTACCTTCTCTCCCACAGCCAAATCTCTGTCTTTAGCTTTCCTGTTGTAATAGGCAGCATGTTTTTTTCCTGGCTTGTCTCAAATTTTCATTGGCAAGTTTCCAGCCAGTTTTTAAACGAGTGGTAAGCTCATTCACATATTGGTATGAGGATGTAATATTTTCCTCTGCCTTTTCATCAGTCCACGTTCTTAACAGAGCTTCGAGTGGACCTTTTATTGGCCTTCCAAATAATAATGTTGCCGGGGCCATACCGGTTGAACTATGGGGTACCTCTCGATAAGCAAAGAGGGCGGCGTGAAGGTACTGGTCCCATGTATCTGGTTTTTCGTGTGCCAACTTTCTCAGGATCGACATCAACGTGCCATTAAATCTTTCCACTTAGGGATGGTACACACTACAATGGAAGTGTTTGGCCTGGAAGATCCTGAAAACTTCTTCTGTTAGTTTCCCCTTGAACTGAGAGCCATTATCAGTCAAGATTTGATTGGGAAAGCCTAACCTTGTGAAAATTGTGAGTAATGCCTCTGCCACATGTTTAGAGTCAATCGATGACAGGGCTACCGCCTCTCCCCACATAGAACAAGTGTCCACTAGAGTCAGAATGTAGCTGTTCCTCCTCTTGGTTCGAGTGAGAGGTCCCACAAGGTCCACGGCAACTCTCTCAAAGGGTGTTCCCACTATGGGCATTTCCCCCAGAGTTGCTGGTGCAGTCCAATGCTTAGGTGCTACTCGTTGGCACTCTGGACAGGATTTTACATATCGTTTGATATCTTCAGTTATCCCTGGCCAGAAATAGTGACAAGCTATACGCTGTCCTGTTGCGCTGATCCCCATATGACCACCGAAGGGAATCGCATGCCCTAGTTCCAACACTTTAGTCCTATATGAAGTGGGAAGGACCAGCTGTCCGTGACCATTGGATTCAGATCCAGCCTTCCTATAAATCAGCTTGTTCTTCATATAAAATTCTCCCTTGCCTGGAGGTGTATGAGATTTGGGCAACTTCTTGAAACACGGCTTGAGTGTTTTGTCCTCCGCCTGTGCCTTCCTCATCTCATCTGGATGAGTATTTATTGGATTTTCCTCCTCCTTTTTGGACTGTAATCTGGTCTGCACCGTTGCCAATATCACAGGTCTCTTGGGATTCCCCAAGAAGACATATCTACACCCCAATATCAGAGGGTAGATTGGCTCATTTATCACTGCTGCTTTTATGATTCCTTCCACATATCGCGTTTTCACATTTATCCGGGCGACGGGAAGTGTCATGGTCGCTACATCCTTGGTTGCAGTTTGAATCTCCACTGTTTCTGTGGTGTATTGATCTGCCTGCACCAGGTGAGAACTCACAACGGAATCATAATCTAGACCTGTATCATATAAGCACCTTATGGTGGCTCCATTACAGATGACATCCTCACACACTGGGGGGTGGTATGGTTCCTGTAGTTCCGCAGGTTTGACCTTTTTTCCCTTCTTTCCAGATGTCATAGCAGCACAATGAGGAGGTTTCCTTCCACAATGGTCAGTATCATGATTGTCCATCCGACAATTCTTACACCACCTCCTTTTTTGGTTGAAAGATTTTCTTTCATCAAATTTCCTTTCATCGAATTGTGGGGTTTTATTTTTATTGTCATACCGTGGCCTATCAAACTGGTGCTTACCTTTGTTCTGATCTCTAGGATCAAATTTATTAAAGTTCTGTGGTGCCTTAAAATTATCTACGTGTTTCTATTTATTACCTGATACCTCTGCCTGAGCTGCTTGATACCTTTCAGCGACATTCAGTAACTCACCCAGTCTCTCTGCACCTTGTTCCATGAGAAACTTTCTCAGGTCTGGAGCCATGGAATCTCTTAGTTGTTCTATAAAGATCATTTCCTTAAGATCTTGGGTTATCCCCAGAGAAGTCCATTTCTCCAAGTATGTCTCTAACCGTGCAGAGAACTGGTGATAGGTTTCCCCTGACAGTAGTTTAGCATTCCTAAATTTTTTTCTATAAAATTCTCCATTCTTTTCATACCTTAACAAAAGAGCCGGCTTTAGCATGTCATAATTTTCTTGATCATCTCTGCTCATTTTGGCAAAAACTTCATAAGCCGTACCACGAAGCCCTTGAGATAACTTTAAGCTCCACCTTTCTCTCTCTAACCCATACGTGGTAGCTAATAGTTCATATCTATTTAGATAGCTCTCGATATCATCTTCCTTCTCAACAAAATGATCTAAATGAAAGTTCATAGCTGAGGTTGAGGCTCCCTGACTAGCAGTGGCATCAGAGGTAAAGGGACTGGCACCATTTTCAGGAGCATGGCCTTGAAATTCCAACTCCCTTAGTCGTAACTCGTGCTCCCTTTGTAATCCCTTCTCCTCCTTTTCTGCTTCCCTTTCTGCAGCCTGTCTCCTTTCTTCTGCTTCTCTTTCTGCAGCTAATCTCTTTTCTTCATACTGGAGCCTTTTAATCTCCCTATCTGCCTCCAATGCCTTAGCCTCAGCCTCAATCTGCAACCTCTTAGCCTCAGCCTCTAATTGTAACTTCTTAATTTCCTTTTCAGCCTCTAACTTTCTTACAGCCTCTTTTTCTAATCTTTTTTCTTCACGTTCAATAAATTTGTCACATTCAGTAGTGACATAAGCAATCATAACTTGCCCGTCCATTCCTAACTCTTTAGCAGCCTGCACAGCAGCAGATCGAAATTTTGCTAGGTCCGCCATTTTCTAACAGGCAAATGTATACAATATTTAACTTAAACAAGTCAATCTATAAATAATTATCTAAGGACGACCACAGGCACTGAGAGCTCAACCTTATTTTTCCGCCCAAGAATACCTTTTTAATTTTTATAATTTCCCGAAGTGAATTACTCCCAATATATATGCTAGGGGAAGGTTCAATATCCCGGGAGCGAGACCCCAATATATGTGGTAAAATGGGATGTTATAAATATTTATAGGGGACTTAGTGTACTGACTGAGATCAGCGGTGAAGGTATCTGTATCTAATAAGTGTGGTGTATTACAGATGACCTTACTTTGCTACCACATTTATACCTCAGTCAGACCTATTCTGGAATATTGTGATGACTACGTTGAATGTCTAGGGTTATGATAATGATGAAGTGTATGTTCACAACCACCAACAGACAGATAAACAATTTAATTTAATCCACAATACTTTACAACACTGTGACACTCACATACACAGAACACTCTATAAGACTATCTTAATAAGTCAAGTGTAACTGGTAAAAATATGTATTAATTCCTGTCAATAATAGATATCCTGATTCAACTACAAAGTGAACCAGGAATCACAATCAAATGTAATCACAAGTTGTATGTACACAATTTATAGATAGGATCTTTGTATTGACATATATTATTATTGCAATATGTGTGTAAGTTGTGATGTAGGACTATGAGGTAATACTGGCTTTTCAAGCTAAGTTGTTGTTTGTCATCATGACTTCAAGTGTCTGTTTCTGGTGGAACTAATATTGGAAAGGTTCACAGTTTCTTTTTATTTGAAACAAATAAATGTCCCTCTTGATTTAAGGTAAAGTCACTTTTAGAGGGGGGTATACACAAGACTGAGCTGCTCTGGCCACGGAATCTTAACTTCTGTGTGGGCGGCAGGAAACAGTCTCCACTGCTCGCTTGCTTCACCGTTTCCTTGAGAAACGACCCTGGTTGATATCTGGACCAAGGAGTATGCTACCAGCCTCTGGATTCAGCAAAACTCAGACCAGGTGCTGCTTCAATAACTTAGGACCACGGTCCCCGAAACAAGAAGGTTGTACCTCCTACTTCAGAACTAATTTATAATCTATTTCCACACTTAAGCACAATACATAACAAACACCGAGTTCAGCGCGGTAGGCCAACTGCTAGCTTCTCATGTAACAGTATACACCAGTATTCCTCTCCCTAATGGTTACAACGCCTCTGCAATTCCAGCATTATTTCCTTCTATTCAATAAGATAGGTGTCATAGTACTATTTGGCAATCCCATGCAGTTATACTCCTCTCCGACAAGTTTTGTTAATGGGGGAGCAATATCTAGGCTTTTCTTCATGTTTGCTACTGAACCACACACATACAGACATAAATTTATCAATTCACATTCAATTTTTCATCTAAAAGAGATCAAATATTTCTAGCTTACCACAATTCATGAAAATATTAAACAAAATACGTTGACTGGCGATGAGTTATGGCACAATTCCGATCTGCCTCTGTCCCAGGCTTTCATAAGAAAAATATGAGCTGGATCTCAACGCACTTGCTTCTCAGTAAGTTTATTTTCAAAATGTGGCCCTGAACTGACGCTCCTAATTGACTATATCAAATGGTCTATCCAATGGGACCATGTTTACAAAGCTTTTGAAACAATTTACCCTTCCTACCGTTTCCCTTAACAACCAAAAATAGTATTTGCATTCGACTAATCATGTTTCGCCTTACATATTCTTCTAGCCAATCAAATCGGATTTAACTTGTTGGCCTATTTCCCGTAAAATAGTGGTTTTAAAACATGCCACTGAGCAAATATGGTCTGGTGCTGTCAGACAACCTCACTATTTTATTTTGGCTATAATTTGTTAATTACTAAACTATTTGCGTAACACATAACATATTCTTTGTCAGCAAGTTGTAAGGAACCCAAATATATAAATTTAATGGGGCCAAGTGGCTTCGTTCAAAATATGTATTTTCTTCTACCACCCGTTCACTTCGATACGATGGGGTGTCTTCTGTACTGTCAGGATTTCAAAAGTAAAACAGTATTGGGTCATGTTTCCTAATAAGCATTAAACATGTTTTTTAAAACCTTACCTCGTATTGGTAGTGTTTTTTATCACTGTCTATTTGAAAAAAAGTTAGTGCTTCATGCCTTTCGCGTGTGATTTGCGTTCACTTTTATCGCGAGACTGTGGTAGTATTGCATGCGTTCCTCCGTTCAGCCCTCTCTCTCGCTCTCTCTCTAAGTCCGTCTGTCTTTTCATTACGCAGTGTATATAATGACATTAATGCTAGTATTTTATCTAGGTCATTAAGCAGTGTGCGTATCTCAAGGTTTTCTAAGAAACACAGTACCAGTTTTATTTTTAGAAACGCGTGTATGCTGCTGTAGGCTTTACTATCAAACGTGAAAGCGTTACAATTATGCAGACGAAGTAGAAAACGGGGGATTTTTGTACGCCATTGTGACAGCACTAATCTTTTACCATTCTTCTTTCCTTCTATTGAATTAATTCGTTAGGCTTTACATTTACTTTTTAATTTAGATATGTGGATTTCGAATGTTTCACGACAATGATGTTAGTTTATGTATCACTTCATGTTACATGATGTTAGTGTATGTATCAGTTCATGTTACATGATGTTAGTGTATGTATCAGTTCATGTTTCATGATGTTGGTGTATGTATCAGTTCATGTTTCATGATGTTAGTTTATGTATCAGTTCGTGTTACATGATGTTAGTTTATGTATCAGTTCATGTTACATGATGTTAGTGTATGTATCAGTTCATGTTACATGATGTTAGTGTATGTATCAGTTCATGTTTCATGATGTTAGTTTATGTATCAGTTCGTGTTACATGATGTTAGTTTATGTATCAGTTCATGTTACATGATGTTAGTTTATGTATCAGTTCATGTTACATGATGTTAGTTTATGTATCAGTTCATGTTACATGATGTTAGTGTATGTATCAGTTCATGTTACATGATGTTAGTGTATGTATCAGTTCATGTTACATGATGTTAGTGGCCTTGTACGGCGTGCCTGAGGCAGCAGAAGACTAGTTCTTTCTTTGACTTGTCAGAAGATCCCCGGCAGCAACACGGGATTAGTGCGTGTGTGGATGTCATCTTGTCGCTTACTGTCATGTATCCAGCAACGTCCAATGTTGGCTATGTTACAACCAGTATATCAAATTTCATATTACTTGCTTCTAAAATTATGCTGTCTAGTTTCACTTTCTGACTGAACGGGGTCTGGCATTCAAATGTTCCTATTTTTAGATTCCTGCTTCCAGTTTTTTTACTACCTTTCCCAGAATGGTTTGGTTCAACAGAATTCGGGGAAGCTTTCTTCGTTATGGACTTCCTTAATCTTTAAAGAGATCAAAACAGTCGACGTTGTCCAGTTACTAGGATAATAAACAAAATATATTGTGGAAGGATCGGTTCTTGTAAATTTTGAAACCCTGGAGCAGACCTGGCGTAGGAACACTCATATAGTGGCGCTTTCTAATGTAATTTGTGTTGCATGACGAAGTTTCTAGTCACATGCACAGTCCCCACTAGTCGCCTGTCACAGCACGTTTTACAAGGATCAATGGACCCATTTGTCGCCCCTGCATATCTGATGAAGGTTCCACGCCAACGATGTAGTAATATGACAAAGGTAGACCCATAGCAGATAGTGCCGTATGGGAGTGAAGCGTTGAAGACTTCACTATACTAGGTCCAGCTTCGGGAATTGAGGTGACCAGATTTCTTCCTCGCTGCCTTTGTCTTCCCTAAGTCATGATCAAAGCCAGGTACCTATTTACAGCTGGTTAGGCTGGAACGTTTCGCTATCAAGTTTCGAACCCTTTACACCCTTTACAACGAAAAACTGTTTGGAGATGTTGGGAGCCTTGGGTTGACTACTGCCTTTATTAGAGTCATAAATGTGGAAGTCTGAAGGCGAACGAGGAAGAAGAAGAAGAAGAACCCTTTACCTTTGCCGCGAGAGGCCAGCGATCTAACCACTCTATAAATCAGACGCTATACACCCAATATATCTGAGTATAGCTTTCTTGGTGTAATTCTGTCAATCGTGACCTCTCAACTCTTCAAGGGGCATAAGCGTTCGATAAATTCATGGCAGGTCCTCAAGGACTGTCCATGTCTTCTTTATTTCCTTCGTTTCTGTCGCCAGTTGTCTTCTCCGTGTGTCCCTAGTCTTCCACTGTTACCATGGGGACTCCAGTGCAAAGACTGTCTTGTTATGCTATAAAGAGGCTTCCTCAGTATGTGTGTTCTGTCAGTCGCCATCAACTTTCTCTCATCGCTTGTTCCGCTGGTACCTGTCTGTTGTCGTCATTACGATATTATTATTATTTTTTTAAATATTTGGTTGATTTTTGTTTGTCATTGTTTAACTGGGGCTGCTAATCTCGCTCTTTTGCAGCCATTACCAAGTTGAAGACTCCTTGTTGTTATCTACACTTTAGATCTAGGCTTTTCCTGTGGCTTTTCTGCCATTCCAAAACGTATTGAGTTGAAGTCATGAGCTCCAGTTTCTCCGGCATGGCTTGCATTTAAAGCATCATCACATTGAGGTCCTAAGATAGGAGTAAGAAGCACGTGTCACACTGCATTCCCCGCCATCCAAGGAGGCTCTCCAATTATGCAGAGCTAAAACACAGCTCTGGTTCTGGGTTCTCCCAAGGAATTGTCAAGTCCTACGCAGAGCTACGTCTCCTGTACATTATGGGCTCATAGTGAGATTCGCTAGAATGCAGCCAATCAGGTAATAACTCGGAGTTATGTCGGGGGCTCACGTGACTCTTCAGCTTAATGTGCAATGCTGGGTTCTCAACATGTTTCATCACAAGGGGAATCCCCTAGTAGTGTGTGTGGATAATTTCAAGAGTCAATGACGGTGTGATTAGCCTCACAGACAGAGGTTCACTTCCACATCTGTATACTGTAGCATTGTGCTTAGCTGGTAGTCGTATAATTATGACTCCAGATACGCCTTCGTGCATTAACTTTGGTTCATATAATGGAATATTTATTTTTCACGTAACTCTTCTTTGTGTGTGTTAATTTTACCATCCGTGTGATACTGTTTCGATAATTAATTATTTGTACAAATTCACATCTCAGCAGCTATGGCATCAGCCCCATGACAGCCGAATAACTGCTGAGGTCCTGCCCAACATATTGCAATGAACGTGTGTCAACAACCTACTTTACTCCACGAAAAACTATTTGGAGATGTCAGAAATCTTGAGCTAACTACTGCCTATATTACAGTCGTTATTGTAGAAGTTTGAAGGCGAACCAGGAAAAAGAAGAAGATATTAACCTTTGTTGACTATTGAAAATCGAGGAAGATAAGGAGAACTGATAATACAGAGCCATATGCGCGTGGTTTGTCTGTTGTTAGAGGGAAATAATCAGCAAATATGAATTCGTAGTTTGTTTTACTGAGTCGTCTCCCTTGAAACATTTAAATTGAGTCGGCGGCTTTATTTTATCACAGTACTCTATTCAATCATTCATTAATTCTAAGTGGAGTATATACAACAAGTTCAGACCACGCCTTTGTATCATGCACCCTCTGTTCAAGGTCTGTCCTGGTCATCTTTATCGTCTTGAATGACTGAGTTGAATTACTTGAATTATCGATAGCTAGATAGATAGATAGATAGATAGATAGATAATGTAGGTAGGTAGATAGATAGTGGGTGGCTGAGCAGATAGATAGATAGATAGACAGACAGATTCCAGAATAACGACTGCCTTGTAATGCTATCAACCGGTTTCCTCAATGTGTGTTGTATCCATCACCATCGTCTTCTTCTCATCTCTTGTTCCACTGACACTTGTCTGGTTCTTCTCATCAGTTCCACATTTGTGATCTTGTCATCAGTTCTACATTAGTGATCTTGTCATCAGTTCTACATTTGTGATCTAAGTCATCAGTTCTACATTAGTGATCTTGTCATATCACTTCAATCCTTTTATTTTACGCAAGCATCCATTCATGAAAGTCTGTAGCTTTTGGTTGTTGGTCTCAAGTTGTTTCACTAAAATGGCGTATACCAAGACGGAACTTGAGTGAGCAGACAGCGATATGAAAATGACAATCGGAAAGCAAGAGGCGCTTTTATGCATTTAGGAACAATATGGAGATCAAAGGAAATCCAGTCCAACACAAAAATCAGGATCTGCAACTCAAATGTCAAGTCAGTCCTATTGTATTGCTACAAAACATGGAGAACAACAAAAACAAGAACAAAAGAAGTTATAGACTTTCATCAATGGATGTCAGCGTAGAATAGGAAGGTTCAAACTGTATGACAAGATAACTAATGTGGCACTGATGACAAGACCCAGACAAGTACCAGTGTAACAAGATATGACAAGAACCAGACAAGTACCAGTGTAACAAGAGATGACAAGAACCAGACAAGTACCAGTGTAACAAGAGATGGGATGACAAAAACCAGACACACACCACTGACACAAGAGATGACAAGAACCAGACAAGTACCAGTGTAACAAGAGATGACAAGAACCAGAGAAGCACCAGTGGAACAAGAGATGACAAGAACCAGACAAGTACCAGTGACACAAGAGATGCGATGACAAGAACCAGACACACACCAGTGACACAAGAGATGCGATGACAAGAACCAGACACACACCAGTGACACAAGAGGTGACAAGAACCAGACACACACCAGTGACACAAGAGATGCGATGACAAGAACCAGACACACACCAGTGACACAAGAGGTGACAAGAACCAGACAC
Source organism: Oreohelix idahoensis (assembly GCA_024509875.1). Classification (NCBI taxonomy): domain Eukaryota; kingdom Metazoa; phylum Mollusca; class Gastropoda; order Stylommatophora; family Oreohelicidae; genus Oreohelix; species Oreohelix idahoensis. The sequence continues at coordinate 398,112 of JAMPIV010001437.1, forward strand.
ACACCAGTGACACAAGAGGTGACAAGAACCAGACACACATCAGTGACACAAGAGGTGACAAGAAGACACTGGCCTGGGATAGGACACACATTAAGAAAAGCAGCTCATAGCATTACAAGCCAGTTTTTGTTCTAGAAGTCCCCACAGTAAGAGAAATAATGGAAGCCAAAATAAAACTCGGAGAAGAGAACTGAAGATCTATGTCAACGGCACAAAGAAGAGATGGGAATATCTTGAACGGATGGTAGATGACGGGGAAACTTGGTGTGTTTGTGTTGCGTTTCTCTGCTCCACGGGTAGTTTAAAGCTACTCATTGATTCATTGAAGGCCCCACGAATTCTAAAAGTTTGAGAACCATTCAACTTTATAATTGTCGTATTAAAGACAAGATGGTTTCATTCCCCACTTAAGATTCTATGTCCAATACTAACAGCTTTCATTCTTCTGTCTGGAATATTTCAGGGTACGTTTTTCAAAGCACAGTATCCGTTTGGCTAATCAGTTAGAGCGTTTTCCTCTCGTGGCACAGTTACTGGGCTCGGGATCAAAACATGCCAGCGTCACGCTCAAGTCTACCCAGTGAACATCTGCTTCAAACATGACAGCGTCACGCTCAAGTTTACCCAGTGAACATCTACTTCAAACATGCCAGCGTCACGCTCAAGTCTACCCAGTGAGCATCTACTTCAAACATGCCAGCGTCACGCTCAAGTCTACCCAGTGAACATCTACTTCAAACATGACAGCGTCACGCTCAAGTCTACCCAGTGAACATCTACTTCAAACATGCCAGCGTCACGCTCAAGTCTACCCAGTGAACATGTACTTCAAACATGCCAGCGTCACGCTCAAGTCTACCCAGTGAACATCTACTTCAAACATGACAGCGTCACGCTCAAGTCTACCCAGTGAACATCTACTTCAAACATACCAGCGTCACGCTCAAATCTACCCAGTGAACATCTACTTCAAACATGCCAGCGTCACGCTCAAGTCTACCCAGTGAACATCTACTTCAAACATGCCAGCGTCACGCTCAAGTCTACCCAGTGAACATCTACTTCAAACATGCCAGCGTCACGCTCAAGTCTACCCAGTGAACATCTACTTCAAACATGCCAGCGTCACGCTCAAGTCTACCCAGTGAACATCTACTTCAAACATGACAGCGTCACGCTCAAGTCTACCCAGTGAACATCTACTTCAAACATGCCAGCGTCACGCTCAAGTCTACACAGTGAACATCTACTTCAAACATGACAGCGTCACGCTCAAGTCTACCCAGTGAACATCTACTTCAAAGATGCCCAACATGTGAGGGATAAAGAAAGTGCATATGTCCATCACCAGAACCATTCCTTGAAAAACTCTACAGAGATATCAACAACCTCAAGCCGACCGCTGCTTTCTTTCAACATATTCAAGTCGACGTCTGAAAGTGAACGAAGAAGCAGTATATCCTGCTGTAAATGGTTACCTAGTTATGCTTTTCGCTTATGGAAGCGAGGAAAAACACTGGTCAAACCACGTGGTAAAGTTGGACCTAGTATGGTTGTCTCTAACACTGTACTTCCCTACGATAGCATCTGTGACTGCCAGAGGCGGACCTAAAGTATTTGGCACCAGGGGCGGATCCCACCTGTGGCACCCTCCCCTATAAAGAACCACATCTGCACGTTTATTTTGAACAATACGTACTATCAAAATAGTGTCCGATAACACTCCCTTCTAGGCTGTCATCCGGGGCGGACAGCCCCCCTAGCACCCCCTTAGTACACAACTGGTGACTACTATTCCCTGTTATTTCCACAGCTAGTATTTAATGTGCATGCCCAAGATATCTCGCTTTAACAGACAAAAAAAAAAAAAAACAGTTTTATTTTTTATGTTTAAATTTCAATAAAATTCTTTACCTGTAATGCAGCTGCGAGGTTAGAACTTTGTTTCAGATGTTCCAGTTCAAGTTTCCTGACGCCGTACAAAGATGTATCTGCATTTTTAAGCGATAAAATCGGACGGTAAAAGAGTTACGGTGAAGAGTAAAAAAGGAGCCCAAGCAATAGCAGTGTTCCATGCATAACATGATACGTTTGTTATACAACAGATCTTTATCAAAGGTAGTAAGAAAGAGTGTTCTTCAGTGTTATGTAGAGTCAATCCTAGCATGCGGAAGTGAGTCATGGATAATTTATAAGCAAGCAGGATAAGCTCAGGAGGTCACAGAGATGTGGTTTTACAGTAGAATGTAAAGATTACCATAGGCATCTAAAAAAAAAAAAGAAAGGAGTAAAGAGGATGTCCTGAACGAATCTAATGCGCAAATCAAACGTACTACTGACGTCAGAAGGAAGCAGTCCACATTCTGAGGCCATGTTATGACGAAAGCTGGAATATATGGTGTATGACAATGTGCACAATAAATTTAATATACCAAACGTATTACTAATATCTCAATTGGTGCGTACACTTTTAACAAAGACAGGACCTGAGACTGTCTACATTTGTTAAAGCCTGTTAAGGACTTAAAAAGGACGCAACAGTTACATTTTTAATTTATATGTTTGGAATATATGGTGACACGTGGTAACACTCATGGAAAGAAGTAATTAACATAATTGATAAACAGTACTGGAGACGGGAAGTTGTGGAGAGACGTGATCGCCTACACCGCCTGGTGTAGCACCTGAAGAAGCCGACGATTTGTCTACGACTACACATGCAGCATACTGCTGGGAAGGTAGAAGACAGACCCTTCAACTGGGGAAGGGCGGGGGAAAAGGGGGGGGGGGGGGGTTCTGCAAATGTCGGGATCGAGACTATCTAGAGGGCAGGCCTATCACATACAGGGTGTCCATAAAAGATTGTACCCTTTTCAACAAATTTATTCTCGGCCCCCATGATGTGGTACGAGGATGCTTTCTATCACAAAAGTAAGATAATCTCTGCAAGATTTTAAGCATACCTTACAAAGACTGAAAAGAGTGCGTATGCGCGCAGCGGGTACTTCAAGTGAAACTTTCGTAGTTGAGTTGCAACCGGTAATTGTTACATGTCTCTCAACACACTGGTCAAGTAGGTGAAAAAAAAAAGAAATAGGTACATTCTTTTTGAGTCTTTGTAAGGTACCGGTATGCTTAAAAACACAATATTTTAGCTCTGCCACGCGCTTCTTCCTCCTAGCTTGGAACCGGATGTGACGATTCTTTTTTAAATGCCAGCCAAGCTGGAGAAACTGGAGCTCATGACTTCAACTCAGCATGTTTCGGAATGGCAGAAAAGCCATAGGAAAAGCCTGCTAAAAAGCGAGAAGCTCAGTGGGTCTGTGCAGGACGTAACGACTTCCTTGGGAGAGTCCAGAACTAGACCACAACATTTTAGGTCTGTACTTTTGGAGAGCCCCAGCGGATGGCGGGAAATGCACAGTAAGCCATCCCCATTCTAGCTTGAAACCAGATTTCAGGATCCCTTAAGTGCACGCACAGCCAGGATAGAATAGGAAGGAAAGAAACTGGAGCTCATATCTTCAGCTCAACAAGTTTCGGAATGGCAAAAACGCCACAGGAAAATCCTAACTGTACAGTGTAGACCATTATGAGGCCGGGTCGGGAAGGGGAGGGGGGTGAAATAGGCGCTTTATGAGTTGAGTCTCGACTCCAAAACGAGACGAAAATAGGCTATCATATATGTCAATGTCTTGTGTGTCTAAAAATAGACCAGATAACAGTCTTTGGTATGTAACAAAACTGTCCTAGATCTGTAACAGACTGTCTTTGGCCTGTAACAAACTGTCCTAGGTCTGTAACAAAACTCTCTTTGATCTGTAACAAATCATCTTTGGTATGTAACAAACTGTCCTAGATCTGTAACAAACTATCTTTGGTATGTAACAAACTGTCCTAGATCTGTAACCAACTATCTTTGGTATGTAACAAACTGTCCTAGGTCTGTAACAAAACTCAGTAACAAACTCTTTGGTCTGTAACAAACTATCTCGCCTGTAACAAACTGTCTTTGGTCTACAACAGTCTTTGGTATGTAACAAACGGTCCTAGATCTGTAACAAACTATCTCTGGTATGTAACAAACTGTCCTAGATATGTAACACACTATCTCTAGAATGTAACAAACTGTCTTTGGCCTGTAACAAACTACTTTTGGTCTGTAAAAACTGACTTTGTCCTGTAACAAACTGTATATGGTCTGTAACAAACTGTCTTTGGCCTGTAACAAACTGTATCTGGTCTGTATCAAACTGTATCTGGCCTGTAACGAACTGTATTTGGCTTGTAACAAACTGAATCTGGCCTGTAACAAACTGTATCTGACCTGTAATAAACTGTATCTGACCTGTAACAAACTGTCTTTGGTCTGTAACAAAATGTATCTGACCTGTAACAAACTGTATCTGGCCTGTAACAAACTGTATCTGACCTGTAGCAAACTGTCTTTGAACTGTAACAAACTGTATCTGGCCTGTAACAAACTGTTTCTGGCATGTAACAAACTATCTTTGGTCTGTAACAAACTGTATCTGGCTTGTAACAAATTGTATCTGGTCTGTAACAAACTATCTTTGGCCTGTACCAAACTGTATCTGTCCTGTAACAAACTGTATCTGGCATGTAACAAACTGTATCTGACCAGTAACAAACTGTCTCTGGCATGTAACAAACTATCTTTGTCTATAACAGTTTTTGTTCTGTAACAAATTGTATTTGATGTGTAGCAAACTGTTTTTGGTTTTAACAAACTGTCTCTGGTCTGTAACAAACAATCTCTGGTCTGTAACAAACTATCACAGGTCTAACAAACTCCCTGTGGTCTGTAACAAACTGTCTGTGATCGGTAACAAACTGTCAGGTCTGTAACAAACTATCAATGATCTGTAACAAACGACCTGTGGTCTGTAACAATATGTCTTTAGTATGTAACAAACTGTCTTTGATCTGTAACAATCTTTATTCTGTAACAAACTATCTTTGTTGTGAAATAAACTGTCTTTTTTCTGTAACAAACTGTATTTGGCCTGTAACAAACTCTCTACGCTCACATTTGAAAAATATAAGTAACACCTTTTTTTTTTTAAAGCGAGCAAGTACCGGAATCATTTCAAAAGGATTTAATTATTCACTGGACCGGAAAGAGTACATGTTATTAGGGTTCTCATCCTCTTTGAAACAGGGACGTCCTTAAGAAGTGTTGCTGCAGTGGCAAGAAGGTTGCCAAAATTATGTTATCACTTCTATATCAGATCATTGCCATCTCCGTCTCCCCACTGAAATTGATCTTAGTCTGTTGTCTTAAAGGTACCCACTGTAAGACTAGTTTCTGTCAATCTTGTGATGCCTCAATTCACTAGCATTGCAGTCTTTCTGAGGTCCTTTCTTCCCACAGCTTGTACTTGTGTGATGATTTTCACTAAATCTTTATAACATAAAGGTCTTTTATATTTGGAGATGCACCCTAATATAACCGACTAGGTTGAACGGGACGCGACTCGCCAAAACGAGGCAAAACTTTAAATAAAAAATAAAATAAACCAAAGGTTATATATCGCTTTAAATGTCAAAGTAAATTATCAACAGAAATTCAAGCCCAACACAAAAAGAAGAATCTCAAACTTAAATGTGAAATCATTTCTATTGTATGGCTGTGAAACACGGATAACAACAAAAACAAGAACCACAAAGTTACAGACTTTCATATATTGGTGCAAGCGTAGAATGACATGATTAGAGTGGTGTGACAAGATGACTAACGTGGAGCTGATGACAAGAGGACTAACGTGGAACTGATGACAAGATGACTAAGGTGGAACTGATCACAAGATGACTAAGGTGGAACTGATGACAAGATGACTTACGTGGAACTGATGACAAGATGACCAACGTGGAACTGATGACAAGATGACTAACGTGGAAGTGATGACAAGATGACTAACGTGGAACTGATGACAAGATGGCTAACGTGGAACTGATGACAAGATGGCTAACGTGGAACTGATGACAAGATAACTAACGTGGAGCTGATGACAAGATGACTTACGTGGAACTGATGACAAGATGGCTAATGTGGAACTGATGACAAGATCACTAATGTGGAACTGATGACAAGATGACTAACGTGGAACTGATGACAAGATGACTTACGTGGAAATGATGACAAGATGACCAACGTGGAACTGATGACAAGATGACTTACGTGGAACTGATGACAAGATGACTAATGTGGAACTGATGACAAGATGACTAACGTGCAACCGATGACAAGATGACTAACGTGCAACTGATGACAAGATGACTAACGTGCAACTGATGACAAGATGACTAACGTGGAACTGATGACAAGATGACTAACGTGGAACTGATGACAAGATGACTTTCGTGGAACTGATGACCAGAAGACTAACGTGGAGCTGATGACAAGATGACTTTCGTGGAACTGATGACAAGATGACTAACGTGGAGCTGATGACAAGATGACTTTCGCGGAACTGATGACAAGATGACTAAAGTGGAACTGATGACAAGATGACTTTCGTGGAACTGATGACAAGATGACTAACGTGGAGCTGATGACAAGATGACTTACGTGGAACTGATGACAAGATGACTTGCGTGGAACTGATGACAAGATGACTAATGTGGAACTGATGACAAGATGACTAACGTGCAACCGATGACAAGATGACTAACGTGCAACTGATGACAAGATGACTAACGTGCAACTGACGACAAGATGACTAACGTGGAACTGATGACAAGATGACTAACGTGGAACTGATGACAAGATGACTTTCGTGGAACTGATGACCAGAAGACTAACGTGGAGCTGATGACAAGATGACTTTCGTGGAACTGATGACAAGATGACTAACGTGGAGCTGATGACAAGATGACTTTCACGGAACTGATGACAAGATGACTAAAGTGGAACTGATGACAAGATGACTTTCGTGGAACTGATGACAAGATGACTAACGTGGAGCTGATGACAAGATGACTTACGTGGAACTGATGACAAGATGGCTAATGTGGAACTGATGACAAGATGACTAACGTGGAACTGATGACAAGATTACCAACGTGTAACTGATGACAAGATGACTTTCGTGGAACTGATGACAAGATGACTAACGTGAAACTGATGACAAGATGACTAACGTGCAACTGATGACAAGATGACTAACTTGCAACTGATGACAAGATGACTAACGTGCAACTGATGACAAGATGACTATCGTGGAACTGATGACAAGATGACTAACGTGGAACTGATGACAAGATGACCAACGTGGAACTGATGACGAGAACTAGATTAGCAACAAGAGCTGAGGAGAAGACGCTGGCGATAGATAGGACATTTCTTGAGGAAACCTGTTGATAGCCTTACACGGCATTCCTTACGCTGGAAACCCCAGGAAAAGAGAGACAGAGGTAGGCTGAAAAAAAAAAAACCAAGAAAAGAACTCAAGGCAGAAATGACAGCGCTGAGAAAGTCACGGAAAGACCATGAGAAGATGGCACGGAAGATGAGGACTAGGCGTGGCTCTATTGATGGTAAATGCTAATCAGACTTAGGGTAATGAATGAAAAATGATGTAATTCGTCAAATTTTAATCTCTCATTAATTCCCGATAAATTTATAGTTTTCTGAGGTTAAAGGTCAAGGTAGTCCCATATCAGATACTGCCATAGGTGAGCTAGGTGTTAGAGACTTCGCCATACTACGTCCAGCATCGAGAGGTGGGGGTGTGACCAGTTCCCTTGCTCGCTGCATTTTCCTTCCCTAACTCAGTCAGGTACCCATTTATAGTTGGGTAGATAGTTTTCTATGACTTTTAAAAAATGTGATAACGTTTCTGTGAGACGGCTACTATTCTTCTTAATTCAACAGAGTATATGTCATGAAACATGTTCGTTCTTTTTTCCTGGTCTTCATTCCTCTACGGCATTATTGCTCTACCATTTTGTGTAAGTGCTAATTTTTTCAGTATTTGTTGTTTTCGCTTTCATCATTCAGCAATTTCTTATCACATCTTGTCACACCTCTTACCCACCCTTCTCTCCTGATTATTTTCTCCTTTGTTATCGGCGACGCTTAGCGAAGGAGCGAGCTTGCCACATTGACTTTTCGCGTATCGCCAGCTCCAGACGGAGTAGAAGTCTTAGCTGGGCGAAATTCCAATTGTTAACTCAGACTTTTTTATCTAGGAAGATGCATGAAACCATGTTGTCGCATAACAAGGTGCTAGTTTGCAAACATGACGTGTCCAAATACACGATCGATCTCACTGGGATGTAGGAGAATTGGTAAAGATTAAGACACGGACAGTGATGTAATACGTAAGGCAGATGGAATTTGTTGTGATAATCAACTACAAGAAAGTAACATCTTAGAGGAGATTATAATGTTAGATCTGTGAAGTAGTGAGTTAGTAAATGTGACAAAACGTCTGAACATGCTCTTTTGTGTGATCTCTCACACCTTCAGCCCTCCAGCAGTATCCTTTCTTTTCTTCATTTTTCTTAACTCATTGCTTTTATTTGGCATAAAGCATGCCTTTTCATTCGTTACTTTCACTATTTTGCTCTATGCTGGGCATAGCATTGTGCATTCTCTAACACGCCACTCCCCTATGGCAGTATTTGCTACGGGAGTAATTCACATCTTATTGTTTCATACTTCCCTCCCAGACTGCTGTTACGCTTCTCTAGGTTTGGTGACCCGGCCGGTGATAATATTTTATCGCATAATCTGTCTGACCACCTGTGGAAACGTGGCCGTCAAATATTTGACCCCATTGGAAAGCGGTTGATCGTGTTGACAAAAGCTAGTATGAAAGAAGACAACACGGTCTGACCAGACATCTGTCTGGCGAAGGTACACAGATGAAGGGGAATTAAATAATCTGTCGGGACAGACATCTTGGCAGAAAACATTACGCCAGAAACACAGGGTCACATATTATGATAGACAGAGGTGCGCCGGAAGTCTTATGTAATGATTTGACATCACTGTGTAAGAGGCCACGCGTGTATATTAAATTATTTATTTTCAAATACGCGTGGGATGAGTAATGATAAACTTCCCCACCCAAACAGTGCTAGATAGATTGGATTGGTTTGCCAGAATCTACTATGATTTGTCTGGAACTTTCAGCGGAAACACACCTGGGATTTGAAACTAAGGATTCTTCTTCTTCTTCCGTCCTTAGCCACCGACCGTCAAAGCAGTCAGTGGCCATTACGCCTAGTGGCGTCTTAGGGCAACAGCAGATAGGTTTTCTTTGCCATTGTTTCCCATCACGCCTATTGGCGTCTTTAGGGCAACGGCAAATCAATCCATTTGCTGTTGTTTCCGTAATCGAAATGACTGGCAAACGGGTGATCAGCCCGTTGGAGAAACTAAGGATTGTGAGATATAATCTAACAAACTCGGAGACACAGACAGACTGCATCGCAGCGTCAACTCAACACCTCCTACAAGCCAGAGGAAAGAGGATAGGACTTATCATTCCTCAACTATAAGTACCAGATCGAGTATTGGGCAACTTTGGAATTTACAAGTAAATCCGCAATTTTAATACAAGACTGGAAACATGGAAATTTTATCACAAGAAGTCATAAGAGGAATTTTTACAAAAGTTTTCCCAGCAGGATTCATAGAACACCAGCCGTCAGAGGAATTAACTCATATTTCCCAGGCCCAGTCATAAGAGGAATTATACCAACAGTTTTTCCAGGCAGGATTCATAGAACACCAGCCGCCAGAGGAATTAACTTATATTTCCCAGACCACGTCATAAGAAGAATTATTCAAACAGTTTTCCCAGGCCAGGAATTTACAGAACACCAGCCGTCAGAGGAATTAACTCATATTTCCAGACCAGTGATTCGAACAGCAACTAACTACAGGTCTGTGGGTCCATTCTAATCTGTGCCAGGATAAGTGTGTATTCCCAAAATTTTGGGGTAAGTGTAAACAATTTATTTACTAATGCAAATTATACAGGTTTCTTGCTAAGTAGTTATATATATATATATATATATATATATATATATATATATATATATATTATATATATATATATATATATATATATATATTATATATATATATATATATATATATATAATATATAATTATATATATATATATATCTATATATATATATATATATATATATATATATATATATATATATATATATGAGACTGGCAACCTCAACATATGAAAATAGTTAATGCATGAACCACTACTGCAAGATCTGGTGATTGTTTATGACTAGTCGTGCGGAAAAGGATGTTGTGAGATTGATATACCTTTTTTTTAAATTGTAATTGAGGCAGATCATTATTCACGCACTCCAGAAGCAATTTCCTAGTTGACACCCAGAAGGATATTGGTAAATTTTCATCATATTCCCTGAGTTACATTGTGTGCTCGGGAATTTAATTCTTCTGAGAGGTTAACATTGGTGGGTGGAGCGCATGAAAATGGGCCTGTTAGTTAGTGGAGAACAAATGTGCTGAGGCATTTGTTTCTTTCTAATTTGTCACAGTTCGTGGTTACAAGACATCAGACTTAAGTACTGAAGTTCCTACGCCACTAGTGTGAGAGAAGAGTATCGCCACCAACCGCCTACAGTGGACGAATTAGGCGGAGAAGTGTACTCATCACCAAAAAGAAGTTACGGAAACCACGGCTGCAGCACTCATCTGGAGTTAAGTTATATAACAGGCTACAGCAAAAATACGGACATTATTAATAACGCCCTACCAAAACTTCAATGATAAAAAATTTACTATAACTTTCACCCCATTTAATCCTTATTTTAACTTGTTTAACAAATAGACTATTAAATTTGTTGTATGTTATTTTACATTAAACAATAATAGTTGATTCAGTTTATATGTACGAAAGCAAACGTATGGGCCAGTTTTTCTTTATATATATATATATATATATATATATATATATATATATTATATATATATATATATATATAATATATATATATATATATATATATATATATATATATATATATACTATATATATATATATATATATATATATATATATATATATATATATATATATATATATATATATATATATATATATATATATATATATATATATCCCCCAATATATATATATAGTACTATATATATATATATATATATATATATATATATATATATATAGCCATTACTTATAAGAGGGCATTCGTTGGATTACTCCAACTGGGGGCTTGACGGGCCAGAATCATTGCATAACCCGTTCACAAAAGGTGACGGACCAGATAATAAGTTAACAAATTTGCTCAGCCCTTAAGCAGCGTTTGTTCTTGACTTCTGGGAATATCTTGCGAAGGCTCCCCTACGGTAGAACCGCCCTTCATCTTCTATCTACATATTTGCCAAGAGTAATCTTGCGCGAAGATAGATACCTTGGACGACCTACTTTTAGATACGCTTGCGTTGTGACCATTAGTGGACCACTACTGCAAAGCAAGGGGAGGAACTCATGTGACACCAAACATGATATGCGAAGTGGAAGAAGCAAGCCTTTATATGGTTATGGAGTTTGAAAATAGCATGTAGGCTACAGCGCAATATCTATGTTGTCATGTAGTAATGTTCTACATGAGGGTAGTGGGGGACCCCTACTAAACGTAGACACTTATTTACAATTGGTTTGGCATTTGAGATGTTAAGATAGACTGCTTCTGATTGGACATCGATTATATTCTACAGCGGTGTAAGACTACTTTGCTGACTTCTAAATGTTTTAAAGAGGACTAGTAGATAGCCAGGAAGACGGAATATTAGGACCCAAATATACGACAGGCCATGGGACTGGACGTGAATTCTAAGATTAGAAGAGAGTAACCCCAGAGACATCACTTTGTGGCTTAAGTTCTAGGATCCAACTTCAAGTGCACTTAGACACCTAACACACCTGAAAGAGACGACATCTTAAACAGTTGCTCTACAATATTCGGACATATCCTGTGCAAAAAGTCCGTGCTCGCACGGACAAATTCTGGGTAAGTTGTAATATGTACATTTTATCATTTTAGTTTTGCATTTTGACATGTATAATTTGCTTGTGGATGTACAGTGGCATATGAGGCTGGCAACATCATCGCTGCAAATGATTTGACACATGAACCACCACATCAAGAGCTGGTGACTGCTTCGTGCGGATGACCTCACAAGGAACCAAAAGCAGAGGTGCCCTCAGGCTCCATAATTATCTCTTCATGATTTCTGTTTCACACCTGTCATCTTCTGTTATTATTTAACCAAGATATGAGAAACTTTTGACTTGTTCCTGAATTTTCCCATTTATTATTTTCTTCAATACTGGCTAATCGTCAACTTTGCTAATTATCATAGTTTTTGTTTTCTTAGTCTATATTCGTGACTTATGCTGTTTACTTGCTTCGCTAATTTTTGTAAGTCCTGTTCACTTTCAGCTAACAAAAAATGTATCGTCTGCATAACAGAGGGCGAAAAAGAGAGACGATACTGGGCAGTTTGACATCTTGTCATAGAAAGAATTCAACAACAGAAGTTATAAATAGTACTGGAGGCAGGAAGTTGTGAAGAGACATGATCGAATACGCCACCAGGCATGGCACTTGAAGAAGAATCTCAGGTTTCCTACTTTCTCTCGCATTCTATCCTGTCCCTAACGAAGGTATTGTTGCCGCAACTTTGGCTATTTTCTTTATCTTTTGTCCTTGTAAGTGTGGCGCATTGCCCGTGCTTTTCATTTGTCTGTGTTTTACTTGTCTTTTTCTATCCTGTGCCATTCCCTTCATTTTTTTCCTTACCCGCGCCTTCTCTCATAATTTGTACGCTACGACTCAGGTTTCGTGTTGTTGATTTGATTACTTACATGGTGAGAGATAACATTACCCCCCCCCCCCCCCTCTTTCCAATCTGGAACCAGAAAGATAACACTGCCCTACCTGGGTTAACCCTTTTCAATTCAACCCTTATAAATCGAACGACTACCTGTGGTAATAAAATACTATATAAAATTTATTTAACACAAAAAAGTTTTCTTTTAAAACAAATTTTATAAAAAAACAATCAATGTTGAAGTCATGACTGAACACCATAAACACTCGCCGCCATTTTGATTTTTTCCGGTAAAGTAAGATTTCAATGTCGCGGAAATAAATTAAAATAATGAACTTCAGCGATGATTTCAGTTTTGAATTCATCACTTATTCTGCGTATGATAATGTCTGGGAAACTGACACATTGGATTCAGACATGGATATTGACCATAATGTCCATGCTGACCGAATTAGTGAAGCAGACGCTGCAAGGTACCTTGCGAAAACGTAAGTCTAACCCTCGCGCTAGGGATTTTAATTGAATGTCGTAGCCTAGTGACCTAATGTTTTTAAACTATCATTTAAATAGTTACTATATCCTATTTCTATTAAATTCGGTAAGGATTTTAACATTTATTGTGAACAAGAATTTCTTTACTTCATTTTTTAAAGGTTACCCATCCATAGCAACGGTTGCTAAGGACATTTATATTTACAAAGCCGAACAGATGCATGGTGAAAAACATAAAACAGACCCAGAAGTGGTGGACGTTATATATTTAGTTGGGGATGGATAATGTTTAAAAATATTTAAAATTTGTAATCTTTAATTTATTTTAATTTTAAAGATTACATTACAATATAGAATGTGTGATTAAAAAACCAATCACCCTTAGTTTCTCAAACTGTAACTAAATTCTTTCATTACAGATCCAAAAGCTAAAATGATTTGAATGGTGCAGCCCCATGTTAGTTCTGAAGTTTCTACCCTGTTGAGAGCCTAGGGTTCATCTAAAGGAGGAAAGTATGCTGTCTGTTTGATTTCTTTCATAGGACATGCCAGAAACTTTATCAGCCTCCACAACATTTTTGCACAAATAACGGATGGTTAGTAGTGAAGGCAGATGTCCATTTAGGCAGTGTATTAGAGATGAGTCCACTACATCGGGAATGAAATTAAGGATCTGTGTTGAGGCTGACACAGGATATAGGCTACATATGATTTTAAAGTTACTTTGGTAAGAATACCCAAGCTTCCCCATTTGGTTTGGCTTATGATGTAGCTGCGAGACTAATAGTCTCATATTAATCAAGGTTATCGCCTATTTTTTAAATAATTTTTACATTAGTGTACAAATTTTACAATATATTTTAAAGAAAGGTGTTTGTGCACGGGAAACTATTACAAACAAAAAAGAAGAGATTTTCCAAAGTCTTTAAAAGAAATAAAATCATTTAAAAACAAAATCAACTCACGGTGACATGTCTTGTATCATGGAGATGAAGATGTTAACAATACAGTGTAGGGGTAATAAAATAGCTTCTATCATGTCTAATTTTATGATAGATAGTGGATATTCAGAAGTTACCGAAAGAACAAAAGTTAATGGTAAATTTAGAGAGTTAAAAGTTAAGCAGTCTAAAGTAGTGAAACAATTTAACACATACGGGTGGGGTAGATAAACTTAACCAATTAATTACAAATACCACAGGCACACAGTTTATTCATCTTCTAACATACTGATGCATAATATGCATTTGTTTCATGCATTTTTATAGATTTTAGATGTTATTTTGTAATGACACTATAATCATGTACAAATGCCCAATTATTACCCCTTTCTACCAAATAATTAAATAAATTTTACTTAATTAATTTATGATCAGAATCATCTAATTTTGTCTAAATCATATTCAAAATTGGACATACTTTAAATAAGAGTCACTTTTTGTACATTTTACATTAACTAGTTTTTTTCCGTCTTTGAATATTTCAGTGTATGTCAATTTTTCTGCATTTAATTAGGTAATTAATTTGTTACCACTCAACTAAGGTAAAACAAATCCCAAAATAACTACTATTGTACTAAAGCCCATTCAATTTCAAACACTTTGATATGTAATACTGATAAGTTTAAGATATTTAAAAATATTTTACATGGTTTTAAAAAATGTTACCTAAAAACCACACAAAAAGTCCCTTATAATGAAGCACAATTTCAGACTGCTGCACTGTGTTCCATTGAGTCAAGACAACATTTTCTGACAAATCAGGACCGAAGAAACACAGGATTCCAAAACAGAGGACCTGACCAAGTATTGAGGATCTTCTAAGAAGGAAACTCAAATTTATAATACTGGAAACCACAAGTCCTCGGATCCCAAATAGAGGATAATAGTGGAACTATCACTAACATTAATACCCTGATTACCTGTAAGACGACCTCATAACCAGTGGCCGTTATTATTCGAAAGTTTTCCTGTGCCAGTCATCTGTAAAGCTTTCTTATACCCCCCCCCCCCCCACCCAAAAAAAAAAAAATAATCTGGTTATACATTTTATCAGTTTATTTTGCATTTGACATGTTTAACTAGCTGGTGGTTGTATAGGTTCATACGAGGTTGGCAACCTCAGCATATGAAAATGATAGATTAATGAACCACTACAGCAAGCGTTGGTGACTGCTTTCAGCAGGTTCTCTCAGAAGGAACCTAAAGCGGAGGTAGCTCTAGGCTCCACGTTGAGCAGGGAATGGCTGATTATATTACGATGTACAGAACTGCTATGTTAACCTCTTAACAAGTTTATATGTATAGTTAAATATGTTTAAATCTGGCAAGGGTCGTTTTCTGCTGTCTGCATCATTTTTCATCAGATTAACCGAGTTTAACGATGGCTTTTCATCCAATCTACTGGGTTTTACATTGATGCACAGGGAGGGTAAAATTACTGAGGAAAAAACAGGTCTTTGGAACTGACAGCAGGAAGGTGCCTGACTAGTGTCAGGAAACCGATACTTAAACAGAGACATTGTTTCTTCTCAAATGTGTGGTACCAATTTGGTACCAATCTGTGGATCAAGAGCTTGTTGTGTACGTAGATGTCTGTCTTCAATGGGTTGTGAAGATACTTGCCTTGACATTCGGAGCGGTTACCCTGCAACAACGCCTGGGTCGTGCCCTCACCACAGAAAACGACGAATGACAGAGCAGTCAGCAAACCATTCTCAATATCTAGCCAGCTAAGCAATTTTAATCAAGCCAGAGCAAAAGATCTCACACTTTATAACAACAAACCACCATCACCATGTTTGCTTTCTGTGAGGAAAAAACTCCCTATTCTCAATTTCAGAAACCCGTTTATTCATTTACTCTTGTTAAGCAATAATTGATTATTAAATTTGTTATATGTTTATGTCACAAAGCGTTTTGTGCATGTACTTTTGCGCTCCTCTCTCTCTCTCTCTCTCTCTCTCTCTCTCTCTCTCTCTCTCTCCCTCATCGTCCTATTGTTTGCCATATTTTATGTTCTTACATTTTTTGCTCTGAGCTGCATCCAGACTTGTTTACATTTTGCCATATGAATCGTAATAATAATAACAGGCTAAGTAGACAGGTCAGCGAATAATACCTTTATCACCTAAGTCGTCTAACCACCTTTGACTGAGACGATCTGTGTAGACGCAATGTGGTAGAGCACGATCGATGAAAAGAAAGCCGGTTTGTTTGTCTAAGCTGCCGGCGAACCGTATTTGACCGTCTGGCGGATGCACTAAAATACAGGTGATATAAGTAATCGCTTCAGCTGGACCTTCTCTGTGTAATTATTACAGATAACCTGTCATAATCTACAATATGGGCGGAAAGTATCTAGACGGGAAATACGTTTGCAGATTTGTTTGTGAGTTTGCATAACGATGCAATCGGAAGTATTACTGCCTTATTAGAAAGAGGTCACGCGTTGGAATTTTTAATTTGATATTTTAAAACCCGCGGGGGGATATTATGATTTAACACCCCGACCCATTTAGTTCTAAAGAGCTTACCATTGGCTTAATTTGAGAGCCAGAATAGAAGTTGACTTTCATTGGCAAATTCGTTGGAAGTACAATCTGGGATTAAACTGAGATTTGGAAATATAATCTAGCGAAATCGGAGTTACAGATCAGACTGCTTCGCCACGTCAAGCTAGCAATTTACCAGAGCCAGATAGAAGAAAAGGACAAAGGATTCCAAAATTGTAAGTGACAGATCAGAGTATTTGGGCAACTTTAAAACTTAAAAGTAAACCCGCATTTTTAAATGCAAAGACTGGGAACTTAAAGGACCAGGGCAGAGTATTTGGGCAACTTTGAAACATAAAAGTAAACTCATATTTTAAATACAAAGACTGGAGACCTAAGGAATCAGATCCCCCGTCATAAGAGGACTACTAAATTTTCCCAGACCAAGTGATTCGAAAGCATCTAACCTAAGTTGCTGTGTCCATTCTAAACTGTGCTGGGAGATTGTGTTCCCAAAAGTTACTTTGGGGTAAGTGTAAACATTTATTTTACAAAAGTGAATTTGTTTTCCTGCTAAGTGGCTATATAGGAGGCTGGCAACCTCAACATATGAAAATAGTATATTCATAAACTACTACAGCAAGCGCCAATTCGCTCAGAAACGCGAAAGCAGCAGCAATCCCAGACTCCGAATGCAGCAGTGATGAGTGATGATTACATCCCATGTACCTAAAGTGTATAATATCATTTTGTGAGATATATTTACCTTTTTAATTGCAATTCAGGCAAATCATCGCATTTCGCGCTGTCCAAGTACATATTTTCCCAGTTTAATACCCAGAAGAATATTGGTGATTTCTAATCATCTTCCTTGAGTTACGCTGTGTATACTCAAAAGAATGTAATCATTCAGAGAGGGTAACATTAGTGGGTGGACAGCCAGACAATGCGATTGTTACTTTGCAGCCCACAAATGTACTTAGCAGAGGCATTTGTTCTTTGTATTTTGTCTAAAGTTCGTGGAACAAAGATATCAGAGTGTTCGTGGTGCGATACTGCAAGACTAAAGTTTCGACGCCACTAGTTGTGAGTAAAAGCAGGGAATCCACACTAACAGTCTACACTGGACAAGTTGTGTGGAGAAGGGCCCTCATTACAGAAGAATTGACGAAACCACGGCTGCAGGACTCACTTATACCAAGCTAAGTTGTTGTAAAAGGAACCAGCAAAAGGACAAATGTTTCTTTTAAAAAATTCTCAAAACAAGTCTCAGTGAAGACAATTTTATTTAAATCTAAAATTCACCACCATTCCATCATTATTGTAATCTGTTAAGATTAATTGATTATTAAATTTGTTACATGCTATTTTAAAACAAAACAATCATTGTTTATTCAGTTATTATATGTATGAAAGCAAACGCATGAGCAAGACTCTTTAATATATATACATCTATTGTTGAACCTTCACTGCAGAGCAGGGGAGGAAATCCCGTGACAGTAAGACTAATCACCTATTTTCGATTGTTTTTTCATACCCATCCAACGTATTTGAAGAAGACATATGTTGTACATTTAATTTATATGATATTAACTTCATTGTTATTCAGTGCAGAAATTTTGAAGTCTAATGTCTATATTGTTTGCGCTTTATGAATGAAGATTTTTCTGTCGTTCGAAAGACGTTTGAGTCTGTACATAGTGACGTCCGCACTAAAAATCTTTTCATAGACACAAAAATAAACCATAGATTATTCCTGCCTTTTCAGTTTATTCTGTGTCGACACACATGTCCGTAATGAAAGTTAATCCTACAGGTAACTGAATCTGCATTTCATTTTGTTGTAAACTTTAAAAGAGCAGTATTTGACTTGATAGATCTCAGAGAAGGAAGAAAACACGTAGACGCTTCCTGGTTTTTATACTGCCTAGACTAGTAGTGTAACTGCTATTTCAATATTAGTTATTCAGTTAATTTTGTAGCGCTGTATAGAAAGTTTCGGTTGTTGGAATTAAAAAGAAATAATTTGCAATGGAGAAATCCGAAGTGTATGAGTTGTGGTAGCGTTGAAAGACTGGAGATTGGATGTATTAAACGGAGCAGAAGAGTGCAAAAGGGAGTCTGACAGAGAAAGACGTGAAGATAGACAGACAAACAAGTAGGTGGATAGATAGATAACTAAATAGATGATCAGATATGTTTGTGTGGGTAAATGGATGAATCAGACAGACAGGCAGACTGAGTGATATATATATATATATATATATATATATATATATATATATATATATATATATATATATATATATATATATATATATATATATATAGATAGATAGATAGATAGATAGATAGATAGGTAGATAGATAGAAAGATAGATAGATAAATAGATAGATAGATAGATAGATAGATAGATAGATAGACTCAGATATAAGACAGGCAGACATATATGTGAAATATGGACAGATATGTGACAGACAGATCTGTGACAAACAGATATATGAGAGACATATATGTGACAGACAGATCTGTGACAAACAGATATATGAGAGACAGATATGTGACAGACAGATCTGTGACAAACAGATATATGAGAGACAGATATGTGACAGACAGATCTGTGACAAACAGATATATGAGAGACAGATATGTGACAGACAGATCTGTGACAAACAGATATATGAGAGACAGATATGTGACAGACAGATCTGTGATAAACAGATATATGAGAGACAGATATGTGACAGACAGATATGTGACAAACAGATATATGAGAGACAGATATGTGACAGACAGATATGTTGCAGACAGATATGTGACAGACAGATATGTGACAGACAGATATGTGACAAACAGATATATGAGAGACAGATATGTGACAGACAGATATGTGACAGACAGATATGTGACAGACAGATATGTGACAGACAGATATGTGACAGACAGATATGTGACAAACAGATATGTGACAGACAGATATGTGACAGACAGATATGTGACAAACAGATATGTGACAGACAGATATGTGACAGTGTCACGGGCTGCCTCCACGTGCTCTGCAGTAGTAGTCCAACAGTGGCCAAAACCTAGAGTATCTAATGTGTGTCGTCAAAAGTATCTACCTTCGCACAAGATTACTCTTGGCAGAGTTCTAGATAGAAGGATAATGATGCTTCTACCTCGAGGGATGTTCACAAGATATTTCAGAAGTCAAGAACAGTTCTGAATGAATCTGAGCACGATAACTTTTTATCTGACCTGCTGCATCTTGTGAAGGATTGTCTTATAATTAGCTCGTTCAAACCACCAGTTCATTTAACTCAGCGAAATTCCTCTTCCACTATATATTAGTGGTTCTGGATCATACATATGCCTTTCTCTCTGTAATGATTAATTCAACTATGAATTTGTCAAAATCAACATATACAAATTTAATGCTCAATTACTTTGAAACAAATGTAAATAATATGACTGGTGATTATAACAAATAATTAGGTTTCTTCACCTTTAGGCTTGATGAATTTTGAAAATAAAGTTCTGTTGTTTTGTTGGCCTGTTAAAATTGTGACTTACCAAAATGTTGAAGTGCCGATGTTGCTTTTCCGTAGATTCGTCTCTGTGGTGAGGGGCGCGTTTCCAGATCAATTCAGGAAGTAACCACTCCGGGTCAAAGCAAGAATCTTCAGGTGTCGATTTCAAGCTTCGAACCACAGTCTAGTAATCCAGAAAATGGTTTCTCCGGGCCGGACCACAATTAGTCGGGTCGCCTCGTACTGGTACCACAAACTCTAGAGGGAATAAAAGAACAAATTCTGTTGCTAACTATTTGTTTGCCTGATATTAATCAGGCGCCTTTTCCCGCTGTCCGTCAGCCATTTGTTTTCTCAGATTTTGTTTTTCTCTCCCTGAGCGTATATCAAATCACTCAGGTCATGTGATGAAAAATCATCATTATGTTAGTTAATTTAAGACAGAATTTGTGACTGGCCACCAGCGGCAGTGGCTTGTGCCTGAAGGAACATATAACATTTACAGACATTCACCCAATGATAATATACAACCAGTGCCTGATTTACATATGGACTAAGCGGGCTGCAGCCCAGGGCCTCATAATCTGGGGGAGCTCTGCCTCCTGCCAAAAAAAGAAAAAAAATCACCATTAATTTTACTCAATGTGTAATGATAAAAATCAGGGGCGTACTGTTGCGTGCATATTTTGACGCACATATTACAAAAATCGATATGGCTATTTAATATGGAAAAAATATAGACATTCATTCATTTGTGTATGAAAATGCTGTCTATGGTAAAAGCGAGAGAATCCATGTTTGATTCACACTTTTGATTATAGGAGTAATCGTTCTTGATATTGATCCGGCGCATGGATTGCTCTTACGTTTGTACTTATTTTTTTAGGGCCAGAAAATATATTAATTTGCTTATTATGTTTATGGCCTGAATTCATATGTATTACATATTATTAGTACAAGTAGAATCAGTCCTATATTGTATATTTTGGATGGGTAGGCGGGACTAGATTCTTATTATTCCGGTCTAGCGGAGGTATGAGTTGTCTTGACAAGTCGTGATGAGTTCCGATGTACCGTGATAATGGCGTGTACGCACTTTTCAAAGGGCTGGTAGATTCTTAAGGAAATATAATTCATGAAGTGGTTTTCTTCTAAAGGAGATGGTATCTCTACTATAGTTTATGTTAGAGACTCTCCTAAGGTACGGTACAATGTATAATTCGGACTCCATGTATTGCCAGACCCTATTTTGATGATCTCATGTCGATTCGACCTAGATGGAACATTGTGCTTCGTATCGCTAGGGTCGTGTTTTGTATCGACGAAGATGACAGACTTTCCTGCAGCGGTTATGGCTACGTGAATTAACCTGATCACCGTAGAGCTGTATGGAAACATTTATGAAATCATTTATATACCCATTATAGATTAACTCTGGCTCATATTCTCCTTCCTATGAATGAGTGAACGACAACTCAGGGAGGCGGCCATGTTAGATTTCGGTCATCATATGTTTTGATCACTGCCAAGAGAACAGATTATTTATCCTATTATCGGACAGTGACAGGGAGATCTCAATCTTGCTAGAAACCCCCTCTTTCGTGGTTTCATAATATATGCTACAAACTATGGACGTCAAGTAACTTTAGTTATTTACCGATCTGCCTTCACTGACGCGTTTAGTCAGATAGGGGGATGCGGCCATAATGTATCATGACATTGAACTTTTGATGTACTGCCCATTATTTCTGAATGTGTCATGACTTCAGATCTGCTATGTATACCTACAAATTGATATGTCAACATACCATGATGTACTCGTATGTCCCAGTGTGTACGTCTGAATAAATTGAGTAAACAAAGATTCCAGCAGTCTGCATTGGTGCCTTGTAGACACATGTGTATGAGTGGTTATATTGGTCAGCACACGAACAGTACACCATTCGCGGTAATCACACTCTACACTTCTACTTCATACATACACCATCCTGCGTCGGTTGGAGTGACCAAGTTTAGGGCCTGCTTCCCCTGGAGCCTTTGCCGTCCCTAACTCAGGACTAGGGTGAGTTACCCATTTACAGCTGGGTAGACTGGGGCATGCCTGATCTCAACAACACACCACTCTTCCTTACAGAGCATACAGACTGACACTTTACAGAGTGGAAAGAAGAAAAGAAACTTTACAGTGGCGAGCCAGATTCCTGGGTCCAGCTTACGCAGTTTTGTGTTGAGAATCACAGTTTACAGCTGAAAGAACATTTGTTTGAACACATCAACACCAGTAGGACAGCTATACAGTCGATGTCAGCTTGACCTGTATTACCGATAGGATGCTGTATCTAGGTCAGCGCTTGTTGACAGTTTTTCGCTGTACAGACAGTATTACACAGGACAGTGGTATCAAGTGTAGAAAATATCTGGAGCAGTATTGTTGACATTTCTCAACGTACAGAAGAATCACAGTGTTGTTGAACATAAAGTGCATAGTTCATCGTTGGATCTTCATATGCTCAAAAGAGAAAAAATTGACAGTGTAATAGTTTAGAATTAAATCTATTACTGAATAAAGTGGCAAGTTATTAGAATTAAAATAAACTGTGCCTGCTTTACAACATCATACCTGCAACACATTCCATTCATGACATAAATTATATTGTATGCTATATGCTATTTATGCTTACATGTTATTTGTTTATATGTGTAGGTGTTTATATGTTGCGGGCCTGGATGGGAGGTGACTAGAACAGGAAATACCGAGTGATATTGGTCTTGTTCTGGCGTTCGATAGGGAGCAATTTCTTAATTGAAATTTGCATGCAACATAGTTTGCAAATATTTGGTTAGTTGTGACGACTGTTTCATATTTGTATTTGTAACATTTTTTCTGTTCTTTATTTTTGTTTGATTTGTTTGTATAATTGTAGGTCTCATCTTTCCTTTCATTTCAGTTTTTTACACCCTTATGTTTATACACTGTGGCGTTATTTGTCTTGTCATTTTATTATTGCAGTTATCATCACGGTTTATGTGATCATTTTTTTCATTTCTCCTATTTAATTTAATTTGATCTCTGCAAATGTTTTCATATTGTCTTTTCTTGTTTGTCCTTTGTAATGTCTTTAGTTGACATATGACGTATAGTGGTATACACTGATAGTATAGTACAGATCAGTACTTTATGATTGTTATTGTTATAAAACAAAATGTACAAGACCTTTGTAAGGCTTGTCTCCCAAAGTGATTGGTAAAGGGAAATATTTTTTCCACAGGTACCCAAGTGATCTTTGATTACATTGAGGTATACAAGACCTTTGTAAGGCTTGTCCCCACAGTATTTGAAATACACTTATTGTTGTCCACAGGTACTCAAGTTATCATTGGTTATTATAAACCATACAAGTTTGGACTAAGACTAAGTCTATGGTATAGACTTGTCTCTCATTAACGTGAAAGAGGGTAATTTATTTACTTTTTCAGGTTTCTGATTTAAGAAGACAATATGTCTACATTAGATTATTTCATTGCACAAGGAAAATCTCTTGATAAGACTGGAAAAGACTTAGAACAATGGGCTGTTGCTCAATATGACAAAGCATTAGCTGCAGAAGAGAAAAAAATTGCTGCTGCTGTTGAAGAAAGAAAAGCTGCTGCTGAGGAAAAAAAAGCTGCGGCTGAGGAGAGAAAACTTCAAATAGAAGAAAAAAAAGCTGCTGCAGAAGAAAGGAAAGCTCTAGCTGAAGAAAAAAGATTAGAAAAAGAAGCTGATACTGCTGCTGAACTTAAGAAATTGCAGATGCAAGTGGAGGAAAGGAGATTTGAGGCAGAACAGAAGAAATTAGAAGCTGATGCAGAGCAGAAAAAATTAGAAGTTGCTGCAGAACAGAAAAAATTAGAAGTTGCTGCTGCTGCAGAACAGAAAAAATTAGAAGCTGCTGCAGAACAGAAAAGATTAGATAGAGAAGCTGAAGAGAGAAAAGCAATAAGAGAACATGAGTTTGAATTAGAGAAATTAAAATTGACATGTATGAGTAATGTTAATCAGGCATCTGGTGGTAATGGTAAACCCTTTGTGTACAAGGTCAAGGTACCAGCGTTTAACCCTACCAGTGATGACATAACATTTTGGCTTTCTAGATTTGAACGGGCTTGTCGATCTCACAATGTTGACAAATCACAGTATGTGAATCAGTTGTCTGAAAATCTAAAAGGGGAGTCTCTGAGTAAGTTATATTTTGTTGAAGAGGCCGACAAAGATAATTATGATGCTGTTAGGGCAGCTTTGATAAAGAGATATCAGCTGTCTGAGGAAGGTTACCGTCTTTTGTTTAAAACAATGAGACCTGAGGTAGGTGTAGAATTCTCAGATTTCATCTCAAAAGCACGAATTACACTTTCACGATGGATTGAATTATCCAAAACAGAGAAAACATTTGATGGTCTTACGGATTTATTGCTAAGAGACAAGGTCATGTCTTCTGTAAATAAATCATTCCTAGAGTTCTTACATGAGCGTAAACCTGGTACAATAAAGCAAATGGAAGAATATTGTGACCAGTATGCCACGGCACACCCTGACATGATTCTTAGTAACTCTAACATTAAAGAGAGTATGCCAGTTGCTTCGGCAACAGAATATAATCAGAATTACTCACACAAATTCCAAGGAGCTAAAAATAAATTTGATAAAAAGGTTAATTGGAATAAATATCAAAACCAAGATAACCACTCAAATCAGGGTTCTTCTTTGAAGAACTGGAATCGGGCTGATAGTCCTCGACACGCGAGGGGTACCCATAATGTTAGAAATTCTCGAAAAGGGAGTAGCTATAGGAACTACCCAAGTGCTTCATGGAGACAACAGAAACAATATTACAGGGATACTCAATATAATGAGCGTGATGATTATGATCATGAATATTATGATTCAAACCCAAATAGGGGTTATAACAGAGGCAATAATAATTATAGAGACAATTATAACCGAGGTAGATCACAACACAAAAGACATGGTAAATCTTATTACCAGGCTAACTCTGCACAACAGGAGTTCCACGACACCGATAATCAGAATAATGATAAAAAAGACTCCAACAGTGTAGCAAATTCCGCTTTCGATTTTGCTAGAGCATCTGAGTGTTCGCAATGCAAAACATTATTCGATCCAACCACAGTGTCTACTTTAAGCTGCGGTCACCCGCTTCCCGCTCTCCATGCGTCTATTGCGCATAATGGAAGGGGTGCTCTTGTCTTTAATAGGGGCCTAATAGATGGTACTCCGGTATCAATTCTTTTCGATTCGGGGTGCACTACCATTGGAGTGAGGCAATCACTCGTAAATCCTTCTCGAGCTACAGGCAATATAGTCAAATGTGTAACATTTGGTGGCACATTGGAGAAGTACTCCACTGCCATTATCAATATTGCTACGCCTTTCTTTACAGGAGAGGTGCAAGCATGTCTCTTGCCGAATCCGATCGCTGATCTTATCATCGGTCGCATTCACGGGGTGAAAGAATGCACTCCACAGCAAATTTCTAATTGGGAAAATGTTAATATGCAATCGGCTAATGCAGTAATCACTAGGGCTCAAGCTCTTAATATGCCACAATCTTCACATTCTGAAGATAATGATGCGCAGATCCAAGATGATCCCTTGGAGATTTCCCACGATTCCTTTATCAAACAGCAGGAAGATGATCCTACTCTAAAGAAATTCTTTACTCTGGCAACAAAAGGTGATCCGAATAAGGATACTAATCGTAAATCTTGGATTACGATGAAGAATGGCGTACTTGTACGTATGGTACAAGACTCCACTAAGTCCATTCATTCTCAAATCCTTGTGCCTAAAAATATGAGAGTTAAAATCTTACAGCACGCTCATGATTCGCAGTGTGCTGGACATATGGGTTTTTCCCGTACTAAAGCTAGAGTTCTTCAATCTTTCTTTTGGCCTGCTGTGAATAAGGACATACGAATCTATTGTCGATCTTGTAAAGTATGTCAAGAGATTAAATCCAGAGGTCCACGCCATGATGCACCTATTCAGGCTGCAGACATTCCCATTCGGCCATTTCAAAAAATGGCGATAGACATCATTGGTCCATTTAAGATAAAGTCTGCTAGAGGACACCAATTTATTTTGACGTGTGTTGATATGTGCACACGTTGGCCGGAGGCTGTTCCTCTAAAGAGCATAACTACTGCTGATGTCGCAGATGCTCTTTGGTTAATATTTTCTCGTCTGGGGTTTCCAGCAGAAATATTATCCGACCATGGTACCCAACTCATATCGGATACCATGTCTCAAGTAATGTCGACTCTGAAGATAGAGAGATCGCTGAGTAGTATTTATCATCCTATGTCCAATGGGATGGTGGAACGTTTGAATAGAACTCTGAAAAACCTACTAGGTAAGATAACGGAAGATCATCCTCAGGATTGGGATAGGGTTTTACCCGCGGCTCTCTTTGCATATAGAGAGGTCGCCAACGAACATACAGGATTTTCTCCCTTTGAACTTGTCTTTGGCGCGAAACCGCGAGGTCCTATGTCCTTACTTCATGATCTTATAACTGCTGATAATATTGTCGATGACACAAAATCCTCTTATGAATATGTCATCGCACTTAGACACAAGATTATTGAAGCATGCAAATTGGCAACTGCTTCTTCTGAATTTGCGAAACAGAAGGCAAGGGAATTTGCCAATAAAAAGAGATGTTTGCGTCAACTTTGTCCAGGTGACAAAGCATTTGTCTTGCTACCTTGTAGGGAAAATAGACTTCTCATTTCTTGGAAAGGTCCGTACGATATAATATCAAAAGTTTCCGATGTTGACTATATCGTCGATATTGACGGGAAGCGTAAAACCTTCCACATCAACATGCTCACGGAATTCCATGAACGTCCTGATTATTTACAACCTGTTTTCCAGGCAACGGACGATTTTCCAGTCCAACATGGACAGCACTCATCTCTGTCAGTAATACAGGATGAGGAAACGAGTTTCTCGGATGTAAATTTACATTTTCCAATGATTCCTCTTCACTCTAATGAATCATGGAAAGATGTTGCAATTTCTCCAGAATTATCTCCAGGAGAGCAGAAACAAGTTTCTACTATGTTAGAACAATTTCAGGATGTCCTTACTGACATTCCTGGTCAAACTGATGTCATTCAACATGACATTATTCTTACTGACCATAGTCCTATAAGAGTCAGACCGTATCCTATCCCGATACATTTTCAAGCACAGGTAGAGAAAGAGTTAGATGAGATGATAGAGTTAAAAATTATTGAACCATCCACATCAGCATATTCTTCGCCGATGGTTATAGTACGAAAAAAAGACAATAACATACGTCTTTGCGTGGATTATCGCAAATTGAATCAAGTGACTAAATTCGATGCTGAACCTATGCCTTTACTAGAAGAGCTACTTACGAGACTATCGAATTCTCACTTCTTTACTAAACTCGATTTGTCTAAGGGATATTGGCAAGTTCCACTATCCGAACACGCCAAACCGTTTACTGCTTTTTCGACGCCTAGGGGTCTATTCCAATGGAATTTCATGCCTTTCGGTCTTATGAACGCCCCTGCTACATTTGTACGCATGATGCGTCGAATCCTATCTCATCGCTCAGATGTCATTGCGTATCTTGATGACATCTGTCTTTTCAGTGATACTTGGAACGATCACTATAATGGTATAAATGAACTATTGTCTATCTGACGCGAGCATAACCTGACAGCGAAACCATCGAAAGCATGTATTGGTTTTAGCGAAATATCTTTCTTAGGACACCGTGTTGGTCATGGGTTCCTAAAAACAGAAGACCATAATACAAGTAAGATACTTAACATTTCTATTCCTAAGACTAAAAAGCAAGTACGAAGTCTCTTAGGTCTAATACAATTTTATGGACGATTCATCCCGAATCTGTCCTCCACTATGTCACCTCTTTCTTCCTTGCTAAAGAAAGGGTCTCCTAATGTAGTCCATTGGACTCAAGAATGTCAATCCTCTTTGGATAAGGTTAAAACTATGTTTTCTACTTCACCTATCCTAGTATTGCCTTCTAAGGATAAGACATTTATTCTTCGTAGTGACGCTTCATCCACCGGGATTGGAGCTGCACTAATGCAAGAGTACTCTGGAACTCTGCATCCTGTGATGTATATTTCTCGGAAATTAAATGCCGCAGAGAAGAATTACTCGGTCCTAGACCGTGAATTATTGGCTATGGTTTGGTCAATCCTTAAACTGCAAAGATTTCTTCTGGGCGCGCATTTCATTGTGGAAACTGACCAGAAAGCTCTTACGGCTATTCAGAGTAAAAATCTGAAGAGCGCGAGATCAACGCGATACGCGATTGCTCTACAGCCATTTCATTTTTCGGTGCGAGCTATCCGTGGGTCAGAAAATGTGATGGCAGATATTTTGTCTAGATGCCCACATGATTCATAACTGTTATACAACTTTGATACAGTTGTTTCTATGTTGAAATGTGTACACATATGTAATATATCATATATTGATTGTAACACTACTTAGCGGTTCATTGATATTTATTCACCGCTGATCTTTCAATGTTTTTCGTCTTTGATGATCATGATGTTAAGATATCTTAGATGAAATTTATGTATAAACTAATGTGGAAATTGTGTCATTGCTAATATTGTAGTATGCGTTGGTGACACCTCTCTGGAAATATTTATACTTAGAGAAGTACTTTCTCTAAGGTCATAAAACTTATGCTTATCATCTGCGCATTGTATTGGTGCGTTGTGAGCCTATTGTATGTTGCTCCTAGATGTATTTCCAAAAAAAAAAAATGTACCATTTTTTTTTTCCCGAGGGGTGTGGTAATCTGTTGCGTGCATATTTTGACGCACATATTACAAAAATCGATATGGCTATTTAATATGGAAAAAATATAGACATTCATTCATTTGTGTATGAAAATGCTGTCCATGGTAAAAGCGAGAGAATCCATGTTTGATTCACACTTTTGATTATAGGAGTAATCGTTCTTGATATTGATCCGGCGCATGGATTGCTCTTACGTTTGTACTTATTTTTTAGGGCCAGAAAATATATTAATTTGCTTATTATGTTTATGGCCTGAATTCATATGTATTACATATTATTAGTACAAGTAGAATCAGTCCTATATTGTATATTTTGGATGGGTAGGCGGGACTAGATTCTTATTATTCCGGTCTAGCGGAGGTATGAGTTGTCTTGACAAGTCGTGATGAGTTCCGATGTACCGTGATAATGGCGTGTACGCACTTTTCAAAGGGCTGGTAGATTCTTAAGGAAATATAATTCATGAAGTGGTTTTCTTCTAAAGGAGATGGTATCTCTACTATAGTTTATGTTAGAGACTCTCCTAAGGTACGGTACAATGTATAATTCGGACTCCATGTATTGCCAGACCCTATTTTGATGATCTCATGTCGATTCGACCTAGATGGAACATTGTGCTTCGTATCGCTAGGGTCGTGTTTTGTATCGACGAAGATGACAGACTTTCCTGCAGCGGTTATGGCTACGTGAATTAACCTGATCACCGTAGAGCTGTATGGAAACATTTATGAAATCATTTATATACCCATTATAGATTAACTCTGGCTCATATTCTCCTTCCTATGAATGAGTGAACGACAACTCAGGGAGGCGGCCATGTTAGATTTCGGTCATCATATGTTTTGATCACTGCCAAGAGAACAGATTATTTATCCTATTATCGGACAGTGACAGGGAGATCTCAATCTTGCTAGAAACCCCCTCTTTCGTGGTTTCATAATATATGCTACAAACTATGGACGTCAAGTAACTTTAGTTATTTACCGATCTGCCTTCACTGACGCGTTTAGTCAGATAGGGGGATGCGGCCATAATGTATCATGACATTGAACTTTTGATGTACTGCCCATTATTTCTGAATGTGTCATGACTTCAGATCTGCTATGTATACCTACAAATTGATATGTCAACATACCATGATGTACTCGTATGTCCCAGTGTGTACGTCTGAATAAATTGAGTAAACAAAGATTCCAGCAGTCTGCATTGGTGCCTTGTAGACACATGTGTATGAGTGGTTATATTGGTCAGCACACGAACAGTACACCATTCGCGGTAATCACACTCTACACTTCTACTTCATACATACACCATCCTGCGTCGGTTGGAGTGACCAAGTTTAGGGCCTGCTTCCCCTGGAGCCTTTGCCTTCCCTAACTCAGGACTAGGGTGAGTTACCCATTTACAGCTGGGTAGACTGGGGGCATGCCTGATCTCAACAACACACCACTCTTCCTTACAGAGCATACAGACTGACACTTTACAGAGTGGAAAGAAGAAAAGAAACTTTACACGTACCTAAGCCAAAAATGTGTAAGCACAAATCAAAAATTCTGGAATACATTGATGGAAGTGACCAAAGCACACATTCTTGATTCTACTATAGGCATAGTTGCTAGTAACGTTAAACACGTAACTGGATAACAGTTACACAAAAACACACTTACTGTTTAGTAAAGTTTGTGGAGGCTTTAACTCTTTGCTTTTCAGTTTAGCCAAAAGGAGAAATTGCGGCCATTTCTTGCCAGCTTCGCTAAAATGCGAATCTGTTATAGACCTTAGTTAAATTCCGAAATAAAAACATTACGAACATTAGTAGAGCCTAGAGCAATGTCACGTGCATTTTGGAATCAAGTTAGGATTCTTTTATACCATTGTGAATCACAATAATATTTAATTTTGACTTTTAGTGTTAAAAATAACGAGTAAGCGATATGAAAGTGGTGCTAGTGAACGAAAGCGACAAAAAGAACAGAAGGAAATACTGAAGCATTTAAAGCCAATCACGTCATATGGCTTTCTACAGCAGGCAGAAACCGCCCTGCATAACCTCACAGATACACAACATTCATGTTTACATACAGAAGAAAATAAAATTGACTACACTGAGCAATCTGGGCAGACTGATGGACAACTAGTTTATATACAGAACACAGCCTCTCAAGAACTTCAAGGATAACTGTCGTCAACAACTACCACTACAAATACGGAAACTTCAGGAGAAAGTGACAATGAAGTGAGAAGACCTATAGCCAAAGAATTAACACAAGGTGCCGAAGAAACATTCCACGAGATAGTTACATTAAAATAAGCAGTCCAAGCTCATTACCATTTTTTTTTAAATTAATGAAAATAAACAAAAATCCCGTTCAACCTCTGATGGGTTATAATTAGGATATATATTGTTTTCAATTCCAATCAATATGAACAACTGCCGACATGAGAAAGTGGCATCACATTTGTAAATAGGGACAATCACAATTGTGCTTAGGCCTATACGCTAAATAAAACAAAAACAAACAAACAAACAAAAAACAAACAAACAAAATCAAGAATAAACTATGAACAAGAATAATATTAAAATGGAGGGGTGTAAAGGTCTGGTGGTTCTAGTTATATAACTGACTTTACCAGATATTTAATTGATTTTCATCTGTTTAAAGTCACATGCATTGTAAGAACAGCATCAGACCTTCACATTCCTAGCCGCTATATATTAACATGTGTTTGTGTTAAATATTGTTTGACTATATTATGCAGTTCCCTAGGTCTGTCTATTCTCAACGCATCCTCTATATTTATAGGTAAGTTGGATGCCTGTAAATAATCCAATATTGGTATTCTCATTTGGTCATACCTCTTACATTTTAACAAGAAATGTTCTATATTATTGTCTTGAAGACATCCTGCACAGTAAGGTTCTTCTATTCTGAAATAGCCTTTTCCCAGCTGTATTCTGAGAAGTTTCTTATTACTGGGAATTTTCAATTCCCTAGATATCTGACATTTTCTTGTTGGAGCCCTGAACATCATATATGCATGTCTTCCTTTCAGATTTTTATCCCACTCTGCTTTCCATTCATCTGTTATTAAATCTTTAATTAAGCTCTTAATTTCTGATTTACTCATCCCTACATTTATTAGATTTTTATCAGATCTACCTTTCTTGGCTTCTTTATCTGCCTTTTCATTTCGTTCTATGCCAACATGTGAAGGTATCCAAGCAATTAATACTGAACATCCTCTGGAATATAAGTACGTAGTAGCCAGAAAAATCTCCTCTGCTATATCAGGTCTACTACATTCTCGTAAGTTTCTAAGTGCTTTAATTGTTGAAAGAGAGTCAGTTAAAACTGTTAATTTTTTTGGGAGGGTTATTAGAGAATATTTCTAGTGCTTTTAGTATTGCCACCATCTCTGCAGTGAAAATGGATGTATTTTCCGTGATGCTATATTCTTTTGCCATTTTCCATATTGGAATATATATTCCTATCCCCAATTTGCCATCTTCTCCCTTGGATCCATCTGTGTATACAGTAATGCTGTCCTTTGATAGTTGTATATATTTATTGGCTGTGTTTTTAATATTTTCTATACTATTTGTTTTCTTAAGTATTTCTGCTAGGTGGTAGTCCGTGTTTGGTTTCTTGATCTCCCAGGGCGGAATCACTGGCTTGTATTCACAACTGTTATTAATTGATGTATTTAATGTACCCAGATGGACAATTTCCTCCATACACTTCCATCCTGTAGGGTATCTAGTGGTATTCATTGGCTTGGCCTGAGTTGTTAGCTGGCATCTGGTAAAAGCTGTATGTGCTGGGTGAGCTCATTACCATCTTAAAGACTATAAACAAGCAAATAAGCTCAGCAAAAACCCTAGAATTGCAGACACAAAAATTCCAGCTGTTCATGCTACTAGTGATTTCAGGGATAATAATGACGTAGGTTTATGGACGACATTGAATAACGAGGAAATACCATTCTGGATTGCAACAGGCCCATCGGAATGTCAGCACTGGGATCAGCCTTTTACCAATTCGAAGTGAACATACAAAAACCAAGCCCGGTTCTGTTCAAAGAATGTATTCCATTCCACTAAAGTAAATGGAGAAACTTACCCTCGAGAATGGTTAGTGTATTCTCCCACAAAAGGAAAAGTCTACTGTTTTGTTTGCAAACTTTTCTCTAACCAAATTACCTCAGCTACAGCTTTAGCCTCTACTGGATTCGATGATTGGCATCACGCTTATCTTGTTCAAACCCACGAAAACTCTAAAAATCATATGGACTCCATGCTAACATACTTAACAAGAAAGTGTGGTCAAACGTTAACATCAAAACTCGAAGAGCAAATCAAAGCAGGGCAGGATTACTGGCGGCAAGTACTTCAGCGAATGTTGCAGTTAGAGCCCCTTGATGTATAGAGAGTTACGCGAACTAAAATTTGGCCGCCATTTTGGGCTATACCCGTATTGCAGGAAAATGGACCCAATCGCAAGTTTCAGACCCAATTTGCATTTTCGTTTAGGTTAACTAATAATTTGAAATAAAATTAGATGCAAATACAGTAGCACATATTTGTACTATTCTTTGTATTTCAACTAACAAAACAAAAAGAAGAAAACTAGTTTACTTACCGGTTTGTTGAATAGAATCAGTAGCGTGAATTTTTAACACATACTCCGTTAAATTTTATATTCTGTCAGAATTCCACTATTTGGCAACAAATATTGCGTTAGAAATGCAACACTTAGCAAAACATACTCCCTTCGAATTGAACTATATACCTAGTTTGAAATGTGGAAACTGGTGAATGACTGTTGTAGACACTGACAGTTTTACTGGATCCAGACGATAACATCAGTTTTTTGTTTTCATTAAAAATGTGACAATGTACAGATAGTTTAAGGCACTCTTCCGAATAGCGGTCCCAAATGAATCGATACGGGTTGTGTTAGAAAATATCCCTCACAGGGCCTCATTTGGTAATGCCGGTTCAGGGGCGACTTGAAATGGGAAAAAAAATATCTAAAAATGCCGGTTCAGGGGCGACCTAAAAAAGGTTAAAAAAAAAAAAGGTAAAGGATCCCGTTATACGCCCATTGAGGCATATTGGGAATATGGTGTTAGGCCCATATTTTCTTGATCATCGGCACACTAGGGGTGATGTGGTCAGCATCACGCCGGCCGCCTTAACCTTCCCAGAGTTGCTCTGGTACCCAATTGGGGCTGGGTCGACCCAGGAGCCGGTTACTAAAAATTCATATTTATGCTGCTGCGAATATTTTCATAAATAATGAACATTGAAAGTTCAGCCCAGGTTATAAACACCTGTCATTGTGTAGCCACGTGAATGTAGTAGACCTAAAAAGGGGAGAAAAAAAATCTAAAATTACAAGTTTTTTCCCGCTGTAACATTATCATTTCGATATTCCGATACAGTAAGTGAAGTCGACCATTTCTTTTCTTTCAAGAAAAGGAAACTCTTTACAGAGCGATACATCAGGAAGCAATCTGATCATCAGAAGAAATTCCCCCCCCCCATCCGACAAGTGTTTCGGCCCGGTATACTCCTTTACACTCTAAGGGGGCGGGCCCACTTGGGTCATGACTCCCAAGCGTCTCAACCTCCTGTTGTCTTGTATCGAAAATTAACCCATTTCACTTATGGTAGCAACTTTAATCCACAACTCCGCCAGCCATGGAGGCAATTGTGAAAGTAACAAAGAGAAGACAAATTATTCCGTTCGTTCCGTCGCACACACTGAGACACCCACAACATTTACTTTCGAATTTGTGCATTTGAGATAAAAATATTAATAATGCCAGGTAGACCATCAGCTCCGACACAGATCAGCAACAATGTTCTACCAGTTCAACAACTAACAGCTGTAGATGTCAGACCTAGTGACTTGTATACGTTAATCAACAACAAACTCCAATGGTTACAGTGGCTTGCTACACACCGATTAATAAGAAACTCCGATTCAGTCTACCCAGCTGTAAATGGGTACCGGACTTCTCACTTGAGTTAGGGAAGGAAAAGGCAGCGAGGAAAGGTACTGGTCACCCCACCTCTCTATGCATGACCTAGTATAGTGATGTCTCTAACACTTCACTCCCCTACGGTAGTATCTGCTATGGGACTACCTTTTTACTATCCCACTTAAGCAAATGACTATTTATCGATTCAGACATTACCATCTAACCCGTACAGTCAGGTACTAAATACTCGTAACTGGCTATGGAACTCTAGACGGTAAAATGTTTTCAACACAAGGGTTACTTTCACAATTGCCTCCAGCTGGCACAAAATAAATTCAATCTGTCTGCTCAACTATAACTCTATCAATACATTGATCAGATTGGCAATTTCTGTGTTTCAAGAGTAGTTTCCCATTAATTTCTACTCGTATATTTTTTTTTAAATTATGTCAAAATGAGGCCCTGTAAGGGAAATTTTCTAACACAAACCGTATCGATTCATTTGGGACCGCTATTCGGAAGAGTGCTTTTAACAAAATCTAATTACATATTTTGAACCCGAGATTTTATTATAATTTTATTATATAATTATATTATATAATTTATATATATATATATATATATATATATATATATATATATATATATATATATATATATATATATATATATATATATATATATATATATATATATATATATATATATATATATATATATATATATATATATATATATATATAGACGAGATAAATATATCATCTTATAAATATAGAAGAAGTGTTAAGAATAGACAGACCTAGGGAACTGTATAGTCAAACAATATTTAACACGAACAAATGTAAATATTAGTGGCTGGGAATGTGAAGGTCTGATGCTGTTCTTACAATGCATATGACTTTTAACTGATGAAAGTCAATTAAATATCTGTTAAAGTCAGTTATATAACTGGAACCACCAGGTCTTTACACCCCTCCACTTTAATATTATTCTTGTTCAGAGTTTCTTCTTGATTTTGTTTGTTTTTTGTTTGTTTTGTTTTTGTTTATTTATTTAACGTATTAGCATAATTGTGATTGTCCCTATTTACAACGATTTGACAAGTGTGATGCAACTTTCTCATATCGGCAGTTGTTCATATTATTTGGAATTGAAAACAATATATATCCTAATTATAACCCATCAGAGGTTGAACGGGATATTTTTCTTCATTAATTTAAAAAAAAATCTTACTCGATGCTTATTCTCGCTACTAGCCCTGGTATTGTCCAGCCGAAAATGGCGTCTACGTCGTTCAGCCTCGTTTTCGATTCTGACAGTTCGCGTAACTCTTTATACATTTAGGGGCACTAGTTGCAGGGATCTCCCTTTTGGCAGAATGTGGCTTGGCATTTAGAGGAGATGATGAAACATTTGGTTCTCCCGACAATGGTCATTTTCTTGGATTGCTTGAATTAATTGCCAAATTTGAACCCTTCCTGCGTGCTCACATAAATCAGTATGGAATTAAAGGCTGTGGTCAGCCATCGTACTTATCTAAATCCATATGTGAAGAGGTTATCCAGTTGATGGCTAATAAAGTTCGAGAAGCAATACTTAGCGACATCAAACTAGCAGGTTATTTTAGTTTATCAGTTGATTCAACCCCTAATGTTTCCCATGTTGATAAACTTACTGTTATTGTTAGATATGTTTCTCCTAGTGATGGATTACCAGTTGAACGCTTTGTGAGGTTTTTTTTAAACTGAAAGATCACATCGGAGAAAGTATGGCTGAGCTGATACTGAACTACTTCAGTGAACTTGAAATTGATTTCAGTAAATGTAGAGGACAATCATATGACAATGTAGCTAATATGGCTGGAAAGTATACGGGGTTCAACAAAAAGTTCTGGAAAGTAACAAGCTTGCAAAGTTTGTTCTGTGGTGGGTTTTTGATGGTATGCAATGTTGTTGTTCTGTAGTACTATTGTACTGAATGAGGTCAGCTGTGAAGGTTCCTGATTATAACAAGATTTGGGTTGAGTTATCAGGAAACCTTTCTGCTACCACCTTATGACCTCAATCAGACCTATTCTTGACTAGTATGTATGATAGCTACGTCTAATGTCTAGGGTTATGCAAGTGTGGTGTGATGATAATTTAACACTAACCTTAATACACACACACACACATACAAACAAATATTAAAGTCTATGATCAAATGAATTAACACCTGGGTTAAGTTTTTATATGTGAAAATTTTCTGTACAATTTATTGGTCCTGAACCTAGTATTCTTCTGGACAGGACTTTCAAAATTAAAATAACTCAAGGTATATACAGAAAATTCAAAGTTTTAACCCAAAGGGACAATTTTTCCACACATATATTGTTGAATATACTAATAATGTTACTAATTATTTAATATTACTGGTTTCTACCCTGGATAGCTGGTTTGGATTCTTTAATCATTCCCAGTGCTTTGCTGCACAAATTTCGTTGTTTAATATGTTTGGGAATATTTTTATTAAGTTATACAAGGGTCACTATTATTTGAAGCTGATGAAGGGTCCTGTGCCAGATAATATACTTAACTGGCACAACTTGAACTGTCCGTATTCTTGCTGGAAAAATGATCACTTTTATACTGGCCCAAAAGTAACAGGGTGGACTCTGTAGATTCCTGTCACTGCTGGTAAGGAAAAGACTTTTCAACTGCTTTTCACAGACATCTGACACCGGACTAGTGCCAGATAAAAACCCTGTAACAATGAAATAATGCCTCCTGGTTGATATCATACTTAAACTGTTATTTCTACAAGTTATGATACATGAAAATAAAGATCTGGATCATATCTACTTGATCACCCCAGCTCATCCATTACAAAGTGTACCAGTGTTGTTCACATGTCTCTTCTCTCAAGGCGGCCCTACATCTGCAATAATATTATTAATTTTTTCTTTTCTTCCATACAATAAGATAGGTGAGCTGTGTCCCTCTAGCCACCCAAGAAAACATTTTTATTTCACAAAACATGTGCATTTAACAAAACTGGCAATGTGTTATAGGCTAAATCCACCTCTAGGCCCTGCATACATCAGCTAGGGACCTGATTACTTACAGTCGAAAAGGGCAGTATCTCTCACTCACATTTTAAA
The DNA here is from genome assembly GCA_024509875.1 of Oreohelix idahoensis. Lineage (NCBI taxonomy): Eukaryota > Metazoa > Mollusca > Gastropoda > Stylommatophora > Oreohelicidae > Oreohelix > Oreohelix idahoensis. Next base: position 436,515 of record JAMPIV010001437.1, read on the forward strand.
ACAAAATACATATATGAATAATTTCTGCCTTACCACAAATTCAATGAATAAACACAGGTACGTTGATTAGAAGACTCCAGATGTACTGCTGGCTGGACTGTGATGCCTAACTATAGTTACTTATTTATATATTTAGTATTAAGGCAAGTCACATTTCACAGTAATTCACATGCCCTGATTCAGGGGACAATAATATTCAAATGGCGTCGAGCCTTTGCATTTTCTCAATAATATGAAAGGCTTTGGCCAATGACCGAACGACAATTTTGAAATTTGAAATTAAAAGCAAAAACAGACTTGATTTTTGGACACTAACAAGTTTTTCTCCTCTCTCCTTCTTAGATTTCTACTGCTAAAATATATTTTGTGTTAAGCCATCCCATAATTTCTCTCCCCCTTTTCTACCCCTCCTCCAATAGAATATATGTAACCTTGTCCTGCCTTTTTCAAGGACGCGTCAAAAATGTTAGCTTTAGTGCAAGTCAAAACGAGCATGTGTTGGTATGTCTTTCAAAACCAAAACAGTCTTTTGTCAATAATTTTTTTATCTACTGGGGAATTTTGTAATTTTCAACATATTATTTATCAGGAGACTATAAGCCATCAAACTAACTAAGTTTTGTGTTCATATTCCTATTAATAACAAATTCCATATTTTTTTTTTCAATGTTAGTCTTCAATATTATTGAAATCCAGAAACTACCACCTGTTCACTTCTTTCTACCGCTATTTTCAAACTAAAAACGACAGTCTCCCGTATTACGTCAGAAATACGTCATTTTTATAAGAGCTAAGATTGTTTGAGTGACCCAATTGCCGAACATATTTTGAATTTGCGTCGTATTTTCAAACGGCTAACGACACTATCGCGTTTTCGCTAGGTTTTTTTTTAAATTCAAACCACGCGTGCAGATGGTATCATTTTTCTGTCTCTCCCCTCTCACTTTTATGCGTTCGTCTGTTTTATTCTATCTATCTTTCTGGGAACAACAAGATTGAAGTTTTTTTCAAAATTAGTACCGTTAACCCTAGACGGCCGAGTTATAAAGTCCGATACCACTGGCGCGACAATAAGGTTTTCACAATACGTTCTTTATCTCAATGCGATGACTGGCGGGGCAAAGACGACGCGTTACAACTTTGCTATTTCTATTTCTACACATATTATTATGATTTTTATACATATAAATAATAATTTTGTCGCTGTATCAATGTACTTTATCACATGTTCCTTGCGCTGGACATTCCCTAAATCTAGTTGGACAAACCGCAGTTGACTCGTACCTGGATGCAATGAATTTGTTTGGTACAATAAATGAGCTTTATTGTTTTTTCTCAGCTTCTACAAAAAGATGGTCAGTGCTAAAATGTTCCTAAGCATTTATCAGACACAAGATGGGAAGCTCACGCCAAAGCTACTGCAGCTATTAGCGAAAGTTATGCTAACATTGTTGAAGTCCTCAGTCATATTTACTGTGATGAAACTGAAAAATGAGATACTAGACGACAGGCTGAAAATCTTCTATAAAAAATGGAAGAATTTGAATTCATTTTCATGCTTCACCTTTGGACACATTTGGACCTCAAGATGCAGCAATAGTGAATGCAGTAAGTGACCCATAGCTGTACTGCTTGCATCAGGACCAGCGAACCAGAGCTGGTCAAGACCGCACTCCACCTCTACGTGGTGGTCCTGGAAACAGTCTGAAGGAGAAATGAGCATTAGGACCTACAAGCTGAGAGAGCCAGAAATTAAGACCAGATATCAGGGGCTTATTGCTGCAGCGGTGAGCAACACAGAAGAACAACCTGATGACTTGGAAACCCTCTGGATTAAATTCAAGGATATCATAAAGACAGCTGCTGCAGAAGCATGTGGTGAAGTCCGACTTGGGAACCAGAGAAAGAGGACACCTTGGTGGAGAGAGGAAGTCAAAGAGAAAATAAGAGAGAAGAAAATGGCATGGAAACAATACTTAGGAGCTAAAAACACAACAGGACAAATGGAAAAATATAGAGAATATGTGACACTCAGAACAGAAGCAAAGAACAAAGTGCTATCAGCAAAACAGAAGTCCTGGGAAGAATTTGGAGAAAAGCTAGATAAAGATGCACAAGAAAACCGGAAATTGTTCTATAAGACCCTAAAGAACATGAGGAAGGAAAAACAATGCCCTCTCAAATTTATAAAGGACAAGCAAGGCAAATTGCTTACTGCCACGAAGGAAGTAATGGAAAGATGGAAAGAATATTTCTCAGAACTCCTTGATGATGAGCAAGGTCAAACATCAGAAATGATAACCACTAGCACAGAAGAGGAAACCAATGGTGATGAAGATGACATAAAGATGGAAGAACTGAAGGCAGCACTGGAGAAAATCAAGATGGGCAAAGCAGCAGGGCATGATGGTATAACACCAGAAATGGTTAAGTACATGGGAGCATCAGGCGACCTGTTACTCTTAAGGGTCCTACAGGCAGCATGGTGCAACAAGACCATACCAAAGGATTGGGAGATCGCCATCATAACACCAATTTTTAAAAAGGGTGACAATCGACAGTGTGGAAACCATAGAGGCATATCCCTTCTCATTGTCCCTGGAAAAATCTACTCTAGAATCCTAGAGAAGAGACTCCGACGCCTAGCTTAGCCACAATTGGATGAGGTCCAGTGCGGATTCCGAGCAAACCGAAGTACTCAAGACCTAATCTTCACACTCAGACAGCTGAGTGAAAAGGCCCTTGAGTATAAGAGTGAGATCCATCTTTGTTTCATAGATCTGGAAAAGGCATTTGACAGGGTCCCCTGGAGCAAACTTTGGGACTGTTTGGCAAGGAAGAATATTCCAGCACCTCTGATTCATGCTATACAGAGCTTCTACAAGTCTTGCAGAAATTATGTGAGGACAGCAAACCATAAGTCAGAAGAAGAGTTCAGGACCACCACTGGTGTAAGACAAGGTGATATCCTATCACCTTACCTCTTCATACTCCTTATGGACGATGTCATCAAGGCATGTAAGGAGAGAACAAGAAAGTATTCAGTGGGGTACTGGAAGATGAGACAGGTCTATATTTCAGAGCTGGCATTTGCTGATGATGTTGCCCTGATTGCTAAATCAGAGGCACATCTCCAATCCAACCTGCAAGTCTGGAAGGAAGAGCTGGAGAAGAGAGGGATGGTCATAAGCAGCTCTAAAACAAAATCCAAGGTGATATCACGAGAAGAAAGAAGACATCAGATTAAGCTGGGAGAACAGGTCCTGGAGCAGGTCGACCACTTTAAATACCTCGGAGCTATTATAGACCGAAAGGGAGGCATCAAAGAAGAGTTGGCCACTCGAAAAGCAGCAGCTGGAGACTTTTTCAGGCCATAAATCGAGGATTCCTCAGCAAGAGAGAGGTTGGTAAGAAAACGAAGATGGCTGTATACCGCTCCACCTATGTCCCAGTCTTGACATATGGATGCGAGTCATGGGCAATGACTACAACCCATAAAAGCCAGATCCAAACCTCAGAAATGAGGTATCTGAGGAAGGTGGTTGAAGTAACAAGAAGAGACATGGTACGCAACCAGACGATACGTCAAGGCCTAAAATGCCACCCCCTACAGACCCAAGTAGAACAGTCCCAACTAAGATGGTTTGGCCATGTCTGCAGAATGGAGAAGATCGGCTACCACGACAAGCATGGGAAACAAAGAGCCAAGGATCCAGACCCCGAGGACGACCCAGAGTCCGCTGGGAGGACAACATTAGACAATCTTTGAAGGACCGAGGACTAGAATGGAACCAGGCCAGGAGGAAGACAGCCGATAGAATAGTCTGGCGCTCTCTCTTCCAAACCTCTACACCTCACGGTAGAAGGGGAACGACTAAGTAAGTAAGTAAGATGCAGCAATAGTGAATGCAGTAAGTGACCCATAGCTGTACTGCTTGCATCAGGACCAGCGAACCAGAGCTGGTCAAGACCGCACTCCACCTCTACGTGGTGGTCCTGGAAACAGTCTGCAGCAGTGCAGTCTGGCTGAGCGGGTGCGGATCGCAATGGGAAGGCAAACCCGGTCCTAAAAAAATGCCGTGCTGAAGTCGGATGTGTCGACCGAAAGGTGCAGATATCACAGCTTATGCGTAAACAGACACAACGCAACCACCGTCCTTTTCAGGGCGAACGAAGAAAAAGAAGAAGAAGGACACATTTGCTAGACCAATTTCATAAAGTTAGCAAGGCCCTCCAAAGTTCGCAAATTTTATTGAGCATGTGACGAAATGGACGACCTCTTCACGATCTTTGTTTCTCTCCGGTAGTATCGGTACATCTGTGGTAATGATTTTTATTACGTGCCCCCAAGTATCGCACTTTTCTTTCTTTCTTTCTTTCTTTCTTTCTTTCTTTCTTTCTTTCTTTCTTTCTTTCTTTCTTTCTTTCGTCGTTATTTTTCTGCTAAGTAGCAGATATTTGATTTTATCAAATCATTCGACACTCCTCTCTTTGATGTCACCTGTTTGTTACCCGGTCATCCTGGCTTGCGGTGAGCAACTGAGATAAGATAGTCGCGGGCGTGTTTAGATTGAACCGCTGATAAGACTACTCGTTTGGTAACCCAGATGGGCAGACACGGAGTTTTGCGTACACTTACAACAGATAACGAGGTTACTGTCTGTGTGACACATGTGGGCAGACAAGTGTGACATAATCGCTTCCGGTCACTTGTTTAAAAGTAATCATGGATTTATTACATTTGAGACAATATGGGTCTACAAATGCGTTTGTGAGAGTGTATGCAAGGCATCAGATGTCCATATATGGTAATACGTGACCTTTGCAGGCGCGCACCTTATTTCACATGGGACTATTTTGAAATAGCACACCCTATCTGCATGATTTGAAATGATTGGATCTTTCTGATTAGATTCATAACAACAATGCTTGGGAAGATAGGTATATAGTCTGACCATTTTGCAGTTTTTTTTCACGCTCGCCAAGACAACATCAGACCTCGCCAGAATGAAGACTAGATTCATAATTCCTTTTTATTAACCGGACAATTTATTGGAGAACCAAATAAGACTTATAAAGCACAGGAAATCTCTACATTTCAATAAGGAACACCGGGACGAGGAAACTGAAGAAACACACGAAGTCAGAGAGGGAATCTATTGTAAAGTTAAAGGCCCCCCCCCCCCCCACCCCCAGACGCGTGTAAGAGACCGACTCGTCTCTTTTATTCATCTGAGCAACAAGTCTGTAGCCAAGATTGGCGTAAGTAGTGCATTTTTCATTGTTTCATTACTAACATGTATATATATATATATATGTATATATTACCATGTGAAGTTTAATGTGTGAAACTCGCTATTGAATGTCAAAGTCGTTTGAGGCTGGCAACCTCAGTGTATAGAATGATGATTCATGAACCACCACTGCACGGGCTGGTGACTGCTTTATTGATAGTTTCGTAAAGAGAACTAAAAGCATAAAGTAGTTCCAGGTTCTCTATGGAGCAGGGAGAGAAAGATGAAAGAAATAATGTACATTCTAAATATAATACTTACGTTTTCAAAGCAGTGTAAATGTCCCTATAGACATAGTCACTTTAAAATTAATGTAAGTTTTCAAACTTTAAACCAGTGTAAATGTCTATGTGAAAATATTCATTTTAAAGTAATAGAAGTTTCAAATTTTTTAACAAGTGTAAATATAAAGGAAACATAAATGAATTTATATTGTGAACACCTTTCAAACAGTGGAGATGTAAACGTAATTTAAATGTAATGTAAAGCTAAAGCTATTCAGTTTAAATGTAAAGGAAGTTTTATCCGGAGGGATTAAATTTAATTCTCATCGAGGGTAAATTCTAACATGGGATGGTAGAATAGAAGAGCGGGGCACATAACTATGTGTCGGAAAACGCCATACTCAGAAGAGCGTTTCGTTTCTATTTCTATTACCAATTATTGGTGGTACCAGCAAAAAGGACAATATCTGGGACAAGAACGGACGAGTGGTTACGCTTTAAGACGGAAGACCAGCTTTGAAGACTCTCCTAGACTTTCCTGGGGAAAAAGTTTCACCCTACGAACCTTGACCAGAGACGAGTGAACGCAGTGTACATAAAACCAGCTCATCAGGAGGAGGATCAGAATCGTCACTGGCAGCTAAGTTAACCCATATGCTGCCACTTGAACCTCTTACCAAAAACCATCACCCGAGTGATGAAAACTTTAGTTTGTAATTAACTATTATTCCTTTCTTTTAAACTGTTAAACCTAAAGTGATTATTAAATTTTGTTATTTGTAATGTTACAAATTTAACTTTCATTTAATCATTTAAAGTTACTGCATGTTTGTCTCAATCAAATTACTAAACACACTCTAAACAGAGCTATACTTGAACAATAGAATTCCACTGATTAACTCAGGGGTGGGGGCTTAACGAGCTAGAATAAACCATTGCTTAAATTCTTCACAAAAGTTGTCGGCAGATTCCAGAATTAACGTGCTCAGCAAATGTCAGCATTGTTTTCGCTTATCTAAATATCTTGTGAATTATATGTCACCGTGAGGTTTGGTAGGATAATAATTTGGTTTTCTTGAAACAAGGGGTGCATAAAAAATGGTTTGGGAAATTTAAATAGTTTGGGAAAAGGGCTATTTGTTCTAGAGATGGGAGATAAAATGTGGTACAGTGATACTTAGAGGGAAAGGGAGAGAACCCTTTAAATCAAAGCTATTGAAAATAAGGCTAGCTTACACTTACATTGTTTCTACGAGTACACAGTTAGGGTTTGAGAAATTTACATATCAGGACGATTTTAGTAGCCATTAAGAAGGGAAAGTAACAACTTAGTCAAAACTTCAAAGGGAGACCACAATTAACTTACGCCCCTTACAGGTTTTGTGAGTTGGGGACATTAACGAACGCACGAGAAAAAAATGAGTAAACAGTTAATTGAGAACAGCTCATTAAGCGGCATAGGGTGAGCTTGGCGGACCAATCAGATGACTCGAAAACAGGATCGGATGATGAGACAATGAATTGGAGGACAAAAGAAATCAGTCCTGGCTGAAACTTCGAGGTGACAAGACATGAAATTTGCCGGGCTCTCAAGAAACGAACCTGTGGGTGACAGTTGTTCGTGATGAATCAAGTAGATAACTTTAGTATGATTAGCGGTAGCAATTCGAGGATAATAGACTGAACTGTGTTTTAAGTCTAGGGCTAGAGTAGAGATGATAGTAGGGAAGTGATAAGTATTTTGGAATTCTTTGACTCTGGTAAGATTGACTTTTATATTATTATGCCTAACCAAGATGAAAAGAAGAACCTAATGAGATTTTAGTCAACATGGTATCTGAAGACAATGCTGCTTACATTTAAGGGAGCTGTCAACAAGAAAGAACATTGAAGACGAACGTTATATTGTCTGAATTATATGAATAGAGAGAGGTTTTTTCAGACGTACGGTTAATATATTACTTGAGGGTAATGCTGCTTACATTTAAGGGAGCTGACAACAAGAGAGAACATTACAGTAGATGCTTGGCTAAGACAAAGTGGTTAACTTTGGTCGAGTAAGCAGACAGGGAATGCAATTATGTTTGATATCTATAACAAGAGATGCATTGCCATCGCCAAGTGTAAATAAACAAGGGATTTGAATTACATCGACTCCTATTGATGGAGATCATGCGCTCTCTCATGTCAGCGTAAGTATCGAGGCTGCCAACGGAGTATTTGACATTGGTTAATATTTTTTACAGGTATAAATATTGATATAAGAATGATGTACTTGAGGGGGTCAATGTTGACTCAGTTGAGATAGATGAGAAATAAGCATCCGAGGATTTTGAGAGACTATTGTAAACAATCCTGAGAGAAATAGATCAGGAGGAGAAAGAATTTAAGCAAGCCATGCACATAATGCAGTTGAATCTTGCAAACTAACTTATAACTTGTTAAATAAAGAAGTGAAGACAAAAACTCGAAGAGATAAAAGACATTTCATCAATGAACTGGCCGTAGAAGCTGAAAATGCTGCAAGAACTGGTAATAGTAGGTGCCTTTATCTCAACCTCTTGAGAATTTTAGATATTATAAATGAAGTATGGAGAGAAGAACAACCACCACAACAATGGAAAGACAGTATTATTGTAAAGTTACCGAAGAAAGGTGATCTATCAGACTGTAATAACTGGCGTGGTATATCTCTATTATCAGTACCTGGAAAATTATTATGTTGCATGATGTTAGAAAGACTTAAATTGCATGCTGACGAAAAGATCAGAGAAGAACAAGCGGGTTTCAGGCCGAAACGATCATGTATTGATCAAATATTCACACTAAGAACAATTATAGAAGAATCAGTGGAAAGGCAATCGCCACTTATTATCACCTTCGTCGATTTTTCAAAAAGCCTTTGATAGTCTACACCGCCCATCATTGTGGAAGATACTTACAATCTATGGTTTTCCAACAAAATATGTGAATATAATCAAAGCGCTATATGACAATGCAAGATGTTGTGTTAGAACAAATAAAGGGAATACAGAATGGTTTACAGTAGAAACAGGGGTGAAACAAGGCTGTATTATGTCACCACTACTTTTTGGAATAGCTATTGATTGGGTTATGAGAAACTATACCCACAATGAACAATTGGGTATAAAATGGACAAATGGAAAATTCCTGGGGGACCTGGATTTCGCAGATGATGTAGCATTCTTAAGTTCAACACCAAGACAATCCCAAGAAGCAATAAATAATTTGTGTCATCTCTCGGTTAAAATTGGTCTCCAAATAAATGCCTCTAAAACTAAAGCTATGAACTTTTCTAACGAGACCTTTGATATCATCTTGAACGGGGAAAAACTACAGAAAGTTGAAAGTTTCAATTATTTAGGCAGTAAAATGACTCAGGATGGTGACACAACAAGAGAAATCCATACTAGAATTGCTTTGGCAGCTAGCGCCTTCAATAGATTATCTAACATTTGGAAATTACGATCATTGAATATACATACCAAGCTTCGTCTGTTTAATTCAAATGTTATCTCAGTGTTAACATACGGCTGTGAGAGTTGGAAAATAACAAAATCATTGGAGAACAAGCTGAATACATTCGAGAACAAATGTCTTAGAAAAACTCATGAACATCAGTTGGAAAGAATTCAAGACTAATCGACAAATAAGAGAAGACTCTAGGCAGAAATATGTCTCCGACTATATAAGGAAAAGACGATGGTCATATATCGGTCATGTCCTACGAATGCAAAACAACAGAATACCACTACAGGCGCTCACTTGGGTTCCTGAGGGTAAGCGGAAAAAAGGAAGACCAAAAGAAACACTCAGAAGAACAATAATAAGAGAAGGAAGAACGTTGGGCCTAAATAATGTGCAAGAGCTAAGAGGAGTGGCGTCACAACGAACAACCTGGAGAGCACTGGTTTCTGCCTTATGCGCCGTGTTTGGCGCTTAAAGAATTTATTATTATTATTATTATGCACATAAACTAGTAGGAGAGCCTATAGGAGATGCAATGTAAATACTCTGAAATAGTTGATGAAACAGTAGAAAAATCCTAACAACTTTTGAAGGGGAGAAATTTTGTATGGTGAATTATTGATGGAAGTTCATGGATCTTAACTTATGTAAATAAAACCGTTTTATGTTGAATTACCTCACTTCAGTTGCCTTGATATGTGGAAGGTTGAAGAGTAGAAGTATGAGTAAGGGGTAAGCACAGATACTCAGGGAAGAAAAGCCACTAATACGAATCAGTCGCTAATTAACAACGAGGAGGGAAGAACGAAGCCTGGTAAGAAGGAAGACGAACCACATCTCATCCAAGAACATTCACCTCTGGCGGAAAAGGGCCAGTAAGAGAGATAGTCTCACTTGGAAGATAAGCAGAAGAACTAGACAGACAAGTTGAATAGGTTTAAACTAGGCCTGCCTCAGTCCACCTAGTTAATAGAAAATCAGCAGACCCTGCACTGTCACAACTCCTTTGTGGTAGAAGTGTAATTAACCTTCTTTCTACACATCTTCCAAGAGTAATCTTGTGCGCAGGTAGATACCTTAGAAGCCACTATTAGATACTCTTGAGTTTTGGCCACTGTTGGACCACTACTGCAAAGCAGGGGAGACAATACCGTCACAGAGCACATGTGCAAAGATTTACAGCTCACTATTGCAGTTCGTATCAAACACTCGGGCTAATGTTGATGAAATTGAACAGCAAGCAAAAATTACTCTACCGGATGTAGAGTACAAAACTGTCAAAAGAAGACAGAGTACGAAAAAACAAAGCAATGATGGGGCAGCGCCCGAAGCTTCAGACGAACTTTCTCCAAGAGACAGTTTTAGAATAAATTCATTTATCTCTGTCATGGATGCTCATGAAGCCAACCTAGACAGAAGAGCAACAGTGTAAGGGAGTGTAGCTGGCAATTTTTCATTTTTGGTGAACCTGCAAGCATCCAAGGAACAAATTCATAATGGTGTCGAGATGTTGATGCAAGAGTATCCAAAGGATGTTGACCTCCGTCTAGTCGATGAACACTTACACTTCCACCTGTACGTCAAACAAGCTCACACTGAAAAAGAAAATGAAAAAAATTCAGACAGCTTTTCCAAATGTGGAAACAATTTTCAGATTGTTCTTGTGTTTAATGGTTACTAATTGTAGTGGTGAAAGATCATTTTCTAGACTAAAAAGGATTAAGAATGATCTGCGGTCAACAATGTACCAAGATAGGTTGTCTGATCTTAGCATTCTCTGCATAGAAAATGATGAACCGCGACTTACTGATTTTAATGACATAATTGATAAATTTGCATCCAAAAAAACTCGAATGAAGCTGTTTTGAGTTTGTATAGTGTAATGTTTAAACATAACTATGAATGTTGTGCGTGAACGTCTTCATTAGATCCATACTGTTGTAAACTTATTAAATGTTATAAATTTATAAACAATGTTTTTATTAATGCTGAAATTTCAAGGATATTCTACTTTCATTATGTGGATAAAGAAGAGAACGAGGATTTTTTCTCATAATCAGATGCTATTAAGTTTGGGCCTCCTAAGTCTTCTAGCGCAGGGCCTCCAGTTGCTTTAATCCGGCTCTGTATACAACTATTCACAAGTTGATGTAATCATCACTCACTTTCTGCTCCATTCAGAGTCTGGGATTACCTCTGCTTTTGGTTCTTCTGTGAGAACTAGCATGAAATAATCAGTGGTTGTTCATGAATGTATAATTTTCACATGCTGAGGTTGCCAGCCTAGTATGAATCTTTAACATCACTATCAAGTATGAACATGTCAAATTCACAGCATAAAAAATATGTTACACTCACCTCACTAATTGAGAAATCTTAGACTTCTTGCTCAGTAGAATAGTGCTGGCTACTTAACACAGATGCCTCGAACACACATCTGGGGTATTATTTCTATTTCAGAATCCCTCTGTGACGTGTTAGTGGTCCTGTAGAATTCCTGGCTCCGTTTTAATATTGGCGTGTTTTCTACTGATATACAGATATGCTCTTAATACCTTTTGTCTGGTCCTATAAATTCAGAATCCTACTCTATTCTTTTATATGGCAAGGTCCGAGCTATCTACGTTGACTTTTTCAGGAATGCAGTGCCGTATGTCAACTTTTTCTCCGTTACATCGCATATTCCCGGCCAACGCTTCCACTAGGCGTTTTTTGGCAAACTTCCAATCAGCGTGGTTGTTTATTGGCGCCTCAAATGCCAGCCCATACAAAGTTAATATTATGAAAACTTTTCCTCATGTAGTATTCTGTATGACTCATGTGTTTGAACATTTTTAAATAGTCATCTTCCGTATATGGAGTTACTACATCCGGCAAATGTTGTGAATGTCTACTGATATCACACTTCCTGCTCACTCTTCCAAATATTTCACTAGATTGCGTTTATCTATAATTACCTAACCCTGCTGTCGAATCGGAAGTAATTATGCAATCTTAAGCAAACACTCCATTCTCGCATTTACCTGGAGTCAATGTGGTATTAACACGTTTTGGGACGCAGTTAATCTCTCAGGGTTGGGCGATACGCTTGCCTGGCCCTGCCATGCATCGAAGCGTGAAACGTGAAAAATGACAGTAGGGAAAAAGAATGTGCCAACAATAGAATGATGCACATAATTTAGTACGCACACCAAATGTAGTTCAATACTGCCGGAGATGAGAAGAGAGCGCACAAATTATGTCTTAGACAGACAGACAGATATGTGACAGACAGATATGTGAGAGACAGACAGATATATGATAGACAGACGGATATGTGACAGACAGACTGATATGTGAGAGACAGACATATGTGACAGATAGATATGTGAGAGACAGACAGATACGTACCAGACAGATATGTGACAGACAGACAGATACGTGTCAGACAGATGTGTGGCAGGCAGACATATATATTAAGACAGACAGACATTAACTGTGATATGTAGGTAATTTAGAAGACAAGTAGCACACCATATCAACAGTACAACACTGAAAACACGAGAACAGATTAATTCAGCTCAGAAACACGACTTGTACATTTCAATAAACGGGTAATTGGTGCAAGCTTTCACAGACACTAACCGAGCAGACGACAAGAGTAGATATCACGTGAACACGTTGTGTAGTCCAAAAGAAACTGAGTTTACTTCTGCATGCATTATTCTATTATTTTGATCGAGGGAGGATCCCATGTTCTTTCAAGTGTTGCGAAGGCCTCATCTCAAGACGCTAGATACAATCAGTAGACACTTTTTCTTCTTTGTTACTTACCAGAGTTTTTATTTTTGTCTATACAAAAGAACAGGACAGACCATGTTTTGGGGGTGAGGCGACGAGGTGTATCGTTATTGTGATTTGACAACCAACATGTTCTTTGTAACTTTGCTCTGTCAAAGCCAAACAGGATTAGTCGTTATATCCGGGGTGATACTGTTGTATCGTTGGATATTTCTCTCTGTGTGTGTACTAATACATGCACTATCAGAAATTGGTTCGTTTAACATTCTCAAATTTGTGAGCCGATACAAGCATGACTGATTACTATTCAATTGGATGTTCAAATATTTATTTATGTATATAGTTATTGATTACTAATTAATTGGATGTTCTCATGTATTTGTTGTACCGATACAATCAATAATAGCTACTAATTAACTGGATACTCTCAGGTATTTTTGAGCCGATATAAGCGTTGCTTATAAAAAATAGCAACCTTTATCATTCGTATGTCTATCTATTATATTAAATAAGAGACAGTGGTGTACTAAGGGGAGTGCGAGGGGGGCGGTTCGCCCTGGTGACAGCCAGAAGTGGGGTGCCTTCGGACACGTTTGTGATAGTACTTGCTGTTAAAAATATACTTGCAAGTATGTTTCTTTAGGAGGAGGGGTGCCAAAAGTAAGATCCGCCCCGGGTGACAAATACTCAAAGTACGCCTCTGATAAGAGAAGCGTATTTTCCGCCTGTCTGTCCGCTCAAAGTTGTTTGACCACTTCTAGGCTTTATAGAAGCTTGAAATTGGGCATGCTGATAGGTCTTAAGATATGATGTGCTAGAAAAATCTGAAAAAACATACAATTCAGTACGATTGCTTCGTAATGAGGCCAGAAACGTTGAGCGCCAAGGGAAATAATTTTATAATAATGTTTAAGTTTGAAGGGAAATTAGCGGCTTATTATAAAGCTAAAGGATATGTGTAATTTATAATCTAACTTTTTTTTTAACAATGCACTTTTAATAATTAAGTAAACATCTTTAAATGTAAATGTGTGATAGAATTTTTAAGATTTTATTTGGTTAATGTTGATATTGAAGTGCAATTATAAAGTAATTCATGTTAGAAAGCAGATTCTCATTCTGTCTAATAATTACAACTATCCTTTGCAGTGTAGATCTGGGCCGAAAACATAAGATGTAGGTTTGTATTATTGTATATAAAGCATGCACACGTTTAAAATGCCCCGGAATTAAATAAGTTCGATGTTTGCAGCACGGTAAACGAGACATCAGAAATTGTAGATACTTTCAAGTACATCGGTGAATAGTGGACTGAAGGAAGAAGTTAATGGCACATGAAATATAAGAAACGACGGACGCAAGCCTGAAAACTAAGCAAGAAAAACAAGAATATGACAGGCTAAATAAGGCAATAATAAGCACATGTAAAACGGCAAAAGAAACAGGGCAAAACCAGACGTGTAATGACAAGAAATATAGCACAGAAAAGGCACAACAACAATTAATGATGAACAATGCGATTTTGTAGAAGGTAAAGGTACAAACAACGGCAAAAACGAGTATTATAAGAAAATTTAAAAAGTGGACAACAGAATTAAAATCAGATCTAAACTTTGAATTTTGTAGACTACATTAATTCATTTGACAAAGAGAATCACGAGTAAATTATCAAAATGTTATAAAGCATAAACATCTATGGTAAGGGACTGAGACTCATAAAGAGCACGTATTGGAAACACAAATTAGCTGTAAGTATCAGCAGACAAACGTGATAATTTCAGCAGGTTAAAAAAAAGTGTTACACAGGGATGTGTGCTGTCACCAGACCTACTCACTTTACATAAGTGAAAAGAAAAAAATAATAAATCCATAAAGGACATGCCAGAAATATCAGTGGGTGCACAAAATATAAATAACGAGGTATGCCGACGAGACACTCTTGATGGAAAATAGTGAAAATGAGTTGATTGATAGAGAAATGACAGAAAGTTAAAATAAAGTCCTTAGCCTCAATAGCAGAAAAGACAGAAGCTGTAGTCATCTTGACTACTTCTCCGGAATGCTTGGCATTTTTTTGTCATTTATATACGCGATTGGAGATCAAAAGCTTTTCACACGATTTGTACGAGAACGTCATCGACACGCCTCTCTGCCTTATTGCGTGAGCTGTGTGTGGAAAGGGGGGGGGGGGGGGTAACCGGGAACACCACACACACAGCCTTAACCGCAACACCTTTACACTATTTGAGCTGGAATTACCACGGCTGCTGACGGCAGACTTGCCCTCCAATAGATCATAGTTAAAGGATTTAATTATTCAGTTACGAGTCAAGAAACAGGACCGTATAGTTATTTTTCGCCACTGCCTTCCCGTGCCAGGACTGGGTAAGTCTCAAATATGTGTGCCGGTACAGACATTATGGATTACTGTGTCACTTGACATTCTCAAATATGTGTGTCGGTACAGGCATTACGGATTACAGTTTCACCTGACATTCTCTAATATTTGTGCCGGTACAGGCATTATCGATTACAGTTTCACTTGACATTCTCAAATATGTGTGCCGGTACAGACATTACGGATTACTGTGTCACTTGACATTCTCAAATATGTGTGTCGGTACAGGCATTACGGATTACAGTTTCACCTGACATTCTCTAATATGTGTGCCGGTACAGGCATTATCGATTACTGTTTCACTTGGCATTCTCAAATATGTGTGGTGGCACAGACATTACGCATTACTGTTTCCTTTGACATTCTCAAATATGTGTGCCGGTACAGGCATTATCGATTACTGTTTCACTTGGCATTCTCAAATATGTGTGGTGGCACAGACATTACGCATTACTGTTTCCCTTGACATTCTCAAATATGTGTGCCGGTACAGGCATTATCGATTACTGTTTCACTTGACATTCTCTAATATGTGTGCCGGTACAGGCATTATCGATTATTGTTTCACTTGACATTCTCTAATATGTGTGCCGGTACAGACATTACGGATTACTGTTTCACTTGACATTCTCAAATATGTGTGTCGGTACTGTGGCCGTGCGTGTTGATGTAGTGTTCGTATAGCGATTCAGATCACTGCCTAACCAGTAGCAGTGGCTGTATGGTAATAAGAAAACTTCCTTCTCCTAAAAGACTGTACATTCCTCATACCAACAGTTGATCATCGATTTCAAGAGGACAGCAGTAAAATATTCAACGTCGAACTTTATTTTACATAAGATAGCAAATGTTAATAAAATGATTTGCGCCCAACCTTCCTCTTCAGGTTGGCCGACTTGTACAACAAAATTTCAGTTGGTAATAATCTCAGTATCACTTTATCTCTCTCTCCTATTCTCTTTCTTGTTTCAGTCAGCCAAATGTCTCTTGTTGTTATTGTGATCACAGTTTGAGAACCACTGTTGTAGAATTTTTATCTGCCATCTAACTCTTCATGCAAAACATTGTCTCTCTTAGGTGCTGAGTTTGACTTCTACGTTCTGCTTGGTATATCTTAAGGAAACTGGCCTCACCGCCAGGGCTGACACTTTACCAAGTCTGTTTTCTACTCACTAACCTATTAACTTGTCTACTGAACTGCCTATTAGTAGTTAGACCCAAAAATGTTCAACATACTTGGTTTGTTTCGAAATACACATTTTTTCTCTCACTAACATCTTGTCCTCAGAAATAAAATGACGAAAAACTGTCGCACACAATTATGGCAAGCAATGCGCTTGGGCGTCTGGGTGTTAGTCTCTTTTCCGTCCCACAGAAAAACTACCAAAAACATTTATCGACTTATCGACACGATATAACTCCCATTTCGCTGCCACTTCTATCACTTCTCAACTCACAGCAAAACTTTCTGACCTACGCTGAGCGCGTTCTATAATCCGACTCTAATCTCCATTCTAACATCTTTCGTTCACTCCTAAAAATCTGTTCCTCCTACCACAACTTTCTCGTGCGTATTTTTTTCTTGCTCACCCACCAAAACTTACAAGGGACGTAATTCCACGTTATCTCCCTTTGATGATTAGACTCAAAACCATACACTTCTCTTCAATTCTTATTACAAAAACTTTACATGCAAATTTGTCCCACCACAAATTTGGACTCACTTAATATGCTTATCACTAAAATAACTACTACATCTTCCAAGTGGAAACTACGGAGTTTCCTCCCTTTGCTTAAAGCACTCCTCCACACATATCACCTCCCTTCAACAAAGACGAACAGTCTTTTGACAACTCCATTCATTTTTTCCAAACCATTTATCTACACTCACTTACTTGTCTAAAACCAAACCACCGTTCATAGTACAGACATTACGGATTACTGTTTCACTTGACATTCTCTAATATGTGTGCCGGTACAGACATTACGGATTACTGTTTCACTTGATGTTCTCTAATATTTATTGCAGCAGTAGCCGTACAATATTTGCTGTTGATCTTCTGGATATTCTCAAAGATTTGTGCCAATTTGTGTAGTTAATGATAATGTTTATATTATTATTGAGGACGAACAAGAATACTACTACTACTACTACTACTACTACTACTACTACTACTACTACTACTACTACTACTACTACTACTACTACTACTACTACTACTACTACTACTACTACTACTACTACTACTACTACTACTACTACTACTACTACTACTACTACTACTACTACTACTACTACTACTACTACTACTACTACTACTACTACTACTACTACTACTACCACTACTACTACTGCTACTGCTACTGCTGCTGCTGCTGCTGCTGCTGCTGCTGCTGCTGCTGCTGCTGCTGCTAATAATAATAATAAATATAAGAAGAAAGTCAGAGTTAGAATTATTGTCGCGACGATGTTTATATCACCCGGGGGTCTCTGAAGAGAGAAAGAAAGATTTGGACAACTGCTCCAGCAGGCATGTCGTACAAGGCGAATAATAAGAGTTTGTGCTTGTGGCTGATCACCTCTACACCTCACGGTAGAAGGGGAACGACTAAGTAAGTAAGCTTGTGGCTGGCAACTTCATAATGTGACATAAATTGTTGCAGAAACCATTACTCCAAAAGACGTGGCTGTTTGTGGTGCTGGCTTCTTGCTAGGGGACCTTCTACAGTGGTGACACCATGCTCTCTAACTAGATCGAAGGAAAATTCTGATGATGATGATTATGTTGCTAGTTTGTTACAGGAGCCCGACTGAGCAGCAAAGAATAGTAACACTTTAGCCTACCACGCATGCGTGGAGGCATATCTGGAGTCATCCTTATATCACCACCAGATAAGCACAATGCTGTAATATACATACGTGGAACTGAACTTATGTCTGTGAGGCTAAGTACACACTCCCCGACTCTTGAAATCATCCACACACGTCCAGGGATTCCCACTGTGGTAAAACTTGTTGAGAACCCAGCATTGCACACTAAGTTTGGAGAAGTCAGCTGAGCGTTCTCTGGCATTTACCTGGTTGGCTCCATGCAGGAGGGTCGCACTATGGACCCAGTGATAGACGGGGGAGCTGAGAAGTGGCTCTGTGTAGGACGTGACAATTCTTTGGGAGAGCCCAGAACACAGTATTTAGCTCAGCATATTTTGAGACCCGCTTGGATGGTGGGGAATTCACAGTATGCCACATGCTTTTTCTTCCTAGCTCATGACCAGATGTGATGATCTTTTAAATGCAAGCCAAGCTGGAGGAACTGGAGCTCATGACCTGAACTCAACATGTTTCGGAATGTCAGAAAGCCACAGGACAAGCCTAGATCTACAGTGTAGATAATACTAAGGAGTCTTCAACGTGGTGTTGGCTGACAAAGAGCGAGAAGCTCAGCAGTACTAGTTAATCAGCAACAACAACAACTTACCACGCATGTCGTACACTGTGACTGGGAAGGGGGGGGGAAGGGGGGGGGGGGGGGGTGGACTTAACACCAGTTACTCCCCCCTGTAGAAATTGTAAGCCACAAAAACGTGAACAAAATGGACAAGTCAACTATTTTTATTTAAGTAGTCTCATACCAGATACTGCTGTAGGGGAATGAAGTCTTGCAGACTTCACCATACTCGGTCCAACTTTTGTATGAGGTGGGAGGACCAGTTCTCTTCCTTTTCCTTCCTTAACTGAAGAACGGAGTCATGTACCAATTTAAAGCTGGGTATACTGGAGCGTGACTGGACCACGTTTCGATCCAGGAACATGGTAAGTTTACCCCGAAAAGAAACTCATCTAACGGCTTAGGAAACCGGATCTTATGTTACGCTACCATGATTAATTAAGTGCGCACTTTGTGGAATGCGGGGCGTGACTTTTGGAACACCCTGCAAATATGGAGGTTGTCAACCTTGTAACTTGAGAAATGGTCGGTTGAAAGAGTTTGTATGCGTACGTTCACATCTTTTATCCGTTATGTTAAGAAAAAGGTCAAAGGTGGTAAATCAAAACTCATGCATGAATAAGTTTATTAATTCGTAACTGTCGTTGTTCAACTTCCTAGTTACTGGTAAATTTAATTACTGATTCCACGTCTCTTACAGAACACAGCTCTAGACTATCTCATATGTTAAAAGTGAATCATGGCCATTCGTTGGATTATTTATCTTCTTATCGCTGGACAACTAACGACTGTGGCGATGTGCAATATTACTTTCATCAAGTTCTGTGAGTAAAGAATTATAATCGCAGTTATCCCATTGGTCATCGTCATCATCATAATCAAAGTCTTCATCGTCAGTACCTTTCAGTTTAGCGTGGAGCATATTTCTGTAATTCAAATGTCAGACCAATCTTATTGTATGGCTGTGAAACATGGAGAACAATAAATATAACAACTAAGAAGTTGCAGACTGTTATAAACAGATGCGTGTCGTAGAATAGAAGGATGGGAATAGTGCAATAAGGTCACTAAGGATGGAATTGATGAAACCAACCAGGCACGTGCCAGTGACAAGAGCTGGCGTTAGAAAAGGGCACATATTTGTAAACAAGTCGATAGCGTTACAAGGTGGTTTTTTTTCTGGCATCCACAGGGTAAAAAGATAGAGGAAGATCAAAAAAACCACACGGTGAAGGGAATCATAGACAGATTATAGATCATAGACAGATTATAGACGGATTATAGACAGATTATAGACGGATTATAGACAGATTATAGACGGATTATAGACAGATTATAGGCGTCTGTGGCCTAATGGATATGAACGCAGTTTCATAATCCAGATATACCAGGTTCGAAACCTGCTGCAGGCGGTTTGGTAGCAGATCGCTTTGTGTGGATTTTTAACAATGGTATAAGCGCCGTACCGTTCAGAAAGCAATGGCAAACTACTGAATGAAAACATTGCCTAGAAAAATCACAAACAGCCAATAAAAGCTGGGGTTGATTGCCACGTCCTGTAAAGGATAAGCAACTAACTTATAGACAGATTATAGACAGATTATAGACGGATCATAGACAGATTATAGACAGATTATAGACAGATTATAGACGGATAATGAAGACATGGACAGACTTTAAACAGCGGGAGGCAACCCAGGAGGTGTTAGAATCTACTTTAGAACCACTGATCTCTGTTAAGATCTACCATGATCAAATCATGTCAGTTATCTGAGTTCAGAGTGTCTGGCATACGTGCAGCCAGCGTGCGAGTTACGCCTCTGTCAGACGATCAGATTCCTACAACTCCATGGACAGAGAAGTAGAACATTCAAACTAATTGATATTTTATCGAATATAACCTTCACTATAACCTTCACTATTACCTTCACTATTACCTTCAGTATTATCTTCAGTATTACGTTCACTATTAACTTCACTATTACCTTCACTATTACCTTCACTATTACCTTCAGTATTATCTTCAGTATTACGTTCACTATTAACTTCACTATTACCTTCCCTATTACCTTCAGTATTACCTTCACTATTACCTTCAATATTACCTTCAGTATTACCTTTAGTATTACCTTCACTATTATCTTCACTATTACTTTCAATATTACCTTCACTATTACCTTCAGTATTACCTTCAATATTACCTTCAGTATTACCTTCACTATTACCTTCAATATTACCTTCAGTATTACCTTCACTATTACCTACAATATTACCTTCAGTATCACCTTCACTATTACCTTCAATATTACTTTCAGTATTACCTTCACCATTACCTTCACTATTACCTTCAATATTACCTTCATTATTCTTCTTCTTCTTCTTCTTTGATCCTTAGCCGCCGACCGTCAAAGCAGTCAGTGGCCATCACGCCTAGTGGCGTCTTGTAGGGCAACAACAAATTGATTCGACTTTGCTCGGTCGGTGGCCATCCTTCGTACAGTGCCCCAACTCTGGTTCATTCCTTGCATCTCAGCCTCCACAGTCCTCCGCCAGGTTGTTTTTGGTCGGCCTCTCTTTCGTTTTCCTTCAGGGGTCCAAAGCATAGCTGTTCTTGTGATGGCATCGGGGTCTCTTCTGGGGACATGGCCAACCCAGCTCCAGCGTCTGCCAGCTATGATGGTGTGCATGTCCTCTTGCTTGCTACGAGTAAGCAGATCTTGGTTAGTGATGGTATTTGGCCAAAAGATTCGGTGAATTTTTCTTAGGCATGTTGTGTGAAAAGAGGACAATTTCGACATTTCCTTCTCTGTAATTCTCCAGCATTCCGCACCATAGAGAAGCACAGAAAGCACGCAGCTCTGATATAATACCTTCATTATCACCTTCACTATTACCTCGGAAGGGGGGGGGGGGGGGGGTGTGAAGGGGTGCACCTTTTTTAAGTGCCGGATATGAAAGGGTTAGTACAAATTGTACCAAGGTTAAAAATGTGTTTGTCTCCCCTTAATCTAGAGATCAGCCAAATAATTTACTGGGATCTAGCGGTATACCAGATCGACCCGTTACCAACCTTTAAACGCACAACACAGAATAGGAAGCCGTGTAGTAATCTTGTTGAAGACCTGTGCTCCAGTGGGAACAGAAAGGTTATACATGAATAGACTTACAAAATAACCTATAACGTTTAGTTATTTCCAGAACGGTTCAGTCTCGTCACTTCTAAAACAGCCGTCAGAATGTTTTATCATGTCCATCCCTGATCCTGTCTGTTTTCACTATTACTCTACTTGTTACATGGCCAGTCTCCACGGCAAAGGTTCCGGGTTCGATTCACGGTATCGTCACGCTCCAGTCTACCCAGCTGTAAAAGGGTACCTGATTTTGCTCTTGAGTAAGGGAAGGAAAAGATAGTGAGGAAGGGAACTGATCACCCCATCTCTCGATGCTGAACCTAGTATAAGTGAACATTTCACTCCTCTACGGCAGTATATGCTGTGCGACTACCTTAATCTATACTCTATCAATCCCCCAATTTCTGAAGGTACATCGATGTTCTGATTCCAGACATGTGACCATCAACAAGGTCACTGTAGATCAGGGGTCGGCAACCCATCGATCTCGATCAAACCGGTAGATTCCAGTCGATGATCTGGTAGATCCTAAGGCGACTTCGGGGGAAAAAAGAAAGGCATTGATGTTCTGCACAAGACATCTCGCGCTGGCATTTAAAATCTCGGTGTCCCCAGGATGAAAGGTACTATTTCTGCATTCCCAATGAAAAGTCTGGAGTTGGCTACCAAAATATATTCGGGAACTACAAGAGATAGGAACATGATCTTTTCTTTGTAAGGTTCATCATGTCACTTACCCCCGCCCCTTTTCGAATCACACACACACACACACGCACGCACGCACGCACGCACGCACGCACATACACATGGTAGAACTATAGAGGGCGTAGTGTTACTAAAGTAGATCGTAAAAGCTACTGGGTTGCCGACCCTTATTGTAGCCTGTTAAAGAAATATTCACACCTATTTCCACCCCCCCCCAGTAGTTCCTGGGGCTCTGTGAGACGACAAAGAACACTGATTATCTACCCCCATAGAAACAGCATTTGCCTGTCAACATCTCATCCATAGGTCAACATTTCTTTTCCTCTTCCGCTCGTTTTTCTGTGAATAATTTGTTTTATATCCATGTAATATTATTATATTCACTTTTAAATATTATTATACAATGTAATGTATGTGAGAATGTACCCACATACCACTGTACTTTAGAAATGTGAGTCGTGAGAATGTACACGCATATCACTGTACTTTAGAAATGTGAATGTTTTCGTTTGCTTAAATGGGATGATGTATATGAGAATAAGCAGATATTACATAATTATATATATATTTTTTAACTGCTTACACACTTTTCCTGCCACAGAAGTGCGTAAGAAAGTGTTATTATTATTATTTCATTTTCCACCAAGAATGTATGGACATAAGCGAGAATGTGTTTATGTAATTTTTGTATTGATGATTGATGACACATTCAAAAATACAGATTAATTGTAGACGGTTTGACCGCATGAGTGAGTGTCGGTATACAGAATTATTTATTTTTATTTATTGTTTTGTTTATTTTATTTTATTATTATTTTTTTCCCAATTACTATCTTGTTTGTTTAAAAAAAACAAACCTACTCATTTTGTATTATGATTGCATACTGTAAATGAATGCTGTTATGTTAACTTTATAAAGTTGCATGCCTTTAAATTAATGCTTAAAGTATCACGTGGGAATGAAAGGATATAGTATGCAAGATAAATGAGAGTGGAAGGGCAGAATGTTAGACGGGCCTGCGCGCCCAATTCTTAATCCTTCGAAAATAAAGTTCTTTCGTTCGTTCATGATCATTATTTTTCTTTGATCTTCTTATAGAGCCACCACTGCCACTAGTCCCCTTGAATGAAACCCTGCACCAAACAGTTACATGATCGTGCAGAAATGTAGTCCCCTTGAATAAAACCCTGCACCAAACAGTTACGTGATCGTGCAGAGGTGTAGTCCCCTTGAATGAAACCCTGCACCAAACAGTTACATGATCTTGCAGAGGTGTAGTCCCCTTGAATGAAACCCTGCACCAAACAGTTACATGATCGTGCAGAGGTGTAGTCCCCTTGAATGAAACCCTGCACCAAACAGTTACATGATCTTGCAGAGGTGTAGTCCCCTTGAATGAAACCTTGCACCAAACAGTTACATGATCGTGCAGAGGTGTAGTCCTCTTGAATGAAACCCTGCACCAAACAGTTACATGATCTTGCAGAGGTGTAGTCCCTTTGAATGAAACCATGCACCAAACAGTTACATGAACTTGCAGAGGTGTAGTCCTCTTGAATGAAACCCTGCACCAAACAGTTACATGATCGTGCAGAGGTGTAGTCCCCTTGAATGAAACCCTGCACCAAACAGTTACATGATCGTGCAGAGGTGTAGTCCCCTTGAATGAAACCCTGCACCAAACAGTTACATGATCGTGCAGAGGTGTAGTCCCCTTGAATGAAACCCTGCACCAAACAGTTACATGATCGTGCAGAGGTGTAGTCCCCTTGAATGAAACCCTGCACCAAACAGTTACACGATCTTGCAGAGGTGTAGTCCCCTTGAATTAAACCCTGCACCAAACAGTTACATGATCTTGCGGAGGTGGTTTCTGTGGTAGATTTTTTTTCTTTAATCGTACGCCCGCTATTACTCGAGGCGATATCAGCATGCCTAAACTTGAGTATGTCTAAACCTGAGACTGATTTTACGTGAGTATCCTACTTTTCCTGTACGCTGACAGGTGTCCCCTCGCCGTCTTCGGATGGTACCCATTAGAGCTGGGTCGGCTCAGGAGCCGGTCAGGTTATTCCAGTCCCTGGTCGACGACACCCCTTCAAATGTACTCGCCAGAGATTGAACCTGGATCACCCGATCGCCAGCGCAGTGTGGTAACCATTACACCAGCGCGACTCCCTTTTTCTGTAGTAATTTATGTTACATGATGAAGTTGCCACCCACATATTAGTCACGTGGTAGGTCGCGCATGAACGTATTTTTTCTTTGTCTTTTTGGAGACCCCAGGAACTACACGGGGCACTGTTCCTTTAGACATGCTGTACAAGGCCCCTATTTTGTTCATAGGCATGGCAAACTCATCATATTACACAAATTGTTACACAAACCACGGCTGTATGAGCATAGGTTTGATCAAGACTTCTTACAAGGAGCGAAAAACGGAGATGATTGAAAGTGAATAAATCTCTCTATTCCACAGTTCAGAGTGAGTACAGAAATTTTACTGATTACGTCCTGAAAGATATACTCGGCTTTGGACAATCTACGGAAGTGAAAAATGGTACCTCGGAGATGTTACAAAACCCAGCAGCGTTAACGGTACAACAAGAAGGCTTGCTCAATGAAAGAAACGAAACAATTACTTCAAAGTCCAATGAAGGTAAGACCGTATATGCTATCTTTGTAAATGTTCGCAATTTTGAGTTACTAATGAAAGAACCATTTTGATCTATTGGCTAAGCTTCTTGTCTTCCTTGCAGTAAACAGAAAGTTGATATCTATAGATGCTTAAGAGAGTCTCTGAAACTCTTCTTATTTATCTTCAAGCGTCCTGTGGAGCATAGATACTGAGAGTTACTGAGGACAATTAATGATCGCCTATTAGAGAATGACACTGCAATCGATGAATCATCAAGGCTAAGATTGCTGGAGTTTGGCATTAGGCGTAAGACAGGCAGAGATGAACGTATGAGAGGATGCATCCGGCGTATATACAACCAGCATGCAACACAAACAATTAGCATTCATACACTTCGACGTTTGCTGAGGGAGACGAGGCACCAATGGGTTTTCTCAGAGTGCAACGTTGTCGATTATGAGCAGCAATAACAACAGATCTTCAACCAGTTCTCTCCAGATCCTCTTGCCAAGCGCCAGTTGTCACGTTCTTTCGATGCCTTGTATGTTCTCCTTCAAGTATATCCAGCTCTCTTCTCCGTGATTAGATGTGTCGCTGTCTTTTCCTTTTGCCTTGGGTGTTCTAGAATAAAGACTGCTTTCCTGTGTTATTTGCTGGCTTCCTCATGGTGTATCTTACCACATTTTGTTATTTGCTGGCTTCCTCGTGGTGTATCTTACCACATTTTGAAATGGTGTATTCATATCTTGTTCCACAGACATTTGTATGGTTCTTCTTCTGTTTGGCAGTTCTGAAGTGGTTGAGCACGCGGCCACAGCACATGTAGAGTGAGAAAGAAAAACTAATGTCAATATTACATTTTCTAGAGTTAAGTCAATCGACGTGAAGTTCCTCGAGGGGTAGGCGATGATGTCCTGCGACAGATCTCTGTTCTTAATGCTCTCTGTCAGTTATGTTATTGATCTCTTCTCATGCCATATTGTCAAGCTAGTGTATTTGGGTCATTACTCATTGAATAATGAGGAAAAAACGAACGAACGAACTTTATTTTCAAAGGGTTAAGAATTGGGCACGCAGAGGATATCACGAAAGAGGGCAATGCGCAAAGGAAGCTTATTTCACAAGTTAGAAAGAAGCAATCCACTTTCTGTGAGCATGTTATGAGAAGGAGGCCGCAGTATATCGTGACAGCATGAAGCAGTATATCGTGACAGCATGAAGCAGTATATCGTGACAGCATGAAGCAGTATATCGTGACAGCATGAAGCAGTATATCGTGACAGCATGAAGCAGTATATCGTGACAGCATGAAGCAGTATATCGTGACAGCATGAAGCAGTATATCGTGACAGCATGAAGCAGTATATCGTGACAGCATGAAGCAGTATATCGTGACAGCATGAATGACTGAAGGAAAAAGGGATGAAAGACAACAAAGAGAGCAGACATTGGACAATTTGACGTCATAGCATGGAAAGAAGTCACCAACAGAGTTGATAAATAGTACTGTAGACGTGAAGTTGTGGACAGACATGATCTCCTACGCCACCAGACATGGTATTTGAAGAAGAAGATTTTGCCCATTGCTCATGACTTACTACCATACAATATTATTGTTTCGATGTAGGAAAACTTAATACTAAACAAAATAAAGCCCCGTGTTATTCCCAGAGGTCTCTGATGAGACATAGAAAAAACAGGAGCACAACTATTTCAGACAGTCGTAAAAGGCTATCAAATTAGAGACACTGTATATCCTAATTCTAATCCATTGGGAGGTTGAACGGGATATTTTTCTTGTGTAAATCAAATTCCTGCATGAACCATTGCTACAAAAGCACATGAATGTTATGGTGCAGCAAAGGGACCAGTTGTAAAGTTGACTTCATGCTCCATATGAAACCAAAAGTGACAAGAAGAAATGGTAGTAAAAGATAATATTAAACAAAATAAAATCCCGCACTACTTTGGACATTTAACTTTCAGTATTAAAGTATTACATTCTAATATAACTTAAAGGTACTCGTCTGACTCATGGACAGTTAACAGGCAAGTAGGACACGCACTAGGCGCCACAGAGATGTGGTATTTTGTTCTTAGTCACCTCTCAACTTCCAGAGGAGCATAGACCTTCAAAAAACACATGCCAAGTCTTCCTGTCCCGTGCCATCAACTCCAGGTCTTTCCCATATCTTGTGCATCCCCTTCATGTCTGTCTCCATTTATCTTCTCCATTTATTCTTTGGTTTTCCTCTATCGCTCTTACCCTGGGCATTTCAGACTAGAGAATGTCTGGTCATGCTATCAACAAGTGTTCTCAATATGTGTCCTATCCATGTCCAGCGTCTTCTTCGAATTTCGTGTTCCGCTGTGGTTTAACAGATGATTCAAAATACCATAGGCAGCTAACAAGAGTAATAAGGGCGTCACGACAGAGGCAATGCGTAAAGGGAGCTTCTTCCTCATGTTGGAAGGAAGAAATCCACTGTCTTTGGGCATGTTATGAGAGGAAGGAAGCTGGAGTATATCGTGAAAACAGGAAATATTGAAGGAAAAAGTGATAGATGGCGACAGAGAAAGAACGTACTGGACAATTTGACATCATAGCATAGGAAGAAGTCAACAATAGAAATAATACATAGGACTAGAGACAGGGGGCTGTGGAGAGACATAATCGCATATGTCACCAGGCACGATACTTGAAGAAGTCTGAGGTTGAAAGGAGTGTGGTAGAATAAATTAGTCCAAACGATAAATTTTAACGAAATATTTTTCGATAATTTTCTACTGTAGATGAGCAGGAAGGAGAATGGAAGATCAGAGCAGACGTCAGAAGTAAAAGGTCGCAAGCAGACGATGCCCAGTGGTTGAATCTGTCCGCGATACGGAGTAGAGATGAGTTTGAAGACGATCTGTTACTGACCGAGTATGTGAGCGAGGGAAACGGTCATCAGCCGTTGTTGAGGGTTGAAAGAGACCTTGGTTGTGGAGATACATCAGGTCTGTTCATTCCTTCATCATGAGCATCGTCATCATCATCCCTACCACCATCATCTTTGTCTTTGTGATAATCCTAACCTTCGATATTGACATCATTATCATCATCATCAACATCGTTATATAGATATCATCGTCATGATGATGATCATCACAGTGATAACGATGACCGTTATCATCATCATCTTCGTTATCAGAGGTTTAACATATTCAGTATTATCATCATCATCAGCTGCCATCTCTACAATGAAGATCGGCAGCAATGGATCTCCAACGTCTTCTGTCTCTTGTCTTGGTGGTGCACTCTAATAGACTCTTTCCTGTCTATCTCTAGGTGTTATCTTCCCACTTATAACACTGTCTTCCTCTTGCACGTTCGCCTTCAGCTCTGCCTTCTATTATGGTCTTCAGTAAGGTGTTATGTTTTTTTTAACACGGTCAAAATATTTTAGCTGTCTTTGATCTCCTTCATTAAATCTCTTTTCATCCCCAATTTTCCTAGAACCTGTTTGTTTGTTGTCTTCTCTTTCCATGAGACATGCTCCATTCTTTTAAATATCCACCTCTCAAGGGTCTCAGTTCTTTCTTCCAATTGTTTGTTCATTGCCTATGTCTCTACACCATATAGTAATGAAATATATGCATAACTCTTGATGATTCTTAGTTTTAAATTATGGATTCATTATTTAGATGTCAGCATTATCCACAATGTAACTGTTGCATTCCATCTTTAGTAACTTATTATAATTTGGTGGCAGTGTTGTAGATGAGTGTCTAGGGTGATCAACGCTTCAACATTTTAACCTGGAATTACAACAGAAATTTATAATTTGCAGCAAGCAAGGCATCTCACGCTTGGAAACGATCCATACAGTTTATTGACAGTACTTCCAGCAAGCTCCACAATGTTCAAATATGTAATATGATTATCTTTAAACAGGCCAACCACACTGGGCCATCTTTAACATGAAGAATAGGGAATATGCCGTCATCTAGTCCTATGTCCGCGACACGATTATTTTGAATACTAGTGTCAAATATTAATCAAAGAATGTCATCATACTTCTTGGCAATTCACAAATGAATCTCTGGCATGCATCACATCAAATATCTTCTGTAAAAGTGTATACATCAGCGAACACTAGGCAGAGCTCACACACACACGCGTATTGCCACCTCGAGAACACAATCAAAAGTCCGTCAGCAAACGTTAATCACTTCTGCCCTGCACGCGCGTCAGCATAATTATTACACGTGACGTCATATTAATACAGTGGTACTCCATTTGAGCACTGCAATGTTTCACTAGTGAACGCATCGCGGTGCGCAAAAGGAGACGTAACAATCATAATAACAATCTTTTTTTTTTTTAAATGTCAATATTACCTCTCATGTTATACATTTCATCCTCAGACATTCACTCGTGGTATTGTTTATTGGTACTCTCTATCTAGGGTATCCAGTATATTGTGCTGTCATGTTATATCTCTTCAAGAAGTATGTTTACTCTGACTTTAGATGTTTGCAGTTATCGTCACCACCCATCAGGTCCCCAATGGAGCACAGGCTTTTAAGAAACTTCCTGGCCCGTGCCATCAGCTCAAGATCTATTCATGTCTTCTTGAACCCTGTCACCAGTTTTCTTCTCCGTGTGTTTTTATGTCTCCCTCTATCTCTCTTACCGTGGTGGTGCCAGAATAAGGACTGTCTTGTAATGCTATCAACAAGTTTCCTCAAGATGTATGTCCTATCAGTCTCCAGCGTCATCTTGTCATTTCTTGTTCCAATGACACTTGTCTGGTTCTTGTCATCAGCTCCACATTGGTGATCTTGTCATCAGCTCCACGTTGGTGATCTTGTCATCTGCTCCACGTTGGTGATCTTGTCATCAGCTCCACGTTGGTGATCTTGTCATCAGCTCCACATTGGTGATCTTGTCATCAGCTCCACGTTGGTGATCTTGTCAGCACCCATTAATGAAAATCTGTAGCTTTTTTTGGTTGTTGTATGTGTTGTTCTACATGTTTCAAGGCCATACAGTAGGACTGACCTGACATTGGAATTGAATAATCTGATTTTGTAGTTGGACCTGATGTCTTTTCATCTCCAGATATTTCCCTATGCAATGGAAGTTCCTCTAACCTTTTGTATTCTTATTTTAATGTCATTGTCTGTCCCTCCAACTTTGTCTATATTGTTGCCAAGGTATCTTGTAGTGGTGTTTCTTCCAGTACAATTTCGATTTCGTTTCCTGTTTTTATTCTCGTTATCTTTGTCCTCTCCCTGTGTATTTTCAGATCCACCTGCTGCGACCTCTCATCAAATATTTTTATTTTGTCTTGCATCTTATTACGGTTGTAAGACATTCGAGTCACGGTTTCGGCAAAGTCTAGATCGTCAAGCTGCTAAGTCAGAGTCTACAGGACTCTATTTCTGTTGGCTGAAGTCGACATTTTTATAAGCGAATATATAGCCAATAATCCAGCAGCCTGGGAGAATGAAGCTGCTGATCACACCAAGTGGCGATGCTCTCTACGGCGCCACCTCAGATTGGGAGAAAAGGAGCTCTCACGACAAGCAGAAGAGAGAAGAAAACATCGAAAAAACACCAGGAAAATAAGCAGCTGAGGGCTGTCACCTCAGGGGCGCATTCCCAAAGTCAGTTATGACGAAGGGGCTTTTATTATTAGCCAATAAGAAGAGAGATGGTGACAAGAGGCACCATTGTCGCATACCATTTTTTCCATTGTCGCATACCATTTCTACCATTGTCGCATACCATTTTTTATCCTTAATGGTTCTGTAAGTTGTCTTTGATGAAGAATTCTGCCTGCCATCTTCATATGTTTTGTTATTTATTATGTTAATGATCTTCAGGAGAACTCACTAAAGCCATGTTTGCCCTTAGATCTGCATCCTCTCTTTCACATTCAGATCTTGTCTGTTTTGGGCCTTTCCGCGAACATGAGTAGGTATGAGGTGTTGGTGTTTCAAAACGGGGTGAGCTGGTACGTCTTTTTACTGGTTCGTTGAATTCTCATTTTAATCTCAACTAAATCTCCCACTTGTGGCAAGGTTAACATAAAACAGGCTATGGGGTCGTCTACATATGACGTCACGCAATGTTGGCAATTTAAACCCCCCGTCCCCTCCCTCATTAAAACAGTTCTCCACAAAAACCCAGAACTCCCTCTTACGTGACGTCACGAATATTTTGACCCCCGGCCCCATGTTTCTCGCAAATTGTTGGTCCTACTGGGAAGAAAGAATGTAATAAAATGTAAATTAGTTAACTAGTGCAGACTAAACACACACACACAAAAAAAAAAAAAAAACAATTTCAGTAAAATATTGTTTAATTAACTAGGTTTTTACAACGATTTTTCCCTTTCCTGTGCCGCGTCCCAACACGAGACAGGGCCCAACCTTTGCATTTCCATTCTCCCCCCACCACCCAATAATGTCTTTGATCTCATGGGACTGTTGACGGGGTGGTGATAATTTTCTATTGTTTTACTTATTTAAAAAAAATCTAATTTGAATCAACAGTACACTTTATTCAGCCTGGAGTTTGTTTTTAAAGTAAAGTACATTATATTTAAGAAAAAGAAATATATAATTAAAAACAATTTAAACCAGGTAAAGGTTACAACAGTCATCGGATATTTCACCTGAGATTACAATATTAATTGGGGGTCGGAGCGGCTAAGAGGTTTGGCGTCCGCCTCGAATTCTGGAGGGATCGGGTTCGATTCCTGTGACAGACGTACTTAGCTGACCCTGATTGACCCTGAAGCGTTGGATGATATAGTACGACCATTTGTAACGACCCCTTCGTATAGCATCAGTGCCTCCGAATATATTGTAACTTTTCGTCAAACGGGATTTTTTCACCTGGACTCATTAGCTATGCAACCTTTCCACGCAGATGGTCAACACGTTTGCTGATTAATATGTAGACAGTTTATCTACCGTTCATTCTGGTCATCGCATTGATTTAAGGAGAGATTAAATCACGCCCATGGACATCTCCTGAGCAATCATATGCAGGTATTTTCATTAACTTGGCCAGTGGAGGGCGTTGCCAGCATCAAACGAAAGTAGTGACCACGATCAAAGACACTGGGGGAGATCTCAGGAAGGACTGGCGGCATGCTATCAAAGGCAGTAGAGGTCCCTGAAACGAGCGACGCAAGTTTCCTGCCCGTATTTCGCATCTCGGTGTTAAACACGAAACCGATCGCAGTAGGAGCGAACGGGAAAGCCGGCGCAAGCAGCGAGCGAAGATACGAGAGACCAGGGGCGGCTTCTCTCTTTAGTCTGGCGGTCAGATCCCCAAAAGCCTTCTGAGATCAAAAAAAGGTGTCAAATTTCTCATGTCCCCCCAATCTTGCATTCCATTTGTAGATATACAGACCATGAAGAAATGCAGGTTATCACTCGTTGGCCAGAACTTGACAGAAGCACTAGCGATATTGAAATTTTGTTATAGATTTTCCCCTGGATTTTCATATATATTTGCAGTGAATTCTATTCTGTGCAAAACGAGTGATCGTAACCTTTGCGATCCCAGCATAAAGAAAGCAATAGAGAAATCATACAGAGTCCTTTTCAGACTCGGTTCTTAACTTCCAAATATATTGATGGAACATTTTTAAATATAATTCTTGTGGCGGTTCGATGCGACCTAGCTATCAATTACATGAAAGAAAGCACTCCCCAAGAACTTTTTTAAAAATAAATCATCAAATTTAATTACAATCTGTAATATAAACTGGAAGATGAACAGTGCCAGTAGCGATAATTTATTTACTGCTCTACTGTGAGAGAATACATATTTACCTGACTGTGACTGAGCCTAACTTTTCCTCACTTGATTTAAACCATACCGGTCAGTTGCTATCATCACGCCTTGAAAGAATTTTACCTCCAGCAGCGAAATTAAAGAGACCTCATTTTCACCCCCTGTATTGAATTGTGTCAGTGCCATCCCATAGACTCCTTTTATATAATAAAACATAATAACTCTGAGTCTTCAAGTCCGGCAATTAGTGGGAATATTCGCTATCAGCGAACCTAGCTACATCTGGGGCGGGACATCGAAGTACTAGACATTTTTACGTGTCAAGAGTAATTGTTGTTTATATAATTCTATGGATTGTCTGATGCTGCAATCGGTAAGTGTGTGTGTATATGAGTGTGGATCCTCACGCGCGTGCATGAATGACGGGAAATCTAATTGTTTTTTGCAAACCATTTGTTAACTTGCCTACCGGGAAATACATTTTATGTATACCCCGCATTGTTCCTTTAAGTGGGATATTTTGTTAACTCTGTTTAACCCCCTCCCCTTCAATTGCTTAGTAAAGGGAAGAACAATTTGGGATAACAGGTTTTTTCTACCACCCATACCTAGTATTGTAACCCCTCTTTCAGAGTAATTAACTTCACTGTTAGGTTACATTACCTATGTTCCTGATAACTATCTATCTTTGGACTGGGTTCATCTTTGTCTAATAAGCGGGAAGGGCTTAGTCGATACCAATCTTCTTCCCCCCCCCCCCCCCCACCTTGTTATTTTCATTTTCTGTACTTATGATAATTCTATGTAACACTTGATATTTGTTTGTGATTGGATTTTTTTGGGTTAATAAACATCATAAACCTAGTTAGCACTGTGTTGGAAATTCCCAAAGCCCAACATTTCCCCTATTTGTTTAATATAGTTGTATTCACGTGCGTTTGTGTGTTTGAAGCACCAAATCGGTGTGAGCGCAGATGTGTGTCTGGAAAACTGGCAAATAATTGTTTGACCAGGAGAGACTGAAGAGAAGATTGAGAGAAACGATTTGTCGTAAATAAGTCTGTCTTTACTCTCCTCCAGCACTCTGTGGAGCATCTATTTACTCTCTACAATTTCTATCACTGAGTTTTCATCATCATTCTCCACTCTAAACCGGACCACTATTTCTAAGACTCTTTCTCTCTAAATAAATTTACGACAATTCCCAGTAGAAGGAATATAACTTATCTATTTTTTTTTTCAGAGCCAGTGGTCTTAATGATGTCATACCCTCCCCCCTCACCCCCGGTCTCCTGGGTAGTGAGATCGGATGCCTAGCCTTCTCAGATAAGGACGAACAAATAGGAGGTCCCGTGTGCAAGTTGCGCACGTTAAAAATCACACGGAGAGTTGAAAATCGTAAAGAGTAGGCCATAAGGCCGCTGCCCTGGCAAAATTTAAAAATTAGAAACCTACCCACCACAAAAAATGTTTGTAGAACACGTGATTCCTACACACACACACACACACTGGAATTCTTGCCGGTGTTACGGAATTCGTGCACTGTTCTGAGATCCTCCATGTGTGATCTAAGGGAAGAGATCGAAGCATTGTTGTCCGTTTGCAATGAAGATAGCCCTTATAACCAAACAATTACAATATAAGTCCTCCTTGAGGGAGTATTTAACTATTGCGGATAAAAATGGAATATGAGGCTGGGTGGTTTACATAATCTAATCTTCTTCTTTGATCCTTAGCCGCCGACCGTCAAAGCAGCCAGCGGCCATCCTTCGTACAGTGCCCCAACTCTGCTTCATTCTTTGCATCTCAGCCTCCACAGTCCTCCGCCATGTTGTTTTTGGTCGGCCTCTCTTTCGTTTTCCTTCAGGGGTCCATAGCATAGCTGTTCTTGTGATGGCATCGGGGTCTCTTCTGAGGACATGGCCAACCCAGCTCCAGCGTCTGCCAGCTATGATGGTGTGCATGTCCTCTTGCTTGCTCCGAGTAAGCAGATCTTGGTTGGTGATGGTATTCGGCCAAAAGATTCGGTGCATTTTTCTTAGGCATGTTGTGTGAAAAGAGGACAATTTCGACATTTCCTTCTCTGTAACTATCCAGCATTCCGCACCATAGAGAAGCACAGAAAGCACACAGCTCTGATATAATCTTAATTTTGTGCTTGTGCTGTATTGAGAGGACTTCCAGATGTTGTTTAGGCTAAAAAAGGCTGTTCTTGCCTTATTCATTCTGATGTTGATGTCTTTGCTTGCCCAGCCGTCTGGTGTTACTATGCATCCTAGGTATGTTAAGGTATCGGTCTGTACCAGTTGCTGATTCATTACTGATATGGGCTCAGGGTTGCTCACATTGAGCATCATGACCTCTGACTTCTTTAAATTGATGTTCAAGCCCACCTGCTGGCTATACTTATTAAGTCTATTCGTTTTTTCCTGGATGTGTTGATGTGAATGTGCTAGTAGTGCAGTGTCATCTGCATATTCCAGATCTTCCAATGTAGAAAATGTAGACCATCTTATTCCTCTTGGACTGCCCTCTGTTGTCTGGTGCATCACCCAGTCTATGACTGTTAAAAATAGAGTGGTTGATAAGGGGCATCCCTGTCGTACTCCTGTCTTCACCTTGTGACGTACGTCTAGTTTGACAAGTGAATTTTCCCTGATATGATGGATGATTTAAGGGACCCTTAGCTTTTCATAACATTAGAACCCCTGAACATTTGTTGTAACTTTTCGTTTGCCAGAACGCATTCCACCGGGACTCATGTAGGATACAGCGACGAGATCAAAGAGACAGACCGAGGGATCTTAAGGGAGACTATCGGCGCTATCAAAGACAGTAGTTTTCCCTGATACGAGACGCAGTTGCTTGCCGCTAATTTCGCGTCTCGGTGTCAATCGAGGAACCGAGCGAACGGGGGAAAGCGAAACGGGCAGCAGCGAGCGGATACGAAGACCAGGGGGCGGCTTCTTCTCTTGATTTGGCGGTCAGATCCCCAAAAGTTCGTGAGATCAAATAAGTTGTCAAGTTTATCATGTCCCACTCAACTTACATTTCATTTTAGCTAAATAGACCATGTAGAACTAGACACGTTATCACTCGCTGGCCAGATCTTTACAGAAGCACTAGCTTTATTGAAATCTTGTTATAGATTTTCCCCTGGATTTTATATATATTTGCAGTGATTTCTAATTCTGTGCAAAGCGGTAAAATATATATTGTGTAAAGTGATCAGTGGTCTAGTCATTCTATTTCAAGGGATTTTGTGTTAATTTAAATCTATTTAATTAAACCATCTCAAGAGTTCCAGTTTTAAATATAATGATCTATCTATTATATTATTTCAAAAGATAATAGATGCTTAAATTAACTTTTAAAGTCGCGAAGGAATTTATAATTAATAAATTCAGTTAAGTCCTAGTTTTATAGATGTGGGTTTTTAACCACTAGAATTCGCGCAGTGTTTATTAAATACATAATTAAATACTCGAGTGTATTATAGGCTTAACGGGAAATTCATCGCGCTTTAGAAGGTTATTTGTTTTCGGTATATTACATGTCTTTTTTTTCTTTCATACAGAGTGATCGTAACCTGTGCGATCCCAGCATTAAGAAAGCAATAAAGAAATCAATCTAAGCAAAGCAAAGCATAAACAGTGTGTAGAGTTCCCCTGACGCAGAACTTGTTGAGACTGTGTAAATTTTTAATCTTTGAGGCGATTTTATGTTTGGAATTCCGCTATCTAACTTATAGCAAAGAAAGCACACCCAAAGACAAATTTAACGCACCATCAAACAACTTAAGTCGTAACGGGAAGAAGAACACTGGCCCGAGCTTTGTTAGTTTACTGACACAGAGAGTTAATTCATAATTTCCTGAACAGTGATGTGACTAGTTTTCTCACTGGACTTAAACCATACCTCACGGATAAAGTGTACCAGCACGCGTAAGAATTTTATTATCCGCGGCATAGTCAAATAGACCACACCATCCTCACCCCGGTATCAGAGACCGTGCCCTCCCATAGAAACTGTTATTAAGAAAAGAGACACAACTACAGATTCATTTTCCAGCGATTACGGGATCCTTTTATGTGCTGACCGCCTACCCGATAATCTGGGGCTAGAACTTG
This sequence comes from Oreohelix idahoensis, assembly GCA_024509875.1. NCBI lineage: Eukaryota > Metazoa > Mollusca > Gastropoda > Stylommatophora > Oreohelicidae > Oreohelix > Oreohelix idahoensis. The sequence continues at coordinate 473,555 of JAMPIV010001437.1, forward strand.
AACAAACACTCATACATTTAGTTGAGGTGTAACTGCTGTTGTGTTATTCTATGGAGTGCAAGATTTTTTCACAATCGGTAAGTGAGAGCAAGATGAGTGAAGGCCTTTGCTAGCGCGTGTATGAATGACAGGAAATTAATTCTTTTGTGTGACCATTTTGTTAACTTGCTTACCTGGTAACATATATCTTTTCTGTATACCCTACATTGTTCCTTTAAGTGGGATAGTTGATAATTTGTTAACTCTGTTTAAAACCACCTCCTTTCCATTTGCTTAGTAAAGGGAAGAACAGCTGGGAAGAACAGTTTTTTTTTATCACCTATACCTAATTTTGTAACACCTCTTTCAGAGTAATTAACTTCACTGTTAGGTTAACGTACCTATGTCCCTGATATTATCTATCTTTGGACTGGGTTTATCTTTGTCTAATAAGCGGGAAGGGCTTAGTCGATACCAATCTTCTTCACCCCTTCCAAACTTGTTATTTGCATTTGTGTACTTATGATAATTTATGTAATATCTGATATTTTTAGTGATTGATGTTTAAAGTGAATAAAATCACCTAAACTCATTTAGTTCTGTGTGTTGGATATACCCAAAGCCCAACATTTCCCCTATTCGTTTAATATAGTTTGTATCAACGTCGTGTGTGTGTTTGAAAACACCGAATCGGTGTGCGCGCAGATGCGAGTCTGAAAAACTGGCAAATAATTGTTTGACCAGGAGAGTGAAAGAGAAGATTGAGAGACACGATTTGTCGTAAATAAGTCTGTCTTTACTCTCCTCCAGCACGCTGTGAAGTAACTATTAAATCTCTACATTTTCTATCACTGAGCTTTCCATCATCATTTTCCACTCTAAACCGGACCACTATTTCTACGACTCTTTTCTCTCAAAATAAATTTACGACAATATTTGGCTGGCTCGTCTGGGATAATTTTGAGATACATTTGATGCACACATATTTGTGGGCTGGTTCTGGGATCTTGAGCTACATTTGAGGCAATCGCATAGCCGGGTTAAAGATATTTTGAGTCTGATTTAGTCTGGGTCTAACTAGGTAGAGTGTGAATGATTGGTCTTGTGAATTAGGAAAAAAAATAATTACACCCCTAGACAAACGTTCTTTAAGTATTTGGGTTGTCCACACAGCATATTTACAGGTTGTTTTCTCTCCACAGCAGTAGAAAGTACAGACAAACAAATATATTTGCTATTTTATTATCCTCTGGCGGAGATAATTATATTTCTTTCTTTATAAAAGTTGCTGGGATTGCGTGATTGTTTTACAGTCACTAAGGTTTTTGAAGTTAAGAAGAGTTGAGCTTAGCTAAAGACGGATTGTTCTGATTTTTAAAAATTAAGTTAACAACGTCTCATCTCAATAATTGACTTTAGGGACGGAGTTTGTTGTCAGAGATTTAAAATTTAGGTGAAATTTTTTTTTTCCTTTTAAATTGTTTTAATATAAATTTTTCTCTACTGTTAGTAATAGTAGATTCTTTTCCAGTGTAACTTACCATTTAGTGGCATAGTCGCTTGCGTTTAGAGCCTTAATTGCCAGATAATAGCAGCGATAAGTTTGCACAGTACAGGTAGGAGGTAACACAGGTAAATTTGTACTTGTTTTTTTTTCTCGTAGCGGTTCAGAGTTCCTCCCTTTCGCGTTTCTTCTTACTAGTTCTCTAAGCATACTTCATCTTATTCTTTAACAATGGCAGAGAGGATAAAGATGAGGTCCATCTTGAGGCTGGAAGCGAAAGAGGCAGGATTAGATGCAGAAGCTGCAAACGCGTTTATTAACCAGGAATTGGAAATATATGACGCGGAGCAACAGAGAGCCGAAGCTGAGAGGAAGGCGGAGCAACAGAGAGCAGAAGCTGAGAGGAAGGAAGAGAAAGAAAGAACAGAGAGGAGAGAAGCCCAGGAGAGGGCATATAAGAAAGAAGCGGAAGAACGTCTTTTGGAACAGAAGAAAATTGAAGCAGAGATGGAAACTCGCAGAGAGAGAGAGAGAGAGAGAGAGAGAGAGACAAGGAAAGACAGCATCAACTGGCGCTTAAGGCTCTAGAGAGTCGGGGCGCCTCTACTTCGACTAACGGAGAGCCGTCTTCGCCCCAGTCTCAATCAACGGACCTCTCCAGTACTCAATCTGCCCAATTAACTGCTATGTCGTTTTCTTTAGAATCTTTTCCTAGCCCTAACGAAAAAATTGACAGCTACCTAGAAAAATTCGAGAGACTCGCGAATCTTTATGGGTTAGAGAGTACCCGCTGGGCGCTCAAACTTTCAACGTCACTGAAAGGCAATGCTTATGACGTGTACACAAAGCTGGGACCGAATCAACATGATTACGACATGTTGAAAAAGGCCTTACTACAGCAGTTTGAGATGACTGCCCGAAAGTTTCTGCAGTTGTTCAGAAACAGCCGAAAAGAGAGCACGGAAACATTTCCCCAGTTCTCTTCACGTCTCACTGGTTATCTGACAAAGTGCATTGAATTATCTGACCTACCTCTTTCATATGAGGGACTCCTCGAACTTGTTCTTGTGGAGCAGATAAAATCCACTTTGTCGAATGAAACTCGTAGATTTTTGGCTGAACAGGGGGGGCAGTCAGGCTTGAAGACATACTCAATAAAGCCGAACGCTATAGCAATGCAATGGCCGAACTTCCCAGCACTAAACGTAAACCCACCGATGAGCCATCTCGAAAACAGAATCTAGAGAAGGCATCCTATTCTTCCACTTCCTCTCAACATTATAACCAACGAGATAACAATACCCAGAAACCTCCCCAGGAAAAATCGAAATTCTACAAAACCCGATACCCCCCCAACAACAATTCTGATCAACCCAACAAGCCTACGTGGCAGCGCGGCCACCAAGGTCAAGGAAAAGGGAAGACCCCTACACCAGGAACGTCTGATCAGGCAAACAAACCGGTGCAAACCGCATTGGATGTTTGCATACAGCCTCGAAAGGTAGAGTCAATGTCAGTGATTCTCAACCTGAGGGGGACCGACCCTCAACTCGAGGAACTGTAATTTTGAACGGTACCTCTACTACTTGTCTTTTTGACACTGGATTAAGTTTTGATTGTATTGTCGCTAGGCACCTAGTCAAACCCGGTCAGGAGACAGAGGAAACCGTCAAACTTAGTGGAGTTTTCAGGAGTGATGCACCCAGGACGCTTCCTATCGCACTGGTAGAAAGAAATACACTCTGACTTTGTCAGAGGAGTTATTAAAGCGGCCATAATGGATGATCCGATCTACCCAGTTATCCTGGGATGTAGATATGTGTTCATTGGGAGACCTAAGGAGCCGATTGTGGCAGCGGTAACCACAAGAGGGCAAGCCAAGAAGGAGAGGGAGCCTGCGCAAAACTTGTTGCCGAATGAACTGAAGGAGGCGCAACAAAAGGACCCTACTCTGGCGCCCTGCTCTAAAAAACTGCCCATGGCTAAGGACCCCAGACACAACGGAGACATCTTTTCTAAGGATGGTGTATTGTATCGTAGAACGGGCAACCCGGACACGGGGAATAACCAGCTCCTAGTACCGACGCAGTACAGAAACCAGATCTTAGAAATGGGGCACTCTCTTCCCTTTAGCGGACACATGGGGCAAATGCCAATAGTAGGGACTCCATTTGAACGGGTTGCTGTTGACATTATTGGTCCTCTGGAAAAGACCAAAAGAAGGAACAGGTTCATCCTGACCTTAGTTGACACTTGCACTATGTGGGCCGAAGCCGTACCGCTACCATGCACTAATTTCCAACAGGTCGCAGAAGCCCTTGTGCAAAGCCGTTTATGCACGCATGTTGGGATTCCCTCAACAAGTTTTGACGGACAATGGATCCCAATTCCGTAGCCTGTTAATGGAGGAGATCTTTAAGATCTTGAGGGCCAAACATATCCACACAAGTCCCTACCATCCGGCCGGAAATGGGCTCGTGGAACGTTTTAACGGTACCCTCACCATGATGTTACGTAGAAGCTGGGTCAGGAGAAACCGGAAGACTGGGACCAATATATATCGGCTGCCTTATTCGCCTACCGAGAGGTACCCCAAGCGTCTACGGGTTTTGCGCCAGCTACACTTTTATTTGGCAGACCTATTAAGGGGCCACTAGAAGCCTTACTTCGGTCCCTGACAGACCAGAAGGCTGACGAGACAGTCGTCGTCTCTGCAAGCAAGTATGTATCTGAGCTTAAGGAAAGGCTAAAGCTAGGATGGGATCTAGCTACTACCAACCTTAAGAAAGCCCGCGCTAAAATTACTAAAAGATACAACAAAGCTGCAAAAGAGAGAGAACTACAACCAGGGGAGAAAGTCCTATTGCTACTTCCAACCGGAAGCAATAAACTTCGCATCGGATGGCAAGGACCGTTTACCGTCCTTAAAAAGATCTCACGTACCAACTACAAGATCTCCATCAAAGGAAAGGAGAAGGTCTTCCACATAAATCTGCTAAAGAAATATTTGGAAAGACCGGTGCCATCCTCCGAGCATCTCCTGGCTGTCGCCATAGCAACGGAAGACGAGGAAGATGATGATGGTTGCATGGAGTATCCACTGCAACCCACAGAATCCTTTAAAGATGTCAAGTTCGGCGACAATCTCTCACCAGAACAACAAACAGAAACTAGGGCTCTACTAAAACAGTACAGTGCAGTTTTAACGGATGTACCTGGTCGAACAAATCTCATTGAATTTGATATGAAATTAACAAACGAGACCCCTGTTCAAACCAGAGTTTACCCCATCCCGTACGCTAAAGCTGATGCACTTCGCGGAGAAATAGACAAGCTGCGTCAGGCAGGTATTATCAGTGAGTCTACATCTCCTTACAGCTCGAGCGTAGTGCTGTTGCAGAAGCCCAATAAGGAAGTTCGGCTGTGCATTGATTACAGGTTGCTAAACGCTGTAACGGAATTCCAGCCCGAACCTCTCCAAACTGTTTCTGAGTTGTTCACCAAGCTCAGCAAAGCTAAGATCTTCTCCAAGATTGACCTCAGTAAAGGTTATTATCAAATACCAGTCAAGGAGGAAATTAAACCTTTGTTAGCTTTCAGCACTAGTGAAGGACATTACACATTTAACGTGATGCCGTTCGGTTTGCATAACGCACCAGGAGTGTTCACCAGGATGATGAGGAAGCTTCTAGAACCTTTGCAAAGTCCCCCCCATATCCATAATTTCATGGATGACATCTTAATTGCATCGGAAACCTATGAAGAACATATTGCTACGGTTGCTATGCTCCTCAGGAGACTACAGGAAACGGGTCTCACAGCCAGACCTAGCAAATGTCTCATCGGGTTTGAACAGTTAGACTTCCTGGGGCACACTATTTCTCACGGATGCAGTTGGCCTATTAAGAAGAACGTGGAGAAAATAGTGGCAGCAAAAAGACCCCGAACGAAGAAAGACGTACGTTCCTTCATATCGCTATGTGCATACTATCAGAAGTACATCCAGAACTTCAACGGACTGACGGCACCTCTGACTGACCTCACAAAGAAAGGTTGTCCTGATAAGGTCATATGGGATCAAAAGTGCGAACACGCGTATAGCACTTTGAAAGGACAGTTGTCTGCATACCCCATCTTGAGGTTGCCTGACCTCAAGAAACCTTTTGTACTGAGAGTTGACGCGTCAGGTCAGGGCATCGGGTCAACACTGCTTCAAGCCGATGACAGTGACCTGAACATGCTATTTCCAGTTGCCTATGGCAGTCGGAAATTAAATAAAGCGGAACGGAACTACAGCGTAGTTGAAAGGGAATGTCTTGCTCTGATTGACGGTATCAGACGCCATCATGAGTTTCTTTATGGTACATCTTTCACGGTGCAAACAGACCACGCTCCGTTAGCATTTCTTGGTGCCAATAAAGAATTTAACGCTAGGATCATGCGTTGGGCCCTCCTTCTAAGCGTCTATTCTTTCAAAGTGGAATATATTCCGGGAAGACAAAATGTCGGGGCTGATTTCCTGAGTAGAAACTGGTCTACAGAGGAAGAAGAGCAAACTGAAGATACCACTCATCCTAAAATCACCAATCAGGTCACCTCCATTGTCAAAAATGAAAACATGAAAAATGGTTTCATGTCTAAAAGTGGGGACGATTGTGACGTACGTCTAGTTTGACAAGTGAATTTTCCCTGATATGATGGATGATGATTTAAAGGGACCTTTAGCTTTTCATAACATTAGAACCCCTGAACATTTGTTGTAACTTTTCGTTTGCCAGAACGCATTCCACCGGGACTCATGTAGGATACAGCGACGAGATCAAAGAGACAGACCGAGGGATCTTAGGGAGACTATCGGCGCTATCAAAGACAGTAGTTTTCCCTGATACGAGACGCAGTTGCTTGCCGCTAATTTCGCGTCTCGGTGTCAATCGAGGAACCGAGCGAACGGGGGGAAAGCGAAACGGGCAGCAGCGAGCGGATACGAAGACCAGGGGGCGGCTTCTTCTCTTGATTTGGCGGTCAGATCCCCAAAAGTTCGTGAGATCAAATAAGTTGTCAAGTTTATCATGTCCCACTCAACTTACATTTCATTTTAGCTAAATAGACCATGTAGAACTAGACACGTTATCACTCGCTGGCCAGATCTTTACAGAAGCACTAGCTTTATTGAAATCTTGTTATAGATTTTCCCCTGGATTTTATATATATTTGCAGTGATTTCTAATTCTGTGCAAAGCGGTAAAATATATATTGTGTAAAGTGATCAGTGGTCTAGTCATTCTATTTCAAGGGATTTTGTGTTAATTTAAATCTATTTAATTAAACCATCTCAAGAGTTCCAGTTTTAAATATAATGATCTATCTATTATATTATTTCAAAAGATAATAGATGCTTAAATTAACTTTTAAAGTCGCGAAGGAATTTATAATTAATAAATTCAGTTAAGTCCTAGTTTTATAGATGTGGGTTTTTAACCACTAGAATTCGCGCAGTGTTTATTAAATACATAATTAAATACTCGAGTGTATTATAGGCTTAACGGGAAATTCATCGCGCTTTAGAAGGTTATTTGTTTTCGGTATATTACATGTCTTTTTTTTCTTTCATACAGAGTGATCGTAACCTGTGCGATCCCAGCATTAAGAAAGCAATAAAGAAATCAATCTAAGCAAAGCAAAGCATAAACAGTGTGTAGAGTTCCCCTGACGCAGAACTTGTTGAGACTGTGTAAATTTTTAATCTTTGAGGCAATTCTATGTTTGGAATTCCGCTATCTAACTTATAGCAAAGAAAGCACACCCAAAGACAAATTTAACGCACCATCAAACAACTTAAGTCGTAACGGGAAGAAGAACACTGGCCCGAGCTTTGTTAGTTTACTGACACAGAGAGTTAATTCATAATTTCCTGAACAGTGATGTGACTAGTTTTCTCACTGGACTTAAACCATACCTCACGGATAAAGTGTACCAGCACGCGTAAGAATTTTATTATCCGCGGCATAGTCAAATAGACCACACCATCCTCACCCCGGTATCAGAGACCGTGCCCTCCCATAGAAACTGTTATTAAGAAAAGAGACACAACTACAGATTCATTTTCCAGCGATTACGGGATCCTTTTATGTGCTGACCGCCTACCCGATAATCTGGGGCTAGAACTTGAACAAACACTCATACATTTAGTTGAGGTGTAACTGCTGTTGTGTTATTCTATGGAGTGCAAGATTTTTTTCACAATCGGTAAGTGAGAGCAAGATGAGTGAAGGCCTTTGCTAGCGCGTGTATGAATGACAGGAAATTAATTCTTTTGTGTGACCATTTTGTTAACTTGCTTACCTGGTAACATATATCTTTTCTGTATACCCTACATTGTTCCTTTAAGTGGGATAGTTGATAATTTGTTAACTCTGTTTAAAACCACCTCCTTTCCATTTGCTTAGTAAAGGGAAGAACAGCTGGGAAGAACAGTTTTTTTTTTTTTCTATCACTTATACCTAACTTGGTAACACCTCTTTCAGAGTAATTAACTTCACTGTTAGGTTAACGTACCCTATGTCCTGATATTATCTATCTTTGGACTGGGTTTGTCTTTGTCTAATAAGCGGGAAGGGCTTAGTCGATACCAATCTTCTTCACCCCTTCCAAACTTGTTATTTGCATTTGTGTACTTATGATAATTTATGTAATATCTGATATTTTTAGTGATTGATGTTTAAAGTGAATAAAATCACCTAAACTCATTTAGTTCTGTGTGTTGGATATACCCAAAGCCCAACATTTCCCCTATTCGTTTAATATAGTTTGTATCAACGTCGTGTGTGTGTTTGAAAACACCGAATCGGTGTGCGCGCAGATGCGAGTCTGGAAAACTGGCAAATAATTGTTTGACCAGGAGAGTGAAAGAGAAGATTGAGAGACACGATTTGTCGTAAATAAGTCTGTCTTTACTCTCCTCCAGCACGCTGTGAAGTAACTATTAAATCTCTACATTTTCTATCACTGAGCTTTCCATCATCATTTTCCACTCTAAACCGGACCACTATTTCTACGACTCTTTTCTCTCAAAATAAATTTACGACACACCTCAAAGGTTAGGTTGCTCTACCCAGGAATTCCAGGAAAGGAAGAAGCAAGACTGGATAACACCAGAAACATTAAACACCATAACACTGAGAAAGGAAATGAAAAGAAAGAATCTAATCTGGTCCAACATTATTTATGAAAGAAGCGATCTTAGCTCGTATTTTTTTGTATGACGTCACGTTTCTTTTACCGCCCCCTTTCCATTATTATACTTCGTCACACAATTTTAATCCTGTCCCTATCATTGCTTCGGCTTGTACTGGCGACCAAGTGTGTTCTTAAGTGGACTATCCGAAATTTGACGTGCCTGAATCTGTGACCCTCTGTGGTGGGAAGGCAAACCGACAAGTAAGTGCACTACTTTACGACCAAGGTCATCGTCAGGGGAATAAAAAGAAGTCATGAAAGCAAAGCAAGTGAGAACTAAGCTAAATTCACGACAGTTGATAATGCAATGGTACTTGGCGTAAATACAACACGCTGTTGACACTTTGGTAAATCCCAGTGAGAAATACTGCGAGTAAACACGTGCTGCCAAGATATGTGTACTCCGTCACTTGTTTTAGCTTGCTTTTTACCTTAATTGAATTTTGTCTCCCTTGAAATTGTATTTATCGTTCCTACTTCTGTTCTCTCAATCGCAACTAACATAATTACCGATGTATGTTACGTCGGTCGGTCTCACTCAAAATAGTAACTCGCGCCAAAAAAAAAAAAAAAAAGTGCGCAACGCACGGTGTGCAACTTGCGCGGCGTGGGTGTTATACAGGGTGTTTACAAAGTCGCTGTGCAGTGAATTTGAAAAATATTTTAGCAATTACGTCACGAATGATGCAAATTTACGTCATGATATTCTGTGTTCTAATGCTGTGTTCCACAATCCCGTGTGCAGCATTACACAACAAGCCCCAATTGGAAACCACATTTCTGGTGACGTAGTCTCGCCCGGGCGTAAATTTCACTGCACAGCGACTTTATAAACACCCTGTATAAAAGAAATACTGTATTTTTTTTTAATTCTTTCACGAAATTAGTAGCGCTCGACAAAGAAAAAGTGCGTAAAAATTGGTGTGCATGAGCCCTCACCCGATGTACAAATCATGAAAACTTGAAAGTTTTTGTTAAAACCACTTATTATCAGGGAACACTCCTTGAAAATAATGCACGCACTTTCACACGAAATGTTGACATCAAAGAGCTTTTAAATTGAATCTAAAATAACATAATTCTCGCCGTGTGTACGTTGGTCACAGCTGAGGAATGCAACCGTGTTGAAAAATTGTATTGTTTCCATTATATATCCTCTCCCGAAAATAGTTACAATCAACAAAGAAAAGCGTTCAAATGACGGTGTTCATGAACAGTTTGATTACACTGTATTATGGAAAGAAACCAAAAACACTCTAAGAATGCACTTCTGTCTGCTCATCCGGGAACGGAAACAGCACACTATAATTAAAAACCCGTCAAGTTTGACGGGTTATTGCTAGTCAATGCCATAATGGTAATTTTTTTAAAAATTACTATCATTTGTTAATATTTTTCTTTTTATTCATATCTTGTCATCTCATCAGTGAGAATGAATTTGACGATGAACTGGACGCTAGAAAATTTCAACATAGCAGAAATGGAATACCAGGCCGGCGAAGCGGTAAGTTCAGTTGATTCAGCTTATGATGTTTATTCCTCGCGTGGTTTCACAACAGGAACAAGGTGTCCGATTTTCGTCGTTTTTTTTCTTTTTTGGAGGATGGAGGCCACAACTGTAGTTTGTTCCTAAGTAGGACCCCTGTGATAAATCACGTTATGTTCTCTTGTAGGTGTGGTTTCTGTCGCGATTTTTGCGTGATTAGGTTGCTAGCCATTTCGCCTCTTTCGACATGCTTGTTGATAGAATAGTCGTTCTTTTCTTCGTTACTTCAGACGCCTTGGAGAACCAAACAACTAAAATCTCTCTCTCTCTCTTCTCTCTCTCTCTCTCTCTCTCTCTCTGTCTGTGTGTGTTTTTGTCTCTCTTATGTCTCTCTTACTCTCTCTTTCTCTCTCTCTCTCGCTTAAAATATAAAAGATTTTTCACTGTTTTAATGTGAGCTGACATTTCCAACTCAATCTCTTACCAGACAATCCTTGTTCACTTCATACACATATCAATTATACTGTATTTGAAAATATGAAAAAACTTGATCATATCATTGACGAACAACACTTTTACAGTAACGTCGCTTTCTATAGGCATTGTATTGACATTGTATTGACATTCTATTGACAATCAGCGCTCACAATAGCTCGGGCGTAGGCGTAGCTGGCAAGTCCTTTGTTTAGGGCTTTGTGCTAGCAGATAGATAATGTTGGTCCTCTTCAGGACTTAGTATCTATCAACGCTGATCGGGTTAGCAGTCAACAGAGTTGACATTTTTTTTGGGATGGTAAATGCGCTCTGATATAACCACAAAGGTTGAAAGGACCACGCCTCGCCAGAAGAAGGCAAAAACCGAACCAAAAAAAAAAAAAAAAAAAATATTGGCATTGTATTCAAAGTTGAGGTCTTTAAATTAATTTTTTTAAAGTTTTTATCTTTTTTATTAATTTATATTTACACCGTTTAGATCGGGGCCAACGTAAATCTAGCATAGCCTTTAAACACTTTGTTATCGTTACTGTGGCTAGCGACTTTTGTCACATATATGACAGGAATGCACCGAAAACGAGGAAATTTATGTAAAACTAGTTTAAAAGCCCGTCATAAGACGGGAATTAAATTCAAAATCACCAATACCTAACGGCAATTTTACTTATTCAAAAGTTTTTTTTAAAAACCACTGTGCATCACCACAGTACACGAACTACGTAGTAGCAGAAAGGATCCCAATGTGTGTATACGGGATCACACATTCTATAAATATATTTTCGTGCACACCGTCATTTGCGCATTGTTCTTTGGTAAGTGTTACTATTGTCGGGAGAGTACATACAAGGGAAACAATACAATTAATGTCTAACTTTCAACCCAAGTTGCATCCTTTAGCGTTACGCACTGACATAAAAAGCTGAGATTTTATATATAGGATTACTAGTCAAGTTCTATAGCTTTCTAGCGAGACGTACACATTCCAACGTCAAAAATGTTGTCCCTAAAAGGCTGTTTTGATACCATTGTCTGTCCATCCAACTTTGTCGATATTGCTGCCAAGATATGTGTATGATTCTACCATCTATTAGTGGTGTTTCTTCATGTTCAACCTTGTTATCATTTCTTGCATTTATTCTCATTATCTTTGTCTTTACCCTGTGTATTTTCAGACCCACTTGTTGTGACCTCTCCTCGAGTATTTTCATATTGTCTTGCATCTGATTACGGTTGAATGACAGAAGAGCCAAGTCATCAGCAAAATCTAGATCATCAATCTGTTTAGTAATTAGATTGCAGTGGATTCCATTTCTGCTGTGTGTCGTCGACGTTTTCATAATCCAATCTTTTCTTAGGTAAAAAAAAGAAAGAAATGGATACAAGAGGCATCCCTGAAGCACTCCAGTTCTTATCCCAAACGGTTCTGTAAGCTGTCCTTCATGAAGAACTCTGCAAGTCATGTTATTATACGTTTTCTTTAGTTAATGATCTTTATGGGAACTCCATAATGCCTCATCAATTTCCAAAGTGATTCTGTCTACACTGTCAAATGCCTTTTCATAGTCCATAAAAACAATGTAAAGAAGTGAGTTTCATTCCAGACTTTGTTCAGCTATTATTCTCAATGTAGCTATCTGGTCTGTACACAATCTATTCTGCCTAAAACCTAATTGTCCATCTCTCAGCTGTCTGTCTATGTATTCTTTTAATCTATCATCGAGAGAGAAAAGGGCTTTTTATAAGCAGGACAAATGAAGTAAGTTTTTATATTGCTTAAAAGACATATGGATTTTGCAGATATAAGTGTGTATGTGCGTGCATATGCGAGTGTAAATTAAAAATGTAAAGTGTAAAAATGTAAAATACATTTGATGTTTGTAAAATGTTCAGTACAACAACCTCCAGCATGAGAATGGACATAGACTACTGCAGCCTTGAGATGGGTGTCTGAAACTACATCCGGGCTGTTATTGTGGCACACTCTCAGTCCATGCTTCAGAAAGTTCACGTTGGATAGCTATGGCAGAAATGGAAAACATCCATAGAAGCCTCGAGTCTTCAGAAACTGGAGTGGATCTACTGTCTTGGTCATGCAGGGGTACGTGGTAATGAGATAGATGACAGACTAGCTTCAAGAGCACCGATAGTGGGGGCACTGAATTTGGCAAGGGCGAGATAATAAGGGGACAGTTAATGATCGCCTGTTAGAGAACGACACTGCCATATCGATGAATCATCAAGGCTAAGACTGCTGGAATTTGGCATCAAACGTAAGACTAGCATGGATGGACGTAAGAGAGGTTACGTTCGTCGTGTATACAAGCAGTGCGCCACAGGAACAATTAGCATTCATACCCTTCGACATTTGCTGAAAGAGACTGAGCACCTATGGGTTTACCCGGAGTGCAATGATGTCGATTCTGATCAACAATAACACCAATAACAAAATTTTCTGTAAGAGGAAATAACAGTTTGGAAAAAAAATACTACAACAATTTTTGAAAGGCAAAATTACTTGCCTAAAAAAAAAAAAGAAAAACAATAATATTGTGAATTATTGTGGAATCCTAAGCTAATTGAATCAGTTCAATTGAAATTATTTTAATTTCTTTGTATTCCACGCTGGTATACTTATGAACGTTCATCAAGGATCAATGTTGACTCTACGTAGGACGCACTGCCACATTCAAAGACGCTACCATATTGACCAGCTTTACCTGCTCACGTCACAAGCATGGTATCACTGACCACGGACAATAAACTCTATAGCCCGATGACACTTTGACCCCGCATCTCATAGAACCGCCATTTTACTGCATTAATAATCCATCTGTTATTTTTTTTTTCCAGATGAAAACATATCTGCAAGCCTATCCTGCATTTAAAAACAAAACGTTTACCATTTCAAATAGTACAATGTAAGTATCTTATTTTTGTCTCGCAATATTTCTTTCATTTGTAGTTTTCAAGTTTAATTTTTTATCCTACCCTTCTTCGCTTCTTTGATCCTTAGGCGCCGACTGCCAAATCAGTCAGTGGCCATTACGCCTGGTGGCGTCTTGTAGGGCAACAACAAATTGATTCCACTTTGCTCGGTCGGCGGCCATCCTTCGTACAGTGCCCCAACTCTGGTTCATTCTTTGCATCTCAGCCTCCACAGTCCTCCGCCATGTTGTTTTTGGTCGGCCTCGCTTTAGTTTTCCTTCAGGGGTCCATAGCATAGCTGTTCTTGTGGTGGCGTCGGGGTCTCTTCTGAGGACATGGCCAACCCAGCTCCAGCGTCTGCCAGCTATGATGGTGTGCATGTCCTCTTGCTTGCTCCGAGTAAGCAGATCTTGGTTGGTGATGGTATTCGGCCAAAAGATTCGGAGAATTTTTCTTAGGCATGTTGTGTGAAAAGAGGACAATTTCGACATTTCCTTCTCTGTAACTGTCCAGCTCTCCGCGCCATAGAGAAGCACAGAAAGCACACAGCTCTGATATAATCTTAATTTTGTGCTTGTGCTGTATTGAGAGGACTTGCAGATGTTGTTTAGACTAAAAAAGGCTGTTCTTGCTTTGTTCATTCTGTTGTTGATGTCTTTGCTTGCTCCGCCGTCTGGTGTTACTATGCATCCTAGGTATGTGAAGGTGTCTGTCTGTTCCAGTAGCTGATTCCTTACTGATATGGGCTCAGTTATCCTACCCTAATGGTATTTAATGCTACAGACTTTGATAAATGGACGCTTGTGTAGAATAGAAGGATTGAAGTGAAAGATCGCTAGTGTGGAACTAACGACAAGAACTAGACAAGTGCCAGTGGAACAAGAGATCGAGAAGAAGACGTTGGAGATGGATGGGACACACATTAAGGAAATCTGTTGATAACATTACCTGACAATCCTTGTTCTGGAATCCGCAGGGTAAGTGAGGTAGAGAAAGTTTAAAGAACACATAGAGATGAGAACTGGAGACAGACATACTTGACCTGGCACTGGACAGGAAGGCATAAGTTTGTGGAAGGCGCATGCTCCTTGTGGAGGTGAAAGGTCAAAGAAGCAGAATGGTACTTAATGCTTTTAAAAATTATGGCAAGAATAAAGGTGCTATGTAAAATATCCAAGGGAGTTAATTGCTTAATATCATAACAGAGGACGCAGGGGAGATAATGATACTAGTTCTCAAATCAGGAACGACAATTACTGGCTAACTAATTGATAACTGGTATGTAGTGCTGCCCAGAACAATGGGTGGGGAAAATGGAAAAACAATATTTTGACTAGTACACACAGCTATATATAATTTTAGGCGTGCTGGGCCGGATGTCACCTGAGGCTTCCAACTCCTTCACCACAAGAAAAACATTTTTCGGTGTTGTGTTTGCTTCCTGTTTTGTGCCCTAACTTTGTGTTATATATGTGTATGTATACCGGTATATATTTATTTTAGGGGGTTTAAGAAATTGTCTTCATCGAGACTTAATTGAGGACTGTTGGTTATAGTCCGTTGCTTTCCCTGTTAACAAAAAACTTAACTTGCAGAGTATTGCAATGGTTGGTTGTCGAGTCTTTCGTCAAGGTTAACTCCACTCCTAATGTCAATGTGGTTGTCTTCACAACGTTTCCACTGTAGGTAGTTGGTGTAGATCCCAGCTTTTGAATTACAAGATAGTGGCGAAGACTCTTATTTAAGACTGCTCTCTTGTAAGTGTAACTTCGTACCACGAACTTTAGGAAAAATAAAAGAACAAATGCCTCCGCTAAGTACATTTGCAGGCTGAAGATTAACAGGCGCATTGTCTCGCTGTACACCCACCAAAGTTAGCCTCTCCAGCGTAACTCAGGGAAGATGATTAGAAATCACCAATATTCTTCTGGGTATTTTAATGGGAAAATATGTGCTTGGACCATGCGAGTGCAATGATTTGTGCCTGAATTACAATTAACAAGGTACATACATCTCACAAAATGATACTTATACACTTTATGCACATGGGATGTAATCATCACTCATAACTGCTCACTTCGGAGGCTGGGGTTACTTCTGCGTTCGATTCCCTAAGGAAACTAACATGAAGCAATCACCAGCGCTTGCTGTTGTGGTTTATGGGATACTATTTTCATATTTTGAGCTTGCCAGCCTCCTATGCTTTGTATCACCACTAAGCAAGCACAGACATGTCAAATTCACATTAAAAAAATATATGTTTACAACTCACCACAAATAGGATATACAATCTCCCGGCACAGTAGAATGGACACAGCAACTTTGATTTGATGCCTCGAATACTTGGTCTATGGTAAATTTCAGAATCCCTCATGACTTGTGCTTCTGATTCCTTAAGTTTCCAGTCTTGGTATTTAAAATTGCGGGTTTTAATTTTGGTATTCTTTGTCTGATCCTTCTCTCTGGCTACTGGGAGTTGTTACTTGACGTTGTTAAAAATGCAGTCTGATTTGTGTCTCCGATTTTGTTAGATTATATCTCTCATTTCCACTCCTGTCCCATATGGTATTTTAGACAAACTTGCCAATGAGAACCATTGTTTATTTATGTTCTCACATCAAACCAATCGTAAGCTGGGAACTGGGTGTGCCATGGTGTTAGCTAATCCTCTCCCCGCGTGTTTAAAATTATCCTTTTAAAATTTAAACTCACGACCTATCCTTTCTCAAAATCAGGCGATAATACTTCACATTGCGTTTGTACAAACTCATAAACACATCGGTGAACTTACTTCCTGGCTAATACCTTTCCCACCATAATCTCCCCACATCTGTGTTATTGATACGGAAATGGTCCAGCGGAAGTATTACCTCATTATCACATGTGTTTACGTACATCTCCCAGACGGATTTCTTAGACAGACAATCTGGCTTTCTTTCCATCGATCTTGCGATACCACCTTGTGTCAACAATGATTTCCTGTGACCGCCTGCATTACACGACACTGGGCAATGAAATTATAATCTGCCAGCCGGTCTAATTAGCCTACGATTCACATTGTGAAATGTAAAGAAGTCTGGGAGTGACTAGGCAAAAATGTAGGTGCATATGCAAAGTAATAGAACAATGAGTGAGGAATATGAAGAAATAAGTTGATAATGCAGGAGAGAACGTAAGTGATGTAAAAGGACACAAATGATTTCATCACAAGAAGCCACTGGTGTATTTGTCGCATGCTTCCTTCAAGGATACCAGTTGCGGTGGTGGTTCCATGCTAGGGTAGGGCACACACAAATAATATATTTTTGATACAGATTTGCTGTATACTATTTATGATTGCTGAGACCTTGTGTAGGAAGGGTCCCTTTTAATTTGTAACAGATGGCCACTTACATTGTAGTTACGCCACTGAACCTTTCATATCGCATTCCCCAGTGCCGTGTCTTAAGTTACCTGAGTTTTGTTGTTTTCCCAGAGATGGAAACACTATTGAGATGTACGTAAACAATTTGCCCAATATGATGCAACAGCTAGCTGAAGCTCTGAATGATCTAGATGGGAAGGATTTCACAATCGGAAATACAAGTTACCGAGTGTCATCACCTCTGTTGGAATGCTCAACTACAGGAATCCTGAGTAAGTAGCTTTGTTTCATTTAGAAGAGGAGCTGTGAGATCTACCTTAGGAGTACTTAAGTTTTCTAAAGATCTACCTTGACAAATCAGGAACTATGAGATCTACTTTAGGAATACTTAGTTTTGTAAAAGTCTACCTTGATAAAAACATGAGCAGTGATATAGTTTAGGAGTACTTAGTTTTCTAGAGGTCTACCTTGATAAAATCATGGCTGTTTTCAGGCTTCAGGGTAGACATGTTGCTTTCTGTACAGATGATTAAAGAAAAAAAAATCAGTTAAATAATTGCATTCATTATTCTTACCTACAGAATCAAACACAAATCAAGGAAGCACAATCATTAAAATAAAAAAATCATTTGTGAAACCTTGTAGTTTTTCTGTCTGACAACAGGTCAAAATTTGACGGAATATCTTAATTTCATACGCCCGTTGAATCATATTGATATGGACGAACCCGTCCCAGTTTTCAGAGCAGAACGGAAATATCGGCATGCGTAGTTCCAGCATGATTTTTTTTAAACAATGGTTTTGTAATGAAATTTTTCGTTCAGTATTATGGCATAACAAATAATATATATATATATATATCCTAATTTTACCAACCA
Organism: Oreohelix idahoensis; assembly: GCA_024509875.1. Taxonomy (NCBI): domain Eukaryota; kingdom Metazoa; phylum Mollusca; class Gastropoda; order Stylommatophora; family Oreohelicidae; genus Oreohelix; species Oreohelix idahoensis. The sequence goes on from JAMPIV010001437.1 coordinate 491,422, forward strand.
GAGATTGGACATTTTTTTTTCCGTTACAAAAAAATATTAGAAAAAAAGAGGCAATGCCATAAGCAAATAGGGGGAACTAAATATTCTATTTTTTAAATATCAAAATTACTTACTTAGTCTTTCCACTGCTACTCTGGCGTGTAGAGATTTGCCAGAGCTATCTTCCTCCTGGCCTGGTTCCAATCTTGTCCTCGGTCTATCAAAATTACTACCATTAAATATTCTTATAATAATCCATCAGAGGTTGAACATGATTTTTTTTCCTTTATTAATAATAATTTTAAAGAAAATGATGATAATAACCCCTTCAGTCATAACTGACTTTGGGAATGAGCCCCTGAGGTGACAGCCCTGAGAAGCTTATTTTCCTTTCTTTCTTTCGACGTTTTCTCCTCTCTTCTCTTGTCACGAGAGCTTCTTTTCGCCCAGTCTGAGGTGGTGCTGTATAGAGCAGCGCCACTTGGTGCCGTAGGCAGCTTCATCCTAACAGGTTGCTGGATTTATGTCCCGTGCCCTCATGTAGACTATAATGAATCTCTTGCACACAAAAACACGACCTTGGGAACAAGTGTTCAAAGTTACTTATTATGGAGGAGAGGGTTTTTGAGCGGTAGCTGTGTCTAAATATAACTTTTTACGACAAAATTTTAAGGGGAGAGAAAGGTTGCTTCAAAAATCAAGCACATTTTTTTTAGAAACACAAGTAATGACGGCAGACTTTCCATACTTGCTGAACATCTGTCATCTGTCTTTAGTGTAGAAAAATTTGCTCAGACTGTGATCATTCTTCCTCAGGCGCTTTGGGGACATTCCAATAATTGTTCATAGAACACTGTGCAATTTCCATATGAAAGACAGTGAATAACTTTCAGGGTACTTAGCCAGCAGCTCAGCTGAGTTTTGCTAGCAATTCTGTGTGATGTACTCTTAATCTTGTAAGATTGAAATTATTTCTTTATATATTTTGAATATTGTTTCATGTTCGAGTGGGTTGATACTGCCATATCATAATCTAGCCTTACAAACAAGTAGGGATTTTGCTCTAGACCCCCCGCCCAAGTCAGGGTCTAGGGACTAACAGTGTACATAAACTACAGCAAGGATTATGCAAAATAAATCAAGCGTTGAAACAGATTTACCTATCTTCATAGGGCCAACAACTAATAAATTTTTTTCAGAATTTAGTCTAAGCTATCTGAGGTAAACCCACCATGGTAAATCAGAGAGATCTGACCTGTCTTTGATGTGGTTGTTTGTCAGTGTGGTTAGAAAGTCATGACACATAGTAACTGATTAGAGTCTATGACCAAAGGGATCCGGTGGGTGACTTTACTCGAGTGTATCTTGCCATGACAGGCTCCGCCAGACATGGGACCGCATGTTTTCAGCACCAGCTACAAAAAGATGAGTGAGCCTCTGGTCTTCTGGACACTCACCTACTATTGGTAGTGACATCCCCATAAAAATTCCCACCAGTTTTCTGGACAGTGTAGTTAGACAGTGTATGAGACCACCCAACAGCAGACTAAATATAGTAGCTGACTACCTCATTTGCTATTCAAACCACTTGATCCTTCTAACATTCCGTAAAACGAAAGCTTTCATCCTAACAGGTTGCTGGTTAATCTTATTGTCTTCCCCGTGCACACCACATGTGACACTTTACGTGCCACAAGAAAAAAAAAAATTAAGTGTGAGTTCTTGTAGCAAGAAAGGCCTTCTGATAATTCTCAGCTTCTCTGCCTTCAAGCTGTACAAGTTATGTAATAACACCATCATACAATACCATCAACACCACTACATCCCGTGCCCTCATGTCTCTCTTGCACACATCTTTGAACCTCAGCTGCGGTCGCCTAACTGTTCTTTTGCCATCTGTCATCTGTCTGTAGAAGTTATCTCTCGGGATGTGACCATCTTCCATGCGGCGGACATGGCCAAGCCAGCGTAGTCTGCGCTGTATAAGCAGTGTATACATGCTTTGAAGGCCAGCACGTAACAACACCACGACTTTTGTCAAAGTAATAATCTCATCTCATAATCGGAACCTCTTCTACCCCCCAGTAAAACGAAGTGTTGAGGTGACCCAAAGAGCACAAGGCTCCTGGGCAAAACATGTAATCAAAATGTTTGACAAACAGGTGATTAGCCCATTGTGTCCCGACTTGCCCTCAAGTGTACTCTTAATCGCTATGAAACCGCCGATCCTTCCTGGTTAAGTCCAGCCAAAACGGACAGAGCCTCTTATACCCGAAGATGTCGAGGATGTCCTATCATCATCTGCCCGAAGGCATTTATAGAGGAATACTCAAGACCCGAAAGTCTGAGAAAAAAGCCAGAGACAGTGAGCAATATCTGAAAACGGACACAGCAATATGTCTTGTATATCAATACTGGGAGGGCCCAAAATGGGTGCACCACACACAGTCATTCAAGACAGAAGTTCGCCTTGAAAACCGAACACTACCTCCCCGTGCCGGGAGTGGGTAAGTTGCGCGCCTGCTGCCGTCCTTGGATGTGGTAGCCGTTTCTCATGCTCACTCTCAATAATAATAATAAATATTATACCAAAAGCAAATAGCAGCTCAGTCCTTGTTGTGGGATCCCCCAGGGAAAGAGAGAACGAGGGAGAACAAAGAAGACGCGGAGAAGATCTGGAGACCTTGAGCTGATGACACGTGACAGGAAGACGTTGGAAGCTGAAGAGAGACGAATGAAATAAAAGTAGCAACTAGTAAATATACAATCTAAAGTTGTAGACACTTTCCCCTATGTGACGAAATGAACGACCTCTATCGATCTTTGGTTCTCTCCGGCAGTATCGGTACATTTGTGGTACTGATTTTTATTATGTGCTGTCAATTATCACACTGCTAAGTAGCAGAAATTTGATTTTATCAAGTCACCCTGTAGGTGATAAATATCACATTTGCAAGGAGTGCTTAGAAATGAAAATAGTGGAAGTTAATGAAGTTTTTCTTCTTCACCCACGCCGCCGCAAGCGCGTTGATTGTTTAAGCAGACCGTATTGTGGAATAGATAGTACCATCGTTTTCCTTAAATTAAAAAGTGTCCTTGAAAAACTATTTAGCTATACATTGTGACCCGAAAAAGCCTATTCGTTCAGACGGAAAAGAGGGGAGAGACAGAAAAATGATACCGTCTGCACGCGTTTGTTTGAATCTAAAACCTAGCGAAAACGCGATAGTGTCGTTAGCCGTTTGAAAATACGACACAAATTCAAAATATGTCATTCGGCAATTGGGTCACGCAAACAACCTTAGCTCTTAAAAAAACTGACGTATTTCTGACGTAATACGGGAGACTGTCGTTTTTAGTTTGAAAATAGCGGTAGAAAAGAAGTGAACAGGTGGTAGTTTATAGATTTCAATATTATTGAAGACTAAACATGGAAAAATTATGGAATTTTTGAACCATTATACATAGGCTCTCATAAAACTTAAAATATATTCGGGTGCCATAGTGTCTCTTGACAAAAAATATGTTTTCATTTACCCTATAGTCCAACTGACAGCCAAGATATGGTCATAATACTAGATAGTCACAGACATAGTGACAAACACACAGGTGTTCTGACATTCGCTATCGGTAACGTACTTTTTTGCACGAGTGTTGCCGAAAAGAGGCATGGATGAGGGTAGGGCCAAAGTCCAAAAGAGGGGAACGTTAGGAACTGAGAGTAATATGATTTGGGAGGGAGTTTGAAAGGGGGAAAGAAATTATGGGGATGGCTCAAACTGAATATTTTTTTATGTAAGAGTTAGGCCAAAACCAAGTCTTTTTTTGACGAATGCCAAGTTCGGACGGACAGACCGACAGAGGTACACTAACATTGGACCGAAATTGGACCTTAGTTTTAAAAATTTGAATTGACAATTTTAGTAGTTAGATCTCATTGGTCGAAACAGTTTAGATTACTGGGAAAGTTGAAGGCTCGGTGCCATTTTCACGAAGACTGTTCATAGAAGCAGGACGCTTGAGAGCTGAGAAGTATGACGTGCCTTGAATATAGATATAATTAATAAAAAGTATAAAGGGCGCCATAGTCCAGCAAGCAGTACATCTGAGGTTGTGCTAATTCAACGTTCCTGTGTGTTATTCATTGAATTGTGGTAAGACCGAAATTATTAACATTTATTTATACTATTAATTATGTTGTGTTTGACTTGGTAATGAAGAAAACCTCACGACTGTAAGTAAAGAAGTCATTAGTAGACTTATACAAGCCTATTTGTTGCTCCACCATGTTATCAAGCTACCAGAGAGGTAGTAGTAAAATATTTATAGGTTGTGACCAGGAATCACATCACCTATCACATTGTATGGAAAAAGATCATTGAGAATAGCAGAGGCGTTGCAGACATTAGGGAGAGGAATATAAAACTTGTACAGGGGGGGGGGAGTGTTACCTTCATTTTATGGAGATGTGCTGAGTTGGTCAGAGAGATCTGATCCAGGTCTTTTAGGTTAAATATAGTATTGTTTGTAAAATTGGTGGATTAGGTATTATGCTAAGACAGAACATAATTTTCATGTTACAGGGTTTTTGTCTGGCACTAGTCAGGTGCCAGATTCCTGTGTGAAAAAGTTACTCCAGCAGAGATAGAGGTACTCGCGGCCTACCCTATTTCTTTTGGGACAAGATCAACAGTGGCTGTTGGCAGATCATACATCTATGTTTAGTCTTCCAGTGCCAGATAAGTAAACAAGCCCGGGCACGAGGAGAATTTATCAACTTTTCCACTTCATAAAACCTGAAAAGGAAATATAAATAAAGACTATCTGTCAGGAAGTAAAGTGTATCAAGAGAAAAGAAACATTGTGACAAAGATTGGGCGTGATGTTAACACCCCAACCAGCCAGCTCATAACACTTTAGAAATAGCTAGAAATTTTACAATACCATAAAAACTACAATATATATATGATTAAGGACAAATTGTCCTCTTTTAGTTAATTAAGTATGCCTATTATTTATGTATATATATAAATTGATCTCATGTGATTTGATAGTCTTAACCAAAAGAATCTTAGGTATAGGACTAATAAAGTTATAGAAAAAAATTGTATATTACTAACTTTTAACAACCGGTGTTGGTTGATTTGATCACATAGACTTTAATATTTGTTTGTGTGTGTATTAAGGTTAGTATTAAATTATCATCACACCACACTTGCATAACCCTAGAAATTAAACGTAGCTATCAGACATAATAATCAAGAATAGGTCTGATTGAGGTCATAAGGTGGTAGCAGAAAGGTGTCCTGATAACTCAACCCAAAATTTGTTATAATCAGGAACCTTCACAGCTGACCTCATTCAGTACAATAGTACTACAGAACAACAACATTGCATAACATCAAAAACCACCACAATATTACCATATATGGGAGACGTGACCTTTGAAAAATTTTTCTATGTGGGAAATATTTTGAAAATGCCACACCCGACCTGTTTGAAATGATTGGATCTTTCTGATTAGATTCATAACAACAATGCTTGGGAAAATAGGAATATAGCCTGACAATTTTCGCAGTTTTATCTCACTGTTAATTGCACGCTCGCCAAGACAACCTCATACCTCGCCAGACTGAAGATTAGATTCATAATTCCTATTTGTTAACCGGACCTTTTATTGGAGAACCAGATAAGACTTACAAAAGCACAGGAAATATCTACATTTTAATAAGGAACTCCGGGACTAGGAAACAGAAGAAACACGGAGACAGAGGGGGCCATCTATTGTAAAATTAAAGACATCCCAGACGCGTGTAAGAGAACAATTCATCTCTTTTATTCATCTGAGCAAACAGTCTGAGCCAGGATTGGCGTAAGTTGTGATTTAGAGTGCGACAGGGATGCCTCTTTTCTCCATTTCTTTTCTTACTAGCAATAGACTTGGTTAAGAGAACATCGACAACACACAACAGAAATGGAATCCAGTGGACTCTGACTAAGCAGTTGGATGATCTGGATTTTGCTGATGACTTAGCTCTTCTGTCCCATAACCGTAATCAGATGCAGGACAAATTGAAAACACTCGATGAGAGGTCACAGCAATTGGGTCTGAAAATACACAGGGAAAAGACAAAGATAATGAGAATAAATGCAGGTAATGATAACAGGGTTGAACTTGAAGAAGCACCAATACAAGATGTAGAATCGTACACATATCTTGGCAGCAATATAGACAAAGTTGGAGGGACAGACAGTGATATAAAAATAAGAATACAAAAAGCAATAGGAGCTTTCATTGCATTGGGAAATATATGGAGATCAAGAGAAATCGGATCCAACACGAAAATAAGAATCTTCAACTCAAATGTGAAGTCAGTCCTATTGTATGGCTCTGAGACATGGAGAACAACAAAGACAACTACCAAAAAGCTACAGACTTTCATAAATGGGTGCTTGCGTAGAATAGAGGGATTAAAATTGTATGACAAGGTTACCAACGTGGAACTGATGACAAGAACTAGGCAAGTGCCAGTGGAACAAGAGATGAGAAGAAGACGATGGCGATGGATAGGACACACACTGAGGAAACCTGTTGATAGCATTACAAGGCAGTCCTTGTTCTGGAGCCCCCAGGGCAAGATAAGCAGAGGTAGACCAATAAGCACATGGAGAAGAGAGCTGGAAACAGAGGTGAACATGATAAGGAGAACCTGGAAAGAACTTGAGATGATGGCACGTGACAGGAGGACTTGTCATGTGTTTGTTGAAGGCCTATGCTCCTTTGGGAGTGGAGGGTTATGAATGAATGAATGTGAACTAACATATATATGTATATATTACCATGTGAAGTTTAATGTGCGAAACTCGCTATTGGATGTCAAAGCCGTTTGAGGCTGGCAACCTCAGCGTATAGAATGATGATTCATGAACCACAACTGCACGGGCTGATGATTGCTTTATTGATAGTTTCGTGAAGAGAACTAAAAGCACAAAGTAGTTCCAGGTTTCCTATGGAGCAGCGAGGGAAAGATGAAAGAAATGATGTACATTCTAAGTATAATACTTACATTTTCAAAGCATTGTAAATGTCCCTATAAACATATTCACCTTAAAATTAATGTAAGTTTTGAAGCTTTAAACCACTGTAAATGTCTATGTGAAAATATTCATTTTAATTAAAAGAAGTTTCAAACTTTTCCACAAGTGTAAATGTAAATGAAACATAAATGAAATTATATTGTGAACACTTTTCAAACAGTGGAGATGTAAATGTAAAACATATTATATCTGTACGTTTAAGCTTTCCGTTTAAATGTAATATAAAGCTAAAGCTATTCAGTTTAAATATAAAGGAAGTTTTATCCCGAGGGATTACATTTAAATCTCATCGAGGGTAAATTCTGACATGGGATGGTAGAATAAAAGAGAGAGAGAGAGAGAGAGAGAGAGAGAGAGGGACATAACTGTGTCGGAAAACGCCATACTCAGAAGAGCGTTTCGTTTATATTCCTATTACCAGTTATTGGTGGTACCAGCAGAAAGTACTATCTTTGGAACCAAGTGAAGGTAGAAGTGGACTGACGTTGTGCGAGACGCCATCATAAGAGGGTCTTATAGACAGACGTAGAACCAACTTCGCCGTTACTCCTTGACGTTTTGGGAACGTGCCGTGCCTGAACTTTGACCAGAGGCGAGCGCGAGCAGAGTGAAAGGAACTGACCCAGCGGGAGAAGAAACTACCATTGGCAGCTAAGTGAAAATATCCGCTGCCAAAAGTGACCTCCTTTATTCAGTTAAATCCCAATCAAGTTACGAAACTTTTTCCGTATTGTTTTCGCTTATCTGAATATCTTGTTGTTAAAGACAGATGTAACAGTCAGTTGTAACAGATTAGTATAGCCCCATCAACTGGGCACCTGATGTAACACTCTGTTTTACTTACTTACTTAGTCGTTCCCCTTCTACCGTGAGGTGTAGAGGTTTGGAAGAGAGAGCGCCAGACTATCCTATCGGCTGTCTTCCTCCTGGCCTGGTTCCATTCTAGTCCTCGATCCTTCAAAGATTGTCTAATGTTGTCCTCCCAGCGGACTCTGGGTCGTCCTCGGGGTCTGGATCCTTGGCTCTTTGTTTCCCATGCTTGTCGTGGTATCCGGTCTTCTCCCATTCTGCAGACATGGCCAAACCATCTTAATTGGGACTGTTCTACTTGGGTCTGCAGGGGGTAGGATTTAAGGCCTTGACGTATCGTCTGGTTGCGTACCATGTCTCTTCTTGTTACTTCAACCACCTTCCTCAGATACCTCATTTCTGAGGTTTGGATCTGGCTTTTATGGTTGTAGTCATTGCCCATGACTCGCATCCATATGTCAAGACTGGGACATAGGTGGAGCGGTATACAGCCATCTTCGTTTTCTTACCAACCTCTCTCTTGCTGAGGAATCCTCGATTTATGGCCTGAAAAAGTCTCCCAGCTGCTGCTTTTCGAGTGGCCAACTCTTCTTTGATGCCTCCCTTTCGGTCTATAATAGCTCCGAGGTATTTAAAGTGGTCGACCTGCTCCAGGACCTGTTCTCCCAGCTTAATCTGATGTCTTCTTTCTTCTCGTGATATCACCATGGATTTTGTTTTAGAGCTGCTTATGACCATCCTTCTCTTCTCCAGCTCTTCCTTCCAGACTTGCAGGTTGGATTGGAGATGTGCCTCTGATTTAGCAATCAGGGCAACATCATCAGCAAATGCCAGCTCCGAAATATAGACCTGTCTCATCTTCCAGTACCCCACTGAATACTTTCTTGTTCTCTCCTTACATGCCTTGATGACATCGTCCATAAGGAGTATGAAGAGGTAAGGTGATAGGATATCACCTTGTCTTACACCAGTGGTGGTCCTGAACTCTTCTGACTTATGGTTTGCTGTCCTCACATAATTTCTGCAAGACTTGTAGAAGCTCTGTATAGCATGAATCAGAGGTGCTGGAATATTCTTCCTTGCCAAACAGTCCCAAAGTTTGCTCCAGGGGACCCTGTCAAACGCCTTTTCCAGATCTATGAAACAAAGATGCATCTCACTCTTATACTCAAGGGCCTTTTCACTCAGCTGTCTGAGTGTGAAGATTAGGTCTTGAGTACTTCGGTTTGCTCGGAATCCGCACTGGACCTCATCCAATTGTGGCTCAGCTAGGCGTCGGAGTTTCTGCTCTAGGATTCTAGAGTAGATTTTACCAGGGACAATGAGAAGGGATATGCCACTATGGTTTCCACACTGTCGATTGTCACCCTTTTTGAAAATTGGTGTTATGATGGCAATCTCCCAATCCTTTGCTATGGTCTTGTTGTACCACGCTGCCTGTAAAACCCTTAAGAGCAATAGGTCGCCTGATGCTCCCATGTACTTAACCATTTCTGGTGTTATACCATCATGCCCTGCTGCTTTGCCCATCTTGATTTTCTCCAGTGCTGCCTTCAGTTCTTCCATCTTTATGTCATCTTCACCATCATTGGTTTTCTCTTCTGTGCTAGTGTTTATCATTTCTGATGCTTCACCATGCTCACCATCCAGGAGTTCTGAGAAATATTCTTTCCATCTTCCCATTACTTCCTTCGGGGCAGTAAGCAATTTGCCTTGCTTGTCCTTTATAAATTTTAGAGGGCATTGTTTTTCCTTCCTCATGTTCTTTAGGGTCTTATAGAACAATTTCTGGTTTTCTTGTGCATCTTTTTCTAGCTTTTCTCCAAATTCTTCCCACGACTTCTGTTTTGCTGCTAGCACTTTGTTCTTTGCTTCTGTTCTGAGTGTCACATATTCTCTATATTTTTCCATTTGTCCTGTTGTGTTTTTAGCTCCTAAGTATTGTTTCCATGCCATTTTCTTCTCTCTTATTTTCTCTTTGACTTCCTCTGTCCACCAAGGTGTCCTCCTTCTCTTGTTCCCAAGTCGGACTTCACCGCATGCTTCTGCAGCAGCTGTCTTTATGATATCCTTGAATTTAATCCAGAGGGTTTCCAAGTCATCAGGTCGTTCTTCTGTGTTGCTCACCGCTGCAGCAATAAGCCCCTGATATCTGGTCTTAATTTTTGGCTCTCTCAGCTTGTAGGTCCTAATGCTCATTTCTCCTGCTCGTTTACTTAGTTTCTTGCGTGATGTTGGGCAGTTCTTAGGCTGAGCAACTCTTTCAGTTGTTCTTTTGATTGTTAGCAGGTAGTGATCACTTCCAATCTCTGGCCCCCTCCAGACTCTAGCATCTCGGACATTTTTGAATGAGCTTCTCCGAACAATGGCATAGTCGATCACTGACTTCTCATTCTTTGTTGGTTCACATCTAGTGTATGTATGTATGCGCTTATGGGGGAACTTTGTGTTTGTAATGATCAGACTCTGCTCACTGCAGAATCTAAGGAGTCGCTTTCCATTGTCATTGAGAGTATCTTCTCCATATCTTCCGATAACTCCACCCCATCTAGCATGGTCATTTCCAACTCTGGCATTAAAATCTCCGAGCATGATAACTTCATCTAGGCAGTCATCCACTGTCCTTTGAAGCAGCTCGAAGAATTCCTCCTTGACCTCTGCTCTCTCATCCTCATTTGGCCCATACACTATGACCAGGTTGACTATGGTTTCTCCTTCTTTTAGTTTAACAACCATAATGCGCTCCGAGACAAAGTTCCATCCCTTGATACTATCTTTTTGATTTTGGGCCACAATGCAACCCACGCCCCCTTTAGCTCTTTCAGATATGGGTACACCACTGTAGAGCAGCGTGTTGCCATCGCGATCCATGACTCCTTGTCCTTTTTTCTTTGTTTCCGTTATAGCCAGGATTTCTAGTTTTGCTTTCCTCATCTCTTCCACCAGCTCATCTTCCTTCCCATTTATAATTCTTGTGTTCCAAGTTCCATAAGTCGTAGTCCGTAGTCCGTTCCAGTTCGTCGCCTTTAGAATCAGTCCAGTTTTCTCTCATGTATTGCTAGTAATCGTGATTTAAAGCAAACAGGTGATTGGCCTGTTGTGCCTTTGCATGGTGGAGGGGCTGCCTCCTTACGGCCTCCATGCAGGCCGCCCTCCTCCTTTTTCATCCGGGCTTGGGACCGGCATAGGCGGAGTTAACACTCTGTTTTGCCGACTGTTTATTACCAGATGTTAAAGTCTGTTTGCTCGTGTGAGATCTGGTATTTGTGCCGTGTTGAAGTGTCGCTGAGTAGGCGTGTCATTGATCACCAGGACAGTGTAACATGGACGTGAATCTAGGTCACCAGCGTGAGGCACTGCCAGGATGTAGTGCAGTCACACACACAAACAGCATACATGTTTTCTTAGGTGTGTAGAACAAATGATAAGATGTTGTAGTGAGTAGTGGTGTGTGTATACAGCAGATCGAGAACACGAAGTCGTATAGGCTCTTATTTAGGAACACACAAACTCACTCCACCACACGTAGAAGTCATAGATGTGGTTAATGCAGATGACTTTCTCTTCAACATTTATTACAGCAATAGTACGTTGACGGATAACACAGTCAGTACAACAAGGAACATGGACATTTCATGTGTAGTAATGCATATAACCATCGAGCATAATCAATCCTGCATAGCTCGTATGTATGATGCTAGTAACGTTGGCTTGATAATATATATATTTTCATACTGTAGCTCAGAGCCCCTGACTAAACGCGTCAGGTAGTCTTGTGACAAATATAGTCGCTTAATATCGAAGTCTGTGAACTTGTTGATAAAGTCAAGACTTCATCTGGCTTCTCCCGCCAGACACTTCTTCTTCTGCTCAAAGATATAGGCCGCAATGTCGGGCCTCATAATGATTGATGAACAACTGTGTTTTTTCATAGGCAGGCTTTATCCTCCATACCGAAACATACCGCCATAATGCGGGTTTCATATAAATATACGTTCATTGTGCTTCTGTAAAGTAATTCGACGAATAGACTTAGTTAGCTATGTCAATCACACATAATGGACTCTGGATCTCAAGAACTGTGAGCGCTACTCACAGGTTCATACTAAACGTTCTGCAATCTTGGCATAATAATAAAGTTTATTTTACCTTGGACAGAATCCGAGAAATACACAAATAACCACTGTCGTCATTCTAGACGGACAGAATAACTCTGGGGAGAATCACTGAAATCACAGTTACACTGAAGACTCTCTTTCCCCCAGATAATGCAGAGAAGAAACAACGGACATCTTGTCCGGTCAGAAAACAGCTCATCACCCCCAGACGGAAGTCTTCTCGGTTCGCGCTAAAAAAACTAGCGCATGCGTAGACAGAATAGATTTGAGAACAGTTAACCCCATCTTAAGACAGATCAATCACAAAGAATAAACACAGGGAAGATAACCCCAAATCAACCTGTCCCAGAGAGTTAACATACAGTTCTCTACCTTCGATCGTCAAAAGTATTAAATAGATTTACGTCTTATGAAACCGTCAAAATGACTGCAACAGACTACCACACCCTCCGGATAAAAAAAAATGAAACATTTTTTTAAAAAATACATCAATGAGCGAGATGCAACAAGCTCATAACGCATGAATGATGCGCCGATGAAAGGATCAATATAAATATAACGACATAATGTCAGACCCAATCAACGCACAATAGCGCGTCTAGTGAGAACAAAAATTCACCTCACAAAATAAGAGAAAATATTTTCTCCAAGTAAAATATATCCGGCAGGTACCATGAAATAAACATCAGTTGCTGGCGATGCTAACAAAAATCACATACATATCAAAAAATGCAATGTTATAGTAATGCGAATGATAACATATGGAAAAGTCATATAAACATATAAATATATTGAAATTTCATGTTATATAATGACTATCAACTAATGGATGGACATAATCAAAATTTGTAAAGTCATTCTATATACACATGACAATACAAGTGTATAATCTAACAAATAGAAGATGGCATCCACATAGAATAAATCATTTCTGTATCTCGCAGATCATGAAAGCAGCATCCACGTAGTATGTAAGGAAGACATATCGCAACATCAAGGTTCTCAAAAGCACTCCGTACCTGGTACTAGTTTGTACTGAGAACAATATAAATGACACAATTAGCAACATGCTATAATGTACTATAATTACAAATACATATTTAAGTTTTACATGTGGCCGCATTAATTTTTTTCGACCTTTATATATATCAACTCAACCTTCTCCATTACACTAAAGATGGCAACAGAGAAAGAAAACAAGTAATTTACCACTCTAAGGTGACAGCAAATGTGTTAATATATATTGTTATAGTGAAGAGACATAAGTTTAGAAGTGTATCAAGAATATCTAGGACACAAGACTTAAGTGGACTCATGTGGGCATTTAGACAATATGTCTGCCATCACATTATCCAGACCACGGATAGCTCGCACCGTGAAATGAAAAAGTTGAAGAGCAATAGCATATCGAGTAGATCTCGAACTCTTCAAATTCTTACACTGAATAGCTGTAAGAGCTTTTTGGTCTGTTTCCACAATGAAATGCGCACCAAGAAGGAATCTTTGTAACTTAAGGATTGACCAAACCATAGCCAACAACTCACGGTCTAAAACCGAGTAATTCCTTTCTGCCGCATTCAGTTTCCTAGAAATATACATTACAGGATGCAGAGTTCCTGAATACTCTTGCATTAGTGCCGCTCCGATCCCTGTGGATGAGGCGTCACTACGAAGAACAAAAGTCTTATCAGCAATAGGTAGCCTTAAGATAGGTGGGGATGAGAACAAATTCTTAATCTGATCCAATGAAGCCTGACATTCTTGGGACCAGCGCACCATGTTAGGAGACCCTTTCTTCAATAGGGTTGAGAGTGGTGCCATGATAGAGGATAGATTCTTAATGAATCTTCCGTAGAATTGTATTAATCCCAAGAGATTACGTACTTGTTTTTTTGTTTTAGGCACAGAGATATTTAATATCTTAGAAATGTTTTGGTCCTCTGTCTTCAATAGACCATGACCAACTCGATGACCCAGGAAAGAAAATTCACTAAATCCAACATAGGCTTTAGAGGGTTTTGCAGTCAAATTATGCTTGCGTAGAGTTGACAGTAATTCATTTAAACCCAAATAGTGATCTTCCCAAGTATTACTGAAAAGACAGATGTCGTCTAAGTATGCAATGACATCTGAACGATATGAGAGAATTCGACGCATCATGCGTACGAAAGTAGCTGGGGCGTTCATAAGCCCGAAAGGCATAAAATTCCACTGAAACAAACCCCTAAGTGTTGAGAAAGCAGTGAGAGGTTTGGCGTGTTCAGTTAACGGAACTTGCCAATAGCCTTTTTACAAGTCAAGTTTAGTAAAGAATCGAGAGTTAGAAAGTCTAGTAAGTAGATCTTCTAATAAAGGCATAGGTTCAGCATCGAATTTCGTAACTTGGTTTAATTTGCGATAATCTACGCAAAGGCGTATGTTATTGTCTTTCTTTCGAACAATAACCATGGACGGAGAGTATTCTGAGGTGGATGGTTCAATTATTTTCAATTGTATCATCTCATCCAATTCTTTCTCGACTTGTGCTTGGAAATGAATAGGAATAGGATATGGTCTTACTCTGATCGGAGTATGATCAGTAAGTATAATGTCATGCTCAATGACATTTGTGTGTCCAGGAATGTCGGTAAGGACATCCTGAAATGCTTGTAGCGTAGAAGATATTTGTCGCTGTTCCTCAAAAGACAAGTTAGAAGAAACAGTAACGTTTCTGTATGATTCCGTAGAAGTGGAATCATAGGAAGAGGAAGATTGACATCCGAAAAAGAAGTTTCCTCATCCTGTATAACTGACAGGGATGAGATATGACCTTGTTGGACTGGAGAGTCGTCCGTTGCCTGGAAAATAGGCTGCAAATAGTCTGGTCGCTCATGATATTCCGTAAGCATATTTATATGGAAGGTTTTATGCCTTCCATCAATATCGACAACATAGTCGACATCGGAAATCTTCGAGACTATTGCATATGGACCTTTCCATGTAATAAGAAGTCTGTTCTCTCTGGAAGGGAGTAAAACAAACGCTTTTTCACCAGGACAAAGTTGACGTAGGCGTATCTTCTTATTAGCAAATTGTCTTGCCTTTTCCTTAGCAAATTCGGATGATGAAGTTGCTAGCTTGCATGTTTCAATAATTTTCTTTCTGAGAGCAATGACATACTCATATGAAGATTGTGTGTCATTGTCGATATTATCAGCAGTTATAAGATCACGCAGCAAAGACATAGGACCGCGCGGTCGCGCGTTAAAGACAAGTTCAAAAGGAGAAAATCCTGTATGTTCATTGGGGACCTCCCTATAGGCAAAGAGAGTCGCGGGTAGGACCCTGTCCCAATCCTGAGGATGATCCTCAGTTATCTTCCCCAGTAAGTTCTTGAGTGTTCTATTAAGACGCTCAACTAACCCATTAGACATTGGGTGATAAATACTACTCAAAGATCTTTTAATGTGCAGAGTAGACATTACCTGCGACATTGTCTCTGATATCAATTGTGTGCCATGGTCTGACAATATTTCCCCAGGAAAACCTAAACGAGAAAATGTAAGCCAAAGAGCGTCTGCGATATCAGCAGTGGAAATGCTCTTAAGAGGAATAGCCTCTGGCCAACGCGTGCACATATCAACGCACGTAAGGATAAATTGATGTCCCCAGGCCGATTTAGTCTTAAAAGGGCCAATGTTAGCTATGGCCATTTTCTGAAACGGCCGGATAGAAATGTCTGCGGCCTGAATAGGCGCAGCATGCCATGGACCTCTAGATTTTACCTCTTGACATATTTTGCAAGACCGGCAATAAATTCGTATGTCTTTATTGACAAATGGCTAAAAGAAAGACCCCAGAACTCTCGACTTAGTTCGGGAAAAACCCATGTGTCCAGCACACTGAGAATCGTGTGCATGTTGAAGAATTAAAGCTCTCATACTTTTGGGCACGAGAATTTGAGAATGCATAGTCGCGTCTGAGTGTTGTACTATACACACTAGTATACCATTCTTCATAGTGATATATGATTTGCGATTCGTATTCTGATTCGGATCACCGTTTTTAGCGAGAAGAAAGAATTTCTTTAAAGACGGGTCTTTTTCTTGTAGTTTCACAAACGAGTCATACGAAATCTCCAAGTTATCCTCTTGGCTACTTACTTGAGGAATTTGAGGAATAAGAGCTTGTGCTCTTGTTACCACTGCATTGGCTGTTTGCATATTCCGTTCTTCCCAGGCGGCAATTTGCTGCGGGGTACATTCCTTAACCCAGTGAATACGACCGATTATAAGATCCGCAATAGGATTAGGTAGAAGACACGCGTGGACATCTCCCGTAAAGAAAGGAGTAGCAATGTGAATAATAGCAGTCGAGTAATTTTCTACTGTGCCACCAAATGTTACACATTTAACTATTTTTACCGTGGCACAGCGAGGATCTATAAGCGATTGCTTAACCCCAATAGTAGTGCACCCAGAATCAAATAGCACTGAGACTGGGTTACTATCCACGAGACCTTTATGCAAGATAAGCGATCCTCTCCCGTCATGCGCAATTGCAGCAGGGAGAGCGGGCAGAGGGTGACCACAACTTAAAGTAGTTACTGTGGTCGGTTCAAATAATGTTGAGCATTGGGTGCATTTAGATGCTCTCCCAAAGTCAAAAGCAGCACAAGTGACAGCATTAGAATTTTTATTATCGTTCACTTGATTATTGGCACCATGAGACTCTTGTTGTACAGAGTTTCCCTGGTGATATGATCTCTTTTTCTTGTATTGAGATCTATCACGATTATTATTCTATCTGAAATTATCATAGTTTGATCTACCTTTATTATTCCATCTGAAATTGTCATAGTTTGATCTACCTTGACCACCGCTCTGGTTCGAATCCCAGTTTCCATAATCACTATTGTCATTACCCCATTGATTATAGTGTTTACCTGTTTGGTTTCGATGCCCCCGCGAAGGATAGCCTTGAAAGTGTCTATAGTGACTACCTCTCCGCAAGTTTCCATAATTATTGGACCCGAAATAACGAGGACTATCTGATCGCCTCCAGTTCTTTGAAGAAGACCCATTATATGATGGGTTACTCTGATTCTGATCATAATTACGATTGCTCTTCTTATTGAAGTTGTGTTGAGCACCTTGGAATTTATTCATAAAGTTAGGGCCATATGGTGCTGCAGAAGCAAATGGCAATTCTTCTTTCACTTTAGCATTGCTAACAGTAGCATGGGGATGTGCAGTGACATACTGGCAACAGTATTCTTCCCTGTCTTTTATGTCCTTAGGTTTACGCTCATGAATAAAAGCAAGGAAAGTCTCATTGACAGATGACATAACTTTATCTCGAAGTAATAAGTCCATAAGGGCTTCATATGTTTTTTCTGTTTTAGACAGCTAAATCCAACGTGTTAATGTAAGACGAATCTTAGTAATAAAGTCAGAGAACTCTACTCCAGTTTCTGGTAGCATTGTCTTAAAACGAAGACGATAATCTTCTTCTTTTAATTGATATCTTTTAAGTAATGTTGCCATGACAACATCATAATTAGTTCTATCAGTTTCCTCTACTGCCATTACAGTATTTAATGGTTCACCTGAAAGTAAATCCATCAGTTGTCCGACATATTGTTCCTTATCTACCTTATGCGTTACGCATGTTAATTGAAACCTATCAAGGTAGAAGGTTGTGTCGTCCTTTAGAGGGTTGAAAGGAGATAATTTAAGCTTGTAAGTATTCTCCTTTATCTTACCCGAAGTTGATTGAGGAGCACTCATATTCATCACCTTTAATTTATCCAACTCCAAAGCTAATATCTTTTCCTCATGTTCCATTTGTGCTTTCCTTTCCTCAGCAGCAGCTTGAAGTTTTCTCTCCTCAGCAGCAGCTTGAAATTTCCTCTCTTCAGCAGCAGCAGCAGCAGCTTGAAGTTTTCTCTCTTCAGCAGCAGCTTGGAATTTCCTCTCTTCAGCAGCAACAGCAGCAGCTTCTCTGTCTAATCTTTTATTTTTAGCTTTAGTAGCAGCTTCTCTGTCTAATCTTTTATTTTCAGCTTCAGCAGCAGCTTGAAGTTTTCTCTCTTCAGCTTCTCTTTGTTGCTGTATTCTTCTATCTTCAGCTTCTCTGTCCAACTGCATTTGCATCTTTTTCTCTTCAGCCTTCTGTGCCTTGGCGTATTGAGCAAGTGCAAACTCTTCCAATTTCTCACCAGTTTTGCCAAGGGATTTCCCTTGCTCAATAAAGACATCTAATGTAGACATTCTGTCTAATAATATGAGATCAGACCTGAAAAATTAAATAAATTACCTTATCCCAACCTCAATGGGAGACAAGTCTGTAATACTTGACTTGTATACTCACTTCACTTTATCTAACCCAATCTACGTGGAAGACAAGTCTTTTAATCAAAAACTTGTATAATCACCTTGTTTCTTTATAATAATAGGATCATAAATAACCTCTATCTGAAAAGTGCATCATATTAACAATAATAGTTCATGACCAAGTATATATATAGACTGTGTATGATAAATATGTATATGATAACAATACAAAGACAAGAATATAGAACAACCGAAAACGTTCGCAGAAGTCAAATGATAAATAAAGCTTAACTAAATCTAATGTTGTAAAAAATTACAATGATAACTGCGAAAAATCAAAACAAATGACAACACTGTTATAAACAAAAAGGTGTATAGAAATAAATGAAAGGAAGGAAGAGAGCAGACAATTACAAACAAAACCAATCAACAGTCAAAGAATGGAAAAAAATAACGAAAACGACACTAACACATCTCGTCACAGCTAAGAAAAAAAAAGAAAAGTAGCAACACACGTCGCTCGCAATTTCCGCTGTGGGAAATATGCACAGTCCCTACAGAAAACGCTCTCAGTAGAACCTCTGTCACGTGGTATATTCTAAAGGAGTCACCTTCCCAACCAACCCGCAAAACATACACACTAACACAATATGTAAACAAAAAACATGTGATATGTGAATACACAATAAAGAATGTGTGTAGAGGAAGGCTCAGTTGAACATAAATAAAGGCACAGTTTACTCCACAAACGGGCCACTTATCTTAAGCACAATCCTCAAACACCGGCAAAGATGCAGTACAATGTGGTACAACTGTAAACAACAATGGAAGACACCGTAACTTGACTACAGGTAGTGGTCTCCAAAGTGTAGCTACAAAAACATTCTCGACACCAGTTGAAACCGGAAGATCCAACGTCGATATGTTTGTAGAATAATATGTAAACAACAGTTTGACCTCCTGAGCTTTAACGTAAACAACGTGACTTGACAATATATGTCCATTGACGACTGTCAAAATGTAGAAAGTTGTTTATCTCCAACGTACAGCGTAAATGAAGCTCCTAAGTAGCTGTGGTCCATGAAGCATTATAAAGTGTTGACCTGCTTACCACTGTTCGCTGCGTATCTGTCAATCCACAATGTTATGTAGACACCCACGAATCTGGTCCACCAGATGTTAAAGACAGATGTAACAGTCAGTTGTGAAGATTAGTATAGCCCCATCAACTGGGCACCTGATGTAACAACCTGTTTTGCCGACTGTTTATTACCAGATGTTAAAGTCTGTTTGCTCGTGTGAGATCTGGTATTTGTGCCATGTTGAAGTGTCGCTGAGTAGGCGTGTCATTGATCACCAGGACAGTGTAACATGGACGTGAATCTAGGTCACCAGCGTGAGGCACTGCCAGGATGTAGTGCAGTCACACACACAAACAGCATACATGTTTTCTTAGGTGTGTAGAACAAATGATAAGATGTTGTAGTGAGTAGTGGTGTGTGTATACAGCAGATCGAGAACACGAAGTCGTATAGGCTCTTATTTAGGAACACACAAACTCACTCCACCACACGTAGAAGTCATAGATGTGGTTAATGCAGATGACTTTCTCTTCAACATTTATTACAGCAATAGTACGTTGACGGACAACACAGTCAGTACAACAAGGGACATGGACATTTCATGTGTAGTAATGCATATAACCATCGAGCATAATCAATCCTGCATAGCTCGTATGTATGATGCTAGTAACGTTGGCTTGATAATATATATATTTTCATACTGTAGCTCAGAGCCCCTGACTAAACGCGTCAGGTAGTCTTGTGACAAATATTGTCGCTTAATATCGAAGTCTGTGAACTTGTTGATAAAGTCAAGACTTCATCTGGCTTCTCTCGCCAGACACTTCTTCTTCTGCTCAAAGATATAGGCCGTAATGTCGGGCCTCATAATGATTGATGGGAGCCGCGCTAGCGTAGTGGTTACAACACCGCTCTGGCGACCGGGTGATACAGGATCAAACCCGGGCGACGGCATTTGAGAATTTTTCGTCGATCGGGATTTGGTCTGGATTAACTCGAGACCTGGCGAGGACATTTGAAGGAGTGTCGTCGACCAGGGACTGGCGGCTCCTGAGCCGACCCAGCTGCAATGGGTACCTCCGAAATTGGCGAGTATTTGCCTGAATGGCGAGGACACCTGTCTCTGTACAAGAAATAAAGGGATACTCACGTAAAATCAATGTCAGGTTAGACATAAATAATAACCTGAGATTTCGCCTCTAGTATTAGCGGGCGAACGAAAAAAAAAATAATGATTGATGAACAACTGTGTATTTTCATAGGCAGGCATTATCCTCCATACCAAAACATACCGCCATAATGCGGGTTTCATATAAATATACGTTCATTGTGCTTCTGTAAAGAAATTCGACGAATAGACTTAGTTAGCTATGTCAAGCACACATAATGGACTCTGGATCTCAAGAACTGTGAGCGCTACTCACAGGTTCATACTAAATGTTCTGCAATCTTGGCATAATAATAAAGTTTATTTTACCTTGGACAGAATCCGAGAAATACACAAATAACCACTGTCGTCATTCTAGACGGACAGAATAACTCTGGGGAGAATCACTGAAATCACAGTTACACTGAAGACTCTCTTTCCACCAGATAATGCAGAGAAGAAACAACGGACATCTTGTCCGGTCAGAAAACAGCTCATCACCCCCAGACGGAAGTCTTCTCGGTTCGCGCTAAAAAACTAGCGCATGCGTAGACAGAACAGATTTGAGAACAGTTAACCCCATCTTAAGACAGATCAACCACAAAGAATAAACACAGGGAAGATAACCCCAAATCAACCTGTCCCAGAGAGTTAACATACAGTTCTCTACCTTCGATCGTCAAAAGTATTAAATAGATTTACGTCTTATGAAACCGTCAAAAATGACAGCAACACTTGTGAAGACTCCCATGTGATAGAAGCTTTACTACTCTTCTATCTACATTTCTGCCAAGAGCAATCTGGTGTAAAGATAGACTCAATTGAAGCCTATAATGGATACTCTTGAGTTTTGGCCACTGTTGAACCACTACTGCAAAGCAGGGGAGGCAATACCGTCACACCCTATATATTAGAGGTCTTAATGAAACGTCCGTAACAACAATGAACCCAGGTTTTTGCAAAAATAGGGAAATTTAACACCCATTAAAAGAACGCTCGTTGCTATCTTTTCATGGTGACATTTAGGGAAAATACGGAAACGGCGCGCAATGCGACGTGAAAGCTGTTTGAAACACCCATGAAAAGAACAAACAGGCCTTTAATTAATTTTTGTCATGGTGCTTTGACCATTGACCATAAAGTCATGATAAATTTGACTGAAAAAATCTAACGAAGTAGAAATGAAATGGGAAGGATAGAAATAACGACATGAGAATTAATGACGTCATCAAGACATGCATCAGACAGAGCACAATATAATTACTTACCTCCTCCCCCGCGTCATGTTTTGGCGAGTTACTTGCTCGAATATCCTAAATATAACCATCAGAGGTTGAACAGAATTATTTTTCTTCATTACTTACTTAAAAAAAAAATAATGCCGTAAGTAAACAAATTAAATGAACTATTTAGTCGAAAATTATAGACACAATATATCCTTATTATAACCCATCAGAGCTTGATAAGGAGAGCTTTCTTTGCTAATGGCTAATTACAGTATACAACAAGAACTAAAATTAATGTATAAGGATCAATGATGGTGTGAGGATAAGGGGTGGTCTGATGGGGTGCTTGTGTGGATGATGGCAGATAATTTATAAATGGTGGATTTGGTGTAATCTCAAACACCCCTAGGCTTTCTCACTCCTTTTGTCCTTGTTAACAGCAGGGCAGTTATGAGAAACTTTACTTTGTTTTTTTCCCGTTATTTTTTGTTTGTTTTTTATTTTTATTGTTTCTTTGTTTCTTGAAATGGTAGGTCACACACATACGCAATTTTGGTTTTGATGCACTCTATTTGGACTGAGTGGACGGGGGAAGAAGTTACTATATTGTCTTGAATTTATTACACTATATTTCCTAATTATAACCCATCGAGGGCTGAACGGGATACTTTGTTTTAAAAAAAAATGCTAATGGAAAGAAAACAAAAAGCCAGCCGTGTATGATTCTCTCAAAGGCTGAGCTTTAACAGTCACGTGATCATCTGAGCCGGCGTTCCGCAGACGACTAAAAAAATACTGAATGGCCTCTATATCAGTGGCGTAACTACCTCTCGGATCGTATCGGACATACTGACCTGATACAAATTTGTTGAAGGCGTTTGTTCCGTTGGGAGCTGAAGCGTAGGGATGATGAAGTAAGCAGTTACATTTTTTATACATATTTGCCTTATATTGATTATAGTTATTTGTTGTGCTCATAATTAGGGCGCAACTTTAATTTGTGACTCGGAGTCTCATACATTGTGTCTACGCCACTGCCATATAACAACTTATGTATGTGAACATAAACATTGAAGAACAAAAAAAAAAAAAAACCATGTTGAAACAGTGACCTATAGCCATTGCTAGTAGGCACTGGCTCATGTTCCAGAATGGATTAAGAGGGTTACTAATAATTAAGTTCGAGTTAACTCCAGTAACAATTTTTAATGCCGTACTTTGACTTGAGTTGCACGAGATTTGAAAAAAAACAAAACAGAACACATAACCATTCTAAATCCACAGAACCAGTTGTGTGCTTTCTGTGTGCTTCCTATCAGACGTGCGTACAAGACTCTGTGCTGACAAATAAATGGCTTTGCTGGTAAATGTCTGAAGTGAAACCACGACGTATGCAGTCAGTTACACAGGCTGGTTTAATAAGCTTTTAACAGAAATGTTTCACTTACTTTACTTTTTTTCCTTCGACTGTTACCGCGAAACGTGGTGAAGAGATGGCGTTATTGAGCCAGTTGTCGCATTGGGTTCTGTAAGCGAGTGTTGTTGTAGAATGTGTGTAATGTTGTCTTATCTATTTGCCTTGTAAGTCTTCCTCGTGCCTTGAAACCAGATCTTCTACAGTTGTAAGAGCGTACTGGTAATTCAACGGGCTCCATTCTCATGAAATGGGCAAGCCCTTAATTTTCTTTCTCTTTGTCTTAAACATCTCAGACTCACTTGATTGATTTTCCTGCCCATTGCTTTGGTCAGAGACCATGTGTGACAGTGATGGTTGGTAAGATTATACTATTTATCAGCTGTCACTTAGTTTCCACACTGATGTTTGAGTAGTGGTGACAGTTGGCTTTTTTGACATCTTGTTTCAATTTCTCTTTTCATTTTCAGTAAAAATGCTTACTAGATAATTGAACTCTGGAACCTTTTGTTGTTGTTGGCATGTAGGCTTATTGTTAAGTGGGCCGGACGTTATGGTGATATTCATAGTCTCTGTCTTTGAAGTTTTGATGATTCTGGTGTATCTTCTACAGGTTGAATTAAGTGTATTTCTGTGTATTTGCAGTTGTTTTTCATCTTCCTATGGGCCGTTCACAAATTTCATAAGGCTGGTTTGACTTTTTCAAACACCCCACCTCACCCCGTAACATGTGCGCAACAAACCCACAACATTTCAGAGCCCCCACCGTACCAAAGCGTAACATCTTGGGCCACCCCCTTGCGTTAAGTAATTTGATGCCTGCAAATAATGTAATATTGGGACCTCCATTTGTTCATACCTCTTACATTTTAACAAGAAATGTTCTATTTTATTGTCTTGAACATATCCTGCTCAGTAAGGTTCTTCTATTCTGAAATTGTTCAAATTCGCATCAACTAGAATTGGCAGTAATGTCTCCAAGTAATGTAGGTCCACTAAGAGATCCATGTAGTTGCTGCGGGCGTCTGAAGAAATAAGGAAATGATAGGCCGACTGCTGCACCCTCTGGCATGCCGTACTAGTATGAGGTTGTGCATGGGCCTGGCAACCTTACTTACTTACTTAGTTGTTCCCCTTCTACTGTGAGGTGTAGAGGTTTGGAAGAGAGAGCGCCAGACTATCCTGTCAGCTGTCTTCCTCCTGGCCTGGTTCCATTCTAGTCCTCGGTCCTTCAAAGATTGTCTAATGTTGTCCTCCCAGCGGACTTTGGGTCGTCCTGGAGGTCTGGATCCCTGTCTCTTAGTTTCCCATGCTTGTCGTGGTAGCCGATCTTCTCCCATTCTGCAGACATGGCCAAACCATCTTAGTTGGGACTGTTCTACTTGGGTCTGCAGGGGGTGGGATTTTAGGCTTTGACGTATCATCTGGTTGCGGACCATGTCTCTTCTTGTTACTTCAACCACCTTCCTCAGATACCTCATTTCTGAGGTTTGGATCTGGCTTTTGTGGGTTGTAGTCATTGCCCATGACTTGTATCCATACGTCAAGACTGGGACATAGGTGGAGCTGTATACAGCCATCTTCGTCTTCTTACCAACTTCTCTTTTGCTGAGGAATCCTCGATTTATGGCCTGAAAAAGTCTCCCAGCTGCTGCTCTTCGGGTAGCCAACTCTTCTTTGATGCCTCCTTTCCGGTCTATGACAGCTGCAAGGTATTTAAAGCGGTCGACCTGCTCCTCCTCATCATGTAAAACAAATTGCTACAAAAGCCACAGTGGCAGGAGCATGTGAGTGCTTGGTGCAGGGTTCCTACAAGGGCCTGAGCCTCAGTGGTGGTGGTTGCATGCTCTGTAAGGAGCAGCTAGAAAAATGGTGATGATAATGTTGTGGACGTCGTATAATTGCTATCAGACATCTGTGAGAATGTAAGTGCAAATTAGACAAGACAAGAGCAAAATAAGCTTTGTTATGAAACATAACATTTGAGGAGGCAAAGAAAGAGTTTTATCAGAATCAGATACAGAAACAAAAGGGATGTTCAGCATCCAGGTCACACACAAAATGAGAACAAGTGGTAATCTTCAGACTTCGTACGGGCCACAACAGATGGGATATCATCTATTTAATAAGCTAAAGATAGGAACTACCGATGAGTGTAATTGTGGCACTGATAAAATGACTGCTGAACATCTGCTTCACAGATGCCCAACATATGCGGAACAGAGAAAGCACATATAGCCGACACCAGTACTATTCATGGAAAAGCTCTACGGAGATTCAAATAGCCTCAAACTGGCTACTGCTTTCTTTGAAAACATTCAAGCAGACGTCTGAGAGTGGACGAAGATGAAGAAGAAGTTATGAAATTATTATTGGTTAATTAACCTGTTAATGTAAGATAGCTCAGAGTTTGAACAGGTACATTTTTTCTATTGCTGTTCTCATAGACATTTAAGCATTTTTGAAATTTAGCATTTTAATTGAAGGCTGGTTTAAAGACAGAAAATTGTTATTGCAAAATTATACAACTTGACCTGAAGTAGAGGTAGAGAACTTTCAAAGTGCAATTTTTGATCACAGCAAATGTGTCTGACAATACACCGGGACATGGCAAAGATGTTGAGAACAAATGTAGATAATGATAGCAAGATTGTACTGGAAGAAACACTACTACAAGTTGTAGAATCATGTATCTCGGCAGCAGTATTGACAAAGTTGAAGGGACAGACAGTAATATTAAAATAAAAATACAAAAGGCTAGCGGAACTTTGATTGCATTGGGAAATATATGGAGATCACGAGAAATCAAGTATAACACAAAAATAAGAATCTTCAAATCAGATATCAAGTCAGTCCTATTGTATGGCTCTGAGACATGGAGAACAACAAAAACAACAACCAAAAAGCTACAGACTTTTATAAACGGGTGCTTGAGTAGAATAGATGGACTGAAATGGTATGACAAAGTCACAAATGTGGAATTGATGACAAGAACCAGACAAGTGCCAATGGAACAAGAGTTGAGAAGAAGACGCTGGCGATGGATAGGACACACATTGAGGAAACCTGTTGATAGCATTACAAGGCAGTCCTTGTTCTGGAATTCCCAGTGTAATAGAAGCAGAAGTATACAAAAACACAGAGAGAAGAGAACTGGAAATGAAAATGGTGAGGAAGACATAGAAAGAACTGGAGCGGAAGGTACAGGACAGGTGAACTTAGCTTGTGATTGTTGTAGGCCTATTCTCTATGGGGAGCTAAAGGATATTATGTGATGGAAGTGCATCATGGTTTAAATCTTCAACAGATTTGTTGTAGTTAATTTGGACATTTATGTTACTTACACAAATTGTTCTTGTAATATCCTGTTTCATTTTTCTCTTCAGTTTATTTGATTCAGGTAAGTGTATTGTGTTTGTTGTTGCTTGTGTAGCTGTTATATCTGTGTAGCTAAAGTTGTTGCTGTGATGATAGAGAAACTATAGAGATTTTTGCATCTGATCATCAGAATTAGTACCCAGTTGGACAAGTGTTTTGGTCCATAGATATTTAGTGCTGTGTTGTTATGCCAGCTTTTACGACTGTCATTGCTGTTACTATATCAGCTGTTATTAGTGATACATTAGTGTAGGTTCACTTGATCTTTTCTTGGTAATGATTATGAGATGGCTGTGCAGTATCGGAGTCTTGGTGTTCCTTATGCCAAGTTTTTTTTAAGTTATTTTTTTTTAAATTACTGATGATGATAATGTAATTATTGCTGTTGTTATGGTATCTTATTTTTGTTATCTTGTAACACCTTTTATCTTTAATGTTTATACTTCTAACAACTGCCAACAATTTTAAAAACAGTTCTAATACAAGGTTGAAGATGTACTCTTAATACAAATGATTTAAACATGGCAATCAAGCATATGCTTTGTCACTAATAAAAAAATTGTTTTTTAAAAAGTCCATTATTTATTCTGTTTATATTGTTGAAAGGACAGCCAGTAATATCAGAATATAAGAATACGAAAGACAAGAGAAGCTTTCATTGCATTGGGAAATGTATGGAGATAAAAAAAAAAATCAATTCCAACACAAAAATTAGAATCTTCAATCCAGATGTCAAGTCAGTCTTATTGTATGGCTGTGAAACATGGAGAACACTAAAAACAACAGCCATAAAGCTATAGACTTTCATAAGTGGATGTTTGTAAAGGATTAAAGGGGTTTGACAAGATCACTAATGTGGATAGGACACACGTTCAGGAAAACTGTTGATAGAATACCAGGCAGCGCTTCTTCTGGCATCCCCAGGGTAAGAGATGCAGAAGTAGACTAAAAAAAAAAAAACACATTGAAGTGAGAACTGAGGACTGATGTGAAAATGATGAAGAAGAAGCTGATGGTGCGGGACAGGAAGACTTGGTTTGTTGAGGGCATGTGTTCCTTGGGAAACTGAAGGGTGGTCATGATTCTTTATATTTAATGTCATCAAACGATGAAGGTAAAACAGAAGGGTTTTACATGCTGGTTTGACATGCTGGTTTGACATGCTGGTTTTACTTGCTGGTTTTACATTTACTGACAGTCATAATGTTACAAACACTTTATCAACTTTATACATTTTTTTGTTTCATTAAAGGAGTGTGCCATCTTTTGGCCAGACACCCTCTTCAATTATAGACATGTCATTTGGTTATATTGAGGCACAGTCGCCATACAAAAAAGGCACCTCTTGTCTTAGACTCTTGAGCAGTGTTAACAAGTAAAATAGCCCTGATAAGGACTACTAGTGCTTATCAGCCAGCTTTGTGTAACCCATAAGCAGCATTGCTGGTCTTCACTTGTTGTCTTGACAACAAAAACAGATGAAAACAGTGGATTAGGACTAACACCAGAATCAAAGAAACATTAAGGGGCTATAGAAAGACATTAAGATGTCTGCAGTTTTTATTTCAGAAATGGCTATTGTAGGATTGACCTGCCTTGTCTGGGGTTGTACATGACTGTTTTGTCATCTTATCATTGTAGGATCGACCTGCCTTGTCTGGGGTTGTACATGACTGTTTTGTCATCTTATCATTGTAGGATTGACCTGCCTTGTCTGGGGTTGTACGTGACTGAATGTTTTGTCATCTTATCATTGTAGGATTGACCTACCTTGTCTGGGGTTGTACATGACTGTTTTGTCATCTTATCATTGTAGGATTTACCTACCTTGTCTGGGGTTGAACATGGCTGAATGTTTTGTCATCTTATCATTGTAGGATTGACCTGCCTTGTCTGGGGTTGTATGTGACTGAATGTTTTGTCATCTTATCATTGTAGGATTGACCTACCTTGTCTGGGGTTGTACATGACTGTTTTGTCATCTTATCATTGTAGGATTGACCTGACTTGTCTGGGGTTGTACATGACTGTTTTGTTGTCTTATCATTGTAGGATTGATCTGCCTTGTCTGGGGTTGTACAGGACTGTTTTGTCATCTTATCATTGTAGGATTGACCTGCCTTGTCTGGGGTTGTACTTACTAACTTAGTCTTTCAACTTCTACCGTGAGGTGTAGAGGTTTGGAAGAGAGAGTGCCAGACTATCCTATCGGCTGTCTTCCTCCTGGCCTGGTTCCATTCTAGTCCTCAGTCCTTCAAAGATTGTCTAATGTTGTCCTCCCAGTGGACTCTGGGTTGTCCTGGGGGTCTGGATCCCTGGCTCTTTGTTTCCCATGCTTGTCGTGGTATCCGATCTTCTCCCATTCTGCAGACATGGCCAAACCATCTTAGTTGGGACTGTTCTACTTGAGTCTTCAGGGGGTGGGATTTTAGGCCTTGACGTATCATCTGGTTGCGGATCATGTCTCTTCTTCTTACTTCAACCACCTTCTTCAGATACCTTCTTCTTCTTCTTGCGATCGCATCTTTGATGTTTACACCGTCAGACGAGTTCTCATGATGAATTCGACTGTTGTTTGAAGTTCCTCTTTAGCTCCATATAGCTTTGAGTTTAGTGTTGAGTCATTGGGCCAGTATATCTTTCTTAACTGGTCATACAGAGGACAATCCTGTAGAACATGCTCAGCAGTTTGTTCGTTTAATCCACATGTGCACAGTGGTGAAGCAGACAATCGTAGCTTGTGCATGTGTTTATTCAGTTTGTTATGCCCTGTCCTGAGGCGAAAAATAGTTATCTGTTCCTGCCGGTCGAGAGTGTGATAGTCGTCTTTGGGTTGGTTCTGTTCTCTTCTGATAGTCTGGATAGCTCTCTTTTTCTCAAAGTATGAGACTTCATTATCTTCTTGTTCACATTCTCCTCCCTTTTTTGCAAGTTTATCTGCCTTTTAATTTCCGGGTACACCACAATGAGATGGTACCCACTGAAGTATGGTTCTCTTTTTGGCAGCTACCTTGTTTAGTTCATTTCTCAGATGCGGGAGTTTACCACCCTTGAGAGCTTGCAGGACAGACAGTGCATCTGTGAGGATGACTACCTGGTGGCAGTCAGAGTTGGTGTTATAAATCATATTTGCAGCTTGCTCTAGAGCTTGAACCTCAGCTGTATAGTTGGAACAGAATTTACCAGTGGGAATGTGCCTAGTCTCATAGTGGTTGTCAGGATATGAGATAAAGATACCAGCACCTCCATTCCTAACAGCATTAGTTGCTGATCCATCTGTATAGGCATGTATCCATGATTGATTGGGATAGCTTTCTTGGATCATACTCAATGTAGCAGTTCGTTTTTGCAGATCATTATACTCACATCCACTTGTGAGACCACTGACTGATGTATTAATTTGGAGGGCATTGCTGGCCTGCTCCCATGGTACAGGGTATAGGGTGGGCTTCAGTGGTGTTGTCTTCATGGATAGATCTTCTTGATGCTGTCTTTTAAGTCTTTTTCCCCGATGCACAAAGCTGCTACGCTTTAGACGTCCCAATGCCAGATCATCTAGTCTTGCCTTCATTGGGTGCGTTGGCATACTGTTGTACTTTTCCATCTGGATCATGGTTTTTGTGTCTCTTCTATGGGACAATGTCTGTAATCCAGCAACCTTCTGCATCTCTGATATTGGTGTAGTTTTCATGGCTCCTGTAATGTCTTCTTCTTCTTCTTGCGATCGCATCTTTGATGATTACACCGTCAGACGAGTTCTCATGATGAATTCGACTGTTGTTTGAAGTTCCTCTTTAACTCCATATAGCTTTGAATTTAGTGTTGAGTCATTGGGCCAGTATATCTTTCTTAACTGGTCATACAGAGGACAGTCCTGTAGAACATGCTCAGCAGTTTGTTCGTTTAATCCACATGTGCACAGTGGTGAAGCAGACAATCGTAACTTGTGCATGTGTTTATTCAGTTTGTTATGCCCTGTCCTGAGTCGAAAAATAGTTATCTGTCCCTGCCGGTCGAGAGTGTGATAGTCGTCTTTGGGTTGGTTCTGTTCTCTTCTTATAGTCTGGATAGCTCTCTTTTTCTCAAAGTATGTGACTTCATTATCTTCTTGTTCACATTCTCCTCCCTTTTTTGCAAGTTTATCTGCCTTTTCATTTCCGGGTACACCACAATGAGATGGTACCCACTGAAGTATGGTTCTCTTTTTGGCAGCTACCTTGTTTAGTTCATTTCTCAGATGCGGGAGTTTACCACCCTTGAGAGCTTGCAGGACAGACAGTGCATCTGTGAGGATGACTACCTGGTGGCAGTCAGAGTTGGTGTTATAAATCATATTTGCAGCTTGCTCTAGAGCTTGAACCTCAGCTGTATAGTTGGAACAGAATTTACCAGTGGGAATGTGCCTAGTCTCATAGTGGTTGTCAGGATATGAGATAAAGATACCGGCACCTCCATTCCTAACAGCATTAGTTGCTGATCCATCTGTATAGGCATGTATCCATGATTGATCGGGATAGCTTTCTTGGATCATACTCAATGTAGCACTTCGTTTTTGCAGATCATTATACTCACATCCACTTGTGAGACCACTGACCGACGTATTAATTTGGAGGGCACTGCTGGCCTGCTCCCATGGTACAGGGTATAGGGTGGGCTTCAGTGGTGTTGTCTTCATAGATAGGTCTTCTTGATGCTGTCTTATAAGTCTTTTTCCCCGATGCACAAAGCTGCTACGCTTTAGACGTCCCAATGCCAGATCATCTAGTCTTGCCTTCATTGGGTGCGTTGGCATACTGTTGTACTTTTCCATCTGGATCATGGTCTTTGTGTCTCTTCTATGGGACAATGTCTGTAATCCAGCAACCTTCTGCATCTCTGTTATTGGTGTAGTTTTCATGGCTCCTGTAATGAGCCTGAGAGCTTGATTTTGCACCTTGTCCAAGGACTGCAGATGTGAGTTAGCAGCTGATGACCATGCTGCTGAGCTAAACTCTAAGTGTGGTCTTATTACTCCACTATAAATCTTCTTTAGATTTCGTTCATTTGCTCCCCAGTTGGTACCTGCCAATTTTCTGAGTATGCCTAGTCGTCTTCGGGCCTTTCCTTCTGCATTTTCAATATGCTTATTCCATGTAAGCCTTTGGTCAAATGTCACCCCAAGATAGGTGGGGTAGCTTTCTTCCTTGATAACGGTTGTCCCTAGGTGTATGTTAGCTGATTTGTCCTTGGGGGCGAGGGAGAACAGTGTTGTGGAGGTTTTGTCTGTGTTTATTGTGATAAGCCATTTCTCTGCCCATGACACTAGCATGTCTGCTGCCCGCTGCATTCTATAATTTGCTGTGGTGACGTTTTCATCAGCGCACCAGAGTACTAGGTCATCTGCATATAAGGCAGCTTTCACTCCTGCGAGGAGATCTTTCACCAGGTCATTGATGTAAACAAGGAAGAGTGTTGGGGAAATTACTCCTCCTTGAGGTACCCCCTGATGGAGCAACACTTTTCTGCTCTGCAGACCGTCAAGAGTGACTCTAGTTCTCCTGTTATGCAAGTATGACTGGATCCATTTCATCATGTTGCCTTGGATTCCACTTCTCCTAAGTTTTGCAATAAGGCCATCTTTCCACACCTTGTCAAAGGCCTGCTTGAAGTCGGCCCAGATCATTAGGACCTTTTTCTTCTCCTGGAAGGCATCTTCTATTGCTTGAGACAAGTAAGTAACTTGGTCTTCTATACTGTAGCATTCTCTAAATCCAGCTTGTTCCGGCACCAGGATCTGCTCAGACTCTAAATACCATTTCAATCTGTGGTTGACTATTCGCTCCATAGTCTTCCCAACACAGCTTGTGAGACTGATTGGCCGGTAACTTGCAGCCTCGGTCTTACATTTCCCTTTCTTTAGTATGGATATTGTGATGGCTTCTCTCCATACTTGGGGTACCGTTCCTTTCAACCAGCTGTGGTTGAATATCTCAAGCAGTTTTGTCTTTGCTGCTGAGCTCAGATTTACTAGCATTTCGTTGCTGATTTTGTCTGGGCCGGGTGACTTTTGAAACTTAAGCTTGGAAATAGCGTTCTGTAGTTCTCCTAGTGTGATGGGTTCCCTCATTGGGGCAGGAGTATCTGTTTGTCCCATGGTTGCCAGTATTTCTTTTCTTATCTCTCTCTGATGGTCTATGTTAATGGGTAAGTTGCTTTCTGAACTGTATCTTCTAGCAAACAGGTCTGCAGCTTGTTTTCCTCTGAAAAGTTTGCCACCTTCATCCAATGTGATAGTCTGCCTAGGTGAGGAACGCTCTTCATTTAGAGACTTGACTAATCTCCAAAGTTTCCTGCCGTCTTTCTCAAGGTTCAGCGATGCCGTTTTAGTTCTCCAGCTTTTCCGTTTTTCTTCTAGCTTTGTTCTCTGAAACTCTGCTACAGCCTTTTTCCATTTGTTGTGAGTTTCAAGTGAAGGCTGAGACTCTGCATCCTTTCTAGCCCTGTCCATAGCTTCCTGACGTTCTTGGAGTGTGCTGGACCAGTATGGTATGTAGTTACGCCGGCATCCTTTGGGAATGGTTTCTTTTGCAGCTTGTAGTATGCATCTGTTGAAGTCTTTTACTACTTCATTAATGTCTCTGTTCTGTACCTTGAGGGTAGACAGCAGCGTGTTTACCTGATGCCTGAATAAACCCCAGTTGGCTTTTTTGTAGTTCCATCTTGTAATGGCTGGGCCTGTACTGAGAGTTGCACTCTGGACAGTAAGAAAGATTGGGCGATGGTCGCTTCCCCCTAGTTGGTCTCCTACTTCTCTACTAATAGATCCAGCTATATCTGGGGTGGCAAAGGCAAGATCTGGTGTTGAAGTTGTGTGCCATCCTCTGGAGTAGAAGGTAGGAGTATCTGTGGCATTATTGACTAGGCTTAGGGAGTGATCATCTTGCCATGTTTCAACCTCTTCACCTCTGTGATCTAGATGGTTATAGCCCCAGCTCTGGGAGTGGCTATTAAAGTCTCCAACTGCTATAAAGTTGGTGGCTGGTACCTGTATAGAGCTGAGACTCAGGGGTTTGTTGTTTGGACAGTAATAGTTCAGGAGTTCTATTTCCATCTTGTCTACCTTTATCTGCAACAGCTGATATTCTGCTCCATCCATGTAGGTTTTCCTTTCGTGTGCATGAATATTATTCCTTACAAGGGTAAGTACTCCTCCTTTTCGTCTATCTTGTCTGTCGGATCTGAAGCATTGATATCCCCTTATTTTAAAGGTTTGATCTGCTTTCAAGTGAGTCTCTTGGATACAGCAAACACTGACTTGCTTCTCATACAAGATGTTTTCCAGCTCTGTCTTTTTGCTGTATCCAGCCTGCTTGCTGTTCACTCCCTCTGCATTCCAGTGCATCATGACAAGTGGCACTCTGGGTTTCTCTTTTTCTGTTTTGTTTCGGTCAGTAGTTCTCCTCCGCCGTCTGCTGACTCCACAAGACGGTCTAGAGGGTCCTCCAGTAGCTGAGGGTGGGCTCTGTCGAGGCTCAGAGCCCGGCACTGCACCTGCTTGGTGGAGCTCCACAGGGCGAGCACCAGTACAAGATTTATTTGACGGTGTACTCATCCATAAAAAAAAAGCGAGTTGCGTGATACTGTGGTTTCCGGTGTGCCTTCTGGCCCAGTATCTACGACTTTAGCACCTCTTCAACGGGAGAGTGGGCTCATCCCTAATCTGTTTATGTTCCCTGTAGTAGACTATTCGCAAGCAGCCTGGGGGTGTCACTGCTCTACGCGGACCTTGTTTACCGAGGCGGCGTCCGAGCTCGTATGGTGAAAATATGGTTGCATTATCTTCAAAACAGACCTGTCTTTCCCGTGGCTTTTCTGCCATCCTGCAACTTTGAGTTAGGGAGTTCTGAGCTCCAGTCTCTTTCCCAGGCATTTTATCCTGGCCTGGCACGCATACAGAGGACCCCACTTCTGGTTCTAAGTTAGCAGTTGGGGATAGGTGGGGTGGCACACTGTGCATTCCCCGTCATCCAGGGGGGCTCTCCAACTATGCAGAGCTTGCACAATGCTGTGCTCTGGTTCTGGGCTCTCCCAAGGAATCCTCACGTCCTGCACAGAGCCACTTCCAGATACCCACCACCTGCCATCTCTCCATTGTAGAGATCTCCTGCATGCGGCCATCCAGTCAAGAGCCAGTATTAAGTCTGGTGCCCAAGTGATCCCCCCAAGCTCAGTGTGCAATGCTGGGTTCTCATCATGCTGCAACACAGGGGGGATTGTGATGCTCAGCCATCTCTCTCAACTCTGCACTGATAAGTGACATCGGGGGCTTAACTGTGCCTCAGTACTGGGAGGCCCAGTTTCCGGGTACACCACACACAGCCAATTGAGGCAACGGTCGTCGTGGGCGTGTCTTCAGTGGGGAAGTTGTGGAGTCTTCCTGTCCATGTTCTTGCACATCCTAACACTGCCCGCAAGACATCGAAGGTTTGGAGAGTGGCCTTCTCTGCTTTTTTGAGCTGGGGTGGGCTCCCCGGGCAAGTCTCGATGGGGATCGGGACGTGTCCACGCGCCAGTGGGCCCAGCATTGGCCGCATCTGATGAAGGACTTGCTGTGCCAGGTTTGAGTTAGTAAATTCCAACTTTGTCATCTTCATGGCATTGTGATGCTGGGGTGCCTGTGGATTTCCTACCGCCCCGGGTAGAGCCAGAAGTGTACTGTGCCAGCTCTGGGGGAGATAAAGGGGGTGTTTCTGCATCTCCTTGTGATACGTAGCCAAGGTAGGGCTCACAGTGCTCTTTCCCCGCCACCAAATTGCCTACTGGTTACACCGAGTTCTCCGAGGCTCTAGGCATGTGACCAAGAGTTGAAGACAATAGGATCGTCACGTCCTGAGTCTCTGTGCCTGTATGATGGGTTCCGATCTTCAGGGAGCAGTCCACACTCATTCCCACTCCCAAGACTTGTTCAGTATCCATCTGGCTCCTTCCCACCCACAGAGGGCGTGTACGGTGTAGTGCACCGGTTTTATTATCGAGGTTTGCTCCTCTAGATCCGTTGTGTTTAGCCTGAGGATTCGCACCCTCAGTTACCAGGACTACCTCGAGGAGTGTGTGGCTCTTCACCACGCACAACGATCTTGGGGTATGAGAGGTTTTGCTAGGCCAAGAGACTAACACCGCAATGGTCGCTCCTTTCATGAACAAGAATTCACTAGGCCTAGGGTGAAGCAAGGGGGGAAACCCACTACCCACAACACCAGCACATCATACCCCCTGTCTGTAAAAGACTTTGCCCCTTCAGATACCTCATTTCTGAGGTTTGGATCTGGCTTTTATGGGTTGTAGTCATTGCCCATGACTTGCATCCATATGTCAAGACTGGGACATAGGTGGAGCGGTTTACAGCCATCTTCGTTTTCTTACCAACCTCTCTCTTGCTGAGGAATCCTCGATTTATGGCCTGAAAAAGTCTCCCAGCTGCTGCTTTTCGAGTGGCCAACTCGTCTTTGATGCCTCCCTTTCGGTCTATAATAGCTCAGAGATATTTAAAGTGGTCGACCTGCTCCAGGACCTGTTCTCCCAGCTTAATCTGATGTCTTCTTTCTTCTCGTGATATCACCTTGGATTTTGTTTTAGAGCTGCTTATGACCATCCCTCTCTTCTCCAGCTCTTCCTTCCAGATTTGCAGGTTGGATTGGAGATGTGCCTCTGATTTAGCAATCAGGGCAACATCATCAGCAAATGCCAGCTCTGAAATACATACCTGTCTCATCTTCCAGTACCCCACTGAATACTTTCTTGTTATCTCCTTACATGCATTGATGACATTGTCCATGAGGAGAATGAAAAGATAAGTTGACAGGATATCACCTTGTCTTACACCAGTGGTGGTCCTGAACTCTTCTGACTTATGGTTTGCTGTCCTCACATAATTTCTGCAAGACTTGTAGAAGCTCTGTATAGCATGAATCAGAGGTGCTGGAATGTTCTTCCTTGCCAAACAGTCCCAAAGTTTGCTCCAGGGGACCCTGTGAAATGCCTTTTCCAGATCTATGAAACAAAGATGGATCTCACTCTTATACTCAAGGGCCTTTTCACTCAGCTGTCTGAGTA
This sequence comes from Oreohelix idahoensis, assembly GCA_024509875.1. Classification (NCBI taxonomy): domain Eukaryota; kingdom Metazoa; phylum Mollusca; class Gastropoda; order Stylommatophora; family Oreohelicidae; genus Oreohelix; species Oreohelix idahoensis. Next base: position 528,080 of record JAMPIV010001437.1, read on the forward strand.
TGAAGATTAGGTCTTGAGTACTTCGGTTTGCTCGGAATCCGCACTGGACCTCATCCAATTGTGGCTCAGCTAGGCGTCGGAGTCTCTACTCTAGGATTATAGAATAGATTTTACCAGGGACACTGAGAAGGGATATGCCTCTGTGGTTTCCACACTGCCGATTGTCACCCTGTTTGAAAATTGGTGTTATGATGGCAATCTCCCAATCCTTTGGTATAGTCTTGTTGCACCACACTGCCTGTAGGACCCTTAAGAGTAATAGGTCGCCTGATGCTTCCATGTACTTAACCATTTCTGGTGTTATACCAATCATGCCCTGCTGCTTTGCCCATCTTGATTTTCTCCAGTGCTGCCTTCAGTTCTTCCATCTTTATGTCATCTTCATCTTCATTTGTTTCCTCTTCTGTGCTAGTGGTCTGGGGTTATACATGACTGTTTTGTCATCTATCATTGTAGGATTGACCTGCCTTGTCTGGGGTTGTACATGACTCAATGTTTTGTCATCTTATCATTGTAGGATTGATCTGCATCTGTCTGGGGTTGTACATGACTCAAGGTTGATTGACTTGCCTTGTCTGGGGTTGTACATGTCTCAAGGTTGATTGACCTGCCTTGTCTGGGGTTTTACTTGGCTCAAGGTTGATTGACCTACCTTGTCTGGGGTTGTACATGACTCAAGGTTGATTGACCTGCCTTGTCTGGGGTTGTACTTGACTCAAGGTTGATTGACCTACCTTATCTGGGGTTGTACGCTACTGTTTTGTCATGTTATCATTTTCCTTATCGATCCTTGTGGAGCATGGGGCCCCTCACCACATGTGGTTCTCCTTGCAGGAAGGCTACACCAAACATTGACATGTTGTTACAACAGTGGTTTCTGTAACAATTAGTTTGACAGGATGAGGCTGCCAGCCTCATGCACAATCTTGTATAAGTCACGTCACCTTATATGACATGCCTGAGTCAACAGTCTTGTATAAGTCACCTTATATGACATGCCTGAGTCAAAAGTCTTGTATAAGTCACCTTATGTGACATGCCTGAGTCAACAGTCTTGTATAAGTCACCTTATGTGACATGCCTGAGTCAACAGTCTTGTATAAGTCACCTTATGTGACATGCCTGAGTGAACAGTCTTGTATAAGTCACCTTATGTGACATGCCTGAGTGAACAGTCTTGTATAAGTCACCTTATGTGACATGCCTGAGTGAACAGTCTTGTATAAGTCACCTTATGTGACATGCCTGAGTCAACAGTCTTGTATAAGTCACCTTATGTGACATGCCTGAGTCAACAGTCTTGTATAAGTCACCTTATGTGACATGCCTGAGTCAACAGTCTTGTATAAGTCACCTTATATGACATGCCTGAGTCAACAGTCTTGTATAAGTCACCTTATGTGACATGCCTGAGTCAACAGTCTTGTATAAGTCACCTTATGTGACATGCCTGAGTCAACAGTCTTGTATAAGTCACCTTATGTGACATGCCTGAGTCAACAGTCTTGTATAAGTCACCTTATGTGACATGCCTGAGTCAACAGTCTTGTATAAGTCACCTTATGTGACATGCCTGAGTCAACAGTCTTGTATAAGTCACCTTATGTGACATGCCTGAGTCAACAGTCTTGTATAAGTCACCTTATGTGACATGCCTGAGTCAACAGTCTTGTATAAGTCACCTTATGTGACATGCCTGAGTGAACAGTCTTGTATAAGTCACCTTATATGACATGCCTGAGTGAACCGTCTTGTATAAGTCACCTTATATGACATGCCTGAGTGAACAGTCTTGTATAAGTCACCTTATATGACATGCCTGAGTCAACAGTCTTGTATAAGTCACCTTATATGACATGCCTGAGTCAACAGTCTTGTATAAGTCACCTTATGTGACATGCCTGAGTCAACAGTCTTGTATAAGTCACCTTATATGACATGCCTGAGTCAACAGTCTTGTATAAGTCACCTTATATGACATGCCTGAGTCAACAGTCTTGTATAAGTCACCTTATATGACATGCCTGAGTCAACAGTCTTGTATAAGTCACCTTATATGACATGCCTGAGTCAACAGTCTTGTATAAGTCACCTTATATGACATGCCTGAGTCAACAGTAGTCCCAATCTTTGTCTCCTCAACTAAATATAGCTTTTTCGTAGTCTGCATTATCTTTAATTGTCTTAACTTCTGCAGCACGATTTTACCCTTTCGGCAGTAATCGAGGGGACAAAACATTAGCTCTAGACATAGAAGACGCAGCAGCAGAGATTTATATCGAGTCTTCTATTCCTTATGGCGAAGATCTGGTGGACACACTTTGGGTGAGTTCAACTTGTCATGACATTCTGAGTTTATATAGACACAGCTATGTTTAGCTGTTTTCTGACCAGCATTTATGACTGTTGTGTCGTCATGCCTGGAGGTGCAAATGCAAAAAATAAATATGCTCTGCCTCACCAGTCCTCACCAGCAGTTATAGAAGTAGCTGTAGCAGTTATAGAAGTAGCTGAAGCAGTTATAGAAGTAGCTGTAGCAGTTATAGAAGTAGCTGAAGCAGTTATAGAAGTAGCTGTAGCAGTTATAGAAGTAGCTGAAGCAGTTATAGAAGTAGCTGGAGCAGATATGGAAGCAACCATAGCAGTTAGATAAGTAATATAGCTGTTATAGAAGTAGCTGCAGCAGTTATAGAAGTAGCTGTGAAAGTTATAGTAACAGTTGTAGAAGTAGCTGTAGCAGTAATAGAAGTAGCAGTTATAGAAGCAACCATAGCAGTTATATAAGTATTATAGCTGTTGTAGAAGTAGCTGCAGCAGTTACAAATTTGCTGCAGCAGTTATAGAAGTAGCTGTGAAAGTTATAGTAACAGTTGTAGAAGTAGCTGTAGCAGTAATAGAAGTAGCAGTTATAGAAGCAACCATAGCAGTTATATAAGTATTATAGCTGTTATAGAAGTAGCTGTAGCAGTTATTGAAGCACTTGTAGCCATTATAGAAGCAACTGTGGCAGCTAGTATTGTTTTAAATGTTGCTACCAAATATCATCACCAATAGATTGGTAGAAGTCATGTTTTCTTCTCTCTTCAGATCTCAGTTAATGGAATCATTAGTTTCAAGGAAAAATTCACCAGCTTTTCTCCAAAATTATTGCCGGTTGCTGCTGATGATGGCACAGACAGAAGCCTGCTGGCTGTTTATTGGTCTGACCTGGAAATATCTAGTTCTGATAAAGCTCAGGTCTTTTATCAGGTAATTTTAAGTTGTACACCTGCAGTAGAAAGTTGAAGAAATTACAGCAACTGACAAGTTTTTGCGAGCATCATAAACTTTTTTTAAACTGGGGTTTTGCCTTCTTAGGTGAGTTGTGCTCTGTTCAGCCTAGAGCCAAGGTCCATCAGTTATATTAGGACACATGTCAAAATATAAAAGACCGTATGGTCTGGTATGTAGCAAGTAATGTTGTCAAATATTTTAACAAACATCAGAATGGAACATTTTTATACATTATAAGAAACAGAAGTTCTTGCAAGTTTTAGTGGATTTGACAATGGAAAATTTAATAGACATCATATTAAAAACTAAGTAAGCAACAGAAAGTTTAAGCAATAATTTAAGCTGTAATTTAAGTAATAGGGCGTCGGAGTGGCTAAGAGGTATGGCATGTGCCTCTAGTTCTAAAGGTACCAGGTTCGGTTCCCAGTGCAAGGAATAAATTTGATGGAAATTTTTTCAGAACCAGTTGGTCCTAATAATGTCATACTCCCCTCTGATCTCCTGGGTAGTGAGATTGGATGCCTAGCCTTCTCGGGTAAGGGCAAACAAATATGAGGTCCCGTGTGCAAGTTGGTGCACGTTAAGAATCCCTCGGCAGATGGAAATCTTAAAGAGAAGGCCCTATGGCTGCTGTCCTGACAAAATTTGCAAAATTAGAAACAACCTACCCGTCACAAAAATATTTATAGCATGTGTGATTCCTGTACACACACATTGGGATCCTTGCCAGTGCTATGGAGTTCATGCACTGTGCTGAGATCCTCCTTGTGTGATCTAAGGGAGGAGATCGGAGCACTGATGGAATTATCCATGTGCATGAAGATGGTCCTTCAAACCAAACCAAGCCAAACCAAACCAAGTCAAGCCAAACCAAAGCAAGCCAAACTAAACCAAAGCAAACCAAACCAAGCCAAGCCAAACCACACCACACCACACCACACCACACCAAACCAAGCAAGTAATAGAAGTAACATGAATGTCTCATTTTTTAATTCCATAATATTTAGAAACATGGGACCACCTCAACGGTTGAAACTTACATAATGCACCTCTTATCTAAACACTCACATGCTGTTGTAGTTGTGTAGCTTATGTAGCAATTTGTTTCACATGATGAGGTGGCTAGTCCCATCCACATCTTCACCTGAGCCTCACTTACAATTTATTATTTAATTCATTTTTACTCTAAGGATATTACTCCTGCTATCCCTCCACCCACCCTTTCCATTTAGTTACAGATTTTTGGATTTGACATGTTATTCTTCTGCTTTGATTAACAAAAGATGTTCTCTGAATATGCATTGTAAAAATATAGACAAACATTTCAGTATTACACAAGAAGTTCCAGCAACACTATGCAGGAGATGGAAGTTTTTTCACAGGCCAACAAAGATGTTCAGATGTACGCACAATTACCTATCACTGCTGTCAGCTTTATCCCCACTGATGTAGTTGTGGTAACGTGGGATGGCGTGCCTCCATGGCCTGGAAATGTGTCCACTGAAGAAGTGAGTTGTCTTTGTGTGTGTATATGGGCGAGCATATATAAATGTGTGTACAGTGTTAAGCATATTAATGACATTTAAGCCCCTGTGTATTTACCAGAGTTGACTGAGAAATAATAGGATGGGCGGATACTTCAGGCATGTCATCAAAGATGGGTAATGAGATTGCACATGATGCTGGCAACCTCAGGTCAACAGAATGTGCTATAGAAATCAAGGCTTCAAGAGTATATGCTTTTACATGGACTTCCTCAAGAGGATAATCTGCAGTGGTGACATCTTGCTGCATAGTTGTCAACATGAGATGATGATGATGAACTGCAGTGTGTAGTCACATCAGGCAGTAAGTCAGCCATGTTTTATGACTTTGAAACAAGAATGTTAACAGTGGCTGCTTGTGTCAGTCATGTTTTGTGACTCAGAAACATCAGTGTTAACAGTGGCTTCTTGTGTCAGTAAGTCAGCCATGTTTTATGACTCAGAAACATGAATGTTAACAGTAGCTGCGGGACCTCAAGACGCAGCAATAGAGACCGCAGTCAGCGACTCATAGCTTGACTGCCTGCGTCAGGACCAGCGAACCAGAGCTGGTCAAGACCGCACTCCACCTCCACGTGGTGGTCCTGGAAACAGTCTGCAGCTGTGCAGTCTGGCTGAGCGAGTGTGGATCAAAATGGGAAGGCAAACCCGGTCCTAAAAAATGCCGTGCAGAAGTCGGATGTGTCGACCGAAAGGTGCAGATATCACAGCTTAGGCGTAAACAGACACAACGCAACCACCGTCCTTTTCAGGACGAACGAAGAAGAAGAAGAAGAACAGTAGCTGCTTGTGTCAGTAAGTCAGCCATGTTTTATGACTTTGAAACAAGAATGTTAACAGTGGCTTCTTGTGTCAGTAAGTCAGCCATGTTTTATGACTCAGAAACATGAATGTTAACAGTAGCTGCTTGTGTCAGTCAGTCAGTCATGTTTTATGACTCAGAAACATGAATGTTAGCAGCGGGTGGTTGTGGAGAATGAAAGAACTAAAATGCAATGACAGGATCACTAAAAGTGGAATTGAAGGAATGAGAATGCTTCCAGGGAAACAGGAGGTGAGGAGAAGACAAAGGAGATGGATAGAACACAAATTGTAAAGGTCATCATCTGAAATCAGAAGGTAGTGCTTGTTTTAGAACTGTCATGAAAGAAATGAAAGTAAACCTTCAAAACACATTGAGAAGAGTATTGATGATTGATTAGGTATAGGATGATATTGAGAGATCTAATTGAAGGCCCATACTCTTTACAGGAAGGCTGCAAGAAAATAAAGAAAGGCAAAGGTTGCCATATTTTAAGGCTTGTTTTATAAAAAGAGTAGTGAGGATGTCCTCCAAGAAGGCAGCGCACAAAGACAACATATTACTGACATTAGAAGTAAGCAATCCAGTTTTTTTGGGGCATGTTATGAGAAGAGGAAAGCTGGAGTGTACTATGACAACAGAAATGATTGAAGGAAAAAACAGAGGACAACAAAGATATTGGACAGTTTGACATCATCGCATGGACAAAAGTCAACAAGAGAATTGATATAACGTTACTCGAGACAGGAAGTTGTGGAGAGACATGATCATGCACGCCACCAGACATGTTACTTAAAGAAGATACAATAGGAAACTCTAAATACAGCATGAGGTAGTCTGAACATCAGAAGTGCATCTCTGAGTTGGACAAGTATTTTGACTATTTTATCTCTTTACACTCTAAGAATGTTGTGATGCTGTTAGAGACGGCTGTAAGAAAATGAAGAGAGATGAACATTTGTTGTCTCTAGAAGTGGAAACTTCAAACATAAGCTTGTGTACATGTGAATGTTGTGTTTACCATCATCATCTTAGCCTTCAGTACCCTGTGGAGCATAGGCCTTCAGCAAAGCCATGCTGTAGCTGTCCTGTACAGTATATTCAAAGTCTTTTTGTATTTGTCTCCAGTTCCCTTTTCTGCATGTTTTTTTTTTTTTGGTTTTCTGCTATTTCTTTTACTCAGGGAAATCTAGAAAATGGACTGCCTTGTATACTATCAGTTATGTAATCTAGGGATGTTGTCACGGGACAATAAGGTGCTTACACACACACCTTTGTCCCTGACAGCAGCGACACTATCACTGTTCCCACTCATCTCACACAATCAGCAACAACAACAATGGCAATGTAGTCTAGCGGACACGTTTCCACACTGTGTATAGCAATAAATAAATGAACTCAAAGACTCTGTCAATTTTGACATAATGTAATAACAACTAGTACATGCCATATTTATGAGGTACTCAAAAAACACAAGAAATTACCAACCTATCTTGACAACCTACCAGTATTCAAATAATACTAATATCACTTCTGGAACTACAACAACTTCCAAGATCATATATAACATCGATCCTAGCAACAACTAAAACCATACAACAAACACCAGCTCTTCTACACAAGAGCAACAATGGGACATGTCCGTTTCCTTATACAATGTCTGTCAACTTCCTTTTTGGACAACCTTGTAACCTTTTCACCTTTCATACCTCAGGCTAACTCTAGCCAATAATAACTACTACTTTAGTCACATGTCATAACAATCAAAGTTCAGCTGCTTGTGCAAACATCACATGCAACTCACAAACGTTTAACTCGACTTACATTGCAATCACGTTTGCCACAACAATATACCTAATAAACCTTGCTCAACCAGGAGCATACAACCATAGCAACTTCTCAGAATTGCATCTTGACATTCACCCTCCTCTTCAAGAGAAAAAGGCAGTTTTTCACTCGGTGGGTAATGGACATCAGATTTTCAGGCAAACTCAAAACATTACCATTGCAGCCGCACAAAAAAAACAAAAAACAATGTTCTAGTTGAAAAATTACAAAAATATTCTCAATAACCAAAACAAGTACTCTAGGACATGATGGCACTATTGGACACCTCTGCCAAGCCACTCCCACAGCCTATGTAGTGCAGGACTCACCACGCACTACCAACAAAACACGTTCAGACTGATGGTTCATTACCCAGAACCAAAGCTGAACAGACTAGTCATACTACTGGGACATCAATAGTTCACACAGAACTGACCCTGACTAGTTTCATTATTATATCTACTTCCCAGAGCGATAGTTCATTACCCAGAACTACGATCCTTGCATAGACTATAATACCTGGCGCTATCAGGACTTTCCTCACTCTTCTTCAACTAATATATGACTCGGCATTGTCCCTCGAGTCTATCAAATATATAGGCTACATTGTGATCTCAAATCACAACAACAACAATCGGCACCCAGAGTACGAGAATGTGGATCCCACCACATTCCCAGACTGTGTCCTTGGCGAGGTCCAATAACCAACTTTTTACAAATTTGTCTACGGCAAAAGTCATATCAGCCTTTAATTAATGCCAGTTTGATCTCACGCTAGCCATGCTACCTTATGCACAGTAATATGTCTAACTATAAAAAAATTACAACATGTCATCTCTAAAAAAACTCAGTAAAGCTGGAAATGATGCTCTTAGGAAATATTAGCAAAAAGCTTCAAAAAGTAACAATATATGTCAATTGGATCTGCATTAACATGTACTGTGGCTGCAATGCTAAAGTACAATAGCCAAAAGATAAACTAACAAAAATCAAACTGTAGGTGTCATTGGTGTTGTCAAACTGTAACGTGCCACTAAACACTATAGGTCTCTCTCACAATTCCTGGTCCAACTACTGACAATAAAGTTACCTCAAAATAGGGACAACAACAATGTCAATGATTAGGCTTACCATACATCCCGGTTTGACCGGGACTGTCCCGGTTTGAAGGTATGGTCCTGGCCAGTTTGTCATTTTGTCCCGGTTATTTGGAAAAAATTAAAAAGTGCAGAATATACGAATATACACGAAGTCAAAAAGTGCAGCCTCGGAAAATGGCAATTAGGCAACAGAAAAACCTGACTTTAACACTGGCCTAGTACGCAGCGTCGCAAGTCAGATGTGCAGCCGCTAAGCATGCACAATCTTAGTTGAGTTCTGTCAGATTGCGTTGGTAATTTACTCGAGTCGGTGTTTGTTTTCGGCATGTTGTTTGCGATTATTTTGTACTGTACATTAAATTAATTTAACCCCCAACATGCCAAAAAGAAACTGTGTATTTACGGATGAATTAAGAAAGGATTATCCGTTTTGGAAAAAAGTTTGTGGTCATATTGACAAAGTGAAATGCGAACAGTGTTCTTCAGAATTTTCGGTGGCTCATGGTGGGCATTTCAGCAACTTTGTGAAGATTTAAACAAAACAAATTTTGTGACAATATCAATTGATGCTTCCAACAGGAAAGAAATTAAAACTGTGCCATGTGTTGTGCTGTATTTTGTACCAGATTGTGGAGTAAAAGTTAAACTTTTAGACTTTCAATCACTTCCCGGTGGGAGCCGCGCTGGTGTAATGGCTTCGGCGTTGTACTGGCGACCAGGTGTTCATGGTTCAAACCCGGGCGTCGGCGTTTGAAGAAATGTTTACGGCCGGAAATTTGACTGAATAGCCTGAACGGCTCCTGTGATAAACCCTCTGTGGATGGGAAGGAGCGAAGCTCCTGACCGGGTTGGAAGGAAAGTCCTCAGGTTCCCCAGCCTCGCAATGACATGTCATTGGGCCGAAGGGCTGAAAGCCCAAGTGCTGCTGGTTAAAAAAAAAAAAAAAAAAAAAATTTAATGTCAGTTATCAAAAACCATAATATAACAAACAAAATTATTGGATTTTATGGAGATAACTGCAATACCAATTTTGGAGGTGTAAAACGGAGAGGAGAAAACAATATTTACAGTCGAGTGAAGAAGGAACTAGGAAGAAATATTGTGGGCATTGGTTGCGGTGCTCACATCATTCACAGCTGTCTTCAAACTGCAGTTGATGTTCTACCTATTGAAATAGAAGCTTTAGTGGTCAAAATTTATAAATATTTCCACATTTATACGGTTTGAGTAACTCAACTAAAAGAGTTCTGTGAATTTGTAGATGTCGAGTATAAAAAGGTTCTTCAGCATGGCAACACCCGTTTTCTTTCGCTACTTCCAGCTATCGGCAGAATACTTGAAATCTATGAGGGACTGAAATCATATTTTATTTCACAAGAACACTGTCCAGTGTTGATAAAACAGTTCTTTGATAATGATTGTGGTGAAATGTATTTGTGGTTTGTGCAAGGGCAACTCACATTGTTTAAAAATCTACCTTGATTATGGAAAGTACAAAAGCAAGTGCAACTGATATTGTCAGTGAACTTAGAAAATTGAAAAAAAATCTTGAGGAAAGGCGTGATAATAAATTTATACCTCAAGAAGCAAAAAAGCTTTTTAGAATACTGGAAAATAATGGAAGTATTAATATTAATACAATCCTACAAGAGTTTACAAAATTTTATGACCGATGTCTTTCTTACATTGAGCTATGGGAAAACAGTTTTGGTGGAGCAGAATCTTTTATTTGGATAAACAACAATGAATCAGCATGGTCTGAAATTGAAGCATCAGGTGAAAAAATTAATAAACTCTTGCAAATAGTGCAATAAAATTGGATGAACTGTTTGATGAATTAGTGATTGCAAAAGGTTTTTGGTCTGCAAACTATGGCATTTGGAAAAATACAAGTTGCGAAGAAAAATGGACACAACTATTCAGTCATTTCAAAGAAAAGAACATTTCATTGCCCAATCTTGTCCAAATTATAGAATACATCTGCACCTGTTGAAAGGATATTCTCAATAATGAATAACATATGGTCTGAAGAAAGAGGTAGAATGGCTGAATCAACTGTAAAAACTTTATTGCGCTGCAAAGTTAATTGTGAACTAAATTGTAGTGAATTTTTCACATGACCTCGACGGTAAAGTTATCTTAGTGTTGCCAAAAAACACAAAGTAGCCGTGACACTACTCAAAAGTATTGCCATAAACATTAAAATAATAACCACACATAGAAACACTTAGATATGATGCAAACACTAATCTCAATTCAAAGTTACAAGAAATGAATACCCATAAAATATCTAAGTCGATACTTGAAATTAATGTAAGAATGAAAGGGAAACAAGTAATAAATACTAGATTGTATGGTCTCTACTAAATGAAAGAAGGATAGTACTGATAGTAGTATAACACTGAATAACTACGAAGACTTGACAAAGCACAATCGAATATAATATAATAAACCAATAAACTGTAACAAATGGGGAAAAAAAAAACCTAGCAAATAAGCTTTACGATTAATAAACGAATACAGTATACACCTATTTATAATAAATCTACTACTAGACTAATCTATTAAACTTAAACAAGGAAAACTCTTAAGGTTGTAATTAGCTAATTAATCTATAATATTAACCTTAATATATAATATACACAGCACCAAATACAAAGCAGAAACTAGCGCCAAGAACTTACACATGAACGAGAACACACAATACAGTAGAAGTGGTCAGTTATACGAAAACTACAGAAAAAGAATGAGTATTAACGAAACAAAACCAAACAGGACAAATTACAGCGCAACGAAAGGAGAGAAAAAAAATACCTCGCACAAAAATACATAAATCACAAACTTCAGTAACTAATACTAATTAATAAGAAATAATACGTATCTTTAATACAGATAGTCTCGTTGATCTTGACTGTAGACCAATGTTCAAGGTGTGTTGTTTATTCCACTTCTCATTTCCGATGGCTTGATGATGAAAATGACAGCACAACACATCACATCACACGTGACGTACAACCAGGTCCTCTGATAAGTTTTGACTGGCCAGTACACACCATCAAAGACGTTGCTTGCAAACACTGCAACGTTGAAAAAGCAGGTTCCCTCAGGCAGATTCCACTATGATGACTTGTCCAGGTACACACATTAGCAAGGTGGTCCTTGCACACAACGATGTCTGTCAGTAAACAGGACTAGCTTGACCGTGTAAATTAGACGATAATTGGGTCACAACATGACCACTGTATGCTGTTTGGCCGAAATTCCTCGCACTTCATGTATACTTTTCTGGCTTGACTCAGGACTGTAGATGACCAGCTCTGTATAGAAATTACTATATGTCTTTCATAACTCAATTACGTTGACTCCAAAATAGAAATCAGATGTAGGGATGTTGATATCTGATGTGAACATATTATGTCAATTGGCTGCGAGCAGACAAATCTTTTAGATGAATTTCACTAGTGTCAAAACACTTCATTTACTGTCCAAAGAATTTCTGAAGATTGTACCATGCTTCAAGGTTCCGGGGTGGGTTGATTGATTCTCCACAGTAGTCCTGGGTTCAGAAAATTCCTTATGCGAGCCCCCAAATAGATGTCACGAGACAGATTTCGTGAAGCATCTTACTGTCTAATATTTGGTGTATAAATTGGATGGACACTCAAGACAATACGTTCGCAAATGAATAACGTGACAGAAGTCTGGGTCACAGTTCCATACATATAATCTCAACAGCATAGTCCTGGACATCAGTAACAATAGTAAAAAAAGCTTGCATCAATACAATATGTGGTACAGTCATTCTAACATACTGGTAGCAACTGCATTGAATGTAAGTGCGGCATTCGCTCCTCGCACATATATCTCTATGGTCTGCATTCAATGTAAGTGCGGAATTCACCCCTCGCACACATATCTCTATCTTTGGTCTAATCACCAGGCATTCAAGTTCCTCCAGAACTTCCCAGCGCGGGAAAACCACAACAATAATGTAGAAAGGCCTTCTATTAAGTGCACATTACGCGGAACCTCATCGCGTCACATCCAATATATCATAATCAAAATCACAGACACTATTCACATACTTTACAAAACACCGACCGTCTCCGATGACGATGGCCACAGACTTCCCTTAACATCTCAGTATACTTCTCTGACAAGTATGCTAACTACATTCACTCCGCACGCTTTTCTCATGTGCCCATAAACCTTGATTCACACATGTAAGTCTGTTACGCACAGATTCTTTGGTAGGCAATGAATATAGAGATATATATATAGAAAGATATTTATTTGTCTGTTAACACTTTTTGTTGTTAGTCAAAGGTACATAACCCTTGATTAAGTTGTTGGTACATTTTATTATATCTGTTACCTTCTCTTGGGTCTTATATGAATACTAAGATTTACGTCGGCCCATCTTGAGTTGAACTCTGGGGGTCACGCGCTTCTGCGCAGGTGTCGAATAGAGGTTGTCGAGAGAGACTTCCATGATGATGGGCAGATCCTGATCGCTGTCGGACAGAGGTCCGAAGATTTGTTCTTTGCTGTGAAATTCTGGGGGAAGGCGACATCGTCTGTGTGACTATTATGTCCATGTTCCTCCCCAGAATATATTCTTAGCGCCAAAGGATGGCGTGTGCTATTTTTCTAGTGTTTTCTAGGATGTTAAGGTAACGAAAGACATTTACTGAACTTTTCGTTATGCCTAGACCTGCAGCCAGGGATATGGTCTGCATATGAGTGGGCTGAATTCTTTATTGACGACATTGTGCTAGCAGCACCGATATCTATTATGTACATTGCATTATTATATATATATAATCTACACAGCATTATCGATGTTTATGAACAGAGCCCTTTACTTATGCTTCATTATGCATCTTCGCAGTGAGCGACGCTCACTGGAGATAGAAGCCATTTTGGATCTCGCCTTTGCCTAAGCGGATCATCGTTCGGAGAACAGGAATGCCTTATTATCTGATGATGGTACAGAGATCTATCTACTATGGTAACCCACTACTGTGGTTTAAGATTGTCGTCACATAAGCCTACTGATTTACGAGTTGTAATTCCTCGACAGAAGAGGTTCTGTCAGGGAGCCATTGATATAAACATTTGCTAACATTAACTGACGCGATCAGTCAGTTAGGCTTGGGAGTAAATACAACTAGAACCCTGAGTGACTAGCTACGAATGTTCTGTTGTATCCACATTCTATATGAATGCATATTTGATGTTGTAGACCATTTTGTCGAGCATGTGATGTTTTTTGCCAAACTGTTCCAGTGACTATATATGTGTCGTCAGAGTTTGCGTCCTATTAAATGTATGAAATTATCAACAGTAGTTCCAGACATCATTGACGTTCATACATGAGTGAATGAGTGCCTTATTGCTTGTCAACTTTGCAGAATAGTACCACCCATTCGCATAACGTACATCTGTACTCTCACTCAAAATAAACACTGTCCCTTGCCAGGGCCTCAATACTTTATGGACAAGGTGACCGGTATATCCAACACTGTGTCGGTTCGAGTTGACCATCAACCTTCATCAAGATGACTAGTACACACTAACTACATGCACCACAGTCACCCTTATCAATGTAATGTACCAGTGTGACGCCTTTGCATGTACAGTTTGCAGTCTACATTTATCAGTGTGGTGGCTTCATGTTACAGCATTTTCCAGTGATAAGAAGATATACACTTATCAATGCCCCTGAGTATTCTTCAACCATGCTACGTGCTTCTAACGGTGAACTTTTAAATGTGACATTCCAAGCTTGCATACTTCAATAATAATACACTCTAAACAGGTTACAGCATTCTCTACCCACACACATGTATACACGTCATGTATATCATGACAGATGTGCTTTTTCTTGGCGTCAGACACTCCCAGAAAACACATGGGGTTAAAGAATTCATTAACTTATTGGTTCATCTCCTTCTTTGCTGTCTATAAAGCATGGACCCCCAGCACAGTAGATGGTCACCTTCCAAGAAGTCTGCAACTTAGCACTTATTGTGTTCTGTACTTATTGAGAGGCACTTTAGCACAGTGGTAAGTGCATGGCTTCCGAGCTCAGTGGTCCATAGTTCAATCCCCAGTTGAGGTGGGATTCTTTTAGACTGCAAACAGCTCCGGGGTCGACCCAGCCTCATGAATGGGATACCACAGCAACCGTGGGAAGGTTAAGGTGGCCGGCATGACACTGACCACATCACCTCTAGTGGGTCGTATGGTCAAGAAAATATGGGCCTAACACCTTATTCCCAGTATGGCTCAGTGGGCATGTAATGGGAACCTTTACCTTTTTACTTACAGAATTATTGTATATACATGTATATTACTGAAAATACCCCATCTAGTTCGCGGGGGTCTCTGTGGAGACAAGCTACAAACAGAACCGCTGCTACCTAAACATTTCATAAGAAGTGACTAATATGAGATTGTACCTGGGGCTGACAACGTTATCATGTAAAATGCATTGCTACAGAAAGCATCACAGCAAGATCACATGACTGCTTGGTCCACAAGTGGACCAGCTGTAGTGGTGCCTCCATGCTCCATAAGAAGCAAAAGAGGAAATTAATTATTGAAATTGTTATTATTATCATGTGTCGTATCTTTATCTATCACTGTCCTCGAGAGCATAGACCTACAACAGTGTTTTCTGGGATCATTATCAGCATCATTATCATTATCATCATCATCACCATTATCATCATAACCATTATCATCATCATCATCATCATCATGTGCTCCTTACAGATCATGGAGCCACTCCTACAGGAAGCCAGCACAAAGTAGTCTCAAGCTTTTACAGTGGTAGTTCCTGTGGCAGCTTGTTTCACATCATGATGTGGCTAGCCAAATGCATGGCATCATATCAGTCACCTGGTATGCCATGCTTGAGGATGGTGCAGTAGCCTTATTCTATCTTTGTCTCTTCAGAGACCCCTCCCCAGAAACTCCACAGGTCTGTTACTGGAATAATCTATGTCAAATTAGAAGTTAGAATTGTTTAGTGTCTTTTGTAACTTTATTATTTTCTTTTCTTAGAGAGTGACTTGCCAGTGTGTGATAATCTCAGATGGGATGTTGACTTTCGCCATGTACCGATATGCTCAGGGGGCCATGCACTTTAACCCGATTTATAAACGACCCGTAGAAGTTGGCTGGGGAAGGTTAAATTTAGACAGAAGCAGGCAGAATTATTATGACTTTGATACTGTTATGGGAAATACGAGTAAGTAGAAAAATAAAATTTCTTTTGCTTGTTCATTTTCATGTCTTTCTCTTTGACTGGGCATGGTCTAGCCTATGTTTTAGTGTTTTCAGATTAACAATAGAGTTAACAAAGATTTGATGTTGCTTTCTATATTGGTTTAGTTTTTATTTTCAGGACTGTATTCATAGCTAGATTTCAGACAAGATTTTTCAAGCTCTCAATTGTACAATGTTATGCACCAACTAACGACGCTCTTGATACCACAAAAGATGAGTTCTATGAAGCACTTCTAAGTACCATCAACACAATACCCAAGCATGACATAATAGCATTCATGGGCGATTTTAACGCCAAAGTAGGTGACAACAACGATGGAGTACAAAGATATCTCGGTACTCATGGCATAGGCTGTATGAATCAAAATGGCGAAAGACTTCTAGAACTTTGTGAAATATCAAACCTCGTTGTGGCAGACACCATCTTTCCACATAAGAATATCCACAAGATAACATGGAATTCACCTGATGGCAGAACTAAGAACCAGATAGATCACTTCTGCATAAGCGCAAAATTTCGCTCATCAGTTCAAGACGTCAGAGCATTCAGAGGTGCAGAGATTGGAAGCGATCATAACCTCTGCATAGCTAAACTGAGAATTAAACTGAAGAAGTTATACCAACAGAATAAAAATAGAAGAATAGATGTACACAGACTGCAATCAAATGATATAAAGGAGGAATATAATGTCAAAATGAACAACTATTTCGATGCTTTAGGCAAAATTGACAACGATATCACCACCAAGACAATCGATACTAAATGGGAACAACTGAGAACAGCAATGACAGAAGCAGCAGTAGCGACCACCGGATACCTAGTACATAAAAAGAAAAAATGGATGAGAGAAGATACTTGGGATAAAATACAAGAAAGGAAAACAGCAAAACTTAAACTACTAGCTGCAAGTACACATAATGCAGTTGAATCTTGCAAACTAGCTTATAACTTGTTAAATAAAGAAGTGAAGACAAAAACTAGAAGAGATAAAAGACATTTCATCAATGAACTGGCCGTAGAAGCTGAAAATGCTGCAAGAACTGGTAATAGTAGGTGCCTTTATCAAATTACAAAACAACTATGTCACCAGCCTACTGCTATGGAAACACCTGTTAAAGGTAAATTAGGGAATTCAATACCAACAGAAAAAGAACAAATGAAGAGATGGGCTGAGCACTTCATGGAGGTGCTAAACAGACCACCACCAACAGTAACACCTGATTTTAATAATGAAACACCCACAACCACCTTGCCAATAACTTGCGATGAATTCACGCTGGACGAGATCAAACAAGCCGTTAAAAGATTAAAAAATTTTAATTAAGCTGCTGGAGTTGACGAAATTTCAGGGGAAATGATTAAAGCAGTTAATGACAACAACCTCTTGAGAATTTTAGATATTATAAATGAAGTATGGAGAGAAGAACAGCCACCACAACAATGGAAAGACAGTATTATTGTAAAGTTACCGAAGAAAGGTGATCTATCAGACTGTAATAACTGGCGTGGTATATCTCTATTATCAGTACCTGGAAAATTATTATGTTGCATGATGTTAGAAAGACTCAAATTGCATGCTGACGAAAAGATCAGAGAAGAACAAGCGGGTTTCAGGCCGAAACGATCATGTATTGATCAAATATTCACACTAAGAACAATTATAGAAGAATCAGTGGAAAGGCAACCGCCACTTATTATCACCTTCGTCGATTTTCAAAAAGCCTTTGATAGTCTACACCGCCCATCATTGTGGAAGATACTTACAATCTATGGTTTTCCAACAAAATATGTAAATATAATCAAAGCGCTATATGACAATGCAAGATGTTGTGTTAGAACAAATAAAGGGAATACAGAATGGTTTACAGTAGAAACAGGGGTGAAACAAGGCTGTATTATGTCACCACTGCTTTTTGGAATAGCTATTGATTGGGTTATGAGAAACTATACCCACAATGAACAATTAGGTATAAAATGGACAAATGGAAAATTCCTGGGGGACCTGGATTTCGCAGATGATGTAGCATTCTTAAGTTCAACACCCAGACAATCCCAAGAAGCAGTAAATAATTTGTGTCATCTCTCGGTTAAAATAGGTCTCCAAATAAATGCCTCTAAAACTAAAGCTATGAACTTTTCTAACGAGACCTTTGATATCATCTTGAACGGGGAAAAACTACAGAAAGTTGAAAGTTTTAATTATTTAGGCAGTAAAATGACTCAGGATGGTGACACAACAAGAGAAATCCATACTAGAATTGCTTTGGCAGCTAGCGCCTTCAATAGATTATCTAACATTTGGAAATTACGATCATTGAATATACATACCAAGCTTCGTCTGTTTAATTCAAATGTTATCTCAGAGTTAACATACGGCTGTGAGAGTTGGAAAATAACAAAATCATCGGAGAACAAGCTGAATACATTCTAGAACAAATGTCTTAGAAAACTCATGAACATCAGTTGGAAAGAATTCAAGACTAATCGACAAATAAGAGAAGACTCTAGGCAGAAATATGTCTCCGACTATATAAGGAAAAGACGATGGTCATATATTGGTCATGTCCTACGAATGCAAAACAACAGAATACCACTACAGGCGCTCACTTGGGTTCCTGAGGGTAAGAGGAAAAAAGGAAGACCAAAAGAAACACTCAGAAGAACAATAATAAGAGAAGGAAGAACGTTGGGATTAAACAATGTGCAAGAGTTAAGAGGAGTGGCGTCACAACGAACAACCTGGAGAGCACTGGTTTCTGCCTTATGCGCCGTGTTTGGTGCTTAAAGAATTTATTATTATTATTCATTGTTAATGCACTGATTTCCTTCCTTAGAATGCACAAGGAGGATCTCAGCACAATGGACAAACTCCGTAGCACCGGTGTTACGCACAAATAATTACTTTTTCCAAAGTCTTTGTATGATCATTTTTCGTATGTATGATCATTTTTTGACTGAAAGGTGTATTATGTTTTTTACAGTCAAAGGGACATAACCCGAGATATCGAGACTACAATTTTTTTATGAGTTTGCCTTCTCTTGTATAGAGACACGTTCGGTCTATAATTTCTTGAACGAAGCGTGACCATATCTCCTTATTTGGTAGTATCAGTCAACTGTTGTAGATGTCTGAAACCTGTCTTAACGCTTCTGTTCATGACCATAAAAGGCGCGACTGTGTAAGACTTTTATCTCGAATGTTCTTAGAATCGTCTTATGTGAGCGGCGACTCAGATATTGGAGTTCTGCGCATGTCAAAACTGGTAGTTCGTTTGGTGTGTTCCGCCCAGCTCGGGAGTTTAGAAATGGTCTGAGCAGTGAGCGGACGCAATGTGCGTCTTGTGATTTTCTGAGGGAAATACATTGTCTTTGTGAGTTAGTTAGCTAACTAGACTATTTCCCAGTATTATTCAAGCCTGCCTGGAGGCATATGTTCGTGGTTGATTTCCGAAGAAAGGTAATTCCTCTTGTATTGAACTTTATGCTATCATCTAGAAGTTCGTCATTTTGTGGCTCCTTGCTCGCCTGTGTGATTCAAAATGGAGAGGTACTTTGACTAGGATTTTCGCCACCGGTATCTTTATACCTGAACTAGTTATATATATATGGGTCGCTCTAGACCAACAAGACTATTGTCTGTGTTCCAGGATTCGTTATATCAGAGATCACGTCCAAGTCAGATGGTTAGACTTAGGAAGGTTATAAGGGTCGGTTTGACCTGTATTCCATGTATGCTATTCACGTGCAGACAGTAAACGGACTTATTGTACACATCTGATCTGCTAGCATCAGGAAGGGAGCATTTATTATTGTCTATGAACATTGATGATCTGCAGCTGACACTGTTGCAGAAGTTATATGTATGAACCTTAGGCACCCAGATCTGTGCTATATATATATATATATATATATATATATATATATATATATATATATATATATATATATATATATATATATATATATATATATATATATATATATTATTTATACAGCTTCATGAACCAGAACTTTATGATATCAAATATACAGAAGCTATCTGTTTACAATAGAACTATTGAGTATTGAATCCTACATGACTATCAGCCAATTATATTGTTGAATGCAGACATTCCTTGAACTGTAGTATGTTATAACGGAGCTAACGTACCTGGCATTTTGGCGCACCCTTATCATTTTTGGTGGCCAATTGTTGGTTTACTCTGGTACCAGCTATCAAGGGGGTCAACAAACCCAGACATCATCATCAAGCTTTCAACATTACAGTTTCAACTCATCACCTCAATGTTTGATGAAAGATTTTGAAAGTACCCGGCGTTGCTGAAAGTTGGAAATTGTTTCAAAATACCCGGCGTTGCTCGTCAAGTTGGCAGTTTTCCTACGATAGAAGGACAAGTGCCGAGCAAATCGATTTCCTGATCTGTTAGGAAGAAGGACAAGTGCCGTAACAACTGTTCCGGATTGAGAAGGTCAAGTGCTCAAGTCAATTCAGAAGGTCAAGTTCAGAAGCTGTTTTCTGTCAGAAGCTCATTTCCGTCGTCGTGGCAGTTTATGAGAGCAGATATGGATCAACGTTGGATCATTGTCCTAAGAATGCTGATCACATCCTGTTCTGAACTGTGCTGACGTTGTGGATTCATAGAAGTTAAGTGGCCTGTTTTGTTTGTGAACTGTGCCCTTATGTTCTAACTGAGCCTTCTGTCTCTCACATTTTTCACACTGTTTACATGTTACATGTTAAATGTTATTTGTATTTGAATATTTATATGTTTATATTTCAGCGGGTTTTTCGGTTGGGCGGTGTCTTTCAGTAGAAAATACCACGTCACAGAGGTTCTACTGTTAGCGTGTTCGTTAGGGACTGTGCGAATTTCCTACTGTGAAATTTGCTAGCGACAATCGTTGCTATATCTGTTTAGTTGTGACGAGTTGTGCTTTATTTTCGTTTTTTGTATATTTTTTTTTCTCTCTCTTTCTGTTTTTTAGTTTCGATTTCATTTGTTTGTATTTGTAGGTCTCCTCTTTTCTATTATTCAGTTCTTTACAAAATTGCTGTCTATACACTGTAGCGTCATTTGTTTGTCATATCTTCGCATATTTCTTTTTAGTTTTCGCTGTTTATTTATTTGACTTATGCGAATGTTTTCGTATTGCTTTGATCTTTGTTATTGTTTACATTGACTTTGATCTTTGTTGTTGTTTACATTGACTCTGATCTTTGTTATTGTTTACATTGACTTTGATCTTTGTTGTTGTTTACATTGACTTTGATCTTTGTTATTGTTTACATTGTTGGTGACCTTTGTTATTGTTTACATTGTCTTGTTATTGTTTACATAGTTCTTGCATAGTTAGCTTTCACTATTGTTACATATATGCTCATGCACTATTGGTCTATAGTGCACATATCATAACTAACTGGTGGTTTTTTGCTTATGCACTATTGTAGTGCAGTTATGATAAATAACTGATGGTTATGCACTGATTTGTGTAGTGCACTGATGATAAAGAGGTGACTTGTGATATTATTATACATTTGATAATACAAGTTGGTGTCAAGTCTTGTTTCCCACAGAGATTGGGGTAAACATAGTGATTATACAAGCACTTTATTAAGTCTTGTTGCTATTAAGATTGAAATAAGATAATTAATTATTTCAGGTTCTGTACTCACATTTTAGACATCATGTCTACATTTGAGTACTTTATTGAGCAGGGTAAAACCCTTGGGAAGACTGGTGATAAATTAGAAGAATTTGCGACTGTTCAATATGCCAAGGCATTGAAGTCGGAGGAAAAGAAAATGAAAGAACAAACTGAACAAAAGAGAATAGATGCTGAAAATTTAAAACTGCAGATGCAGGTAGATGAAAAAAGATTACAAGTGGAAATGGAAAAACAAAAAAGAGAAGCAGAATCTCAGGAGAAGAGGCTTGAAAAAGAAGCTGAAAATAAGAGACTTGAAATAGAGGTTGAAGAAAAAAAGTTACAGGCTCAGGCTGAAGAAAAAAAGTTACAGGCTCAGGCTGAAGAAAGAAAGTTACAGGCTGAGGCTGAAGAAAGAAGGTTACAAAGAGAAGCTGAGGAGAAAAAAAGCAAAAATGGAGCATGAAGAAAAACTCTTAGCTTTAGAGTTAGAGAAGTTAAAGTTATTGAACACTGGTAATGCTAATGATGCAAATAAGGTGTCAGATAAGACTAATGCTAAGGATTTCAAGCTTAATCTACCAGCATTTAATCCCTCAATTGATGATATAACATTTTATCTAGATAGATTTGAAAGTGCATGTAAGGTGCATAATATAGATAAAACATTATATGTTTATCATCTGTCCAAGATACTTAGAGGTGATGCTTTGACTTTGTTGAGTATGGTAGATGTGCCGGACAAAAACAACTATGAGGTTGTCAGGGCGGCATTGTTAAAGAAGTACCAACTTAACGAGGACGGATATCGTCTTAAATTTAAAAACATGTTACCAGAAACTGGAGTTGAATTCTCTGAATTCATCTCAAGCATACGTCTTACTTTTTTTACGATGGGTTGAGTTGTCTAAGACAGAAAGTACATTTGAAGCCCTTATGGATTTACTACTTAGAGACAAGGTCATGTCTTCTGTTAATGAAGCTTTTCTTTCTTTTCTTCATGAGCGTAAGCCTAAAAACATAAAAGAAATGGAAGAATACTGTAGCCAGTATGTTACTGCGCATCCTCACATAACCATTAGCAACTCTAAAGTAAAAGAAGGTCTGCCAGTTGCTTCGGCAGCACCTTATGGCCCAAATTTTATGCGTAAATTTCAGGGTAGCCAGCAAAATTTCAATAAAAAGAGTAACCGTAATTATGCCCAGAACCATAGTAATCAATTTCAGGGTGATTCTTCTTCCCAGAACTGGAGACAACCTAATACTACACGGTATTCTACTCCGGTTAACTTTAGAAATTTTCACAAAGGTAATCGGCATAGAGGGAAATATTTTTTTTGCAGAGACCTCAATACCAAGATAATAGAGGTTCTCAACAGCATAGAGATGGTAATGACAGTTATGGAAACTGGAACTCAAACCAGTATAAAAATTACAGTAGGGACTTTAATGATAATTGCAGAGGCAATAATGGTCGCGGTAGATCGCAACATAAGAGAAAAAAGATATCAACAGGCAAACTCTGTTCAACAAGAATCTCAGGGAGCAGATAAACAGATTAATAGTGATAAAGACCATAATGCTATCGGATGCTCATCTTTTGATTTTGGTAGAGCAAATAAATGTATCCAATGCAGTACTTTATTTGATCCGAAGACCGTTAGTACTCTAAGCTGTGGTCATCCTTTGCCCGCTCTTCCTGCTAATGTTGCTCATGATGGGAGAGGTTCTCTTATATTACATAAGGGGCTTGTAAATAGTAATCCAGTCTCAGTGTTGTTTGATTCTGGATGTACTACTGTTGGTGTTAGGCAATCTCTTGTAGATCCATCCTGTGCTACAGGAAAGGTCATCAAATGTGTCACATTTGGTGGCACGTTGGAAAAGTATCCTACTGCCATAATACATATTGCTACTCCTTTCTTCACGGGAGAGGTCCACGCGTGTCTACTTCCAAACCCTATTGCGGACCTTATTATTGGTCGTATTCACGGAGTTAGGGAATGTACCCCACAGCAGATTGCTGTTTGGGAAGAGCAAAACATTGAAGCTACCAATGCGGTGGTCACAAGAGCACATGCTCTGGATCCACCTCAAACTTCATTAACTAATAATGATGAAGTAAATGACCAAGATAGTCACTTGACTATTACACGTGACTCATTTATCAAATTGCAAGAAGAAGATCCGTCTTTACAAAAAATTCTTCATTCTAGCAAAAAAAGGTGATCCTAATCAGAATACTAATAGAAAATCTTGGATTTCTATGAAGAACGGCGTACTTGTACGTATGGTACAAGACTCGACTACGTCCACTCATTCACAAATTCTTGTGCCCAAGAGCATGAGATTGCAAATATTGCAACATGCTCATGACTCGCAATGTGCTGGACATATGGGTTTTTCCCGTACAAAGTCGAGGGTTCTTGCGGCTTTCTTTTGGCCATTTGTGAGCAAGGACATACGAATTTACTGTCGCTCTTGCAAAGTATGTCAGGAGGTCAAATCTAAAGGACCACGACATGCTGCGCCTATCCAGGCTGCTGACATTCCTATTCGCCCTTTTCAAAAAATGGCAATAGATATTATCGGTCCTTTTAGAATTAAGTCAGCTAGAGGACATCAATTTATTCTTACATGTGTCGATATGTGCACACGTTGGCCAGAGGCAATACCTCTCAAGAGCATCTCAACTGCTGATATCGCAGACGCTCTTTGGCTGATATTTTCTCGCTTGGGTTTTCCCGGAGAAATATTGTCAGACCATGGCACTCAACTTATATCAGACACTATGTCACAGGTAATGTCTATGCTACATATTAAAAGGTCTCTCAGCAGTATCTATCACCCAATGTCTAATGGGTTAGTCGAACGTTTAAATAGGACTCTGAAAAACTTTACTTGGTAAGATAACTGAGGATCATCCTCAGGATTGGGACAGGGTCTTACCCGCGGCTCTCTTTGCGTATAGAGAGGTCCCCAATGAACATACAGGGTTTTCCCCTTTTGAACTTGTCTTTGGCGCGCAACCGCGCGGCCCTATGTCTTTACTTCACGATCTAATCACTGCCGATAATATTAGCGATGAAACTCAATCTTCTTATGAGTACGTCATTGCTCTTAGGCAAAAGATCATCGAGGCATGCAAACTAGCAACTTCTTCATCCGAATTTGCTAAAGAAAAGGCAAGGCAGTTTGCAAATAAAAATAGATGTCTACGACAACTTTGTCCAGGTGACAAAGCTCTCGTTCTACTTCCTTCAAGGGAGAACAGACTTCTAATTGCATGGAAAGGTCCATATGCAATAGTCTCCTAAATTTCTGATGTCGACTATGTTGTCGATATTGATGGAAAGCATAAAACTTTCCACATAAATATGCTCACGGAATTTTATGAAAGACCTGACTATTTGCAGCCTATTTTCCAGGCAACGGACAATTCTCAAGCACCTCATGGTCAGTACTCATCTCTGTCAGTTATACAGGATGAGGAAACTACTTTTTCTGATGTCAATCTTCCTCTTCTATGGTCCCACTTTATTCTACGGAATCTTGGAAAAACGTGACCGTTTCTCCAAATCTTTCCGCTGAGGAACATCGACAAGTTTCTTCGATGTTGCAAACATTTCAGGATGTTCTTACAGACATCCCGGGACACACACATGTCATTGAACATGACATTGTGCTAACTGATCATAATCCTATCAGAGTCAGACCTTATCCAATACCTATCCATTTCCAGTCTCAAGTCGAAAAAGAATTGGATGAAATGATACGTTTGGAAATCATTGAACCATCCACTTCAGCATACTCTTCGTCTATGGTTATTGTTCGAAAGAAGGATAATAACATTCGCATTTGCGTAGATTATCGCAAATTGAACCAAGTTACGAAGTTCGACGCTGAACCTATGCCTTCATTAGAAGAGCTACTCAATAAACTTGCTAATTCTAGATTCTTTACCAAACTAGATTTGTCTAAAGGTTATTGGCAAGTTCCGCTAACTGAACGTGCCAAACCTTTTACAGCTTTTTCTACACCTAGGGGTTTATTCCAATGGAATTTCATGCCTTTCGGTCTTATGAACGCCCCTGCTACATTCGTACGCATGATGCGGCGAATTCTCGCATATCGTACAGATGTCATAGCATACTTAGATGATATCTGTCTATTCAGTGATTCCTGGGAAGATCACTATTTGGGTTTATACGAATTACTGTCTACTCTTCGCGAGTATAACTTGACTGCAAAACCCTCTAAAGCCTTTATAGGATTTAGCGAGATTTCTTTCCTAGGTCATCGTGTTGGTCATGGTCTTTTAAAGACAGAGGACCACAATTTTTCAAAAATACTTAACATTTCGGTCCCTAAGACGAAGAAACAAGTAGGAGTCTATTAGGTTTGATCCAATTCTACGGACGATTCATTCCGAATCTGTCCTCCATTATGGCACCGCTTTCTACTTTATTGAAGAAAGGGTCGCCTAATCTGATCCGCTGGTCTAAAGAATGTCAATCCTCATTGGACCAGGTTAAAGCCCTATTTTCATCTCCACCTATTCTTAGGTTACCTACTATTGAGAAGACTTTTGTTCTTCGAAGTGACGCCTCGTCAACTGGGATTGGGGCAGCACTAATGCAGGAGTATTTTGATACTCTGCATCCGGTGATGTATATCTCTAGGAAATTAAATGCTGCAGAAAAGAATTACTCGGTTTTAGACCGTGAGTTATTGGCTATGGTATGGTCTATTCTGAAGTTACAAAGATTTCTTCTAGGCGCACACTTCATTGTGGAAACCGACCAGAAAGCGCTTACTGCTATTCAGAGCAAAAACTTGAAGAGCTCGAGGTCCACTCGTTATGCCATAGCTCTTCAACCATTTCATTTCTCGGTTCGAGCTATCCGTGGTTCGGATAATGTGATGGCAGACATTCTGTCCAGATGCCCACACGATTCCACATGATTCTTCTGTCATATATATATTTCCTGATATACAGTCCAATATTATAATGACATGTTAGTAGATTTTTTTCTCACTTTTTTGGGGGGAATTTATAACATTGTACCATGTAATTATCTAAGAAGGCTTAGTTAGTGATATACGGGCCAAAAGATCACTCGGCCACATTTAGATAATATATTTGCATAATTGTATTAAGAGATTTACCAGTTGTCTTTAAGATTTGTGTTATTGATATTTTCGCAGCACATCAGTGAAGTCTGCGAGATTATGTCCATTGTGGAACATTGAGGATATCAAGTCCTGTCCTAGATTGGGAGCGGATGATGTCCACATCTTCTTCTATTGATTGTTTTATGTCAACGAAGAATAACATTGTATTAGTTATTAATTACTGATGCATTATATAATGTAATAATATAGTGCGGTATATTAGTATATTACACCGCTATTTGCACAACACATTGTATGATATCATAATGATATATTTAATTTCATATATTGGTATGAGAGTAATTTGACTTTTATTATGATGTTGCCATCATTGTGGCGTGTGTTGGTGGCACCTTCCTGGAATATATACGCGAATACTTAGATAAATTTTTTCTCTAAGGACCTGAGATATGATCTCAGTTTCGCTCCATGTGTTGAGCTAGTTTGTTAGGTATATATCCGCGCATCATACGTGCGTTAGGAGCCTAGATTTTTCCGGCTCCAGGATTTAAAAAAAAAATGTTTCATTTTTTTTTTCCCGGGAGGGTGCGGTAATGTTACGCACAAATAATTACTTTTTCCAAAGTCTTTGTATGATCATTTTTCGTATGTATGATCATTTTTTGACTGAAAGGTGTATTATGTTTTTTACAGTCAAAGGGACATAACCCGAGATATCGAGACTACAATTTTTTTATGAGTTTGCCTTCTCTTGTATAGAGACACGTTCGGTCTATAATTTCTTGAACGAAGCGTGACCATATCTCCTTATTTGGTAGTATCAGTCAACTGTTGTAGATGTCTGAAACCTGTCTTAACGCTTCTGTTCATGACCATAAAAGGCGCGACTGTGTAAGACTTTTATCTCGAATGTTCTTAGAATCGTCTTATGTGAGCGGCGACTCAGATATTGGAGTTCTGCGCATGTCAAAACTGGTAGTTCGTTTTGGTGTGTTCCGCCCAGCTCGGGAGTTGAGAAATGGTCTGAGCAGCGAGCGGACGCAATGTGCGTCTTGTGATTTTCTGAGGGAAATACATTGTCTTTGTGAGTTAGTTAGCTAACTAGACTATTTCCCAGTATTATTCAAGCCTGCCTGGAGGCATATGTTCGTGGTTGATTTCCGAAGAAAGGTAATTCCTCTTGTATTGAACTTTATGCTATCATCTAGAAGTTCGTCATTTTGTGGCTCCTTGCTCGCCTGTGTGATTCAAAATGGAGAGGTACTTTGACTAGGATTTTCGCCACCGGTATCTTTATACTTGAACTAGTTATATATATATGGGTCGCTCTAGACCAACAAGACTATTGTCTGTGTTCCAGGATTCGTTATATCAGAGATCACGTCCAAGTCAGATGGTTAGACTTAGGAAGGTTATAAGGGTCGGTTTGACCTGTATTCCATGTATGCTATTCACGTGCAGACAGTAAACGGACTTATTGTACACATCTGATCTGCTAGCATCAGGAAGGGAGCATTTATTATTGTCTATGAACATTGATGATCTGCAGCTGACACTGTTGCAGAAGTTATATGTATGAACCTTAGGCACCCAGATCTGTGCTATATATATATATACAGTACTTTGCAAAAAAAATGGCAGTCATATTTTCGCAACACAGCACACTGATAGAAGCAAATAATAATAAAAACTGTATGTCCAGAGGAAGATTGGTATCTCCCCTATCTATTAACAGTGGTTTCAGTACAATATAATGTTGCCTTCTCCAGCAAGGCAAGCCTGGATGCGGCGAGGCATACTTCCCACAAATGTTTGTAGGTAATTGTGAGTCAGACTGTCCCAGTATTTTTCAGCTACCTTCTTCAATTGTTCAACGTCTCTGAGTCCACTCTTTTTTAAATGATTCTTGAGTAGTGCCCAAACGTTTTCAATTGGGTTTAGGTCGGGACTGTTGCTGGGCCACTTCAGCACTATCACATTCTTCTCTTGCAGCCATGCTTTGGTGGTATGAACTGTATGCTTTGGGTCATTGTCATGTTGAAATGTGCACCCATCGGGGTACATGACCTGCATAAATGGCAGAAGGTGTCCCTCTAGTATGTCGATGTACCTTTCTTTCGTGAGAATTCCTGTGAAAACACACAGTGGGGTGGCACCTCTTGCTGACACCCCTCCCCAAAGATGGAATTTCTGGGTATGTTTCGGTCACTGGTACACAGGCGTTACAGAGTCTTTCGTCCAAATATTTATTTGAGCAGGATAAGACCAAACAGAACATTCATCTGAAAAAATCACATTGTCCCATGACAAATTTTGGTGTTCGTGGCACCAGTTCAAGCGCATCTGTTTGTGAGTCTCTGTGAGTAATGGTGACGAAATTACCCGCTTTTTTGTGTAATTCATCCTGTGTAGCTCCCGGTTGACAGTAGCATTAGATACCTAAGGGCTTCCCAAATCGATCATGCGCTGCCGTATGTTTTCTACACTCTTCATTGGCCCAGCCCGAACGATTTGGGCGAGATGCCGATGGTCCTTTGTGTCCAAAATTCTTGGCCTCCCACTACCTTCCTTTCGCTCGATTCCATTACCTGCTTTTAATTTACTCACAACTCTGTAGACAGTCTGCTCAGGAATGTTCAAGGTTTTAGAAATGTTGGAACATGTTTGATTTCCTTCATTCCAAAGCTGTGAAATTAACATACACTTTGACTTTGTATCCATTTTCTGCCACTAGCATTAGAAATTGTCGTCTGCTCTATTATCAAGGGACTTTACTCTCCGCTAATTTTTTTTTTACTTTTGGTAGTGTTTGCTCACTTAAGTGGAGTGCAAATTTTGGGCAGAACATGCATATTTAATTAGATTTCAGCATATTTAGCTAACCAATATGACTGCCATTTTTTTTGCAAAGTACTGTATATATATATATATTATTTATACAGCTTCATGAACCAGAACTTTATGATATCGAATATACAGAAGCTATCTGTTTACAATAGAACTATTGAGTATTGAATCCTACATGACTATCAGCTAATATGATTTTGAATGCTGCATTCGTTAAACTATGTTGGTGATGACAAAATATCATGACTGTTTTGTGGCGTGCAATAAATGGTATAAAACATAAAGCGAAGTTACCATTTTCATGACTCTACACATCATGTTGCCTGTGTTGTACCCTGTGAACTATTCTACTGCAACATACACAGCAACACTATAAACCAGAGAAGACACCTACATCTTGCACTTTTATACCAGGTGTCAATAGGGGTGGTGATTTGTCGTCAGCCTAAATCCACTTTTGGTGGTCAGACCCTTTGGCTTATCATTCCAGTTAAATCCACCCTTATCAACCGGCAAGAATCCCAATGTGTGTATGTAGGAATCACACATTCTGTAAATATTTTTCGTGGTGGGTAGGTTTCTGATTTTTAAATTTTGCCAGGGCGGTGGCCTTATGGCCTACTCTTTACAGTTTCCAACTGCCGTGGGATTTTTAACAAGCACAACTTGCACATGGGACCTCCTATCTTTCGCCCTTATCCGAGAAGGCTAGGCATCCAATCTCCACTACCCAAGAGACCAGGTGGAGAGTATGACATCATTAGAACCACTGGTTCTGAAAAAAAATTTCCATAAATTATATTCCCTTCAACTAGGAATCAAATATGGTACCTTTAGAATTCGAGGCGGATGCCATACCTCTTACCCACCATGACCCCGGGAGCCGCGGTAGCATAGTGGTTAGTGCACTGGCTTCCTAGCGCAGTGGTCTATGGTTCGATCCCCAGATGAGGTGGTAATTTTTTAGGCCACAAACAGCTCCTGGGTCGACCCAGCCCCAAATGGGTACCAGAGCAACTCTGGGAAGGTTAAGGCGGCCAGCATGATGCCGACCACATCACCCCTAGTGTGCCGACGGTCAAGATAATATGGGCCTAACACCATATTCCCAATATGCCTCAATGGGCTTGTAACGGGTTCCTTTACCTACCTTTACCATGACCCCAGAATTCTATATTATCTCAGACATCCAGAAAATACCCGGAAAAGTTCCCAGGGGCCTTTGTGGAGACGAAGAATATAACTTGTTCCCTCGGGCATGTACACAGTGGCTTGTGTGAGGTTGTGCATGGGTCTGGCATCTTTATCATGTAAGAAACATTGCTAGAGGAATCATCTTGGCCAGGGCTTGTGTACTATTACAGGGAGCCTACAAGGGGGCCTTCTGTGGTTCCATGCTTACCATCATACAGACTCCCTACAAGGAGGCCTTCTGCAGGTGTGGTTCCATGCTTACCATCATACAGACTCCCTACAAGGAGGCCTTCTGTGGTTCCATGCTTATCATCATACAGACTCCCTACAAGGAGGCCTTCTGTGGTTCCATGCTTATCATCATTCAGACTCCCTACAAGGAGGCCTTCTGTGGTTCCATGCTTATCATCATACAGACTCCCTACAAGGAGGCCTTCTGTGGTTCCATGCTTACCATCATACAGACTCCCTACAAGGGGGCCTTCTGTGGTTCCATGCTTACCATCATACAGACTCCCTACAAGGAGGCCTTCAGCAGGTGTGGTTCCATGCTTACCATCATACAGACTCCCTACAAGGAGGCCTTCTGCAGGTGTGGTTCCATCATTTGCCCTGTCACTCTTTATGGAACATGGAGCCACCACTGTAGCTGGATCCACTTATAGAAGCCTTCAACAAGCATTCTGTGCTCATGCAGGGGTGGTTATATTAGCATGTGATGATGTTCCCAGCCTCATACACAACCTCATACACAACCTCATACACAACCTCATATTAGTAACCTTGTATTATTATTGTTAATCAGAATCAACATCATCATTACACTCCAGGCAAACTCTTAGGTGCTCACTCTCCCTCAGCAAATGTTGAAGAGTATGAATGCTAATTGTTCCTGTTGTGCGCTAATTGTATACGTGCTGGGTGCATCCTCTCATACGTCCATCCCTGCTGGTAGTCACCTTGTATGTCATGCCTGAAGGTGCATTTGTCCTGTTCTTTGTTTGTCTCGTCAGAGACCAAATGTACATTCTCCATTCATGTCCTAGCCATCCATTTTGGACCTTCACCTTCCAAAGAATTGACTGAGAAAAATATTAATCGTCATTAGATTAATCATCATTAGTCTCTTTCATAAGTGACCCTTCTGAAAGATGGTCTTGCCTGTTATCCACTGACATAGTGTTGAATCATTGTATCATTTTTCTTATTCACTAATGATGTTATGCAGTATGACTTGTGCCTGTGAAACAGATATGATGGCTGGCACCAGTAGATTATCAGTAACAAAGGCAATTTTAACTTCTATGTAAAATGGGTGAAACAACAGAGGAAATCTTTATTTCAGTACATTTTGTTTATATCTTACTAATGAACAGAAACATCCCATCATATTTTATTCTCTCCTTTATTTTTATTTTTCTTCTTTTTTTTTCTTTTTCTTGTTAAGTGTACACTGAGTGCACACATATGTTTAACTCATTTTTCATTTTAAAATTCGAGTCATTTTCAGCCTTACCTTCTACTTACTTACTTAGTCACTCCTCTTGTACCCTGGGGTATAGAAGTGAGGCAGAGAGAACACCATGAGATCCTATCTGCTATTTTCCTTTAGTCCTGGTTCCTGTGCTGTGCTCAGACCGTGAGATATTGTCCGATGTTGACCTCCTAGTGAACTCTGGATTGTTCTGGAGCTCTGGATCAGTGGCGTAACTACCACCCAGGTGGACCAGGCACGTCTCTGGATCCCCTGCAATGAAAGGGCCCCAGAAATTAGTTGTCAGAAGAGACCTAAGCAGATGATGTCACAAATTATTTGATTAGTTATAGTAAAATAAAAAATTGTTGGATACTTTTTTAAAACTAATAGTAATTAAGCAAGTGTACATTTACATATATATTTGCCGTATCACGGTTGTTGAGCCCATTAAATAAGAGGGCCCCACTTAATTTGTACCAGAGGGCTCCATTTAATTTGTACCAGAGGGCCCCATTTAATTTGTACCAGAGGGCCCCTTTCATTGTAGTTATGCCACTGCTCTGGATCACTTGTTTTGGCTTCCCATGTTATCTTGACAGTTGATTCTTTTCAGATATGGCTCAATCATTGCTGCTGGTACTGTCCCCCTTGGCTCTGTAGGGGTTGGTTGTTGAAGCCATGATGTATCATCTGGTTGAGGACCTTGCTCGTTCTTGTTAATTTGACCACATTCGTCAAATACCTAATGTCAGCTTTGGTGCTGACTTTTGTGGTTTGTGATCATTGTCCATGACTCGAGTTCGTAGTCAATACTGGAACATAGGTGGATCAGTATACCGCCACCTTGGTCTTCTTGCTAGTTTCTTTTCTGCTGAGGAATCCTTGATTTATGGTATAGAAAGTATTTGCTTTATTCAGAATTAATTTTTCTTGTGTCATCAAGTAATTTTATTTTCTTATCTTATATTCTACTGTTGGGAAGGTGGTCCTATCCCCAACCCTCCTTACGACATGCATGGTAAGTTACCATGTAACTGTTCTTTGCTCCTGAGTAATGCCAGTGGAATAAGAGAAGGTGAGAAGAAGAAGCTGATGACGATGGACAGGACACACATTGAGGAAACCTGTTGATAGCAATACAGGGCAGTCCTTGTTCTGGAAACCACAGGGTATGAGAGGTAGAGGGAGATTACAAAACACATGGAGACGAGAACTGGAGACAGACATGAAAGGGATGAAGAACACATGGAAAGACCTTGACCTGATGGAACCGGACAGGAAGACTTGGTATAAGTTTGTTGATGGCCTATGCTCCTTGGGGAGTAGTAAAACATGATGATGATAAAGGAGAATCACCTTTGTCTTTGTGCATTTGCCTCATTGGTCAACCTTTTGTTTATTGCAGATGAGCGCGGCCACTGGTTCTTCAAGATTGGTGAGAGATCTAACAGCAGAAAAAAGTGTTTTCATTGGTTCAATGAAAATAGTCTTCTGTTGACAGGTAAAGGGAGAGAAACAATATATCACAAGAACAAAAGAAAAAATGTAAAAGTTGCTACCTAATCTTTGCGGACACAATCTCATGACGAGCCAGTAGTTGTGCTGTTGTAGACTCCCCCTGAAAGTTATGAAGTTTGCAGGATTGACATAAATAAACCTCCAACCCAGGATTGACATAAATAAACCTCCAACCCAGGATTGACATAAATAAACCTCCAACCCAGAATTGACATAAATAAACCTCCAACCCAGGATTGACATAAATAAACCTCCAACCCAGAATTGACATAAATAAACCTACTACCCAGGATTGACATAAATAAACCTCCAACCCAGAATTGACATAAATAAAGCTCCAACCCAGAATTGTCGTAAATAAACCTCCAACCCAGAATTGACATAAATAAACCTACTACCCAGAATTGACATAAATAAACCTACTACCCAGAATTGGTATAAACCTCCAACCCATAATTGACATAAATAAACCTCCAACCCAGAATTGACATAAGTAAACCTCCAACCCAGAATTGACATAAATAAACCTCCTACCCAGAATTGACATAAATAAACCTCCAAACCAAGGTTGACATAAATAAACCTCCAAACCAAGGTTGACATAAATAAACCTCCAAACCAGGGTTGAGATAAAAAAAAAAAACTTGACCACTGCTTTGATTGAACATATTCAAGTTGACGTCTGAAAGTGAACGAAGAAGAAGAAGGACCTAAGTAGCAAAGTGACAACTTTTTATTCACCGTTATTAATTATGATTTAATTTGGCACGTGCATCTCTTGTGTATTAATTTTGATTTGGCATATGGATCTGTTTTGTATTGGTCATTATTTCTCTCTTAGCTCCTTATGGAGCATGGAGCCTCTTGCAGGTGGCTTCCTGACAGGAAACCTGCACTACAACATTCATGTGCTCCAGCAGTGGTGGTTGAGAGTAGCATTTTGATTGACATAATGAGGTTGGCAGCCTCATATGACAAACCTGAGATAGTACTAGTAGTAGCCGTATTCATTCTTTGATTAGAGACCTCCCCTCAGCTGAACAGGTCTGTTGTGTATTAATGTTTATTCAATTCTTAACTGGCATGCAGCTCTTTCTTGCATTGTTTTCTGCTATGATTTTTTTGGTTTTATTTGCAGTGGAAACAGAATTTTGTTTGTTTTAATTTTAATGTTTGTTGAACAATATTTTCCAGCTATCACTAGAATGAACCAGATCATACCACGCTGCCCTTGTAGTGAGATTGGGGCCATGCTCAGCGTGATCTGGATCCCATCTAATGAACAAGATGGATGCTATGATATCTTCCCTTTATTTGGATCTTATGGAAGGGTAAATAATTAAGTGTATCACTTTAGTAGTAGTAGTAGTTCTACTACAACAGTAAGATAGAGAATCATGTTGCAAATTAATTAAGCACTTTGGAGTTCCCATGAAGATCATTAATTTAATAAAGAAAATGTATGAAGACATGATATGCAGAGTTCTTCATGAAGGATAACTTAAGAACTGTTTGGGATAAGAACAGGAGTTTGACAATGATGTCTCTTGTTTCCATTTCTTGTCTTACTAGCAAGAGATTGGTGGGTTATGAAAACATCAACATCCCACAACAGAAATGGAATCCAGTAAAATCTGACTAAACAGCTTCATGACATAGATTTTGCAGATGACGGCTCTTCTGTCCCATAATCATAATTAGATACAAGACAAAATGAAAATACTCGATGAGAGGTCACAACAAGTGGGTCTGAAAATACACAGGGAAAAGACAAAGATTATGAGAAGAAATGATAACAATGTTGAACTTGAGGAGATACCACTACAAGATGTAGAATCGTACACATATCTTGGCAGCAAAATAGACAAAGTTGGAGGGACATACAGTGATATCAAAATAAGAATACTAAAGGCATTTATTTCACAACGGGCTGATCACCCGTTTGCCAGTCACTTTGATTCTGGAAACAACAACAAACGGATTGATTTGTCGTTGCCCTAAAAACGCCATTAGGCGTGATGGGAACAACGGCTAAGAAAATCTATTCGTTGTTGCCCTTAAGACGCCACTAGGCGTAATGGCCACTGACTGCTTTGACGGTCGTTGGCTAAGGACGGAAGAAGAAGAAGAAGAAAGGCATTTATTACAGATCTGAGCACTTATTACAGATCTGAGCACTTATTACGATCTGAGCACTTATAACAGATCTTAGCTCTTATTAACAGATCTGAGCAATTATTGTAGATTTGAGCATTTATTACAGATCTTTGATCATTTATTTCAGATCTGAGCATTTAATACTCAGCAAAAAGAAGTTTACATTTATTAACAGTCAGGTCAGCTAAAATTGTGACATGAAATAATGTCTTAATTGAAAAGCCCCCAATGATGTCATGTGTTCCTTCATGACCTGAACAAAATTACTTGGTAGTTTTTGCTCATTTGTTGCAAGGAAGTCAAGGGCAGTAGAGAACGTATCATATTCACTATCGCCAATGTAGCGAGTCCAAACCTCTCATTTCTTAAGTGTCACCTCAGTCTTATCTACTTACTTTGACGTTCCTCTTCTACCCTGGGGCGTAGAGGTTCGCCAGAGAGAGCACCATTCTATCAGCTGTTTCAGTCTTATCCTGCAAAGACAATACAGTAGCATTGGAACCTTGATCTTCACTTCCACTGTGTGTCTGTGAATGGCGAATAGTATTTATGATTGCTGTTCAGTTGATTTTGTTTTTAATAGTTTGAAAAATTTTACTTAATACATTGTTGGCACACATGGAGACGAGAACTGGAAACAGACATCTGTTAAAGCAACTTCAGCATGAGAATGGAGTTAGAGGCAGCTACTGCTGCCCTCAGCTAGCTGTCTCAAACTTCATTAACCAAGGCAGTTATTGTGTCAGACTCTCAGTCCATGCTTCAGAAGGTTAAAATTGGATTGCTCCAGCATGATCGGAAAACATCCATTGAAGCTTCAAATCTTCAGGAACTTGAGTGGATCCACTGTCATTATCATGCATGGAGGCATATCTGGAGTCATCCTTATATGACCGCCAGCTATGGACAATGCTATAGTATGTAGGTTTGGATGTGAACCTCTAATTACACCATCATTGACTTTTGGAAGCATCCACACACTTCCGGTGATTTCGCCTGTGGTGAAACATGTTGAGAACTCAGCATTGCACACTGTGCTTAGAGGAGTCGCTTGAGCCACAGATGTAACTCTGGCTTTTACCTGGTTGTCTGTATGCAGGAGGAGCTCGCTATGATCCCAATAATAGGTAGGGGAAGCTGAGAAGTGGCTCTGTGTAGGACGTGACAATTCCTTGGGAGAGCCTAGAACCAGAGCACAGTATTGTAGCTCTACATATGTGGAGAGCCCTCTTGGATGGTGGGGAATGCACAGTATGCCACAACCTTCTTCCTCCTAGCTTGGGACCAGATGTGATGATCCTTTAAATGCAAGCTAAGGTGGAGAAACTGGAGCTCATGGATTCAACTCAACACATTTTGGAATGGCAGAAAAGCCACAAGAAAAGCCTAGATCTACAATGTAGATAATACCAAGGACTCTTCAACTTGGTATTGACTGCAAAAGAGCGAGAAGCTCAGCAGCCCTAGTTAAACAACAACAACTGTACTGATCATGCAGGGATTCGCAGCAATAAAAGAGCTGACAGATGTGACGGTGCCTTTGGTATTATTACGTCCCTTGTGTTAAGGAAAATAATCACAAGACTTTCTTTACTGCAATTCTTCTGTGGAAGACTGGTTATACACCAGAGATGTTGCTTCCAGAAGTAAGGAATAACTCAGGTAATCAGGAATGCCCGTAAGTGCCTTTTGTTGTTTAAAACCATACTTGCGAAGTTTTTGTTTGAATACAGCAAATTCAACACTCAAGGAAAATTCTAACAGTGCAGTGTATTTGATAAGTCCAAATAGTTATAAGAAATGTTCTTTATTAATTCGATTCCATATAAAAAATTGGCAGCTCCAAACTTATTTTTGGTGGGGTAATACTGCCAGCTTTAGCCTCGATGGCAAAAGGCTTACTGCTTTTGGAAGTCGTTTTATGGCATGTCTGAACACTAGATTCCTAGCGAAATTAAAATTCGATTCGAGACTTCAAATAACTAATTCGAACTTACGAGTTGTGGAGAAAACCACAATCAAATTGTAGCAGGGGTAAGTGCTGGATCACTAATGGCCCTGGTTGGTAGTGGATGTCTAGACGGTTATATACTTGTCCTAACCGTATGAGTCAAAGGCTTTTTGTTCTCAGTAGGGGATACGCCAGGTTGCTCCACACCTCAAGAGAGAACGCCTTATGTTGGTTTGACTCTTGTTCTGAGATAACTGTCTCAAGCTCTGACTGGTAACTATGATGCATCAGTCTTTATACTAGTCCGGTACTAGGGCTTGCCAGATGAAATTATTTCTAATTGGAGTTAAGTCCGGAAACCTTCTTATGATTGGTCTTGGGGCCTAGCTGACAGTTGAAATAATCTTTAACCTAACTAACTACGAAACCTCTAGTCTAAAATTATTGTTACTAAGTGAGGATGACCAACCATTGTTCAAGATTCTCTCTAATCTAAATGTTTTCCAGTCTAACTTGTATGGAGGCCACACAAGGTTTGATGACATCATGGGTTCATGTGTGCCATGATTGATGATGTCACTGATTCTTGACTAGTGTTTATTTATTATAAACTAGTCACTCATAAGTATTTTACTATAGGTCTAACAGTTGTAGCAACGTAGTAGGCCACACTGTTACACAGACTAGCA
Source organism: Oreohelix idahoensis (assembly GCA_024509875.1). NCBI lineage: Eukaryota > Metazoa > Mollusca > Gastropoda > Stylommatophora > Oreohelicidae > Oreohelix > Oreohelix idahoensis. Next base: position 566,538 of record JAMPIV010001437.1, read on the forward strand.
TCAAGAGCACCCATAATGGGGGCATTGGATATGGATAATGGAGAGATACTGAGGACAATTAACGATTGCCTGTTAGAGAATGACATTGCAACCTATGAATCATCAAGGCTAAGACTGCTGGAACTTCGCAAGAAACGTATGACTAGCAGGGATGGATGTATGAGGGGATGCATCCTGTGTGTGTTCAACACGCATGCAACAGGAACAATTAGCATTCATACCTTTCGACATTTGCTCATTTGCTGAGGGAGCCTGAGCACCTATGGGTTTGCCCAAAGTGCAATGATGCTGATTTTGATCAACAATAACAGTAACTTTAAAAAGAAAGACTACTATTTTAACAACATCATCTCAACCCATAACCCGTCATGGGTCGTAGGGGTGCCATGGTGGAAGCATCAGCAGACAGGGTCCTCCACTGCTCTCTATTCTCAGCAATGCGTACAAGTGTGGAGAAACCGTGTCCTGCCCATTCTTTGATGTTATCAGCCCAGGATTTTCTTTGCCTTCCTCTTCTCCGTTTACCTTCGACTGTTCCCTGGAGGATCGTTTTCGAAAGGGAGTCATGACGAGTTACATGCCCAAACCAGGCAAGCTTTCGACGTTTCACTATTGACAAAAGTGGTTCTTGATGGCCTGCATAGGTGTTTATCTTCTCTCTAACATAGACATTTGTTTTGTGCTCTTTATAGCAAATGCGCAAAATTCTTCTATAACATTTATGCTCGAAAGCCTGAATCCTTCGCTCCGTATCTGCAGTGAGTGTCCAGCCCTCACACCCATACAAGAGAATAGATAATACAAGTGATTTGTATAATTTGATCTTCACAGGAAAACTGATGTAACTTTTCCAGATCACATTCAACCTTGTCATGGCAGCTGAGGCCATCTCAAGTCTTGTCTTGATTTCTTTATTTGATCTTCCATCACTACATATAGTGGACCCGAGATATTTAAAGGTGTTAACTTCTTCTAACGTTTGCCCATTTAACGTAATGTTGGTCGGAACATGTTTCTTATGGCTATTCACCAATATCTTGCTTTTTTCTATATTAATTTCCATCCCATATGTTCTTGTTACTTTCTCCAGTCTAGAGGTAAGGTCTTGAAGTTCTGATTCTGTTCCAGCTATCAGATCAATATCATCAGCAAAACGTAGATTACACAGAGGTCGGCCTCCAATCGATATGGTTGATTTATAATCGTAGAGAGCCTCCTGCATAATATGTTCTAGATAAATGTTAAAGAGCATTGGTGACAGGATACATCCCTGGCGAACTCCTACAGTTGTTTTGAAAAATTCTCCAATGTCATTGCTTGCAAAAACAGCACTGCTTGCGTCCTTGTATAGTGCTTCAATGATATCTATGATGTTGGTATCAAAATTGAATTTTCTCATTATTTGCCATAAACCTTCATGCCAGACTCGATCGAAGGCTTTTGTGAAATCGATGAAGTTATGGTATAAATCATGTTGATGCTGGAGATGTTTTTCGATCAGTAATCTAATATTGAAGATTTGTTCTGAGGTACTTCTTTTTGGTCTAAAGCCAGCCTGTTCCTCTGACAAGATTTCTTCTGATTTCTGTTTTATTCTGTTCAAAAGTATCCTTAACATCACCTTACTTGGATGACTAATAAGGCTAATGGTTCTGTAGTTCTTGCACATTTTTAGATTTCCTTTCTTTGGAAGCGGTATTACTAATGACTGCGTCCATTCTTTTGGCCATTTTTTTGTACTCCATATCTTCTGGCAAATTGTTGTCATGATTTTTACTATATCTGGTCCTCCATATTTCAAGAGCTCTGCTGGTATATTATCCACACCCGGTGACTTCCCTCCTTTCATCGAACATATAGCCTCTTCCACTTCTTCCCGTAGTATTGCTGCATTTCCGAGTTCTCTGTTTTCGCACTTAATGTTGTTTAATATGCCTAAGTCAGTGTCAAGTTTACAGTTATATAATTCTTTACAATATTCTGTCCACCTTCTCATTACAGCTGTTTTTTCATTGAGCAGAGCCCCATTGCTATCTTCTATGACAGTTACCCTGGGCTGTTGGGGTTTTGATAGTCTTCTTAATGTGTCAAAAACTGCCTTGCTGTTACCTTTTATTAGCCCCGTATTAATGGACTCACATTGATCAGCTACCCATTTTTCTTTGGCCTGTTTCATTTTCTTTCTAATATTTTTATTCACCACACTGTACTGCCATGCTGCTTCAGGAACCTCTTTCTTAACCTTTTTCATTTCTCGCCGTGTATCACATAACTTCAGAATTTCATCTGTAACCCATGGTTTGTTTATTTTCTTTCTTTTACCAAGTATTTCTGTTGCTGATTCAATGAGCACGTCTTTCATGTTCTCTGTGATTGAGTTGATATCATCCTCCAAAAAGTTGAGAGCTGCGAATTTTCCTCCAACAGTTGCCTCAAAGATTCCCGCGATTTCTGGATCTTTCAATTTGTCTAAATTGAATCTTAACTGAGAACATCTGTTTTGATTATAGTTCTTTTTGAGTTTAAGCTTGAGCGTCATCAATACCATGTCGTGATCACTACCAATGTCGGCGCCAGGAAAAGTCCTAGTCTTGGCTTTATTAATGCTGGACTTGAATCTTTTGGATACAAGAATAAAATCAATTTGGTTATGTATCTCAGTTTTTGGGGCATGCCACGTTGTTCTTCTTGATAACTTATGAGGAAATAACAACAACAACACACAAAAAAAAGCCAAGGTGGAAATTTTAACCTTACCGGCAGGGCAAGAAAGTGCATCTTGTTTGGCCAGCATTTATAAGGTGGGAAAACAACAGTATCAATCATTATGACTTAGAGTGGGAAACAAAAAAATAATTGTCAACGTGCATGGCAACAGAATTCAGGTGACCAATTGTATAGTTAGTGTAGACGCCATAAGGCATGATGGCCACTAACTGCTTTGACAGTTGGCAGCTAAGGATCACAGAAGAACTGTACAGTGTAGATACCACCAGGCGTGATGGCCACTAACTGTTGAAACAAAGGAAGAACAGGGTTACTGTTCCAGGAAATTTGGTAAAAGGCAACAAAAATGAGATTTGACATGTGACTGGCAGACTCATCATGTAAAACAAATTGTTACATAAAACAATGGTGTAAAGAGAGTGCCATTTGGCTTAGGCTTCCTGAAAAGGACCATCTAGAATTGAACAAAACCATCAGGGATGTTGTTGAGGAGTTTGTTTTTCTTTTTGTTTATTTCAGTCTAAGGGGACATCCTTTTTTTTTTTAAATTCTGATCTGGTCATTTTGTTCAAGTAATTTAGTAAACCTGGAAAAAACATTTTTAATGTTGAACAACTTTAAAAACATTTTGCTCTTTTGATTTTTCAAAAATCCATTACACTGGCAATTATTTTTATACCCTAATGTCAAAGGCTCAAAAAAAAAAAAGTAACTTCTGAATCCAACATTTTGTTCAACAGCGATGCTGCTATCGACAGGATCACAGTTTTGGATTTGAGAACAGAATGCCTGTTGCTGGCAGTCTGCAACGTTTCACTCCTTACTATAGGGATGTGATCAACCATGAACTTGAAGACACACTACCGAAGCAGTGGTGCTGTTATGAGTCCAACCTGTGCCAGCGTTATTACGTTGTTCGACCAATGAGTACTTGTGAGAATCGGACAACTGCAAGAAGTGCGTACATTTTGTCCATCAAATACTGTGTTTCTATTGCATCAATTGTCTAATGTTGCCCTCCCAGCGGACTCTGGGTCGTCCTGGAGGTCTGGATCCCTCACTCTTAGTTTCCCATACTTGTCATGGTAGCCAATCTTCTCCCCTTCTGCAGACATGGCCAAACCATCTTAGTTGGGACTGTTCCACTTGGGTCTACAGGGACTGGGTTTTGAGGCCTTGCTGTATCATCTTGGTTAAAGACCATGACCCTTCTTGTTACTTCAACCACGTTCCTCAGATACCTCATTTCTGAGATTTGGACCTGGCTTTTGTGGGTTGTAGTCATTACTCATGACTCACATCCATAAGTCAAGACTGGAACATAGCTAGAGCTGTATATAGCCATCTTCATCTTCTTGTCAACTTTGCTTCTGCTGAGAAATCTTTGATTTATGGCCTGAACAAGTCTTCCAGCTGCTGCTCTTCGGGTAGCCAACTCTTCTTTGATGCATCCCTTCCGGTCTGTGTCAGCTCCAAGGTATTTAAAGTGGTAGACCTGCTCCAGGACTTGTTCTCCCAGCATAATCTGATGTCTTCTTCCCTCTCATGATATTACCATACATGTTTGGGTATGAGATGAATGGATGACACACAGAGAGACCTCAAACCTCCAGGAACTGGTATGGATCTGCTGTCTTGGTCATGCTGGACTACGCGGCAGTGAGAGAGCTGACATTCTAGTCTCAAGAGTAACCATTGGAATGAACATTAGAAATGAATAAAGGAGAGATAATAAGGACAAGTAATGATCGCTTGTTAGAGAACGACAATGCAATTGATGAATTCACTGCTAGTAGGTACCACAAAGTGATTTTTGTTTGCACAGAAACACCAGAGAAAACAATGCAGTTTGGAAGCTCTTGGAAAACCATGAAATTGGGTACTTAATTTTTTTAAATCGGACAAAAAATAAAAATGTTACGGCATTTTAAAAAGTGTATGTACTTTTGCAAAGTTAAAAAAGTTACATCACACCAACTTCAGAGTGCTCCCGTTTTCTTAAATATAATCTTAGAACCTTCTCTGATAAACAGCATACAGTCTGCAATACACTGATCACATAAAGAAAACTATAGGGCTATATCATGAATAATTATCAATATATTTTAGACCAAATATTGCAAATCATTACCAAAAAATGTAGTATTTTGCATGAACATCAATTTTCACAACATCATATTTAAAAAAATATAAAAGGTACAAGCTTTAAATTTGTACATATTAATCTGCATACTACACAAATACAACCCAATTTTTTTCAGAGGATTTGAACATCTGTTTGTTCTTGTATAATTTTTTAAAATATGTCCAGAGGCCAATTTGTCGCAGGGGAAGAAAAAAATGTAAAAATTAAGTTTTTTTTTTTTTTTTTTTTTAAATACTGTCCATATTTCAATTAAAAAATCATTTGTAGGCAATAATTAACAACATGTAAACAATAATTTACAATATCTAAACGCTATTTTGTGATAAAACAACTGGTTACTAGCATTAAAAAATGTTTTTTATACCATCGTAGTATGAGTCATATGCAACAGTAAAATTCCAGAAGTGAGTTTTCTTTACATGTATAGAGCATTAAACATACCATTATTATATCATACATGTAGTGCATTGAAAATCACGACGAACCTTAAAACTTGAAAAGTGTACAGCCTGCTTAAATTAAAATGTTTATTAATTAACATGAATACGTGAGTCTGAACTATTTAAAGTGCATTTCATGAAAGCTGTTTATACCCGGTACTAACATATTTATGTTCGAGGTAAGACTATCAACTAGTGCCTGCTAGTCCGGACATTTCAGTACACCGTCAGCTACTAAGTTATGGTATTTTTCCGGTTTCCTAGCCTTGTCTCAATACGTCGACCATTGGCGTTTGGTTTTCCGATATCATTCGCTTTAAGATCATTATTCACCCTATTATGTTGCAAAATAAACCTTCATTTAATTACCAATTAATCAAAACATGCATTTTTAATTCAAATTGGTAACTTTCTTAGCTTTTCAAGCTCTTGAAAAAATTAGATTGTTGTGCGAATGTCTGAAGCGGTGATAACAATTCAATCCACGTTGTTACACAAAAACTGTGCGATCGTGTTAAATTGCTAAATAATATTAAAACTATTGTAAATTTTACATTTGAAGTTCAAAACATTGTTAATAAGTGATATACTTACGTATAGTCAACCTCAAATCAGAAGATGTGATGATGTTTGCACATGAGCCAATAAAAGTGGCGTCTCAATCTTGATGACATCGGGAGTTATGATGGCCGATGGAACAGCCTCGCTGTCTATTTTTCGCTAAATTTCTAGGCCTAGCTTGAGCGATAGAGGACTTACTCAAAGTCAATTAGCTCCACCAGCAAATATCAGAAGTCTTTAAAATTTCACACGAATAAAGGAAAATGGCTCCCAAATCTTCTCATATATTGCAAACAATTATAACAACATTTAAAATGTCACATCTTGTAAAATTTCAACTTCACTTTGAGAAATCGACGTCTTCCACGTTGTTTTCTACAGCTTGCAATATACCAAATTAAAGATATGCATCTTCCCATCATAATGGTGTAAAAAAGTATGCAAATCAGACGTTTGCTGGTCAAGCGAAACCCGTTTGAATGAAGCGGGGTGAGGCAAAAACGCCGAGAGTTGGCCGCGCGCCCGGGCAAACTACGCGTAACGTTGCTGTTAGTTTTTATTAGTAAAAAAATACTTCAATAACTTTTATTATTCGGGAATTAATACATTTCAAAAGAGAAGAGGATAATGAGTATCGTGATATAAATTTTATTACAATCCGCTTAATAGCAAAGGGACAGTGACGACTTAAACTTGACGAATTTTCCTCAGTTTTCTCAACTTTCGTGCGTTGTCAACCAAAAAAGCGGCCGGTTTGGGGTACCTACTGCTAGGATTGTTGGAATTTGGTATCAAATGATTCATTGATTGCGTTATCATTTTCTACCAGTTGATCATTAATTGTCCTTAGCATCTCTCCCGTATCCATATCCAGTGTCTTTACTGTAGGTGCTCTTAAGGCTTGTCTGTCAGCTCTCTAGATTCACAGAAGTTCCTGATGGATTGAGTCCTCTGTTTATATTCTCCATGCATGTCAGAGCCATCCGTTTTGACCTTACAAAGCATAGACTAAGAGTCTGTCACACTAACTACCCTGGTTAATGTAGAAAGCCACCTCTGTAAAGTAATGTACTAATATGTCAAGTAATGTATTAATTTGTAAAGTAATGTATTAATTTGTAAAGTAATGTATTAATATGTAAAGTAATGTATTCATATGTAAAATAATGTATTCATATGTAAAGTACTGTATTAATATGTAAAGTACTGGATTACTTACTGTAATATTATCACAGGTCTTTTCTTTGGTGACCCCCATATAACATCACTGGACAGTCATACGTACATATTTAATGGTCTTGGAGAGTTCACACTGCTGCAGGTAGATGCATATATCCCCGAGGACAACAGGACAGTACAGTTCAAATTGCAAGTAAGTAGAATTTATTTTTTTAGTTCTGTGAGTTGAGATTGGAATACCATCTTATTCAACAAGCTAAAGATAGGAACTGCCAATGAGTGTAACTGTGGCACTGATAAAATGACTGCTGAACATCTGCTTCAGAGTTGCCCAACCATAAGCGGAACGGAGAAAGCATATATGGCCGACATCTGTACCATTCATGGAAAAGCTCTACAGAGATGTAGATAGCCTCAAGCTGACTACTGCTTTCTTTGAAAACATTCAAGCAGATGTCTGAGACTGTAGGAAGAAGAAGACATGAGAAAATTGAGTGAAAATACTGTTGATATTTGAGGATGTTGTCATAGATATAAGGATTGTCTGTCATGAAAATACTGTTGATATTTGAGGATGTAGTAATAAATGTGAGCATTGTCTGTCATGAAAACACTGTTGATATTTGAGCATTTTGTAATAGATGTGAGCATTGTCTGACATGAAAATACTGTTGCTATTTGAGGACGTTGTAATAGATGTGAGCTTTGTCGGTCATGAAAATACAGTTGATATTTGAGAATGTTGTAATAGATGTGAACATTGTCGGTAGTGAAAATACTGTTGATATTTTAGAATGTTGTAATAGATGTCAGCATTGTCTGACATGAAAACACTGTTGATATTTGAGGATGTTGTAATAGATGTGAGAATTGTCTGTAGTGAAAATACTGTTGATATTTGAGGATGTTGTAATACGAGGTAGCTTCAGAAAGTTCCCGGAATTTGTGTTCAGTATAGAAATAAGTAACAATACAATTATTTACACTACATTTCCTTCAAAATAGTTCCCTTCGGCAACTACACACTTTTGTCAGCGTCCATACAGCTGTTGGAAACATTCCTGGAACCCATTCTTTGACACCTCTCTCAGCTGCTTTGTTGCATTGGTGATAACGTCCTCAGCATTCTTGAATCTCTGCCCTTTCAGTGCCGATTTTAGGCAAGGAAACAAGAAAAAAATCGGGCGGTGCCAGGTCGGGAGAATATGGAGGATGTTCCAGGGCAGTCACATTGTGCGTTGTGAGATACTGCTTCACCAGTAGGGATCGATGTGCTGGCACATTGTCATGAAGCAGAACCAAGCTGTTTGTTCTCCATTATTCTGGACGTTTCCTTCTGATTGCATCTCTTAGACGACAGAGGATATCAACGTACATTTCCTTGTTAACCGTTCGACCTTCAGGAATGAATTCATGGTAGACAATACCCTGGGAATGAAAAAAAACTTCCAACATAACTTTTCCTTTGCTCTTGTCCAAACAAAATTTCTGTGTCTGGGGAGATGAGGGTGAATTCCATTCAGAGGACTGATGTTTTCTCTGAGGACCATACAGAAAACACCACGTGATTATGTTGTTGAGAAAATTGCTATCTTGATCAGCCACAGTGATTAGGTCTCCTGCCAGTGTCAATCTCTTTTCTTTCTGTTCAGGAGATAACATTTTGGGAACCATGTGTTGACAAACATGGTGCATGTGCAGTTCATTGTGGAGAATACTGTGGCAACTTCCAACTGATATTCCAACTTCTGAGGCTATTTTCTCTACACTAAGTCTTCTGTCAACACGAACAACGTTCTGAACATGCTCAATGTTTTCATTGTGTATCAAGGTAGGCGGTCGTCTGCTACGTGGATCATCATCGACACTAACATGACCTTCACGGAAACGCTTGTGCCATTAAAAAACTTGCGATTTCTTCATTGCTGTATCACCATATGCTTTATTAAGCAAGGTTACTGTCCCTGAGGGTGACTTCTCAAGCAAAACACAACATTTGACATTTGTACGTTGTTCAATCAAGGACATTTTCAACTCTGACGATGCTGTGTGCACACCACACAAACAAACTTCTGTAACTTCTGTTCGAGAGTACATGTGAAGGTTACATCAGCCATGTCGTTTCTTCAAGGTCACTACCAACTTATAAAACTATAATCTACATGACATAATCACTCATTCAAACATGAGTCAACTATTTCGGGAACTTTTTGAAGCTACCTCATAGATGTGAGCATTGCCTGTCATGAAAATACTTTATTTAAGACCCCTCACCAGAAAAGCTTTCCTGGTTGATGTAAAGAGACGATATCAGATTGCCAAAAGCCAGGAAAGAACAGCAACCGATGATGTCGACCAGAAATTCAACACCATCTTAACAATATGCAAGGAAAGCAGCGAGTCATGCTTGGGATTCCAGGAAAGAAAGAGACAAGACTGGATAACACCAGAAACGTTAAACACCATAGCAAAGAGAAAGGAAATGAAAAGAAAGAAAACAGAAGCTAAGTCTCCCAGGTTAAAGGAAATATATAGTGAACAGTACAGTCAGCTGGACAAAGAAGTAAAACGTCAAACCCGTGCCAACAAAAGGACATTTCTAGATGACCTTGCAAGACAGGCAGAAGAGGCAGCTCTGAGAAATGAACAAAGCACAGTTTATAAAATAACTAAAGCTATCAGTGGAAAACGAGGTGCAAACAATATAACAATAGTAAGAGACAAGCAAGGAAATCTCATCACCACAGCACAGGGGCAGGAAACAAGATGGGCAGAGCATTTCAGAGACACTGAACAAGAAACCACCAGAGACACAGTTGAATGTTCCTCAGGCTGAAAATGATCTAGATGTTAATACAGACATTCCACAAAAGGAAGAAATCATCATGGCAATCAAAGAGTTAAAGAATGGAAAAGCTCCTGGCCATGATAACTTAAATGCTGAGTTATTCAAGGCAGACCCTGAACTAGCAGCAGAACTATTAGAACCGCTATTTGCACAAGTCTGGGAAACTGAGACAACACCAACAGAGTGGAGTAAAAGAATTATTGTCAAATTGCCCAAGAAGGGTGACCTTGCAGACTGCAACAACTTAAGAGGAATTACTCTCCTCTCAGCTCCCATTAAAATACTAGGCAGGATAATTATACAGAGAATTCCAAAAGCAGTTGACCATGAACTGAGGAAAGAAGAAAGAACAGAAGAGGTGCAGATCATATATTCATCCTTAGGAACATCATAGAGCAGTGCTTAGAATGGCAGAGACAGCTATACATTAACTTTGTTGATTTTGAAAAGGCTTTTGACAGCATACACAGGGACAGCCTATGGAAAATACTGAGGGCTTATGGAATTCCCAGCTGCATTGTTTCCATTATAAAAAGCCTCTATTCTAACTTAATATGCAGTGTTGGATTGAGTAATGTAACTTTCAAAGTGAAAACAGGCGTATGACAGGGATGCCCCTTATCAACAACATTATTTTTGACAGCCATAGATTGGGTGATGCGCCAGACAACAGAGGGCAGTCTAAGAGGAATTAGATGGACAATGTTTTCTACACTGGAAGACCTGGAATATGCAGATGCCATTGCACTACTCGTGCATTCACATCAACACATTCAAGACAAAACCGATAGACTGAATAAGTATGGCCAGCAGGTTGGCCTGAACATCAATCTGAAGAAGACAGAGGTCATGACACTAAATGTGGGCAATCCTGAGCCAGTAACAATAAGGAACCAGATGTTAGAACAGACAGACACATTTACTTACCTAGGATGCATAGTAACACCAGACGGCGGAACAAGCAAGGACATTAACAACAGAATGAATAAGGCAAGAACAGCCTTTGCTAGTCTCAACAACATTTGGAAGTCTTTCCAGTACAGCACAAACACCAAATTAAGACTATATGAGAGCTGTGTACTTTCTGTGCTTCTCTATGGTGCGGAATGTTGGAGAGTAATAGAAGGAAATGTCAAAACTGTCCTCCTTCCACACAATCTGCCTAAGGAAAATTCTCTGAATCTTTTGGCCGAATACCATCAGCAACCAAGAACTGCTTATTTGGAGTGACCAGGAGGACATGCACACCATCATAGCTGGCAGACCCTGCAGTTGGGTTGGCCACGTCCTCAGAAGGGACCCTGATGCCATTACCAGAACAGCTATGCTATGGACCCCCCGAAGGAAAGCTAAAGAGAGGCCGACCAAAAACAACCTGGCGGAGAACTGTGGAAGCTGAGATGCAAAGAATGAACCAGAGTTGGGGCAATGTACGAAGGATGACCGCCGACCGAACAAAGTGGAATCAATTTGTTGCTGCTCTACAAGACGCCACCAGGCGTGATGGCCACTGACTGCTTTGATGGCCGGTGGCTATGGATCAAAGAAGAAGAAGATGTGAGAGACTGCTTTTTGGGACAGGAAGGACACACACAAATGCACATACACACAGTTTGGCACTTTCGATGTATTCTCTATTTGGACAGAATGGACGGACAAAATGATGCCTCATTGAGATATAATAAAACCAAATTATTATCTTGAGTTAGTTACACACTATAAATCTTGAGTTAGTTACACACTATATATCTTGACTATAAACCATCAGAACCATTAGACCCATCACAAGTTGAACCAGATATTTATAGTCATTAAAAAAAAAATTCTCACTTTATTTACGCCTTTCTGTGTTGCTTGTCTTTGTCTGCTTCTATTCTTTATTTGTCTCTTTGAAGACCGTAACTAGACTTTGAAGACCCCAGGTAACTAGACTTTGAAGACCCCAGGTAACTAGACTTTGAAGACCCAGGTAACTAGACTTTGAAGACCCCAGGTAACTAGACTTTGAAGATCCCAGGTAACTAGACTTGGAAGACCCCAGGTAACTAGACTTGGCTGACGTGCATATTCTTGTGTTTTTTTCACTTTAATATGTAAATTTTGATTTTTGAAATTATACATGCTTGCTCACATTTGATACCTGTTACCAACATTATGCAGGGTCGGAGTAGCTAGCAGTCATTTTCAGGACTTAGTATTTTTCAGTGTTGTACTACAGGGCTTACAGAGTTCACTTATTTTGTAATGACAGTTGCACTGTGATATAACCAGTGGACTTCAGTCTAGGTTGAAAGTTATGTGCCTGGCCACAAGAATGCAAAAAAAAAAAAAAAACCTCGAGCGAAAAACTAAATGTATGCTTGAAAAAATAACATTAATAGTTATCACACATGATCTGGACGTGCCACGGTAACATAAATGAAAGGAGATTTAAAATTACATGGAGAAGAAAACTGAGGAGGCAGACTTAAAAAGAACCATGGAAAAAACTTGAACTGATGGCACAAGACAAGATTGCTTGGTGTGAAAATGCTTGTGCTGTACATGGATCTGAAAGGTAGTGATGGTGAATGATAATGTGACATGTTATGAGCTTTTACAAATTCTTTGTAAAATAATAATAATACAAAAATAATTTGCCAAAGGGCCGGACGTGTTTTGTAATATATATATATATATATATATATATATATATATATATATATATATATATATATATATATATATATATATATATATATATATATATATATATATATATATATATATATATATATATATGCGTGAGTGTATAAATGCACTTTATATAAGCTGTGTGTGTATATATATGTGTGTGTATAAATGCACTTTACATACTCTGTGTGTATATATATTTGTGTGTATAAATGCACTTTATATATGCTGTGTGTGTATATATATATGTGTGTATATATATGTGTGTGTATATATATATATATATATATGGGCTGGGATGGATCAAAAACTTGTTGATTAATCAAATTTCTTTAATAGTAAATTAATTGATCAGTTTTGAAGCAGTTTTTTTGTTTGTTTTTGTTTTAAAACCACTAGGGATTTTATTTATTTTACTTGTTATAGGGGAACATTGTCCTGATAATACACACGCACGCACGTACGTTGTGATTTGTCCATATGTGCCGTTTCTGTATTCCAAATGTATAAAACAAATTCACGTAAACTGAAACAACAGATAGGCATGATGTTAGCAATTTTGTCATATAAAACACATTCCTGTAGTACGTACCACTGCAAGAGTATGTGAAGCACTTTGAGGTATACACACATGGGACTAACTGCTGTGTTAGCTCTGTGCTATGTAAGGAGCAATACGGGAGAAGGAAAAAAAAAGCAAATGATGAATATGAGATAAAGTAACTTGAACTTATGCCTGAATCTTTCAGACATGATCATCTACGTCAATGACTTTGATTATACGCTGCAGTTCCAAAATTCCTCAAAGTTTCATGCCTTACAAGGTGGGATATATGTACAGAGGGTTAATGACTCTCTCAAAGTCTCAACTCTTGATGGTAAGTTTCTACAGGGTGAATGAAAGGTTACTTTCTATTTTTGATGTTTATATCTTCGCTTGTATGTGTTGAATGTGTGTACGTGAAATAAATGTCTAAACAGTGAGCAAAAACTGCAATTTGACAAAAAAATGAAATTAAAATTAAAAAACAAAATTCCCAGAAACAAAATAAAAGGAAAAATCTAAAAAGGCCTATAAACAGACATTACAAGACACTTTCTGTACGTTTGTATGACACAGAGTGTTGGAGAGTAACAGAAAAACAAAATGTCCAAATTATTCTCGTTCCACACAACCTGGTTAAGGAAAATTCTTCAAATTTGTTAGGCCAAATACCATCTCCAACCAGGAACTGCTTACATGGTGCAGTCAAAAAGGCATGCACACCATCACTGCAGGCAGACGCTGGAACTGGGTTGGCCATGTTCCTCAGAAGGGACCCTGACACCATCGCCAGAACTATAATGCTATAGACCCCAGAAGGATGACGAAAGAGAGGCAGACCAAAGACAACCTGGTGGAGAACACTTAAGGCTGAGATGCAAAGCATGAACCAGAGTTGGGGCACAGCATGAAGGATGTCCACGAACCGAGCAAAATGGGGACAGTTTGTTGTTGCCCTACTAGACGCCACTAGGCGTGATGGCCACTGACTGCTTTGACAGTCAAGGGCTGTAATGATCCAAGAAGAGGAAGAAAAGACAAGACACAACTGAAACTGCTGCTCTCTCTGACATCACATGTAGAACAAATCACATGTAGAACAAATCACATGTAGAACAAATCACATGTAGAACAAACAGGATCTTACTTTGAGCTGTAATGTTAAAAGGAAATAGCATTTTATGTTATAAAATGGTAGTTGTCTTTATCCAATACCATAATTCCCGTCGTAAGTATGTCAGTCGGTCGGTCACATCATGCACACCGTCATTTGCGCACTTTTCTATTTTTGAGAGAGTACGTTAACTTTCAACCACAGCTGAGGGGTGCAACTGTGGTTGAAAGTTAGACAATAATTGTATTGTTTCCCTTATACGTACTCTCCCAAAAATAGAAAAGTGCGCAAATAGTGTGCATGAACAGTTTGATTATGGAAAGAAGCCAACAACACAATTGATAAACAGTACATGAACTGGAGACAGGAAGGTGCGGAGATGCAGATTAAATCAACAGACAATCAAGATACTCTTCTGTCCAGTTTTATTCGGGAAACGGATTTTTCTTAAAAATAACCTTAAAATGTAAGTTTTTGATTGTTTCTTTAAGACAAAATTTTAATTTAAAGTATTGCAGACTTATTATTATGGATCAAAATGATCCGTAATAATAACTTGGAGGTGGTTTGACATGTAACAGAAACAACACACTATAATTAAAAACCTGTCAATTTTGACGGGTTATTGCTAGTTTTAACATATGTTTCATATAAATTAGTTTGATATGAGTGAAGAAATAAACATTTACAAATAGAAAGTGATTTGCCAGTCAGCCCTTATATTCAGATCAATGTTTTGATACTGTCGGTTGTTTTGATTTGTTGTTTGTGAAGCTGAATTTGATTGGTTAAAAAACTTGCATTATTTTAGTCTGTTAAATGAATGAGTATGTATGACTGTGTGCATGGGAGAGAAAAGTGAAAGAAACAGGGGCATGATGAAGTAGGCAGTAGGTCCACAAATCTGAAATAAATTTGGTTAACATAAAAATTGTGAAATTGTTGTAGTATAGGGACATTCAACTTGTCTGATCTAAAATAATATAGGTCATGAGTGTCAGAAATGGTCTATGTCCTAAAAGTCTACTTTTGTCTGCAAGTCGTGGACGACTTATATTATTATTAGAATCTCAGCTGAAACATCAGATAATTGTTATATCTTGACTTGCTTTAAATTGTTTTTTTAATTGTATATTTCTTTTAAAGATATAATGCAATGCATATCAAAAAACAAAATGCACTGTAAATAAACTGCATTGTTGATTACAATTAGATTTTAAAAAAGGAAACGATAAGTTAACGCATCACGACAACATTCTGATGTGATCAAAGAAACAGAGGTTAGCAAGTTGAAGGTATTCATGGGGGGTTTAAAAATGGCAAAAATTGCATGATGTCACATGTGTATGACCCCTTATGTCACATGTGTATGACCCCTTATGTCATTCCTCTTCAGGATTTCATTGAACTATCCTGTGGGTTCATTTAATGGTATGTCAGGTTGAACCAGTTCTTTCGTTAGTTACAACACTGGTTTATCTCAAAGATATTACTTTATTTTATTTAATGTTTCTTATCTCATAGTTTTGTTTTGTGTCATTGAGGTTTGATGCACAATTTTTTTTTACTACTGCCGACATGTGATTAAAGAGAATGAAAGAGTTTGTTATATATTTTAATTGAAGAAAAGTGATCCATTAAGCCACTAGTGGGTTATAATGTGGAAATATAGTGTCTTTAATTCTAGATAATACATTAAATTGCCAATCCCTGATCATGGTATCATTAAGCATTTCCAAGTACATATGGTCTGCAACCAGACGATACATCATGGTCTCAAAACCCAGACGCAAGTAGAAAAAGTCTCAATTACAATGGTTTGGCCATGTCTGCAGAATGGGAGTTGAACGGTGTAGTGGGTTTGATGGTATTGTATGATGGTGATATTACTACGTGTGATGCATGAGGTCAGCTGTGAAGGCTCCTGAGATAAAATGTAACTGTGAATTGTCAGAAGGCCCTTCTTGCTACCACTACGACCTCACACCTATCTTTTTTTACTAATGAATGTGGCTACGTTAAATGTCTAGGGTAATGATATGTAATGTGTGGTGGTAGTTTACAGACACACACACAGATATTTACTAAGTCTAATAATATTAATAAATGTTATAATACACTGAACTAACTCAAGTGTGAAAAATGTGGATAGTAATTTTCTTACATTTATTTGTTCTGGACCAAGGTTTTATTTTGGCCAGAACATATGAAAGGTTTAGTAATTATGAAAGAAATGCATGAATATTACATAATAAATGCAAGGTGTGTATATATATATGTTACTAGACTAGTTAATATTATTAATGTTTATAGTAGTAATCTATTTTGGGAGAACATTTAATAGATGTGCTGTTGGGGTGACCTCATCACTCCCTGTCTATAGTGACTACACATTGTCCAGTTATTTGATGGAATTTTTATGGGTGTGTTAGCAAATAAGTTGAGTTGGTGAATTCTCAGCAGACCAGGCGCTCACGTAACTTGAAGGTGTAGCTCTGGTGCTGAGATCTGGTGGCCCCACCTCTCCGTGCTTGGGGGCAATATCAGAAGTCTGGTGGCCCCACCTCTCCGTGCTTGGGGGCTATGGTGGCCCCACCTCTCCGTGCTTGGGGGCTATAATAGGCTGCTCTGACAAAATGTTACTGCACGGGTCCACTCTGGTAAAATTCAACAACTCATTTGACACCGCAATGGTGCCAACTGAAACTCACAGCTCTGCAATCAAAGTATTAAGCATGTGTCAAAATTCCACCCTCTAACCAGTGCTGGACACAACACTGCACAACAACAACAACACATAGACGGGTCAGATCTTTCTGACCAAACAACACATCTTACCAAGTTGGTTTCACATAGGCTAAGTTCTCCCAGACTACGTATTCTGAAATATGTTCATTAGTTTCCTGCCATAGAATAGGATAGGTGATATGTTTCACTGATCTCAACACTTGATCTGTCCTTCCTAATCCTTGCTGGAGTTTATGTATTTTATTTGCCTCTAGACCCTGAACTGGGGCGGGGGGTCTAGAGCGAACCCTTACTTGTTGTAAGGAACAGATTATGCTATGGCAGTATCAAATCACTCGAACCTTAAACAAATATTAAAATGTACAAAGAAATAATTTCAGTCTTACCAGAAATATGAATATAGTACACAGTTAAATAAATGCTAGCAAAACTCAGCTGAGCTGCTGGCCTTATGATGGCATCCCTCTAAATACTTCAATAGCTTCTGGGAATTACACCACTTAATAATTCACTGTGTCTACTAGGACAACTTATACTGAATGGCACAAAATGCGCGTCTGAGCGCCGATAATATCTTCATCTAGGGCCAATCACTGCCTTCTCTTTTTCAAATTCAAATATCCTACCAAAAAGTCATTTCAGTCATACCTCAGTCAAGTATGCCTTATTGTCTGTTGGTCCGTCCGTCTCTACTTGCGTTTCACAAAAAAAACACACTTGTTTTTTTGAACCAACCCTGCTTTCCCCTACACAATTTTGCCTTTAAAGTTATTTTTAGCCACAATTCTCCATCCCACCCCGTCTCTTCATTCCAACTAGATTTTAGCACTTGCGTCTTCAAGGCCACAATTTTTTGAAAATTAGTGACATGTTTTATTTCAATGCAGACGTTCGCTGATATGAACAACACAGTCTTTTGTCAATATCTTTCTTATTATCTGTCCGTCTGTATAAATGAAAGCATATTATTTCACTGCTCAAGATGGGCCATCCGGCCAGCTAGGTTTTATATTCCTAACATTATTATTAAGAAAGTTACTTTTTCAAATATTTTCTAGAATCTTCTGGAATGCGTTCATCACTGCATTCAAATAAACGGACTATGTTATAGCAAAAGCGTCCAAAAAATGACTGTGGCGTATAATGTCCAAGGTCCCTTTTGTCGATTTCTTTACTTTATGTCAACTTGGGGAACGTGACTTTTTCCTCCTTTCCCCACCAATTTGCGTCCTTCTAGCCTCGCTAGTTTCAAGCACGCGTTCAGTCAGATTTTTCCTTTTGATCTCCGTTCTCATCCCGTTCCGTTTTGCCTTCAAGTCTAACAATTTAATTTCCATGGCGGGTGATGACCCGCGGCGTGGGCGATCATGTATTCTAGCAGCTTTCGCATTAGTTTTATCCCTACGTTGTATCATTGGAGATATTTTAACGTTGTATCACGGTTAATTTTGTGACACATCTCCCCACTTGAAAACATGCCTACGGCAAGTTCTAAAACCAGTGATACACATAGATAAAATCTCTCCTTACGCCTGCCATTACTCTACTTTTGATCACAGGGGTGCCGACTGAGGAAATCTGCACCGGCATTCAATTTGCCTGGGATATATTGGATACTAAACTGATAAGGTTGAAGCAATAAAGACCACCTCAGCAATCTTGCGTTTTCATGCTTAGCCTGAGATAAGAATACGAGAGGCTGATGGTCCGTCTCGACCACAAAAGTCCTACCATACAGATAGATTTGAAACTTCTTTATTGCCCAGATTAACGCTAAACATTCTTTTTCGCTTGTGGAGTATCCTTGTTCCGCCTTATTCAATTTGCGGCTTGCATAAGCGACTGGTTTCAGTTCCCCATCGGGTGAAGATGATCTTTGCAACAAAGCCGCTCCGAGTCCTACATTACTTGCATCGGTTCTTAAGACAAAGTCCTGTGTCAAATCAGGTAGTTTGAGAATAGGCTTGCTAGTGAGTTTTTCCTTTAAGTCTTGGAACGCTAATTCACTTTGCGCAGTCCAATTAATTTTATCTGGAAGTCCCTTGCGAGTCAGATCAGTCAGAGGAGCACAAATAGAGTTAAAATCTTTGATATATTTTTGATAAAATCCGCATAACGACACGAATGATCGCACGTCCTTTTTTGTTTGTGGTCTAGGTGCTCTCTGCAGTTTTTCCAAGTTCTTGGGATCAGGGGTCATGCTACCCTGATATACAGTGTGTCCCAAGAATTCAAACTCTTTGCATCCAATGCAACACTTTGTTGGCCTAGCAGTTAAGTTCGCCTCCCTAAGCCTATTAAATAACATTTCTAGAGCTTCAATGTGTTCTTCAAATGTCTCTGTGGCGACGAGAATATCATCCATGAAATTCGTGATACATGGGTTATTCAGGGGATCCAACAATTTGCGCATCATCCTTGAAAATACACTCAGAGCATTTTTCAGTTCGAATGGTAGCATGTTGAATTCATAATGTCCATCCGAAGTGCTAAAAGCCAAATAAGGTCTCACTTCAGGCTTCACTGGGATCTGGTAATAGCCTTTACTAAGATCCACTTTTGAAAAGTATTTTGCCTTGTTCAGTCTGGCAAATAACTGTTTTGTGTCTGGTAATGGATCCACTTGTCCTTCTGTGACAGCATTCAGTTTCCTGTAATCTATGCACAGTCTGTGTTCCCCAGACGGTTTTCTCAACAATACGACACTAGAGCTAAAAGATGATTCACTGTGTGAAATAATCCCCTCCTTCAACAAATAATCTATTTCTTCCTTCAATGCCTTCTCCTTCGCGAACGGAATAGAATAGGCTCTCATACAGATTGGGTTTGAGTCTACCAGTTTCATGTCATACTGTAGCAAATTTGTATGGCCTGGTTTATCGGTTAATACATCTGTATGTTCCTCCAGAACCTGTTGAACTCTCTCCCTCTGGTTTTTAGTCAGGTGATTACTGACTTTTACCTGTGCTGCTGTTTCACAAGGATGTAATGGGTATTCATGTGAGGTGAGTGGTTCCTTTTGCATTTGAGTTGCGATAGCTAAGGTCAGTAAGGGGGTGCTTTCCTGGAGTGGTCTGTCCAGATACTTCTTTAACAGGTTTACATGATAAACTTTCTCCTTCCCCTTTTTATCAATTTTATAGTTTGTTCTAGACACCTTCTCTAGAACCGTATATGGACCTTGCCATCCAATCTGTAATTTATTCTGGCTACCGGGTAGTAGAAGCAGCACCTTCTCTCCCACTGCCAGTTCTCTGTCCTTTGCCTTCCTATTAAAATATGCTGCATGTTTCTTCCTGGCTTGTTTCAAATTATCATTTGCCAGTTTCCATCCAGCTTTCAAACGAGTGGTCAGTTCATTCACGTATTGATAAGATGAGGTAACAGTCTCTTCCGCCTTCTCATCTGTCCAGGTCCTTAATAGGGCTTCTAATGGACCTTTTATTGGTCTCCCAAATAGCAGAGTTGCGGGAGCCATCCCGGTTGAACTATGTGGTACCTCCCGGTACGCAAACAATGCGGCGGGCAGGAATTGATCCCACAGATCCGGTTTTTCGTGTGCCAGCTTTCTCAGGATAGAAATGAGAGTCCCGTTGAACCTCTCTACCTGGCCGTTCCCTTGCGGATGGTACGGACTACAATGAAAGTGTCTGGCTTGAAATAGCTTAAAAACTTCTTCCGTTAGTTTCCCCTTGAACTGAGAACCATTATCCGTCAAGATTTGATGCGGGAATCCTAATCGGGTAAATATTGTAAGTAGTGCCTCTGCTACATGTTTTGAATCAATAGATGGCAGGGCTACCGCCTCTCCCCACATAGAACAAGTGTCCACCAGAGTAAGGATGTAACTGTTCCTCCTCTTGGTCCGAGTGAGAGGTCCTACAATATCCACTGCAACCCTCTCAAAAGGTGTTCCCACTATGGGCATTTCCCCTAGAGTTGCAGGAGCAGTCCAG
Organism: Oreohelix idahoensis; assembly: GCA_024509875.1. Taxonomy (NCBI): domain Eukaryota; kingdom Metazoa; phylum Mollusca; class Gastropoda; order Stylommatophora; family Oreohelicidae; genus Oreohelix; species Oreohelix idahoensis. Next base: position 587,474 of record JAMPIV010001437.1, read on the forward strand.
TGCTTTGGAGCTACCCTTTGACATTCTGGGCAGGATTTGACATATCTTTTTATATCCTCCGTTATCCCTGGCCAGAAGTAATGACAAGCTATATGCTGTCCTGTGGCGCTGATCCCCATGTGACCACTGAAGGGAATCGCATGCCCGAGTTCCATCACTTTATCCCTATATGAAGTGGGAAGAACCAGCTGGTTGTGACCATTTGTTCCAGTTCCGGCCTTCCTGTATAAGAGTTTGTTCTTCATAAAATATTCCCCCTTGCTCGGAGGTGTGTGGCATTTGGGCAATTTTTTAAAACATGGCTTGAGTGTCCTATCCTCAGCCTGCGCCTTCCTCATCTCCTCTGGATGAGCATTTATAGGTTCACCTTCTTCCTCCTTCTTCTGTGACCTGGTCTGCACTGTCGCCATGATCACAGGTCTCTCGGGATTCCCCAAGAAGACGTATCTACACCCCAATATCAGAGGGTAGATTGGTTCATCTATCACTGCTGCTCTGATATCTCCTTCCACATAGCGAGTTTTCACCGTTATCCTTGCGATGGGAAGTGTCATGAGTGGTATGTCCTTAGTTGCCCCTTGTATTTCCACTGTTTCTGTGGTATACTGACTTGGGTCCACTAGGCTAGACTTCACAACTGAATCATAATCCAAACCTGTATCATAAAGGCACCTTATGGTGACCCCATTACAAATAACATCCTCACAAACTGGGGGGTGATAAGGTTCCTGTTGTCCCTTAGGATTAACCTTTAACCTTTGCGTCCCCGACTTCATTGCAGCAATGTTTGAAGGTTTCCTTCTACAAAATTCGGTGTTATGGTTATCTTTCTTGCACCATTTACACCATCTTTTTCCTTGGTTAAACGGTTTTCTTTCATTGGATTTTTGGTCATTGAACTGTGAGTTTCTGTCTCGGTAGTCATTTCTTGGCCGTTCAAAGTTTGTCCTACCTTTATTTCCCTGCTCTCTATTATCAAATTTATTAAATTGCTGTGGAGCTTTAAAAGTGTCTATGTGCTTCTTTTTAGCACCACTTACCTCTGCCTGGGCTGCCTGATACCTTTCAGCGACATTTAAAACCTCCCCCAACTTCTCTGCACCTTGTTCCATGAGAAATTTTCTCATGTCTGGAGCCATGGACTCTCTCAATTGCTCAATCATGATAATTTCTTTAAGATCTTGGGTCTTCCCCAGAGCAGTCCATTTCTCCAAATAGGTTTCTAGTCTGGCAGAGAATTGGTGGTATGTCTCCCCAGACAACAGTTTGGCATTTCTAAATTTCCTACGATAAAATTCCCCATTTTTTTCGTACCTCAATAACAAAGCCTGCTTTAACATGTCATAATTCTCCTGGTCTTCTCTGTTCATTTTTGCGAAGACTTCGTAAGAAGTACCTCTCAGTCCCTGTGATAGCTTTAAACTCCACCTCTCTCTCTCTAACCCATATGTAGTAGCTAATAACTAAAAACGTCCTAGGTACCCCTCTATGTCATCGTCTTTTTCAACAAAATGGTCTAAATGAAACCCCATAGCTGAGTTTGAGGCTCCCAGACTGGGCGTAGCATCTGAGGCAAAAGGGCTGGCACCATTTTCAGGAGCCTGGCCTTGTAGCTCCAGCTCCCTTAGTCGTAATTCGTGCTCCCTCTGCAACCTTTTATCTTCTGCCTCCCTTTCGGCCTTTTTATCTTCTGCCTCCCTTTGCTGTCGTTTTTCTTCTGCCTCCAATGCTTTAGCCTCTTTGTCAGCCTCAATCTGCAACCTCTTAGTCTCAGCCTCTATTTGTAACCTCTTCTCTTCAGCCAACCTTTCAGACTCTAATTTTCTTTCAGCCTCTTTTTCTAATCTTCTTTCTTCCCGTTCAATATACTTATCACATTCAGCCGTTATATATTGAATTAAAATCTGACCATCCATTCCCATCTCCTTTGCCGTCAGCACAGCAGCTGATCTAAATTTTGCCAGCTCCGCCATACTTTTTAAACAAATCTAGCAATGTGCAAAATAAAATTTCCAACCACTAAAGTACTTCTAATTACTCTAGTCTAAATAATTCTAATTAATTAATTAACTACCACTGGCTGTGAAGATTCACCAACTTTTATTTTCAGGGACACTTTTAATTTTAATAATGTGTTCCCCTAATCTAATTCTCCCCCCAGGAGATCCTAATATACTTAATGGGCTAATTATCCCGGGACAAAGAGACCCCAATATATGTAGTGGGTTTGATGGTATTGTATGATGGTGATATTACTACGTGTGATGCATGAGGTCAGCTGTGAAGGCTCCTGAGATAAAATGTAGCTGTGAATTGTCAGAAGGCCCTTCTTGCTACCACTACGACCTCACACCTATCTTTTTTTACTAATGAATGTGGCTACGTTAAATGTCTAGGGTAATGATATGTAATGTGTGGTGGTAGTTTACAGACACACACACAGATATTTACTAAGTCTAATAATATTAATAAATGTTATAATACACTGAACTAACTCAAGTGTGAAAAATGTGGATAGTAATTTTCTTACATTTATTTGTTCTGGACCAAGGTTTTATTTTGGCCAGAACATATGAAAGGTTTAGTAATTATGAAAGAAATGCATGAATATTACATAATAAATGCAAGGTGTGTATATATATATATGTTACTAGACTAGTTAATATTATTAATGTTTATAGTAGTAATCTATTTTGGGAGAACATTTAATAGATGTGCTGTTGGGGTGACCTCATCACTCCCTGTCTATAGTGACTACACATTGTCCAGTTATTTGATGGAATTTTTATGGGTGTGTTAGCAAATAAGTTGAGTTGGTGAATTCTCAGCAGACCAGGCGCTCACGTAACTTGAAGGTGTAGCTCTGGTGCTGAGATCTGGTGGCCCCACCTCTCCGTGCTTGGGGGCAATATCAGAAGTCTGGTGGCCCCACCTCTCCATGCTTGGGGGCAATATCAGAAGTTTGGTGGCCCCACCTCTCCGTGCTTGGGGGCTATAATAGGCTGCTCTGACAAAATGTTACTGCACGGGTCCACTCTGGTAAAATTCAACAACTCATTTGACACCGCAATGGTGCCAACTGAAACTCACAGCTCTGCAATCAAAGTATTAGTCATGTGTCAGAATTCCATCCTCTAACCATTTCTGGACACAACACTACACAACAACAACAACACATAGACGGGTCAGATCTTTCTGACCAAACAACACATCTTACCAAGTTGGTTTCACATAGGCTAAGTTCTCCCAGACTACGTATTCTGAAATATGTTCATTAGTTTCCTGCCATAGAATAGGATAGGTGATATGTTTCACTGATCTCAACACTTGATCTGTCCTTCCTAATCCTTGCTGGAGTTTATGTATTTTATTTGCCTCTAGACCCTGAACTGGGGCGGGGGGTCTAGAGCGAACCCTTACTTGTTGTAAGGAACAGATTATGCTATTGCAGTATCAAATCACTCGAACCTTAAACAAATATTAAAATGTACAAAGAAATAATTTCAGTCTTACCAGAAATATGAATATAGTACACAGTTAAATAAATGCTAGCAAAACTCAGCTGAGCTGCTGGCCTTATGATGGTGTCCCTCTAAATACTTTAGTAGCTTCTGGGAATTACACCACTTAATAATTCACTGTGTCTACTAGGACAACTTATACTGAATGGCACAAAATGCGCGTCTGAGCGCCGATAATATCTTCATCTAGGGCCAATCACTGCCTTCTCTTTTTCAAATTCAAATATCCTACCAAAAAGTCATTTCAGTCATACCTCAGTCAAGTATGCCTTATTGTCTGTTGGTCCGTCCGTCTCTACTTGCGTTTCACAAAAAAAACACACTTGTTTTTTTGAACCAACCCTGCTTTCCCCTACACAATTTTGCCTTTAAAGTTATTTTTAGCCACAATTCTCCATCCCACCCCGTCTCTTCATTCCAACTAGATTTTTAGCACTTGCGTCTTCAAGGCCACAAATTTTTTGACTGAAAATTAGTGACATGTTTTATTTCAATGCAGACGTTCGCTGATATGAAAACACAGTCTTTTGTCAATAATCTTTCTTATTATCTGTCCGTCTGTATAAATGAAAGCATATTATTTCACTGCTCACGATGGGCCATCCGGCCAGCTAGGTTTTATATTCCTAACATTATTATTAAGAAAGTTACTTTTTCAAATATTTTCTAGAATCTTCTGGAATGCGTTCATCACTGCATTCAAATAAACGGACTATGTTATAGCAAAAGCGTCCAAAAAATGACTGTGGCGTATAATGTCCACGGTCCCTTTTGTCGATTTCTTTACTTTATGTCAACTTGGGGAACGTGACTTTTTCCTCCTTTCCCCACCAATTTGCGTCCTTCTAGCCTCGCTAGTTTCAAGCACGCGTTCAGTCAGATTTTTCCTTTTGATCTCCGTTCTCATCCCGTTCCGTTTTGCCTTCAAGTCTAACAATTTAATTTCCATGGCGGGTGATGACCCGCGGCGTGGGCGATCATGTATTCTAGCAGCTTTCGCATTAGTTTTATCCCTACGTTGTATCATTGGAGATATTTTAACGTTGTATCACGGTTAATTTTGTGACAAACGGCTACCACAACAAATGTAGGAAACTGAGCCAGGGATCCAGACCTCCAGGATGACCCAGAGTTTGCTGGGAGGACGACATTAGGCAATTTCTGAAGGACCGAGGACTATATTGGAACCAGGCCAGGAGGAAGACAGTCAATAGAATTGTATGGCACTCTCTCTGGCAAACCTCTACACCCCAGGGTAGAAGAGGAAAGATTAAGTAAGTAAGTAAGTAAAGTAAGTAAGTAAGTAAGTAAGTAAAGTAAGTAAGTAAGTAAGTAAAGTAAGTAAGTAAGTAAAGTAAGTAAGTAAAGTAAGTAAGTAAAGTAAGTAAGTAAAGTAAGTAAGTAAGTAAAGTAAGTAAGTAAACTGGGTAAATTAAAGTGTCATATGTATTTTTTTCTTTTGTTCTAAATTGGAAGTAGGTCCATATATGTCCTGGTGTTAATAAGGGGGAGTAGGGTGTGAAAACCTGGGGTGTTTGGGAAGCCACTATTTATTTGTCATTATTGATATGTTTTATGAGAGCTTCACTTTCCTGTTATAACCCTCAACAATCAATGTTTGTGTTTGTTATAATAGCTCCTTCAGTCATAACTGGCTATGGGAATGCGCCCCTGAGGTGACAGCCCTCAGCTGCTTATTTTCCTGGTGCTCCTTTCGATGTTTTCTCCTCTCTTCTGCTTGTTGTGTGAGTTTCTTTTTGCTCAATCTGAGGTGGCACCATAGATAGTATTGCCACTTGGTGCGATCGGCAGCTTCATCCTCCCAGGTTGCTGGATTTATGTCTGGTGCCCTCATGTCTCTCTTGCACACATTTTTGAACCTCAGCTGTGGTCGCCCAACTGTTCTTCTGCCATCTGCTAGTTGGCCATAGAAGATATCTTTTGGGATGCGACCATCTTCCATGTGGCGGACATGGCCAAGGCAGCGTAGTCTTCACTCTCTAAGCAGTGCATACATGCTTTGAAGACCAGCACGTGACAACACCTCGACATTTGTCACTTTATCTTTCCAAGAAATACCAAGGATGGTGGCGTAGGCACCATAGATGGAAGGTGTTGAGCCTTCTTTCTTGCTTAGTATAGGTTGTCCAGGTCTCACTGCCATATAGGAGTGTGCTGGTGACACAGGCGTTGTATAGTGCAGCTTTGTTCTTCATTGTGAGTTGGGAGTTTCCCCAAACACGCGATGTGAGGCGGGCAAAGGTAGCTGCAGCTTTGCCAAAGCGGTTGTCAATTTCTGTATCCAGTGAGAGTTTGTCATTGATGGTAGACCCCAGGTATGTGAAGTGGTGCTCCACTGCCAATTCATAGTTATCGATAGTGATAACTGGTACAGCACCCACATCCTGACTCAGCACATTTGTTTTCTTTAGACTTATTGTGAGGACAAAGTCCTTGCATGCTTGGGTGAAGCGATTCATCAAGCTCTGAAGCTCCTGTTGGCTTTGAGTGACAACTGCAGCATCATCAGCAAACAACAAGTCTCTTATAGTGTTTGTTATATACTGTTTTACTATATTGTGTAGTTCTCTAAGTCTATCTATTGTCAACACCTGTTCTGTAGTTATGGGTGAATTGCATGCCTGTGAATAATCTAATATTGGTATTCATTAATTGAGAGAGAGACAGAGAGCAAAAGATTTTTAAAAAGCCCAAGTGAACCCAAAATTGAAACAATTAACATAACATTTGGTCATATTTTTCAGATATTGGATTAACTATCACATTTCATGATGGAATTATTGATTTTACAATTGAACTGGATATCAAGTACAAGAAGTTGACCAGAGGCCTTGTGGGAAATTTTAATGGTAATTCAACAGACGACTTCATTTTCCCTAATGGATCCCTAGTGTCAGACACAAGTGAAAGAAATCTGTTTAACTATGGCTGGACATGTAAGTAGTTTCTCCTAAGTTCTTAAGAAATCTGTTTAACTATGGCTGGACATGTAAGTAGATTCTGCTTAAGAAATCTGTTTTAACTGTGGCTAGACATGTAAGTAGATTATCCTTAAGAAATCTGTTTTAACTATGGCTAGGCATGTAAGATGTAAGTAAGTAAGTTACAGAGAAGGAAATGTCGAAATTGTCCTCTTTTCACACAACATGCCTAAGAAAAATTCTCAGAATCTTTTGGCCGAATATCATCACCAACCAAGATCTGCTTACTCGGAGCAAGCAAGAGGACATGCACACCATCATAGCTGGCAGACGCTGGAGCTGGGTTGGCCATGTCCTCAGAAGAGACCCCGATGCCATCACAAGACAGCTATGCTATGGACCCCTGAAGGAAAACGAAAGAGAGGCCGACCAAAAACAACTTGGCGGAGGACTGTGGAGGCTGAGATGCAAAGAAGGAACCAGAGTTGGGGCACTGTACGAAGGATGGCCGCCGACCGAGCAAAGTGGAATCAATTTGTTGTTGCCCTACAAGACGCCACCAGGCGTAATGGCCACTGACTGCTTTGACGGTCGGCGGCTAAGGATCAAAGAAGAAGAAGAAATGTAAGTAGATTCTCCTTGAGAAATCTGTTTAACTATGGTTGGATGTGAAAGTAGATTATCCTTAAGAAATCTATTTAACTATGGCTAGACGTGTATGTGGATTATCTTTAAGAAACCTATTTAACTATGGCTTGATGTGTAAGTAGATTCTCCTTAAGAAATCTGTCTAACTATGGCTGGACATGTAAATAGTTGTTACCAGGGTTTTCGTGGAAGAAAGTCTTGACATATGGATGCGAGTCATGGGCAATGACTACAACCCACAAAAGCCAGATCCAAACCTCAGAAATGAGGTATCTGAGGAAGGTGGTTGAAGTAACAAGAAGAGACATGGTCCGCAACCAGACGAGACGTCAAGGCCTAAAATCCCACCCCCTGCAGACCCAAGTAGAACATCCCAACTAAGATGGTTTGGCCATGTCTGCAGAATGGGAGAAGATCGGCTACCACGACAAGTATGGGAAACAAAGAGCCAGGGATCCAGACCTCCAGGATGACCCAGAGTTCGCTGGGAGGACAACATTAGACAATCTTTGAAGGACCGAGGACTAGAATGGAACCAGGCCAGGAGGAAGACAGCCGATAGGATAGTCTGGCGCTCTCTCTTCCAAACCTCTACACCTCACGGTAGAAGGGGAACTGCTAAGTAAATAAGGTTTTCATGGAAGGTTGTCGTTGGTGTTGACTGGTCTGTCGGGCCTGCTAATGTGGCCGACGTACTTCTGATAACGCGAATATATGTGGGCCGTTACTTTGGCTTATGGTGATGACCTTGTTAATGATAACGGGACCCGGTAACGATGTAGGATGGGTCAATACAGGATGACCAACTGGTAACTGATAAACACTGTACTCGTTGGAAGAGTTAGTGTCGACAACATATTTATTCTTGACGAAAACTTGTACATCAGTAGTTCACAGACATTCTTCATCAGCATGGTCATAGTAAAAATGTACATAGTCAATAACAATCAACATGGACGTTGACCGCCCGCACTAGCCGCTGCCACATCAAGGTTAGCGGAAGCTCTTCGGCAACGTATTGCATGGGTTTACAAAAATTGACCATGTTAAATCTTTGAGCATATATATATATATATATATATATATATATATATATATATATATATATATATATATATATATATATATATATATTTATTCACGACCCAAATAGCTTCTGGCGGTAGCTGGACGCACTAGCAGCTGACATAGCTGGTCAAGCTGAAGGTCTGCCATTAACGTTACAGGAGATTAAGTATCGGAGGCCAGATTCTTCAAACGAGCCGTTTCTGGCTAAATAGTTTTGGCAATAAAAGCTTCTTGGTATAGTTCACTCAAGAATAGCATCTTCATCTTTCAGATGAACATAATTACTTCATGATCGTGTCTACCCTAGACTTAGGGTCTTCTTCTTCTTCCGTCCTTAGCCACCGACCGTCAAAGCAGTCAGTGGCCATTACGCCTAGTGGCGTCTTAGGGCAACATCAGATAGGTTTTCTTTGCCATTGTTTCCCATCACGCCTGGTGGCGTCTTTAGGGCAACGGCAAATCAACCCATTTGCTGTTGTTTCTGTAATCGAAGTGACTGGCAAACGGGTGATCAGCCCGTTGTGAGACTTAGGGTACAAACACAAAATAAATCACGTCTATATACAATGATGGATATCTGGATCTCCCTCAAGGACATAGCCCATATCTAAACAAATCTCTGCGTCATACCGTGCCATGCCCCATTTAATACAGGTGCACGGTCGGACGCAAATAACATTACAAAATATATCATTGCGGTACTCAGATGCACGACTGAAAATCTCAGGCGAACATATGAGAACTTTAAACATTTATCTGACCCTCAATGAATATAAAGTATTTAACAGTAGTTAAGAAATCTGTTTAACTATGGTTTCTTCTTCTTCTTCGTTCACCCTCAGATGTCAACTTGGATAAGTTCAAAGAAAGCAGTGGTCAGCCTGAGGCTGTTGATATCTCCGTAGATTTTCTCCAGGAATGGTACTGGTGATGGCCATATGCGTTTTCTCTGTTCCTCATATGTTGGGCACCTTTGAAGCAGATGTTTGGCAGTCATTTTATCGGTGCCACAGTCACACTCATCAGTAGTTCCTATCTTTAATTTGTTGAATAGATGGTATCTCAATCTGTTATGACCTGTGCGAAGTTTGAAGATTACCACTTGTTCACTTCTGCTGAGCTGGTAATACGGATCATTTTTTGTGTGGCCTGGATGCTCTTCTTCCCACTTGTGCCTGTACCTACGCTTGATAAAACTCTTGCCTCCTCATAAGTTATGTTTGTGTCAAGTTGAGGGAGCTTTCCCCCTTCCTTTGCCAAAATGTCAGCCTCTTCATTTCCAGGTATGTTGCAGTGAGAAGGGATCCACTGTATCACAACTCTTTTGTATTGCTGACATAGTCTGTTAAGTGTTACTCTTAGGTCATCCAGTTCAGCATTACTTTGACTTTTCAGCATTGTAATTACTGACATCGCATCTGAGAAGATAGCTACTGGTCTCTCTGAGCTTTCTTCTGTCATTAGAGTTTCTGATGCAGTTTTTAGGGCCTCTGCCTCTGCTCTGAAGTTACTTGAAAATTTCCCTGCTGCAACTGCTATTTTTTATGTGCCATTGCTTAAGCTCAGGAAGACTGCTCCACCCCCATCTTCTGTTGCGTTAGTTGTTGATCCATCTGTGTATGCATGGATCCAGGTGTTGCTTGGGTAATGTTTCTCTATATATTTTGTGGTTGGGACTCTCCTTTCTGTTTCATTTTGGCTGTTCTTTCTCTCAATACTAGGAATGTTTTCTATCATTTCAGGGAAGCACTGTTGTTTCCAAATTGGTAGCTTGTGTGCAGTATATATGGGCTGTCGTGTGAAATTGTAATCCACATATATAAATTAAAAAGTAAATGTAAAGCCTAACAAATAACTTCAATAAAAGGAAAGAAGAATGGTAAAGAACAGTGCTGTCACAATGACTGTACTCGAAATCCCCCTTGTTTTCTCCTTCGTCTGCAAATTGTAACGTTTCACGTTGATAGTAAAAGCCTTCTGCAACATACACGCGTTTCCACAACACAATAAAACGTGTACTCCCTTTCTAAGAAAAACCTTGAGATACGCAAGCTGACCTATATTTAATATTCCATTCATGTCATTTTATACACTACGTTACCAAAAACGAACAGACAGATGAACTTAGGATAGAGAGAAGGGAGGGCTGAAAGCAGGCACGCATGCAACACTAAACACGCGTCTCGCTATACAATTACTACCATCACGCGTGTAAGGCCACTAGCACTAACTTTTTTCAAATCGACAGTGATAAAAAACACTACCTATACGAGAGTTAGGTTTTAAAACTTACAAAATGCTTATTAGGAAATATGACATTATACTGTTTTATGTCTGAAAACATGACAGTACCCAGACACCACATCGTATTCGAAGTGAACAGGAGGTAGAAGAAAATGCACATTTTGAACACAGCCACCTAGCTCCCTTAAATTTATATAATTGGGTTCCTTAGGACTTGCTGACAAATAATATGTTAAACGTTACGCAAATAGTCTAGGAATTAACAAATTATAGCCAAAATAAAAGGGTGGTGCTGTCAGACAACCCCCAAATCAGAATCGCTCAGTGGCAGACTTTGACACCACCATTGTACGGGAAATAGGTCCCCATGTTACCTCCTATTTGACTGGCAAAAAGTAAATGTAAGGCTAAACACGATTAGTCGGGCTATAAATACTATCTTTTGTTGTTAGGGGAGACGGAAGGAAGGGTACTTTTTTTTGAAAAGCTGTGTAAACATGGCACGATTGGTTAGACCCGCCAATATAGTCAATCAGAGGCGTCAGGTCAGCACCACATTTTCAAATAAACTTTCTAAAGCAACAGTGCGTTGATATTCAGCTTATATTTTTCTAAATAAAAGCCTGAGACAGTGGCAGGTCGGATTTTGTGCCTATTCATTGCCAGTCAACGTCATTGTGTATTATTCCCATGAATTGTGGTAAGCTTGAAATATTTGATATCTTTTTAATGAAAATTGAATGTAAATTGATAATTTATGTCTATATATGTGTGTGGTTCAGTAGCGAACATGAGGCAAAGCCTATATAATGCTCCAACCTGAACAGAAGGTGTCGGAGGAAAGTAAAACTACATGGAATTGCCAAACAGTACACTGACACCTATCTTATTGACTAGAAAGAAATAATGCTGGAATTGCAGAGGCGTAGTAACCATTAGGGAGGAGTATACTGATGTCAATTGTTTCAGATGAAGATAGCAATTGGCCTACCGCTCTGAACTCAGTGTTTGTTATGTATTGTGTTCTGTCTGGACATAGATTATAGATTAGTTCTGAAATAGGAGGTACAACCTTCTTGTTTCAGGGACTGTGGTCCTAAAGTTATTGAGCAGCACCTGGTCTGAACTTTGCTGAATCTGGAGGCTGACAGCATACTCCTGGGTCCAGATAGCGACTAGTGAGGTGTCTCCAGAACACAGGGGAGCAATCGAGCAGAGGAGTCTTTTCCTGCCACCATCACGAAAGTTAAGCCTATGTGGCCAGTGGAGCTCAACATTATGGGTCCCCTCAAAAATTGACTTTTTAGTAAAAAAGAGTTACAATACCTTGTTTAAATTGACAGGAACTGTGATCTTTTCCCCCATACTATTTCCCAGATAAACAAACACTTGAAGTCATGATGACCAATAACAACATAGCTTAAAAAAACCAAAACCAGTATTACCTCATAGTACTACTACACAACTGACACACATAGGATAATATTAATAAAATATGTCACTACAAGGTTCATATTTATAAATTATGTATATATAAATTGTGATTACATTTGATTGTGATTCCTGGTTCACTTTGTAGTTGAATCAGGATATATAAGAGGGAAAGTACTTAATACATATATATTTGAAAATTTATCAGTGACTCAATTAAGATAGTCTTATAGAATGTTAAATGTGTGTGAGTGTCACAGTGTTGTCAAGTGTGGTGGAATAAATTAAATTGTTTATCTGTCTGTTGTTGTTGTGACTTACACTGCATCATTTACATAACCCTAGACATTTAACGTAGTCATCACTATATTCCAGAATAATTCTGACTGAGGTATAATGTGGTAGCAAGTAAGGTTATCTGTAAAACACTACCCTATTAGATACAGATACCTTCACAGCTGACCTCAGGCAGTACACTAAGTCCCCTATAAATATTTATATCATCCCACTTTACCACATATATTGGGGTCTCGCTCTCGGGATTTTGAATCTTTCCCTATTAAAAATATTGGGGGTAATTCACTTCAGGGAATAATAGAAATTAAAAAGGTATCCTTGGGTGAAAATAAATAACGTTGAGCTCTCAGTGCCTGTGGTGTCTTTGGATAGGGAA